>CM053417.1:18523800-18648832 GCA_028644305.1 Xerus rutilus
TAATACATGTTATCAAACATAACAGAAAAAAAACAAATTTTCAGAAGCTGTACACACTGTTCACTGAAAACATTTGTTGAGGCAAATAGAAAAAATTGTTACAATCATAATTTTTCTAACTTTGCACAAAATTATAAGCAGATTAAATTCTTCATATTAAACACCTTTATATGCACTTTCAATGAACAGTATATATATATATATATATATATTTTTTTTTTTTTTTAATCAACCATCTTTACCCATTCCCCTTTCCTGGGTACCGAGGTTTTAATCCAGGAGCACTTAACCACTGAGCCACATCCCCAGCCCTTTTTATTTGTTATTTTGGGACAGGGTCTTATTAATTTCCTTAGAGCCTCTCCTAGTTGCCAAAGCTGGCCTTGAACTTGTGATCCTCCTGCCTCAGCTTCCCAAGTAGCTGGAGTTAGAGGTGTATGCCCATGTGCTTGGCACAGGGGTTGTTATAAGACAGAAGGCAGTGTGATTATGGAAGAAGAGACAGATAGACAGACAGACTTGAAGCAACTTTGTTTGTTTTGAAGATGAAGGAAAGAGACATGAGACAAGTATTCAGGTCAATTTGAGAAGCTAAAAAAGCCACGAAGCAGATTCTCCTTTGGAATCTCCAGAAAAGAAAAAGCCCTGGTAATTCTTTGGTTTCATTGTAGACTTCTGATCTCCAGAATTGTAAGAACAATAAATTTGTGTTTTCTTTAAGCTATTACATTCGTGGCAGCAGGTTATAGCAGCAATAGGAAGCTAATCCAGGCTGACTCTACTACTTTTTTGATTAACTCTACACTTTAACAATCAAAGAATTAGATTTTCACTTTTTAGATTAAAATATCAACTTACTTGAAATATGAGGAGTGTACATTCTGAATAATAGGATTTTAAGTTTTATTTTAGTTTGTTTAGTTAATAATATGAAATATTTTTAAACAGAGAAAGGATAGAAGCTAATATCACCACCATACATCTACTCTCTAGGTTTAATGAAAGTTACAATTTTGCCATATTTGCTTCATAACTCTCTTCCTTTAAAATAATAAAATATTACTAATATAATTAAAGTTATACTCCTCAATTCCTCCATTCGTTCTCTAGAATTTGTATGTGTAGTCAGAATGCATAAAGTTTTTAATTTCGACCAACTAAAAATTTCAGACCTTTTCTCTGGATTCTTGTGCTTTAGTGGTCATATCTAAGAAACCATTGCACAAGCCAATTTCACAAAGATTTACATTTAGGTTTTCTTCTACGAGTTGAATAAGTTTATCTCTTAAAATAGATCTTTGATCAACTTTGTGTTTTGAGTTAATTTTTGTGTGTAGTGAGTGGAAAGGATTGAACTTTGTTTATTCATGTGTGTGGATATCTAGATGTCCCCCCAACAAGATTTCTTAACAAGTTATTCATTTTCTTATTGAATTGTGTTACCATCCTTGCCAAAGATTGATTTACTATAAATGTATCAGTTTTTTCTGAATACTCAGTTCTGATACATTGATCTACATATACATTGCTATGCTAGTTCACACAGCCTTGATTACTGTAGTTATGCTGTAAATTCAGAATTAGGGAGGTGAGAAGCTTCCAACTTTGTTCTTGTGTTTTAGGATTAATGTGTCTTTTCTATGACTCATTTCTATATAAATCTTAGGATGAACTTGTCAATTTCAGCATAAAACGAAGCAAGGATTTTTTTTTCTTTTCTTTTTTGGTACTGGAAATTAAACTCAGGGGCACTCAACCACTGAGCAACATCCCCAGCCCTATTTTGTGTTTTATGTAGAGACAGGGTCTCACTGAGTTGCTTAGTACCTCGCTGTTGCTGAGGCTGGCTTTGAACTTGCGATTCTCCTGTCTCAGCCTAAGTGCTGGGATTACAGGCTTGTGCCACCATGCCCAGCTGAAGCACAGACTTTGATAAGCATTGAACTGAATCTAAGGATCAATTTGAAAACTCTTGCCATTTAACAATATTAAGTCTTCCAATTCATGGATGTCTTCCACTAATGCTTCTTTAATCACTTTTGATGTTATCTTTTAAATCATCAAGGTATAAGTTTTGCACTTCTTTTGTTAAGTGTATTATTAATGTTTTACTCTTTAATTCTATTTTCAGTAGTATTGTTTTCTTAATATCATTTCAAATTATTCATTGACATTGTATAGAAATACAATTGAGGGCTGCAGTTGTAGCTCAGTGGTAGAGTGCTTGCCTCACATGTGTGAGGCACTGGGTTCAGTTCTCAGCACCACATAAAAAATAAAGATATTTGTGTCCATCTACAACTAAAAAAAATTTTAAAAAAAGAAATACAATTGATTATTTTTCCAGTAAAATTGTATTACTTAAATGATCCTAAGGATGTCTTCACTCACTATACATACAGACATATACATGCATGCATGTATATTCTATGTCTATTCTATTGTAGATTTCAAAGTAAGCCCTATCTCATGAGCAACTTGGGCTTTTTGCTAATATCTGTGATATATTACCATGTTATATGCTTCATAAATATATTCACTGAATGTCCAATAAGTGTCATGTCCTTTTCAGAAACTGGATATACCTACTGAATAATTTATGTTCTCTACCCTTCAGGAGTAACATAAACAGTATGAAACATAACATGTGATATATTTTATAAGAAAAATGTCAAAAAAATACAGAATATTAATTTGCTGCATATATATTCCAATTGATTTTTGCATGTTAATCATGTATCCTACAAACTAGATAAGCCTGCTTATGATTTCTACTAATTTCCTTGTGAATTTCATAGTATTTTTTTTGCACAAGATCATGTTACTTGTAAATCAAAAATTTTACATCTTTTTTTTCCCTCAATCTGCATGCATTTTATGGCATTTCTTATCTAATTGCTGTGGCTAAAACCTCCAGTACAGAGTTGAATAGAAGTGACAAGAAGACACATCCTTATCTTGTTCCTGACCTTACAGGAAAGTTTTAATTGTTTCATCATTAAATATGATATTACTTGTGGCCTTTTCATAGATGTTTTCTATCAACTTGAGATAGTTCTTGGTTTGGTGAGTGCTGTTGTATGAAAGAACTTTGACTTTGTCAAATTCTTATTCTACAAGTATTGATATAGTCATGTAGTTTTCCTCCTTATGTTATATTACATTGAGTCATTCTTGCATGTTGAAGCAACCTTGCATCACTGGGATAAATATTACTTTGTCTTCATGTATAACACTTTTCACTATGCTACTGGATTCTATATGCTAGTATGTTGGTGAGGACTTTGCATCTATACTGATGAAAGATACTGACCTGTAGTTTATTTTTTTGTGATGCTTTTGTCTCACTTTGTTATCAGGATAATACAGACTTATAGAATGAACTGAGAAGTACACATTTGAAATTTGGAAAAGCGTGTTAAGGACTGATGTTAATTTTTCTTTAAACATTTGAAAGATTTCACAAGTGAAGCCATTTATAAACCAGTGAAGCTAAACTTTTCCTTATGTGTGTTTCTTTAATTTTCCTATTGCCAATTCAATCAATTTGTTTGTTACAAGTGTAACACATTTTCTATTTTTTCTTGAGTCCAATTCTGTGGTTTATGTCTTTTACGAATTCATCCATTTCAACTATGTTATCTAAATTTTTTTGCATACAATTGTTTGTAGTATCCCTTCATAATCCTTTTTATTTTGTAAGGTAAATAGTAATGTGTCTCTTTTTTATTTGTATTTTTATTTTGTTTTGTTTTGTTTGTGGTACTGGAGATTGGAACCGAGGGCCTCACACATGCTAAACAGGTGTTTTACCACTAAGCTACATCCTTAGCCAAGAATGTTCCTCATTAATGTCAATTTTAAGTATATGGGTCCTGACTTTTTTCTTGGACAATCTAGCTGAAGGTTTGCCAGTTTCATTTGTCATCACAAAAATAAATGGGGATTTTGCTGAGCTTGCCTATTATTTTTTCAATTCTCCATTTCACTAATTTCCTTTCCAATATTTCTTTGTTTGCTTTGGTTTAATTTGCCCTTTTTTCTACTTTCTTAAGTTAAAAAGTTAGGCTGCTTATTTTAGGTTTCATTATCTCTTATGATTTCTTCTTTGATCTATTTTTTATTGAAAATCATGTCATTTAATTTTTATACTTTTGTGGTTTTCCCAAATTTCTACTTTTCCATTGATTTCCATTTTCATTCCATTGTGGACAGAGGATGTACCTTGCACCATTTTAATCCTTTAAAATTTATCAAGATTTGTTTTGTAGTCTAGCATATGGTCTTTCTTGGAGAATGTTCTATGTTTGCTTGAGAAGAATGTGTATTCTCGTGTTGTTGAGAGGCATGTTCTGTAGATATCTGTCAAGTCCAGCTGATTTACCATGCTATTCAAGTCTCTGTTTCATTGTTTCATTTCATTCTAGCCATTATTGTTGTGTTGATTTTATCTGGTTGTTCTATGCATTACTGCAAGTGAAGTAAGCATTGAAGTCTCCAACTGTTATTATTGAATTATTTTTCCTTTAAATTCTACCAGTTCTATTTTATACATTTTAAAGCTCTGTTGTTACATGCCTGTTGGTTCATAATTATCAGATCTTATTGAGATATTGATTAACTTATAGTTATGAAATGCATCTCTTTCTCACTAGTAAAATTTTGTCATAAAGGCCATTTGATCTGATTTTGGTATAATCATTTTAGTTTTCTTTTTGTTATCATTCACATGGTGTATCTTTTTTCAGAACCCTGGAAATCAATCAAAGACTTGTAGCAATCCAGATTTGTAAAAAAGCTGATTCTGAAAATGTTGGCTTTTTCATTGCTTTCTGTAAAGAAGTTTCAGAACTTTCACTTTGACATTTTTGCTAATGTTACTCGTTGGCTCATTTAGAAATTTCTACCAGGTGCAATGGTGCACACTTGTAATCCCAGCACTTTGGGAGACTGAAACAGGAGAATCACGAGTTCAAAGCCAGCCTCAGCAAAGGCGAGGTGCTAAGCAACTCAGTGAGACCCTGTCTCTACACAAAACACAAAACTAGGGCTGGAGGTGTGGCTCAGTGGTCAAGTACTCCTGAGTTCAATCCCTGGTACCAAAAAAAAAAATTTCCAAAGTATCAGGTTCTGAAAGCCTTTTGCTATTGATTTTGATGTGATTTTAATTGTGATCTTAGAAGGTACTCTATATGAATAACTTTCTTTTGTAAGTTGATGGAAAATTTTCTTTTAACTTGGAATTTTAGAATAAGAATAAACTGTAATCGACTGAAGTTTAATAGAAAACTATTTTAATTTTATTCTTTGCTGAAAATATTATGCACCCCACACACACACTCTTTCATGGGTCACTCAGGACAGAAACACTAATGAATGCAATAGAACATTTTTATACTAGTTGGGGTTTGGCAATGTTCAAAGGACATCATTTGAATATGGGCTTTTGTTTCAAACTGACCTGGATTCAAATACCAGTCCTACTATTGCTTTGCAACAAGTGACTTAACTTCATGTCCTAGGATGTGTTATTCAACAGCTCTAATCCTTACTTTTGTCATTTGTAAAATTAAAATATATTACAACTTTTACATGATCAAAGCCAGTATTAAACAAAATGACAAAAATGGCTGGAAAAGATGATTTTTGAAGGAATAGGTGCAAAATATTAGCCAGGGCCAGAAAATAAAGATATGAGCAATGAGGAGTACCTCCTTCTGTTTCCTTATGGAGTTATCACAGGAATGTTGTAGAAAAATTGTAGAAAACTGGGCTTCATGAGAAACTAAGGCATCCTCTTTTCCAGAAGATATGGTGGTGTTTTTTAATTATATTGATTGAGTTTCATTTGGTTTGTTGTTGATTGCTTGTCTCTTTTTTTTTAAAATGAAATTCTTTTTTTTGTTGTTGTAGATGGATGCAATATTTTTATTTATTTATTTATTTTTATGTGGTGCTGAGGATTGAACCCAATGACTCACGCATGCAAGGCAAGCGTTCTACCACTGAGCCACAGTCCCAGCCCTGATTGCTTGTCTCTTGAGTTATAAGTAATGACAACTTAAGAGCTTTAGTTGGTTGAGACCTGACGAATTTAGATTTTTCCTACTATTGATAACTAAGAATTGACCTCAGCTAGAATAATAAACTCATGATTCTCTAAGTATGTAATTTTGGGGGAAAAAGGAAAATATCGACAGTAAATCATTTACTAAACACTCAGTGAGAAATACTGTATCTGACTCCTTATTTTAAGGGTCTGGAGTAACATCAAGTATTATATTTCTAAGGAAGTTCAACCAGCAAAATGTTATTTCAAGTGAATTGAAGTTTGTAGGAGCACTCTCCGACCTTCAACCCCTCCCTTCCCTCTTTCCCCATTCTCTGCTGATACACTGCACTGCCTGACAGCGGTACCCCATTGTTTGTAACTTCCCGGCCATGACTGGTCCGAGGACCATATATAAACTGCTGCACTTCCTGAAATAAACGGGCTCTGCCTCTCCCTCCAGCAGAGCAGTCTTACCAGCCCCCGAGTCTGGGTGAAATGACTCTGTGGACAGTCACCCCAAAACCTCATCCCGCTGGACCTCATTTCGTCCTTCCTGAGGACTCCTCGGTATCCCTCATCCCATGGGACCCCAACTTGTAGAGCAAGATCCACGAGGCATGAAAGTAAAACTACAGAAGTTAAGATTTTTAGCTAACTCATTTAGCTACTCTTGGTTAAATGTTTGTAGAATTTAAATACCAGTATAAGAAGAATAGAAAATCTTAAGTTAATTGAGAGTAATTATCAGGTATGGGGAGTTACTCTTTCCTTGAGTTTAAATGCATTCCTATCTTGGAGCTATTTATTTATTTATTTTGTACGAAGGAATGAACCCAGGGGTACTTAACCACTGAGCCACATCCCCAGCACTTTTTATGTTTTATTTTGAGATAGGGTGTCACCAAGTTGCTTAGGGCCTCACTAAGTTGCTGATGCTGGCCTTGAACTTGCAATCCTCCTGCCTTAGGCTCTGAGCCACTAGTATGACAGGTGTGGGCCACCATGCCAGGCTTTAATGTTTTCTTTCTTTGTTTAATATTTTTTTAGTTGTAGATGGACACAATATCTTTATTTTATTTATTTTTATGTGGTGCTGAGGATTGAACCCAGTGACTCCTGCATGTGAGGCAAGTGTTCTACCACTGAGCTACAATTCCAGGCCTTTAATGTTTTCTTAATAGCATCATTTGGTACCAAAATATGAAAAATGAATCCTTAGGAAAATTAAAACTACCCCTTTCTACTTTTACATCTGTTTTTGCCTTTCTACTCTTCTAATTTAAGCAGAACTATTCATTCCTTTCATCTCTGTTTTGCCTTTTCTGAATATGAAGAAGTTCTTTATGGACTGAAAGACAGGAATATAATTATGTGCTGTGTGACTATACATAAATGCTTATATTTACTTAAACATGTACACATACACCTTACCTTTGAAGAGGAGGTGTTTGGAGGTCTACAAAATATATCCACATATCATATTTATTTATTACCACAGCCTTTTGGGGTTTTTATCCCCATTGTTATGTTTAGAAACAAAGAAGCCTAGATTTTTAAAAATCCACTTTAACGGGCTGGAGTTGTGGCTCAGTGGTAGAACACTTGCCTAGCATGTGTGAGGTACTGGGTTCAATCCTCAGCACCACATATAAATAAATAAATAAAATAAAGGTATGTCCACCTACAACTAAAAAAAATTTTTTAAATCTATTTTAAAATAAGTTTTCTTACCCTCCCACACTACTTAAATAACATTTCATAATATAAACAGAAATAAATGCTCTTCTTTGGGGGCTGTATACTTTCTTTGTTCAAGGAGAATGTTCCTCTTTGGAAATTGTCTTCAGCACTCATTCTTATGTCTCTCAGTGGTGCAAAAATTTAGTGTTCTGAGAGAGGATTTAATTATGGGAAAGGGCATACAGTTTCTGGAATCCAAGTGTGATGAGCAATGAAGGTGGGGGTAGGAATCAAGCTGAGCAAATACTGTTTTTGTTCAATAACTAGGTGTGGATCTGAAGGAATGGATGTGCTTTTCTTGCATGACTCATACTGGCTCTAAAGACATTTCCCCAAGAGGAGTTAAAAGTATGAAGCACTGGCAATGATGAGGCTATTTTAAAAGACAAAGTTCATTTGGATGGTTCAAGTACTAAGAGTTTCATTGAAACAGAGCACACTAGCCTCATGGCTTCTATGCAGGCTGTGATAATTACAGATTAACTTGTCCTCTTGTGAGTTAAGTATAATTTTACTTTCATTGACATCTCCTTCTAAAAAACCAATCCTTCAATTGCTTATCATGAGTCATTTATTTTGAAAACCTTAGGCCATTCCTACTTATATAACACTTAGCCCTTTTAGTCCCTAGAGTCAAAATGAAGAATGATCTGGGAGTCTTGCTGATGTAGGAAACATCTTATGAGGAGAATTTGCTTCTGTTGACTGAATTGAGAAATCTTGAAACTTAGGTAAATTACTCCAAAAACTTTCAAATGCAAAGATCCTAATTGCTTATGGATTGTACTGCTCCAACAGGAATGATAACTCATGCTGGGACTGAGAAACAAATGTAATCTGCATTCAACATCCTTTTAATTTTGAGTGGCCACAATATTAAAAGAACTTTAAGGCACTAAGCAACTCAGTGAGACCCTGTCTCTACATAAAACACAAAATAGGGCTGGGGATGTGGCTCAGTGGTTGAGTGTCCCTGAGTTCAATCCCCAGTACCAAAAAAAAAAAGGACTTCAAGCAAGTATCCAGTAATGAGAAATGCATAATGAGATTCAAGAGAAATTATACTCAGGAGTATTAAAGAGTAATTCCAGGTCTGTTATGCCTTTCCTCTTTGCCCCTGAAATGCGACCAACTCTCTGTGACAGAATAGGCAGCCCACTTCCACAAGAGCACACTGCATAACAGGAGTGGGAAGAAGATGAGGGGAATTTTCAGTGTCTTCTCAGAGGGTCACTAGATTTTCATATTCCTGTGGGTTTTTTTTGTTGTTGTTGTCATTGTTGTTTTGTATTGTTTTGTTTTGTTTTTCGTACCATGGATTGAACTCAGGGGCACTCGACCACTGAGCCACATCCCCAGCCCTATTTTCTGTTTTATGTAGAGACAGGGTCTCACTGAGTTGCTTAGCACCTTACCATTGCCGCAGCTGGCTTTGAACTCACAATTCTCCTGTCTCAGCCTCCCTAAGTGCTGGGATTACAGGCACGTGCCACCACGCTCAAAGAAGATTTTCATATTCTTATGAAGAGACTCTAATGCTTTTCCTCGTCTGGAAAAAGTAAGTATCCGGAAGTTGATCTCTTAGTTAGGATTCTTGAAGACTACAAACCTAGGGCTGCCAGGTTTGTTTTGTTTTGTTTTTCTATTGCATTGTACAATGGTACAGTAAGAGGATCTAGTCATTGGACCATTATGCAGCAGAGGAGCACACAAGTACTCCTTTACAAATGTCCACTTGCGAGTAGAGTTTGCATTTGCTTTCTGAAGAGACAAGGAAGCCTTCAGAGAGATAGTTCCATCCAGAGACGCCCTTAGTGCACACTTTGACTTTTGGTTTGAGAGTTTCCATTGAAGCCTTAGTCATTCATTACACATGGTTATGAACCATCAATTTAAATTCCACTGCCTTTCCTTACATTCTCCTCCCTGGTCTGCCTTTCTAGGTCCATTAGAAGAATTGTTTCATAGAAACAGAATTAAGAGAAACCAACAGTTCTCCCATATTTTCCTTTTTCTTTGCCTCTCTTGTTCTTTCTGACAAAGTACTTGAATTATTTGTATGTGACTGTTGGCCTGTTTAAATTTCACAGAATACCAGTAGGAAAACAACAACAACAACTTTGAAAAAATGCACCACTTAAGTAACTCTTTTTTTTTTTTTTTTTTTTAATTTTTTTTTTTAAGTTTTTTTTTTTTTAAATTTTTTTTTAATTTTTTTTTTATTTTTTTTTTTAAGTAACTCTTTTGAACTGTCACCTGAGCAATCAACTCCTTCAAACAACTGGTGGAATTTGCAGTTGCAGGTGGAATGTGGGGAAGCTCCCATTTTGCCCAGAAGGCCTGGTACCTACCTAAGTTTTCAGACACAAGGAGAGAGAAGCTGAAGTGGCTTAGAAGTACTTTATATACAATGATTGCAGCCATCAGTAATTGGGGATTATATGGCTTGGGTTGCACATCAGGTTTTGTGCATCTGGGGTATATGGTGTATGTCAGTTTATAAAGGATTGTACTTACCAAAGAAATACTGTACCATACATGAGCTGCCTTTAATGAGCTTGGAAGTGTTTTTTATAATAAACCATGACACAGGCTGGTAAAGAATTGCAAATGTCAAATTGTTCTCTTTACCGTAAAAAAGAGAAAATAGGTTTCACACAGAGGATAAAGAAGGCCAAGATGGTTAAAGAAAATTAGGAAAGGCAGTGTACAAAATATAAAATACAAATGATTTAAGAAAGGAAAATATGGAAGAACTGTTGGTTTCTCAAGTTCTTTTGCATGATTGTGTTATAAAACCTCAAACTATATAAAATGTGGTTTTCATTGGGTAGGGAAATTAGCCTATGGTTGAAAGTTCTCAGGATGTATCTTGTCCAACCCTTTCCACTCGTGTATTCATTTATTCCTTCCTACATTGTTTTTATCAAAATTTTTGAGCACTTACTGCATTCAAGGTAGTAATAGTGCTATAAATATAAGTAAGATTTAGTTCCAACTCTGGAAGAGTTCAAGGCCTAATCAGACAAAGTGTAAAGTGAAGTGATTGAGTTGTACCTGGTTGTACAGTGGGGACACAAAGGGGAAAATGTTCACTTTTGCCAAAGTAAGTTAAAAAATAATAGTAATTCACAGACCAGATGATATCATTACTGATGAAGAAAATGAGGTCCAGAGAGGGGAACAGGAAGTGAGCTGCCTAAGGTCCATGTGGGAAGCAGAATTGGATACCACCATGTTATAGCAATAAAGGACTTTGAGGACACACCTTTGTACAGCAATAACAGGATAGTTTTGACCCCATAAATACCGATGGAAACTGAACCATTTACTCAAAGAATTCCACAGAAACAGGCTTGAAATATAGCTCTGTGGTAGAGTGCTTACCCAACAATGTACAAGGCCCTGGATTCCATCTCCAGCACCAGGAGGAGGAGGGCAAAGAGCAAGAGGAGGAGGAAGGGAAGGGGGAATTATCCCACAGGAACAAAATCTCATTCTCCTGTGAGACATGGGTATTAGAGAGAATGCTTAGAGAGAAACCCCCTCAGGTTTATTCTGCTTAGCCAGAGCCACTTGAAATAGACTTTTGGTCTTCATGAGCTTCCTTCAAGTGGGTTGTCACCCAGGCTGATGGCCTGGTTACAGAAACAAAGTCTTGGGATTGGTAAAATACTGCGTTCTTAACCATAACTGAGAGCTTAGCTCAGCTATCACACATGTATCCTCATCCAGGAGTGAGGAGCATCCCAGTTGTGCTAGCAGTGCCTCCCAGGGAACAAGTTTATTGTATAAAGAGAGAAGACTCTTTTCTTTCCCCCACATTAGTCTGAACCTCACTCCCCAACCACATCACTGTCTGGAAATGTTACTGGTACTCCTTACATGACAAAGTTCAAGGGTCTTCTCTATGAAGTGTTAACTGGGGTTTTTTAAAATTAAAAAAGACTTAGACACAAAGAAAAACAACAGACCTCATCTGGTCATCTGTTTTTGTTATTATTATTTTTAAGAATTAAAACAAGGCTAAGGAATTATTAACTCACTCCTTTCCTTCATCATTTTGATCATATTTGTGATACAGGCTCTGTGTTAGTCAGCTTTTCATTGCTGTGAAGAAAATAATTGACAAGGACAACTCAGGGAAGGGAAAGTTTATTTGGAGCTCACCGTTTCAGAGGTTCAGTCCACAATCAGCCAACTCCATTGTTCTGTGCCTGTGGTGAAGCAGAACACCATTGTGGAAGGGCATGGTGGAGGAAAATTGCTCAGCTCATTGCAACCAGGAAGGAAAGAGAGCATGAGGCACCAGGACAAGATCTATAATCCTCATTAGCACACCCTCAGTGACATACTGCCTCCATCCACACCCCACCTGCCTACAGTTACTGGTAACCCTACAATCCATTCAAATTGTTAATCCAATGGGTTAGTCAACTGAGTTACAGCCCTCATAATTTAATCATTTCACCCCTGAACATTCCTGCATTGTCTATCACACGAGCTTATTGGGAGAGACACCTTATACCCAAACCATAGCAGGCTCATATCCCTTTTATAGATAAGATATGTAAAATGCAGAAAGAGGATAGATGATTTGACTAAGTATATACAAATTGGTAGTGACAAAGGCAAAGATATTGACACTCAACATAGGATTAACTTCTTTTAGTTCACATCACAATTATAATGTGAACATGTTTGTGTAGATAAAATTACAAAGGAATATTGTGTGCCAACATCACTTTTAAATCCTGGCACTTAAATGGGAATGTTACCTACATCAACTTAAAGAAGTTTATAATAGGACTTATTAGTTTCCCCTACCTCAGGTTTTATTATTTATTTGGCAAATACTTATATAGGGCTTCCATATTTTTGTATTATTCTAAAAGTTATAAAAGTTCTAAATTAGTTTACCTTCATAACTACCATTTGAGGTAGATACTGTTCATATCCCAAATTTATTGATATTTAATAGGTTTGTTTATTTATTTATTGAGGGAACCAGGGATTGAACTCAGAGGCACTCGACCACTGAGCCACATCCCCAGCCCTATTTTGTATTTTATTTAGAGACAAGGTCTCAGTTGTTTAGCCCCTCGCTTTTGCTGAGGCTGGCTTTGAACACGCGATTCTCCTGCCTCAGCCTCCCAAGCCACTGGGATTATAGGCATGTGCCACTACACCTGTTTAACACTTTTACTTTATATTTTTTGGACATGATATCTTTATGTTTTTATTTATTATTATGTGGTGCTAAGAATCGAACTCAGTGCCTCACACATGTTAGGCAAACACTATCACTGAGCTACAACTTCAGCTCCTAATAGTTTCCCTTTAAATTCAACTTTGTTAACTAAGGAAAGAAGCAGTTATGTGTTTATCTCCCATTGTTATTCACTCTGAATAGACCTATTATTTTTTTCCTGCAATGGAAGTGATTAAAGCACATCATCCATTTCCATTTTTTGGGGAAATCAATATTTATGATATGCCCTTGATCCTGACTTATCCTGTATGCCACCTTCCTTCCATCAATGAAAATGCTCTGTCATTGACTTTTAGAGGAAAACAGTAACTACCATGTAATTACAGACTGTGTCTCAGGAGCAAAGTAAAATGGAAGGCCCTGGACCATGACATACCATCGCTGAATGTTATTTACAGGTCCATGTTCTTCTTTACAGGACTTCCGCTGTTTTTTTGGCTAATTTTAGTTGCGTGGAGGAGGAAGACTGATGGATCCAATTGCCAAGGCAGACAGAGTGTGGACATGCAGTGCCAGGCTCATGCCGTAACTGGTGATCACACCTCACTAGAACCTTGCAACACTTGTTGTAATCCCAGCTGGGCCTCCCCTGAGTGGAGAGGCAATTATGTGTAGTGGTTTTCAGATGTAAACAAATGTTCATGGGGGACTGACTTATAATCAGCCAAGTCATTTCATTTATGGCTTGCATTGAATTGGAATGAAGGACTGTGATCAGGGAAATTGAGTACATTCATTTACTATCTCAGCAAGTGTTTTTAGAACTTATGTACATTTCTTTCCCTTTAGAGATATGACTGTACACTATACTCAGGGTTCAGAAAGCACTTTAGAAATAGAGTGTGTCTAAAAAATAACTCTATATTTCCTTTTGTATTTAGCTCAAGAACACCAGCCAGCATTTGGCCATTTTCCATTACTATTATTTCTTATGACTCAGTGCCATATGTCTGGAAAGGCATAACCGACAATTACATTATTACAGGAATTTTGGTGTTGCCATACTATTTCTCTGTCTCTCAGTCTCTGTGTCTTAGGATCTAAGCTTTAGCAAAAGCTTTAAAAGATGAGAGCTGAGAGAATTTTTTTAAATTTAAGAAAATAACATGCTAAAACTTTATATAGAATTAATTCAAAACCAAGATGTTAGTTCTTTTTAATTAATTAATTAATTTGGTACTAAGGATTGAACCCAGGGGCTTTTAAACACTGAGCCACATCCCCAGCCCTTTTCATGTATTTTTTATTTTTGAGATAAGGTGTCACTAAGTTGCTTAGGGCCTTGCTAAGTTGCTGCGGTGGATCTTGAACTTGCAATCCTCTTGCTTCAACCTCCTGACTCCTTGGGATTACAGACATGCACCACCACACTAGGCCCAAAATGTCATCTCTTCCTAGCATTGGTTAGTTTAAAACTCAAAACGTAAAATGGTTGGACAGAAGTAGAAAATGTGGGCTACCTAAGACTAAGGGATTCTAGACTACTATGAGCTGCCATATGCTTATTCCACTCAAAACTCTGTAAAACCGTTGAAGAGCTGTGGGCAGAATTTCAATGAAAAAACACAGAGGAAATACTAGGAACTTTGGAGGATGAAAAGAAAGAAGTAGACTCTATTTATTTTAATTTTAAAAATTTGTTCTTTTTAGATATACATGACAATAGAGTGTATTTTGACATACATACATGGAGTATAACTTATTCTATTTAGGATCCCATTCTTAAGGTTGAACATGATGTGGAGTTTCACTGGTCATGTATTCATATATGAACATACGAAAATAATATCCTATTCATTCCACTGTCTTTTCTATGCCCATCTTCCCTCACTCCCCTTTATTCCCCTTTGTCTAATCCAATGAATGTCTATTCTTCTCCTTCCCATCTCCCCTTATTGTGTGTTAACATCCACCTGTCAGAGAGCACATTCAGCCTTTGGTTTTTTGGGGCTAGCTTATTTCACTTAGCATGATAGTTTCCAATTTCATCCATTTGCTGGAAAATGCCATAATTCCATCCTTCTTTATGGCTCAATGATATTCCTTTGGGTATACATACCACAGTTTCTTTATCCATTCATCTGTTGAAGGGCACCAAGGTTGGTTTCATAGCTTTACTTTTGTGAATTGGGCTGCTGTAAACATTGATGTGGACACAACACTATAGTGTGCTGATTTTAAGTCCTTTGGATATATACTGAAGAGCAGGATTATTGGGTCAAATGGTGGTTCCATTTAACTTTTCTGAGAAATCTACATATTGCTTTCCAGAGTGGTTGCACAAATTTGCAGTCCCTCCAGCAAGATATGAATGAACCTTTTCCCCTACATTCTCGTCAACATTTATTATTACTTGTATTCTTGATAGTTACCACTCTGATTGGAGTGAGATGGAATCTCAGTGTAGTTTTAATTTGCATTTCTCTAATTGCAAGAGATGTTGAACATTTTTTCATGTATCTGTTGCTTGACTGCATTTCTTCTGTGAAGTTCTTGTTCAGTTCCTTTGCTCATTTATTGATTGGATTATTTTGGTTTTGGGGTGTTGAGGTTTTTGAGTTTTTTATATATCCTGGAAATTAATGCTTTATCTGTGGTGCAGTTGGCAAAGATTTCCTCCCATTTTGTAGGCTCTGTCTTCAAGTTCTTGATTGTTTCCTTTGCTGTGAAGAAACTTTTTAGTTTAGTCATCCCATTTATTGATTCTTGACTTGACTTCTTGACTTTTCTTCTTTTCTTCTTTAGGAGTCTTGTTAAAGAACTTGGTTCCTAAGCCAGTATGATGGAGATTTGGGCCTACATTTTCTTCTAGTATGCTCAGGGTCTCCGGTGTAATGGATAAGTCCTTGATCCACTTTGAATTTTTTTGTGCAGAGTGAGATATAAGGGTTCAATTTCATTCTACTACATATGGATTTCCAGTTTTCCCAGCACCATTGTTCAAGAAGCTTTTTCTCCAATGTATGTTTATGGCACCTTTGTCTAGCATGAGATAATTGTATTTATGTGAGTGTATGTCTCTATCTTCTATTTTGTCCCATTAGTTTTGTATCTGTTTTGGGGCCAATACCATGCTGTATTTTTTACTATTGCTCTGTACTACAATTTAAGGTCTGGTATTGCAATGCTTCCTGTTTTACTTTTCTTGATAACAATTGCTTTGCCTATTCTAAGCTTCTGATTTTTCCAAATGAATTTTCATGTCTGCTTTTTCTATATCTATGAAGAGCATCATTGGAATTTTAATAGGAATTGCATTAAATCTGTATAATGCTTTTGGTAGTATGGTGCTTTTGACACAACATTAATTCTGAATACCCAAGAACATGGGAATCTTTAAATCTTCTAAGGTCTTCTTGAAGAGGTACACAAGCTAGTTTGGGGAAAAGATAATGTAGAGGAACAAATTAGATCCTTAAACAAGGAGTCTGTGACCAAGTACTAAGCTGTGAACCAGAATAAGGAGTGGTCAAGGCAAATTTCCTGGAACACTGGGGACTTCAAGGAGTCCCTGAAAAGAAGTAAAATTTGGGCTCTATAGAGAAAGCAGGAATTTTGCTAGGACTGAAGGATTTGGACCTGGGCTTATGTCCTGTCTCTTTCCCACACTGGCTGCATAACCTGGGCAAGTTTATTTTATTTATTTAAGCAAACCAAAATGTTCCATCTGTGGCAGACATTGTTATAAGGGCTTGGTAAATATTGAAGCCTTATAAAATTTACATAAAACATTGGTAATATTTTTATACTCATTTTTAACACAAAAGAAATGGAGGAACACAGGGGTGAAACAAGATCACATAGCTAATATGTGGCAGAACCAGGAGTCAAACCAGATTCATGTCTAGGCATTTAGCTGCTATACCATGCTATACATTTCTCAGCTTTTCTGATTATCAGACTTCCATTTATTAAAAGCAAATATTTTTTGTACTGCTGTGAGGAATACATGTGATAAGGCCAGTAAAATGCTTGGCACAAAGGAGGCACTCAATGGGGGAAAAACATGTTTCTTTTTAAAAATCTCCTCTCTCTTGGAAATTTCTGTTTCCTTTGGTTCTTGGATTCATTCTTGCCTTGATATTTTATTGAATATTTGTTTCCTTTCTGCTTGGATCTTCTGCATGCTTCTGGAGTGTATAAAATGACACTCCAGCTATTTATCAGTACTTTCTTAGTGCATGCTGTGTTTGTGCCACAAGTGCCTATTTCACTCTATGGAGCAGATCAGCCTCCAGATTATACCTCCTCCTACTCAGACCTAATAATGTTCACAATAAGACATCTCTGCAGCAAGGGGAGACTTCTAGTGAGTATTCACTTGCCAGGAATTTTATATATATTGTTTGATTTTGTACTTGGCCTTGTGTTAGGTAATATACAGTACAGAAAAAAAATAGAAGGAAAAATAAAACAAAATAAAGGCAAGGGGAAAGACAGTAAGCATCCATCGCAGAAAACTATAGAGAGCATGGATTTGCCAAGCTTCAGTCTCCAGGAGCCCCTGAGCTGCTTTCAGATGCCTTTTTCCTCTTCCTTTCTTTGCAACATCATTTAGCCATCCTTCGTCTGCTGGCTTCAGGGTCCAGCTTCCAGAAGCTAAGTAATCTGATAAAAGTAATGTCCACTAAAGTGTTCATCCAGCTAACAGGTTAATGTGTTACTCTTCCTGGGTAATTTGTTCATTTCATAAGGGGTTTTTTGAAAACATTAAGGCATGATGGCAGGAAATTTCAGGTCTCATTGCAGCCTGGAGAGGAAAAGAGTGCCCCCATATGACCCAGGCTTTCAGAATGAGGCCCAGTATGGTTTCTATGGCCCTTTGCAAAGTTTTCCCAGTGCCAACGTCACTTCATTGCCTTGTGAGTTTTATTATGACACATCCAAGTTTGGATTGAAGAGAAAATGCATGATATCCCTCTTTTGTGTTTGAATGTGTTTTCCCTGAACCCAGGAAGAAAATTCTTCTGATCACAAGAGAAGCTAAGGAATGGGATATTGTAAAAACAGGCCATGCTCATGACCTGACAGGCAGCATTGCAATAGCTTTACACATGTTATCTTTTTTAGTTCTCACCATGAATCCCATGAAGTAGTTAATATCATTATGTCACTCTTCAAACAAAGACCTGAAGCACAGAGAGGCTAAGTAACTTTATTCAAGGTTACACTGCTACCAAGTGAACTCAGGCAGCATGGCTCACAATTACTGTGCCATGCCAACCAGTCTCAGGTTCAAGTTCCCTTTTCCTGCCTAGCATCAGCAGATAGACCAGACACAGCCATTGACTCATATGCTCACCATTAAGGCACAGGCTTTTTTCCCTTATCCAGGATATTGCAGCCATATTGCGCAATTGGCAGGGCAGATAGACCACTGACCTGGCACTCTGATCCTGCTTGTAGGAGCCTAAGCTACTCTCCAGCTGACAGTGCCCTCTTCCCTTCAGTGCTGCACACAGTTGGCAAGGGACCACCTTTAGCACTCTCTGTGCCACATCGTTCCACTCCAAAATGGGAAGGAACTCTCAGATCTGGTGGCTGCTTTGAAGGTTTGATAAGGAACAGCTGACTTGTGACTAATCCTGTTTTCCAAAAGTAAAAGATTCCTCAAAATTAATCCTGCTGTATTACTATAGCCTGGCCAGTCTCTTGTCAAGCCCCCTTGCATACTGTGCGCCTAATTCTGCCATGCATCTACCTTCTCTCACTGATGGAGTGCTTACTCTGTGCCAGGTAGCACATTAAGTGCTTTCAAAACCTGTCATACAGTAGAATGAATCGAACATAACTTTCCTATGTTCATATATGAATACACAACTAGTGAGACTCAACATTATGTACAACCACAAGAATGGGATCCTAATTAGAATAAATTATACTCCATGTAGGTATAAGATACCAATTACATTCTACTGTTATGTATGTCTAAATACAACAAATACAAAAATACAAAAATGCAATTTTAAAAACTTGTCATTCAGTAGTAGAGCACTTGCCTAGCAATGCAGGAGGCCCTGGGCTCTATCCCCAGCATTGCAAAATCAAAGAACCCTGTGATATTTAATCCTACAACATATGCTTCCAGGAAGGTACTAGTGTTATCACCTTATTTCTGAGGAAATTGAAAGAGAAAAATTTGCCCAAATTTAAATACCAATAGATATTTTTTAGCTTCTTGCAATTCTCTACATTTGTGCATTACTACATACTTTCATTCCAGGTTCCAGGACCGACAGCACCCAATCATACTGCTATTACAGTCACAATAACATGAAAGCAAAATACAGTGGGATCATGATTAGTGTGTCAACATGTTGTATGAAGATTAGGTCATGTTTCAGTATGATTAAAAGGTGGATATTTGCTTATCAAAATGGCACACACCTGTAATCCCAGCAACCCAAGAAGCTAAGGCAGGAGGATTGCAAGTTCAAGACCAGCCTTGGCAACAGTGAGAAATTGTCTCAAAAAATAAAAAGAGCTGGGGTAGAGCACTTGCCTACCATGCATGAGGCCCTGGGTCCAATCCTTAATAGTGGAAGAAAATTTAAAAGATAGATATTTGAAAATCAAAAATTGGAAGGGCAAGCGTTTCCTGTTACATGCTAATGTAAATTTTTCAGATTTATGTTCATTGTTCTTGTGGTGATAAATCCAATGGAATTATGATATGCAGAATTTTTACACTGAAATTTAAGACCTTGAAGAAGATTTTTTAGTTTTGTCCATGCATAATTAAATAAGATTTTTTAAATCTTATTTAAATAATTAAATAAGATTTTTTTAGTCTTGTCCATGCATAATTAAAAGACCATTCAATTTGGGTGCTGTTTATTAAAGAATTTTAAAATAATGAATTCAGCTCATTCACTTTAAAAATGAACAAAAGGAATGTTTTATTCAACAGAAAAATAAAATACATTCCTGTCTCATATTTTAACCACTCTAAAAACAGAGGTAAAAAAGGAGCTAAAAAGGATAAATGGACAAAATGAAGAGTAAGAGGGATGATAGAAGCAAAAAGGAATAGTTGGAATAGGGAAAAATGAAGAGAAAGACAGAAGGGCTGGAGAAATATTCATAGAAGGTGAAACAATAGATTTTGAAGTGAAAAAGGTAAGAGAAATGTAAGTAGTTTATTTGAAATAGATGTTTGATACATACATTAAATTAATTATTTTTCCAACTTAATAGAGTTTTATTAGACAAATTACCAAAAATTAAAATGAATAGAACTATTAATGTTAAAAAAAACAAATTTTAAATCTTTGGGCTCTCATGATCTTTACACTTATCAATATATATGAATGCATTCAAAATGAAGAATATAATTTTCATTGCAACATTTTATTTCCTACACAATTTTCTATTTTTGAAATTGTAGTATTCAAATAATTTCACTACATAATGAATAGCTTAAGCATTCCCCTTTTATTGGATATTTAGATTGCTTTTTAGGGTTTGAGATTTTTTTAATACTCAAACTAAGGTTTCTTTCAGATAATTTTCAAGTTCAAAATCCCTGGGACTAAAACTATGAACATTTTTATGATTCTTTTTTAAAAATTTTATTTATTTATTTTTATTTTTTTTAGTTGTAGGTAGACACAATACTTTCATTTATTTGTTTTAAGTGGTACTGAGTATCAAACCCAGTGACTCACACGTGCCAGGCGGGTGCTCTACCACTGAGCCACAACCCTAGCTTTTATGATTCTTAATTCAGTTTTCAATGTCATCAACAACTTGAATAGATCTATTCTTCCCAGGCTTGTGTAGTGTCAGGGTTTGTAAATTGTTATTTTAGGCAACTTGTTGAGTATCAGATGGTGTCTCTTAGTTTGAAACATGTATTTTTGTTTCAGCTTGATGATATTCTTTGACTATTTGTCCCTTGGGGATCTAGTAAAGGTCTAGTAGATTTGTAATACTTCTGTATATAGTGTAGATGTTATTAATTTATCTATGATGTTTCTATCATTTACTTTATATTACTTTCAATACTACTTTTATATTGTTGTGTTGTTTTATTTTTAATCAGTCTTCCCTTCGTACTATTTCCTATTAATTCAAAACTTTAAAACAATCCCATAATAAAATAGTCTGTCCCTTCTAGTATTTGTTTTCCTTAAATATTTAGTTTTTTAGTTCATGTACAGTTATTATATATGATGAGATAAAAGATAATGTTAATTTCTCTCCATATTCATGACCAGTTATCCAAGGTGATTTTTAAAAATATTTTAGTTGTTGATGGATCTTTATTTTATTCATTTATTATTTATATGTGGTGCTGGGGATCGAACCCAGAGCCTCATGTTCCACCACTGAGCCACAGCCTCAGAACCCAAGGTGAATTTAATAAATAATGAATACTATTTTCCACATTGTTTAGTTATGTTTTGTTCATCAAACATTCAATTCCTACATTTATTAGGGTTTTTTCCTCATCTCAGTTTAATTTACTTATTTACATTTCTGATTTGCATCAGAATTCTGCTGCTTAAACTAGTGTCTATTTATAATACATTCTAACATTTGGGGATTATTTTAGATTTTTATTTCCCTAGGATAGTTCTGTGCAATTAATGTGGTATCATTTTTGAAGTAATATCTGTCTTCATTTGAATTGTCTACATTTATTTTTTTATTTTTTTGGTACCAGGGATTGAACTCAGGGGCACTCAACCACTGAGCCACATCCCCAGCCCTATTTTGTGTTTTATGTAGAGACAGGGTCTCACTGAGTTGCTTAGCACCTCATCCTTGCTGAGGCTGGCTTTGAACTCACGATTCTCCTGTCTCAGCCTCCCAGAGTGCTGGGATTACAGGCATGTGCCACCGCACCCGGTTGAATTATCTACATTTATAAATCTGTGAATTAGTATCATCTTCATACAATTGGTATTCCCATTCAGCAATACAGTATGACTTTAATCAAAAATTTGTCACTGATTTTATATCATTTATTCTTCTCACAATTCTTGTGTATGTTGACTTGTTTCCATATTTGTTAATGACTTTGCTTTTATTGTATTACTTTTCTCCTTTTGGGTTGGCTTAGAAATAGGTAACATATTGACTTTGAAATATGACTTATCTTGAATTTTGTGAATTTACCAAACTGTAGCTATGTTTAATCTTTTTCCCTTAGTTCTGTGGCTTTTCTATGTGTACTATAATGTTCTGTAAATTTTTCTCTATTTTGGATTTAGGACAGTGAAACTACTCTGAATGATACTATAATGGTGGATATATGTCATCATATACAAACTCATATAATATACAACACCAAGAATGACCTCTATTAAAGACTGTGGATCACTTATAACAATGTACCACTCTGGTAATAAAGTAGGAGGCAGTGCATGTGTGGGCACCAGAGCTACATAGGTAATCTCTGTACCTTCCTCTCAATTTTTCCTTTGACCTAAACTGCTCTAAAAAACTAAGTCTTTAATTTGAAAAATCTCTATCTTTAATTTCTTCTTTTCCAATATTTATGACCACTTTATTTTCAAACTTTATTGCCAAAACAAGTATTTCTCAGAAACACTAGATTTATAAAGATTAAAAACACTCTTTTTGATTCTGTTTTTATGGAAAATATCATTTTCCCAGGCAATTAGTTCTTTATTTTTGAAAATACATTCCTTATTATATTAAACATATAGCTTACTATTACTGGATGGTAACCATAATAGGAACTGCATTTTATCAAATGATTTTTTTGGTAGTTACTGGAATGATCATACATTTTTTCAATAATATTGATATTTTGTTGAAATTATGCTTACATTTCTGGAATAAATAATACTTGATTTAGAACTAAAATTATTTAAATAAGTTTCTATATTTCATTTGTAGCATTTTAGTTAAAATTCCCACATCAATTAAAGCAGTATGGCATTATAGGTGGGACAAGTATTGGAGTTCATGTCCACCTGGACATTGCACTAGCTATATTCAGTACTGTATAGTAATTAAAAGCATATAAAAGCATGGGCCTTGTGTTCAGAGACAATTTATTTACAATCCTTGTTTTCCTACTTAATAGTGTTCTTACTTTGTTCCTTTGGGTAAGTCTCGCTTTCACGTGGGACTATAATACTACCTATCATATAAGAATTGATGTGAGAATTAAATGAGCTAACATGTGCCTAATGTGGAATTGTTCCACATTAAATGGTTGCTTTAATAATTAAATGTTCTTCAGTGACAATAGGCCTTGTTTTCTTTTTTATAATATTTTTAACTTTATAATATTCTTTATATTATTCTTATCCTTTGCAGCACTGGTATCTGTATCATTCTTGGCACATTTCCTTCTGAGGATATTTTAAGAAATCTACCATACTTTTCATTGATCAAGGATAATTCATATACTATATTCTTCAAAGGCTGAGGTGGGGTGGGGTAGAAATCACCTTGTAAATAACAGGCCACACTGTGTTTTGGAGGATGGAGGATGTGGTTCTTTAATATTTGTCTTCTTTTCTTCTGTATTTATTAAAATATACCTAGGTTAGTTTGACAATTTTGTCCAAGTTAAAACAAACAAACAAAGCCTTGAGTTTCAGAAGTTTTATTTGCAACCCAAGAATTGTTGACCAATTTATTTTCTACGCTTGCAATTATTTCAGCATTCCGCTCGTCACTAGATTGCCTTAGCTTTTCTTCTGTAAGAAATGCAGTCTGCACCATTTTACAAACAGGTTACCTTGAAAGCCTACATTTATTTGATCATTCAAACTTTTTTTTAACAACCAGATCCTGCTTTTTCTTCTGTTTCTTTAGTTGAGACCTTTCTGTGAACCCCAAACTCCAAATCTCTAACTCTGAATAAAAAAGGCTTTTTCAAGAATGAATGAATAATAAATAATGCCTGTAGCTCTTGAACCACCCTTCAATGTCAGAGGCTTTCTTTCCCAAAAGACCACAAATGTTACCGTGGGACTGCAGCCTGCAGAGCCATCTCTGGAACACGGCAACAGCAAATAAAACCATTGTTGATAGTACCAGGGCTGATGAGAATAATTCCACGGATTCAAAGCAGGAAGGAGATCCTTCAGCTTTTGTCCATAGCATGGCCCTGCTGGTATGTCCAATAGCACAGGTTGACTCTCTTTTTAAGAGAGTAACAAGTGATTTATGTGGCTTAGAAGAGCAATGAAATGATAATTGTAATAGAATATGATGATAGCTAAAAAAATTCCTTAAAATCACTGAGCATTAATACACAAGAGAGTGTAACTTTTTACCTATCCAGCATCTCTAAAAACACAGCAACATTTGTTTGGTAATGGACTACAATAATCCTTTTGTTGCTAAATCATTACACAACTTTTAGAATTCTTCCCTGCACCAGTCAAAATTAATTATATTTTATTGGAAAAACATGCTACTTGCAAGGCAGCAACATCTTTACCCAGAGTCTTGGTCTTCCATTTTTACATATAAATGTCCATTTCAGAGCTCTAAGACATAGATCTCTGTAGGAATGTCTGAGGTATGTTTAAATCTTTGCTTACATGCCTCCATTTGACTAGCTGGGGCATAGGGACATGAGTGAAATTTTAAATCCAAGAGTTGCAAGACACCAACCTTTGAAGGTACATCAGAAGAGTGGTTCGGAGAGGATCCCAAAATACAATGGAGGAACAGGTGTAAGCATGGAGTGACTGTAATATATATACATTATGCTAAGGACTCATCCAGCCTGTCAGTCAGTACACAACTCTATTTTTCCTGGGTCATGCCTCCAATCACATCCAAGAAGAACAGAAGAGAAAATGTTGGGTAGTTTTGGCCATTCCACTAAAGTGGAAAGTAATTCCAAGGTGAGTCTACACCAGAGAGCAAATTGACCCTTTTAAAATGCAGCAGGGAGGGAACAGTAATTTCCTAAGGCCTTTGAAAACTCTCCCCAGTGGCTGGGTGGCAAGGAAATTTGCCTAGCTTCATTTGTGGAGGTCATGTCACCCTTGGTAAAAGGAAGACAGTTTACCAGGCTAAAATTTGTTTATAAGGTTACTCTCTGCTCTAGCATGGGAAAGAGAATAATAAAGTCTCATTTGCAATTTTCACTAACTAGAAATTTTGAGCAACAATGTGGAAAAACTAGCAAAATGACCAATGTATGCCTTTCATTTATAATAAAACAGTTATTTCAGCAACTGAAGAACAATAAAATTGAGCCAGTTTGTGTAGTATTAGGGAAACCCCAAGTGTCCCGCAGGAGATGTGGCTTGCAATAGTGGACAGAGGTAAAAGGACTGGTGTTGACCCAGGTTAGTATAAAGACTTCTTTGTTGACTCACAGCAGTAACAGTTCGTCATTTGTTAGATCATTGGATATAAACTTATATAATTCAGCCTTGCCCTTCTCTCAGCCTCCTGTGGTAGCCAACATCTACTTTTAGCTGTGGTAGTTCCTGGACTGCCCAAGCCACTTCCTACATGTTAGACAAATTTGAGTTTTACAGTAATACAGGTAACTTGGCAAGTTTGAAGAGAGTTGCAGAGAGGTGATTAGGAATTATTGAGGTCACTAGAAATTCCTTCTTTGTTTAAGTTATGCTAGGATTCTCTCCATATTACAAAGCATCAGACATTGTCCCTGCACACTGTCCTGATGACTTTCACAGTTCTTATCAAATGCCATTGAGAATTCTCTCAATTATTTGAAAGGCAGTTTGTACCCAGTCTTTGCCTCCCAACCATTAGGATCCCACTCCTATTATCTTGCATTTAACAAACAGAGATTGATTTCTTGCCTAAAATTAGCTGGAGAATTCTATTTGGATCAGTCCAGCAGAATTAAAAAGTATAATTAGCCCGAGTATTCACTCCACTCCTCAACCTAACTGCTGCTTAAATATCTCCTGCAATGTTTTTGCACTTTCTGCAGAGCATGTAGAACTCGGTCCTCGGATGAAGCCATTGATTTCAGGAAAGCAGCCATGAATTGCTATGAGCTTGTCACTGCCGATCCTGCATATGCGTGTGTTATCAAGTACAATTGTCCTCATAAAATTAAATAAAAGCACGCATTTATTATTGTGAGGCTCCAATTAAGGGACAGCTGGTGCTCCTATTACACTTGCATTAAATTGAAACTTGTAATTTAGCTGTCCAGATGCACACTTTTTAATCAAAATATAAAATTGCGTTTGCTTTGTCCATTTTCCATTCAAAAGTATCTGGAAGCTTACCTCGGGCTCCTCCTACCCTGCAAACTCCGTCGAAGAAGGGGAACTATTTGCACTGATCAACATTTTCCTCTCGAAAGTTCTTAGAGGGAAATAAAAGATTGGGGGCAAAGAGGCAGCTGGTGAGTATTTATTTATTCAATAGGCAGTGAGTAGCTCTATTTATTGACAAGAGTCGTTTTTGGAATACGTCTTTTGCCTCACCTGTCTCTGAAATGTCCATAAGCCCACAACTTTGAGGAGGCATGCTGCATTTTCCATTGGCACTTCAGTTCCTGTAGCTCTACAAACTTTGCTGTCGCCCCCCCTGGGGGGCATGTGTCCATGCTTCGTATGTTTTCGCTTTGGAATAAGCCCAGCATTATGATTTGGACCCCTTCTCTTAATAATGAAATGACAAAGAGCATTCGCAGCGGGGGTTGGGCGGCCAGGTTTGGGATAGAGGCGCCACACCCCCTGAGAATAAAGCCCGCGCTGCGCTCTCTGAAAACCATGTACGAATGAACGAATCACACAAAGAATATATTTCGCGACGAAACAGCGCCCTACAGGAAGAAAGTGCCCGCACTCGGAGCGTGATCGGGAGCGCGACTTTTTGGCGCTCTTTGGGAGCAGCGAGAGGGAGGCAGAGGACAGAGAGTCCCGCGGTGAGCGCTAGAGCCCGAGCAGCACGCGCCCAAATTCCCGCGCATTCCTCAGAGGCGAGCCGGGGTTGGGAGCCCAGCGCCTAGCCAGGTGAGGCCGGCGGCGGCGGCGGCGGCGGCAGCGATGCGGGGAGCGCCGCGCTACCTGGCCGGGCGGGGCGGAGCCGGGCGGCAGAGGACGGCCGCCAACCGCTTCCGAGCCCGGTCCTTCTCCTGGCCGCGCGCTCGCGGATCCACTGCCAGGCAGAGTTTCGCGGGAGTTGCGTTTTGGCGCCTAAAGCCCCCTCACTAGCGCCGCTCCCTCGGCGCGCCTGGTGTGTCAGGCGCACGGCATCGAGAACTGTGGCCCCGGAGGCCGGGCCTTGGCTGCCCAGGTCGGCGAACTCCGCGAGGGTACAGCTGTTTGAGGGCACTGGTCAGGACGGGAGGGCACGCCTTTGGCTAGGACCGGGCGGGGTTGGGGCCGGGGTTGCTATGGCAGCCGCTAGCCCGGGCTGGAGCCCCACGCCCGCCTGCCGCCGCGAGGGAGCTGGGGCGCTTCGAGGTGTGCTCCAAGTGGACTGAACCAAGAGGATGGGAGAAAGGGGGAGGGCTGGCCCCGGTCCCCGGTCCCCTCCCCCAGCCCGTTACCGGCCCCGGGAAAGGGCCCCAGTGGAGTCCAGAAAAGAAAATATTCTTTCCTCTGGGCCTTAAAAGAGGCTTGTAAAAGCACGGAGGTGACACAGGGGTGAGGGGAGTGGAGGGATTGTCGCCTCCATTCGGGAGTCCTCATGTGCGTGTCTCCAGACTTGACATTTTATACCCCACAGCGGCCGACTCGGAGCCGGGTAGCACGTCCCAGCCCTGAAGTTATGTAGGTGGGGCGGGCTTTAATTTGCTTATATCTAATGATTTGAGGAACCTCGCTTTAAAATGGCGGCACTCAGTATACACCCCTGCTAAAGGCTCTCCCGGCACCGGGGCCACCTCGCGCAGCGCTGCTTTTGCTTCTGCTGCTAACACATGGCATGTGCCGCTGTCGCTGCCGCTGCCCCTACTGCTGCCGCTGAGAGCAGGGCCCCTTAGCCTCTGGTTTGCGCTAGCAGCATAAGGTAAGGCTGGAGATAAGTTGGGATTTGTGAGAGTGGCTGCTTTTTTAGGACGCGACGAAATACAATGCCTTTTAAACTTTATTTTACAAGATGGCAAATAGAAGGAATATTAATCCTGCAACTTATTGGAATTTAGAGCTTTGATCTTCCTCCTTTTTTCTTCTCCTTCCTTCTTCCTCCCCCCCGCGCCTTGCTCTCGTCTTTTTAAATAAATTTAAAGGAACTTCTTGCATGGCATACCATCGGCAAATGCTTTTAACAACTCATCTCCCCATTTCCACTGCGATATCGTGAGCAGTACCACAGCTTCCTTGAAAAACCAGGTCTCTTCCCGCCCTGGATCAACACATTTGGGCAGCTTACTTTTACTGCCCGGCTCTGAAGGGAATTAGAGTAGATTTTGGGTCGATTTTAGGAGAGGATTAAAAAGGTAACTTTAGCTTTTAACACTCATACAATATGCCTTTGTGGTAGGAAAACGAAATTAAACTCAGACTAATAATGAAAGTTGGCATTTAGGTGATTCATTTGTGTAGTTTTATAATGATTTGTGATAGACCTACTGTGTGTTTTTCTGAACACTGTCTATTGATTGATATATACATGAATTCGGATTGGTCTAATTAATGTGTTTTAGAGGAGTTTTCTCTGAGCTATTCTTAAATTGCTGTTTGTAAGTTGGGCTCAGATGCCCACAGCCTCTCTCCATTTACATCTATAAAGTTCATGGGGAAGCATCAATTAAAACTAAACTGTTGTGGTATTTAATTTTTAAATGATTGGTAATTTTTCACTATGCTGGCTTCCTTGTTTAACCAATAAGTTTTTGGGTGATTGCTGATATAATGCTCAGAAAACAGGTTGTTGATACAGCTGTACAATTCACTAGATACCAATGCTTAATATAATTCATCCAGGTTTTTCCTTTTCTTTTTTTCCCCTCCCTTCTGATGAAAGGCATGTTTGACATTGAGACTTACAAGAGACCTTGGATTTTTCTTTGTTATGTTCACATTTTGTCTTTTGCTTATGCAAATTTAGTTCTTGATGTTTAAATACATTTTAAGTTAATTTTTAATTTGCAGTACTTTGGAGGGATGCTTTTATATTTATGAAAACTTTCCCATACATAGCCTTAATAGGTTTTTGCCCACAGACTAGCTGATATTATTCTATCTCAGTCCATTTTTTACTTCTCCCAGCACAGTGGACTCTACTCTTCTCCTAGGTTTACCAAGTGTCTGGAAAGGGGGGGGGGAGGTATTGCTTTGCAACTATTAAAGTGTGGTATGGTTTTTCTACCCGGGTGCTGTAGTCTACCTAGAAACAAAGGACAGAACTGCTTACAATGGGATTTACTATATAGTAAATTTCACATCACTTTTTAAGATTATTGTTGAGAGAAGGCTGTGGGGCAGTTCATTGCTTTACGCCTGAGAGTTCCTATACATACAGCAATAGATTAACTTGAATTTTTGCAATGGGAGGATGACAAATAGGCACTTGTTCCATTTTTAGTGATTACATGCTTAGATCCCAGTTCTGTAAGCTTTGCTTCTGGATGTGATTCCTTGCTGCTGACAATGTTGGACCAAATGCATCCTTTTTTTAAAATTTTAAGTGAAAATACTAAACCTTGGGGTAAGAGTAGACAAGCTAAATTGGTGTTATAGACTTAGGAGGAAATTTTGCCAGTTACCATTCTGCTGCCACATATAGTGATGAGATTGGAGACTTTGTATGGAAACAAGGAAAGGAGTTTGTCAGAAAAAAATTTTTGAAAGAGAACTGATATAGTGCTGGGCTATAGGTGGTGACTGCATGCTTTGCTCTACTACTAAGATCTACTTCTTTTCTCTGATTTCCTTTGCTGCTTTAAGCATTCATAATGACTCCCAGGACTATTATAAAATAGCTTTCCCCCCTCAACTGTCCACTTCAGGCATTTCACAACAGCTGCTTTTTAAGGGAGATAAAACCTATGGTTATGAGCTGGTAGCCAAAGTAGCTTTGATATTATTCCCTTGCACCTATCCTATACCTAAATAACCCTTTGAATATAGTAGGTGCTTAATAAATGTTGAATTGAAAAGAAAATGTATAGCTTATAAACCCACAGAGGAGCATGTTTGGGCACAGCTTTTAATTTAAATGGAAGACTTTTTGTGCACTTGCTAGAATCTAAAAATTTAAAATAGATTTGAATGTATATTCCCCTAATTGTGTGTATTCAACTTGCCCCTCATTGTACTTGCAGGCACTTGTGTAAATCATTATTTTAACCAGTAGGTATATTATTATCTGTCCAGCTTGACAATATGAAAAAAGAAAAAACAGCTTGGGAATAAAAAAGGGTTTTGTCTTTTGAGTGGCTGTACAGCACTGTACTTGCTGGAACAGTGATAGTCCTTCGGCTGTTGTACAGATGTTGACAATATAGTTTGAAGTACAGTTTGGTTCTGTACCCAGCTCTGTATTTATATGTGAGGTAAGAGGAGCATGAAGGAAGAGGGTGAGAAGCCCTGAAGTGATGGAAGATTTTTATTCATAAAACTGTGCACTTATTCTGCTTATGTTACAATAAATTCAGGAAGGTGGCAGAATTTCTCTGTTTTGAAATAAATTATGTTGTCTGATAGGATTACAAACAGGGATTGGGGCAGAGCAGACAAGAATAAGTTACAGTACATGTTTGACAAGTAATTTGATCCTGTAATTAAAGTTAGATAATGGCCACTGCCATGTAAAAACTATTAAATGTCTAAAAGAGATGGCAGGATACACTCACCTTTACTTCATCCAGGTGCTTCCATGCTGGCAAGTTTCTCGTGACAACATCTACTAGATTAAACATATTTTCCCCATTAAAAAATGTATGCTATGTCAAGAAAATGGAAATCAGTAATTATGTTTCATTGTGAGATTTTTCTGCCTCCCCCTAGGTGTGCTATGTTTCCTCACTTCAAAAATAGAAACCGGAGGGCCTGGAGTTGTGTCTCAGTGGTCAAGCACTCGCCTAGCACGTGTGAGGCACTGGGTTTCATCCTTGGCACCACATAAAAATAAATAAATAAAATAAATGTATTGTGTCCATCTACAACTAAAAATAAAAAAGTAGAAACCTGAGCTTCAGATAAAATTAAGTGGATAATTTCCCTCTATGAGAATAAACTGAGAGCAAGTAGTTTGTCAACTAACTAACCAACAAACATAACTTATGACCAAGAAGAAGGCCATTAATTAGATCTATATTAACGTGGGCTTTTAGATCTAAAGGAAACCAGGTGGTTGTGTGGTATCCTGCTCTTCCTGAGTGATTATATATTGCCTTAAGATAGCCAATTGACAATAGTGGAAAGACAACCTTGAGAATTAAGATAAATTAGGTGTCAATTACCTTATCGGTGGTTAATGACACCAACGGGACCTAAAAGGGATCAGAAAATATTTCTTTTCAGGTCATTCTAGTAATGGCACAGTATAAATCCATCATGTTGTTCTACTTAGTATTAAATTGAGTGACAGTGTTTTTTAAAAAATTGATGGGGAAAATAATAGAATCCAGGAAGTTGGACATTGTTTTTATTTGAGTAAAGAAGAGTAAAAAGAGGCTTGGTTTAAATGTGCATGCATGTGTATCTATGTGTATTATATGTAAATGGTGCTTTTCAAGAATCATGGTAACCCCAGAACTCTCTTTTTTTTTCTTTCATTATTTTGAGACATGGACTCACTATGTTTCACAGGATGGCCTCTACTTCCTGGGCTCAAGCCATCCTCCTGCTTCAGCCTCTTAGGTAGCTGGGAATATGGTTAGGTGACAAAGAGTACAGTTTCCCAGAACTCTTTATTTTATAACAGCCATAGGAACAAAGTGTTAAGGGTAAAAAAGAAGCCTGATTAGAGATTTAAGACTCAATTAGTCATGCTTGTTAAAATATCATGTCCACTCTCAAATCCTTCTTGCATCAGCATTAAGTTGGCTCTTGAGCAGAAGGAGTGATTTGTTTCTGATTTTAGGCAGTTTGATTTAGGCCTGTGCAGTGAGTGAACTCAAAGGGCGCAGAAATAAAGGGCCTCCAATAGAGGAAAAGGCAGTCTGGACAGAATGCAGAGGTTGTCACTAGAGACTTCAGGCAATTTGATATCCTTAGGCTATAGGAACATCCTAGAGACTGATAGTTTGCAGGATCTGGTTTTCCATTTTGGCTTATACAAATTGAATTAAAATTGTCCCCATTATATTCTCTGAATTCTGAGCTTCTTAGTGTTGCCTGCAAATGAGGTGGGAATTTGAGAAAGGTTTCTTTAGGCTTATTCAGGTGTCCTTGAATGTACCAGTAAGTCCTTATTAGGGAGGTTACTGGGTCTCTTACCTCATATCCCCAATGCCTGTGGGTTTCAGTAAAAGTTTAAGTAAATCCAAGAATAGATTAACTTTTCTAATATGTACGTGCACTTTGTGAACATTCTTCCTGTGATTTCAGGTAGCATTATTTTTATTTTTTATTGACAAAACATCAACAACAGTGAACACTAGGTTGAATGTAGGTTGCTGCAGTAGCAACTCTAAATAAACAGGGAGAAGCCTGCATTGGAAGCTTTTGGGCTGAGATTTTTAGAACTGGCTTGAAAGCTAGCTGCTGCTTTTCTGTCACATGAAGTTACACTTAGTATACATTCCCTACATCACAGCGAAATCAATCTTCAACATGAAGTTATATAGAAACAGTTCTGTAAAATGTTTTACTAGATAAAAAGAAAAAGAAATACTGGGGCTCGGGTGCCTCCTGTCATGTGTAGTTTGGAAAGTGATGAAGTCACAGATGAAACCCAAAAAGGATACTGGAAACTGTCTCATTTTCAATCAGACACTGATTGCCCATTTAGAGTTTGGATTTGCATTGGTTTTTATTTACCAAGATACAGGTGTGAATAGTGCCTCTTCTTACTGTATCCAGAAAGCAAAGTCCACACAGTAGAAGAGAAAAGAGCTGCCATTTCAGATCCACCACAATCATCTTTTGTGCCCAGAGAACCATCAGTCTTTAGGTATAGCTCTGCAGTTTCTCCTTATGTGGTAGTATGAAGAAATCAAACAAGAGGGTATATTGAGGAAAGCAGCGGAAGGGGTGACCTGTTAGCAAAAATGAGAGACTGAAAGAACCAGAGAGCTTACATTTTACATTTTGTTTTGTAGTCTTTAGCCTTTAGGCAGGAAAACAAAACAAAGCAAAATAAAAGGGCCATTTGTAATATTAGCTTGGGCATATATCCTATAATTCCCCAGTTATTTGCTTTACAAATGGAGAAAATGAGATTGTCAGATAATATTAAGGTGACTACTTTATTAAGATTGGATTCATGCTGGGCATGGTGGCTCAAGCCTGTGGTCCCAGCAACTCCTGAGGCTGAGACAAGAGGATTGCAAGTTCCAAGTCAGCCTCAGCAACTTAGTGAGACTCTATCTCAAAACAAAAAATAAAAAGGGCTGGAGGTGTAACTCAGTGGTAAAGCATCTCTGCATTGTCCTCAGTACCAAAAAAAAATAAGAAAAAGAAAAACAATATTGGATTCATATATTATGATTCTTTCCTGAATTCTATTTAAAATATATAGCTATACATTCAGCAAGACTCATGGCACAAAGGTGTGGATCACATTTCACCTCCTTACCCAAGTGAAGAGTTTGTATTTGTCCTCTGAAAACTAAGCATTCAATAAATGGTCCAGTTGTGCATGCCTTTTTTGTTAAAGGGCACACTGATGTTCTCAAAATTCTTGCTGAGATTGACAAGGATCCCAAAGGGAGGTGGGTATTTCTTTTCTTTTCTTTTTTTAATATTTTTAGTTGTAGATGAACATAATACCTTTATTTATTTCTGTTTACATGGTGCTAAGGATCGAACCCAGGTCTCACACGTGCCAGGCAAGTGCTGTACCATTGAGCCACAACCCCAGTCTCCAGAAGTATTTATTTTCAGAAGTGATTTTGAGAAAAATTTAAACTCCCAATTCATTTGACCACATCGCCCCCCAATAATTGGACAGCATAAAGAGAAATCTTATTAGATCATCCGGAATTAGGAAGTGAAACAGTGCACATTATAGTCATGTTTTATGTCTAAGGGCCTCAAAATCATAAAATCTTTGGAGGGAAGCTAGGGTGCCAAGCCTATGTGATTCGATCTCTTTTATGAATGCCTATAGCAGCAGCCTCAGCTACAGACAGACTCGGAGTCAATGAACACACAAGCTAGGGTAGGGGCTGGACTCAGATTGACAGGCTCTGCAAAGGACAGCCATTCTTGAAAAGAGCTTTGGATTTAGGCAGGCCTTTTTTTTAAAGGTACTGGGAATGGAACCTAGGACCTCACACATGCTAAGTAGGCACTGTACCACTGAGCTACATCCGCAGCCCTTAGTGGGGCATTTAACTGATGGACTAACTCCTTTCTGCCATGTGTTAATCCTCTTTCTCAGGGAGGTAAACCTGGTCCCACTGGGAAATTCATGTGGACATACTGAGAGATTCAGTGTTGCAGTAGTACAAGGGCAAAATGCTTTTCATGGGCTGGAGTTGTAGCTTAGTGTGCTTGTCTAGCACATGTAAGGCACTGAGTTCAATCCTCAGCATCACATAAAAATAAATAAAGTTTAAAAATATTTTTAAAAATGCTTTCTTTCTTACTGAAACTTTCCCTCCAAAGCTCTTTGTGATTGAGAAGTTAATAGGATAGAAAAATGTGACCTAGTCCTCACAGCATTTCACAGTGCTGGAAAAACACAAGAATAATTCTATATTTTGTGGAGAGTGTGATGATGATAATGATGATGACGATGATGATGATGATAATCTATAATGTAATTCAATTAGAGAACTCTCATACCTGCACATTCAACGAACTTGCAGAAGTCATTTTGTTGGACAATGAAGATGACGGTGAGGGAGCAGAAAACTCTAAGAGGCTAGCACTCTGGGATTCTACAAGTTCTATCACTTACTAATCAGTTACATGAAAATTGTGGTTTTGAATGCTGATCCTGAATCAACAGGAGCTGAGCATGGTGGCTGACACCTGTAATCCCATAGACTTGGGAGGCTGAAGCAGGGGGATAGCAAGTTCGAGGGCAGTCTCAGCAATTTAGCGAGGCCCTGTCTCAAAATAAAAAATAACAAGGACTGGGGATATGGCTCAGTGGTAGAGCACCACTGGGTTCAATCTCCAGTACCAAAATAGTAATAATAATAATAATAACACAACAACAACATTTTTTTTAATTACAAATTAACAGGAAACAGCTAGGCTATCTAATGTCTGATTCTGAGCACTTATCATTCTGTATTCATTTAAATGTGGTAAAATATGGTTCAAGTGATCGTGTGTATAACCTGTGGTTTTCTTTTTTGTGAAAGTTATATTTTCTACTTTCAAGCCTAGATTATATAATAGGCCTTCTTATTGTCTTGTGTCTATCCCCAAATAAATTTCTGTAATATTTTTAGCCATCTAAGAAAACAATTCAGATAGAAGCACTCAGAAATGGTGACAAGCAATGACAGGAAGTGCTGGTTGCCCTGGTCTCCTTCATAACTTAGTTGAGGCCACAGCTGGCTGATTTGCTTTAAACTTCCTGTTTGGGGGCTATTTGGGTCAAAAGTAGCTGTGTTTTCCATATAGCGATTTTTTTTCTTTATTCTGTAAGACCACAATAAATCTGTCACTGGGCTGCATGTTCTGTATATTTTATGAACTGTATCATGTGGTTCGAGTTTAATTTGGAAGGCAGTGCTTTTACAATCAAGATCCCCCCCACACACGTGCAGCTTTGGGGTCTGGGATTGCAGTGGCCTTCAAAAGTTTATAGCTTTATTTACACAATAGTGATTGCTGAGGAGGGCATTTCCTGCCAGTTAATGACTGGTTAGGAGGACCAACAGTCCAAATCCAGGGAGAGAGGACCATTCATTAAATGCCACGAAGGGACTAAGGTGCATTTCTCATGGAGAGGTAGGGAGAAAGTGAAACCACATTCTGCCCTTTGAAGAGCCCACAGCAGTGAGAACAGAGCTAGCTATGGATGTGGGGCCTAGAGAATGGAGCTTCTTTTCCTGACAGGAACAAACTAATTCTTTCCCATAGGTTGTCAAAGGGGAACAGAAGTGGGGAAGTTATTTCCTTTAGATTGATGGCCCAATGGAGAGTGGTCAAATAAAGCTAAGGTCCTCGAACTTCCCATTTAGTGCCTGAAAATATTCAACTCAGAAGTGTTAGAGTTACTTTCAAAACCTATAAGATCACATGATTGAATTTCCTAATTTGTTGAATAACTGATCATAACTAAAGTGGACAAAAACTTGGAAAGGAGTGGAAAGAATGATCTCTTTTCAAGGTCAGTTTAGCAAGATATACAGATTCTATTTGGATCCCCCTAATATAATAAAGGTAAATAATATACACAAACAGTGTTTTCCTTTTGTGGAAGTAACATTGAGAGCTGAAATATTAACCATATAACCCATGCTATTCCCAGGAAACAGTTTTGTTCCCCAGTATAATTCTTGCCTGCTATAAAGCAGCTGAGGTGTGAAGAGTTTGGCATTGATTTAGAGCAAAAACAGAATTAAGATCAAGGTTGGGTTCACATCCAGGAATCCCTGACTTCCTGGCCTGTCCTTCACTCCCTTAGCTTGCTAAGCCTTCAATTTGCCAAAAGTTCAATGTTTATAAAAGATAAACATCTGTTCTGAGTTCTTTCAGTAGGTACCTCCGTATAAAGGTCGTATGACAGCCCCCCTCTGAACTTGGCTTGTTGTTTTTTTTTTACCTTGAAATTTTAATTTCTTTCATCTTTCAAACTTGGTGGCCGATGGCAGGGGTGGGCTGGACCTCTAAAACAGAGGCAATCGTTGAAGGCTAGACACCTGGGTTTCTTCACGGGATTGAGTAATCTGTCACATGAAGAACAAACCAAATATTAAGTTTCATTTTTTTTTGAGTCTGGCAAATGTCATTATATACTTTTTAAATATTCAGTAATCCAGGGATTGCCGGTCATTACCAGTTCACAAAAGTGAAAAGATTTTCTGAGGTTTAAAATGCTCTACAAATAAACTGTGTACCCCTTACATTTGTTATTTTTAAATGATGCCTTGAGCAGATTTATAAACACAAAAGTGACTGAACTTAAAAAATACATCAAAACATGATTTTATTTTTGAGCACTCTTAAGTTTGAATGTTAAAATATACTAAAATATTTGCTAACTCAGATTAAAGACAGTATTCTGATTTACAAACTCCATCAGACTAAAAACTAACAAGGTTTTTCTAAGTACGTATCCTATTCACTTGAATGTTAACACTCATTACAATTAGCAACACAACTGAATTTAAATAATTTAAAAACTTTAGAGGTAGCTTGTTCTTAGGAGTCAAATACTTCCATTTTCTTGATGTTATTATTTCATTCAACAAACCCTTTCTTTATAGGTAATCTAAAAATATATTTTAAACTGGTTCAGGTTCAGTTATTGTAGTCTGAACTACTGGCTTCAAAGTCAAATGAAGATTTATTCTGCTATATTTGGATCTGACAACATTCCCTTGTAGTATTAGAAAAGTCTATTGGTTCTATCATTGTAGTTTTCAAGTGTTAGGCAACAACTTTAGCACATAATGAAATCCCTTTAGTAGGTTGCAATTTGACATTTCTTTCAAACAAAATTCCATAAAATATCAATGTATCATCTACTAAAATTAGGCATTTTGTGTGAGTGTGTTATTTGTAATCCATGCACATATATACTGAGTTAGGATGCAAAATGTGTTTCTTCCCTTTTGTTGCTGTCAAAAAAGTTTAAAATCAATGTTTTGTTGGATGTTAATTCAGACTGGATCAGAAATGGTTTTTCCTCTTTTTATTTTTTGAGAGAAAGGTGGTCAAAAGATGCCGGGGGCTTTGGGGCTGATACTGAGTGATGTTTCTTAAGTTCTTTGGTAGTTATGTGTGTTTTTCAAATGCCTAGGGCATTAAAGGGAAGAAATAAAGACAAATAAAGGCGACAATAGCCACATAGCCTTTCCAATAATTGAACCCAGGAGTAGGAAACAAAAAGGATTTACTTCCTTGGCCAGATATGAGATTAAGTACTGTATTCAATTCACTAGGAGATGGGAATCATCCTTAGAAGTCTGGACAATTGTGCAGATTACTTTCAATTAAATAATTGTTGGGTAAAGGAAAATATTACCTTCCGGAGTGCCATTGTGTCTTCAGCAGGACCATAAGGATCTTGTCTTCACCCTCCCTTCATCCCTCTCCCTGTTCTCTCCCAGTGCTATTAAGTCCCTGTCTGCTGTTGAATTCATTCCCAAAGGCCTCCTCCTGTGAACGTCCTTCAGAGCCTTAAAGCAGTGCTGCTTTCTCAGCTCCGAGGACTTGAAATCCAATTAGGCTTTTCATCATAGATGTTTAATTGTTAAACTTAAGTTACTTTTCTGAGAATGAAATATAATGTTGGCTCTAATGAGTTAGTTACTAAATTCTGTGATTATAAATGAGTTTAGAACTCCCTTCTCAGACCACACTTAAAACTCATTAAAAATAGAAAAAGACTTATACATCTAATCGTTGTGTAATTAGCAATCAAGTTATGAAATGAGATGTAAAACAAGTTATCATAATATATTTATATCATCACACCCCCCAAATAAACAAAACAAAAACAAAAAATCCTAAACTTATATGCATGACTATTCATAATAAAAACTAAAAAATGTTGATAGATGAAATTGCATGCATTTCCACAAGCTGGGAATGACAGGTTTTAACTATTTCCTCTTCAGTTCACTAAAGCTATGCTATGTAGAAAGCAATAACAATATGTTCTGCATCCAGAGGCTACCTTTGCCTTTAGAATCTATTTTACTGTAAGCAACATTTACAGAATACCATAGAGTCTGTTGAATAAGGTGGGTGGTTTGAGTGTGAATAATACAGAATTTCCAGTTGCAGCCAGCATGTACTTATGTGTTTTAGGCAAACCAAATTAGTCATTGTTTGGGGGTGTCAGCTACAATTTTTTCTATTTACTCTTCTGGGGTTTTTGTTATGGAATACTTGGAAAATGAATATTGAGAAGCAAAAGCTATGTGAGAGGATGTCCTAAAGCCAGGGAAACCCCAAGCTATCATTTCATGCGGCATTCCAAGCTTTTCTGATTGTTTGGGAAATACTATTATGATCTGTTGTGTAATAACCTTCCAAATTGCACTTAAATCTTTAAGGTATACACAGGAACTAAAGGCCTTCAACAGGTGAGTTTGTTTTGTTTATTGTGCATAAATTTCCCAGGGGAAGCAATGAGACTATAGGGATACACTTTCTTCTAGAATGGAGAAAAAAGAAGGAAGAGGAGAAAGAGAGACAAAATTCACTGCTTGAGTGGTCCCTTATGCCACATTCTTCATTTTTATGGAATCTTTTGGCTCAAAGAAAGTTCAAAAGTTGGTGTTGCTATTAGTGGAGTCTTTCCAAACTGAGGAGTGAGGAAAACCCTTTGGTCTTGGCAACAAAAGCCTGATTATCTTAGCTTCTGGAGGGAAGTTCTACTTAATATCATTCTACTTCATACATTTTTTTTAATATTGGATGATAATTAAAATAAAACAAAAACCCCTCTTGAAGTGCCAGGGGTTTTCTATAGTGAAATAAGTTGGTTTCCTCAGATCACTGCAACAGAAATCTTGTGAAGCACCTATCTAGACCTCTGAGATTTCATTCTTTCAGCTTTCTAGAGCACGACAGACATAGAAAATAGGAAGTCAAAATAAAAGCAACAGTAATGACCTCTGTGCTGATAAGGGTTCCTTTCTGATTTGCTTGGTGTGAATAGTGGTGGAAAATTTAACCATTCAAGGTTTTAGAGGCCTGAGACTTTGCTCAACATTTCTTTATGCTGTCAGGCCCAGGCAGGGTGATTTTGGCTCTTATAGCACTTGGGTGGCAGGAGAACCAGCGTTTACAACCACCTTCACCTCCAGGAATGTATTATACTTTTAAATCAATCTTAATATCTGAAGGCAGGAGTTTATATATAGGAATAAAATTTGAGCCCCCATTTTCACACCCAATAAAAACGTCCTATAATAGGTGTTTATTCAGAGTCAACTGACATTTATTGAACAATTACTGTGTGCCAGATGCCCTGCTAGGTACTTGCATTTTGTTATGACAAAATTTTCTTTAGTAATGAAATACAATTTGTTTTATGCGGGCAGGTACTCTCTCGCATCTAATAGATACCAAGCCAAAATTATGCTCTCAGTCTGTTCTCACTTTTTATAAACCTTCCCAAACAAAATAATTTCTTCTTCATCTAGTCATATTCTCTTCGCACGGTGACCATTTTGTGGCCCATAGCCCAACTCTCTTCTATCGGTGAAGACATTTATTTCCTCATAAGTCAAAATGACACTAATCTCTTACCCATCTTGATATAACCAAAAGCAGGTTTAGCTATTTGGTGGATGGTGCTCCAATAGGATAGGGAAAACAGAAGAATAAGCTTGACAGGTAGGTGAAAAGCAGGGAGTCAAGTGTATAAAATGATGTGGAGTAAAGTCCTAGTGAAAGTTGTGTAGAAAAATCTAGAACAGCATTAGATTAAACTTGTCTAAAATGCAGACAAAATAAGAGCAAGATACTTATTAGAAGTTAATTCTTCACCCCTCAGAGTGGCCAAAGCAGCTCAAGAGAGGAGGAATCTTTTCATGTCACAGAAGCAGAGGAGAAAGAAAACTTCTAGAAGATGAAGGCAATCAACGAATACTATGGGAATTATGTAACCGAAGGCTGCTGGTTTTGGAATTTAAGAGGTCATTGTGATCTATGAGGAAACTAGAAGCCAGTTTATAGTAGGTTGAGGAGTAAATGAAAAGTTGGAAAATGAAAGTGGTAATGATAATATTTTTGAGATATTTGATGATGGATAAGAAACATTGGAACTTAAAGAAATTGGATCAAGGGAAGAAAGGCTTTGGCTGTGTTTAGAGTGGGAATGACTTAGATGTACTTGCAGATGAGGAGGCAAAAGTGAATATAAAATGTCCATCAAGCAAAAATATGTCCTGAGTGGCTGTTCTACTTGCCCAACATCTCTATTAATAATATGAAGAGTATTATTTGTGCAGTATGATTAACACATGCAAAACTATGGTGATATTAAGTTTTAGGTCCTGCTTATTCTTCTTGCCTTTAATGAATAGAATTTAAGCTTGTCATGAAAGAACTGGGATAGGTTTGTACCTCTCAAAAAAGACATTGGAATTCAGCCAAACTAACAGGTAAGATTGTTTTTAAATGGCTTCAGAAGCAAGACAGTGCTACTGAATTAGAGAAAATGTGGCTGACGTTTTTTATCACCCTGGCTCAATGAAAATGAGAGAGAGAGTGGGGGAAAGCTATTAAGAAATGAGGACTAGAATATAACTACCAAAGATGTTATTGTTATTCCATAAATTACCTTTAGGATTCAGTGTTTGTCCTTCATAATATTGGAAATTCACCATTTAGCATTTTCTCTGTGTTGCATCTGTCAACTTCTGTTTTTCATGGATTTTATATTTCAACAGGTAATTAAAAATAACTTCAGGTCCAGATTCAATTCTCCTCATTTTAATCACCTTCTCCATTCTCTCTCATAGAATATATTTTGTTTCTTTTTTCAGAGGCTGATGATTATTGGTACAAAATAATTTTCATTTTTGCCTTGAATTTAATGTCTAGATTGATTCTGGTCAAATAGAAAGTGTTGCTACTTGAGGTTCTGCAGATTTCTTTTTACTCTGAAGAGGAAAATGATGCAAATTATATTATATTATTATTTAAGCTGAAAAACTTAAATCTTTGAAGTTTCTATACAGGTACGAATGATCGAAACCAGCATTTCTCAAACTGTTTATTTTGCCACATGTTCCAGGGAAATAGCTTTCTTAGGTGCAATTGATGGTTGAAATGGATACCACATTCTGAGGATGAAATTGTATTAAGTCTATATACCTCAAAATGTGTATTATGTATATATAATAGAAGGGTGTGTGTTCTTTTAAATTTTAGCTTTGGGCTTTTTATGCTGCTTTTCAAACTATTATGCAAACATTACTTGTTGATAAGAATTTAAGAATATTCTATTATCATGAATCAAAATAGTTTAATGACATCTTCATGCCAAGAGAGCACACTGAACAAAATCAACAACAACTTACATTAAAAGATTTCCCTTTGTGCTGAGATAAAATATTTTGAAACGCTTTCTTAAAATGACTATAGAAGTTTTGCTCTTAATTTCTTTTTCATGGTTTCTGGTATAAATTTCTCTATTTTTTGTTTGTTTTTTGTTTATTTTGTAGTGTTGAAAACCAAAGCCAGGGCCTCAAACATACTAGGCAAATGTACTATCTGGTTTACATTTTTTCCTCATGACTGGAGAAAATAGATTTGTATGCTATCCTAAATAGGGAAGCATACTAAATGGTTTCATATTTAAATAATTGAGGATATCTTTTTGCTTTGTTCTGGTGAAAATATTGAGTAGATAATAACTGTGAAATGATATAATGGATGGGCTTATTAAGCCTCTGATCAAGGATTTGCAACTGTTTGCTTGGTAATTGGCAAGATTGAAAAGGAAGGCAAATTCATATAGTTAATTTAAATTAAGGCTTTTGTTTTGAGGGAATCAAGAATTTTGGTAATCAAGTTATGACCTCTGTGTATCTTTTAACTAATTAATTTAGTTTGATATCTTTTCAAAGGCTTTGTTCATGTTATCAATGAACTACACTTCCTAAGAAGCTCAGCCCCTCATCCAGGGTCTGTTCTCTGACTTATAATTGTAATGACTATTATTAGATTTGGTTAAGATATTGAATTTGTAAGTAAATCCTTTTGGTGTTGCTCTCCATTCTTAGAATCCTTCTGCTCAGTAAAATTATATTTATAACAACCAAGTCTGCATGCAGAAATTGAAATAATTAAAATTGAAAACATATAGAAAAATGTGTTATTTTCAAAAAGTCTTTATTGCATTATCTTTTTTGGTGTGTGTGTGTATGATTAATATTGTAATAAATATCAAAGAAATGACGACTTGTTTGTTGAGCTTAAAGTGGAAAAATTTCAGCAAGGAAGACAAAAGTGAGTGATGAGAGACTATTTCCAAACATATCCTCTGAAAATGGCTTTTCACTAAAAGCCTTTGCCTCCACCTCTGCCCAGCTGCATTAACTTGAGAGGAACATTTACTTTAGCAATGCCAACTACCTTGTTTTTCAAAGCTAGGGAAGTGTGGTTTTGTAGAACTTGAGGTCTTTGAGAGTTAGTTATTCACTTCTTCTGATTCAAATCCTGTTTTTTTCTCTTATGTTTGTTCATCTTCAAAACTCTCTCTTATCCCCAAAGGCAAGTTTACATCTGGCCCTTTAACCTCAGTTCCTGGTACAACATCAATGTTCCTAAAAATCCATGTTGACATTCAAAGGTCTGTATCCCTTTTTCTTGGCAAGAATTCTATTTTTCCAATATTCAACTTGAAAATTATACTCTTTACACATGGAATGCAGTTGAGAATGCAATTAGAACAAAGGGGAAAGGGGGCTAATTTATCAAATTCCAGTCAAGAAGCTGCACAGCTTCACAGGAGAAAAGCAGATCTCCCGAATACATGGAGAAAGGTCAGGTATACCAATTGTGTTTGAATTCTGTAATCGGCCTTTTACAGCATATCAATGCTGGCATCCTGCCAAAGCAGTCTTTACCGAGGAACTCACTATACCTATAACCTTGGAAAATTGCTTCAGCAATAAAACATATTAGTCACTGTGTCTTCTTTTTGTTTAGAAAGCATATTTACAGACTACATATTTGTTTTGACTTTATAATAGGGCATTCAAAGTGCAAAATATTTCCCCCTCCATCCTGCAACAGATACACATACAAATATATATAGGAACAGCTTTAACTTCTATTTCAACAAGATTTTTGTAGTACCTTGAAGTTGTGTTATAAGAATGTAGTAGTTGTGAATTTTTCTAAATTGAATTTTCCCACATAATCACTGTCCTAAAATAAATTATTTAATTGTACCTTTTTATTTAAATGTAATATTAATTAATAACCAGTTTTCAGTACCACAGTGGGTGTAACTCCAGAACCACCCACCAGGGAGAAAAAGAAAAGAAAAGGAATATTGACATCATACTAAGAAGTGGCAGGAAGAAGTGATATAATTTTGTATTATTTTCTAGTGTGGGTTGAGTATCTCTTAACCCAAATGGTTGGGACCAGAAGTGTTTCAGATTTGGGATTTTTAAAAAATTCCACAATATTTGCATATACATAATGAGATAAGTCTAAACATGGAATTCATTTATGTTTCATATACATATCATGACATAGACTGAAAGTAGTTTTATACAATGTTCTTAATAACTTTGTGCATAAAACAGTTTCAATGGTATAGAATTTTCCATTTGAAGTGTATGTCAGCACTCTAAATGTCTTGGTTTTTGAGCATTTTGGATTTCAGATTTTCAGATTAGATAGGCTCAATTTGTAGTTACAGCAGCTTATTCTGTGCTAGACTGAGACAAGAAATTTACACACATTATCTCATCTAATCCTCACAGCGACCCTGTGAGGTTTGGTGTTCTTATTTATCTCCTTTATACAGATGGGGAACCTGGGGTTCAGAGAGATTGAATAGTATGCCCAAAGACATTCTGCTGGTAAACAAAATGTTAGAACTTGAACTTAACGCTCTAACTCCAGAGCCTATGCTTATAGCCTCTATGGTTATATTATGGAGATATAAATGTTGTATTTGATTGGGAACTTGAGCTTACTACCTGGGTCTTTCACAATGTGTTAGTCACCTAGAACTCAGCACCAGAGAAAGATAGTAAACCTTTGGAACAACCAGATGCTTCAGGTTTTACAACTCACTTCTGAGTTACAAAATTATAGATGGGTAGAAGTGGCAGAGGAGGCATCCTTCGCTTAACAACACACTTGTGCAGGATAAGTTTGTGTGACACAATATTGTCAGTAACAGCAGCCCTGAATGTTTCAGACGTTTAGAAGTTACATTATGTGATCTTTATTATTATTTAATGGTCTTTTTTTTTTTTGGTACTGAGGATTGAACCCAAGGATGCTTAACCACTGAGCCACATCCCCAGGTCTTTTGTATTTTATTTAGTTGCTGAAGCTGACTTTGAACTCATGGTCCTCCTGCCTCAGCCTCCTGAGCCGCTGGGATTACAGGCATGCACCATTTTCCCTGGATTATTTAATGGTTTTAATTCCTGATGTCTTTATAATAATGTTTTATTTAGGACATTTTAATGTAAACAATTGAATGCATGCATCTTATCAGCAGCACATTTCAAATCGCAGGTTGATTTTCCCCTAATATTTAACCTCTAGGACTTTTCCATTTCCCTCCTCTTTCCATTCCACCTGCAGCTGTTTTTTTATTCATTGTTCATTCAGCATACTTTGTTGAGCACATACTTTGAATTAGCCTTGTTTCCATATCCTGAGGATATGACCCTGAGTAAGTATTAAAGTGAATTTTAGTATAAAGATAAGTTGCATAGATTATTTTCTATAAATTTAGCATCACAAAGCTTCACTACCTTTATTAGTTTGTATGTCCTTCAGCCTTATCTTATTGTTTTAAAATTGTATTGACTTACATGAGAGAAAAAATGGAAGTAGCCCAAATGTCCATCAATGAACAATTAGGTACATGAACTGTGGTATACCCACAGCATGAAATATTATTTCAGGAATAAAAATAAATGGCATACTGTTACATGCTTTGTTCTGGGTGAACCTTGAAAACATTACCCAGTCACAAAAAGCTACATACTGTATGATTCCATTTATGTGAAATTTCCAGGGGACACATATCCATAGAGACACATTAGTGGCTATGTAGGAAAGGAGAGGTGGAGGATAGTTAAAGGGTATGGGATTTCCTTGGAGAGAGGATGAAAACTATTTAAAATTCACTGTAGTAATAGTTTCAAATATATGTAAATATACTAAAACCCTTGGGCTGGGGTTGTAGCGCAGTGGCAGAGTGCCTGCCCAGCATGTGTGAGGACTGAGTTTGATTCTCAGTATCACATAAAAATAAAATAAAGTTCTACCAACAATCACACACACACACACACACAAAATATACTAAAACCCTTGAATTGTACTTTTCTAAAGGGAAAATTTTAAGGTATAGGCATTGTATCTCAATAAAGCTGTTACTTCAAATTATATTTAGATAGGATGAAAGTTATATTTTTCCCACTATAAGAATTGATAAATTAAGTAACAGTTAAACTGAGAGAGTTGTTCATTGGCTTTTAAAGAGAGGCAGTGGATTGGAACAGCTTTGAACTCCTATTTATTCTGTGACTTTTATAGGAAAAGTTGACTTTTTATGCATTTTAGTTTTATATAAGATTAGGGTTCATATTGACATACTTATGAAAGTATGGAATATAATTTGCTCTAATTCATTTCCCAGGACTTCCCTTTTTCCTCCTCCCTACCTCTCTTCCCTTGACTTTACTGATCATTCTGCTATTTTCTTATAATTTACTTAAAATAAGTGAGATTCACTGTGGTATATTCATGTATGTACATAAGAAGTTAGATCAGATTCATTCCACTGTTCTTCCCTTTCCCTATTCTCCTCCATTCCTCTCAGTCTCCTTCCTCTACTCCACTGATCTCTCTTCTATTTTGATGAAATTCCTCCCCTTTTCTTTTTTTTCCTGACTTATTTTGGATTTGCTTCTGCATATCAGAGAAAACTTTGACTTTATGGGTCTGGCTTATTTCACTTAACATGATTTTCTCCAGTTCCATCCATTTACCAGCAAATGCCATAATTTCCTTCTTTATGGCTGAGTTATATTCCATTGTATATATATATAGCATATTTCTTAATCTGTTTATATATTGACAGGCATCTGGGCTGAGTCCACAATTTGGCTGTTGTGAATTTTGCTGTTTTAAACATTGAAGTGGCCATATCCCGATGGTATGCTGATTTTAGATCTTTTGGGAAAATACCAAGAAGTGAGATGACTGGGTCATATGGTGGTTCCATTCCTAGTGTTTTGAAGAATCTCCATACTGCTTTCCGAAGACATTGCACTAATTTGCAGTTCCATCAACAATGTATGAGTGTACCTGTTTCCCCACATCCTTACAAAAAGTTGACTTATTACATGAAGTTCTACATTGACCATTTCCATTCTTAGAGATGCCTCTCTCTTTGGTCCCACCATGTATTGGATGCTTTGCCATGCTCACTTCCATGTGGCTGAAATCTTGGCTTTTCCCACATCTAGCACAATGCTTTCCATATAGCAGTGACCACTACTTCCATTGGTTTAGCAAGTATTTGTTGAGAACTTACTAATATGAGGTATTGAACCAGACACTGGAGATGAATAAGGTGTCCCCTCAAGGAGCTCGTGGTCAGGTAGACAGCTAAACAGCAGTTCCACTATAGAGTGACAGGCATTAAGATGGAGATGGGCCGACATATTTGATGAGGAGTCTGAAACCTTGAGCATAGTTCTGTGTCTGGATCTGGTTCATTCACTTAACTGATATACATCGAGATATTCTTCCCTACAGTTGAACACACGTAATAAGAAGACACTCACAATTTGCTAAAACAGTGAAGTTAAACTGAATTTTTCCAGTCTACCAAATGCCCATATATTTTGACATCAAATCTACAAATACAAGGCAATTAGATATTTTATTTATAAGTAGAACAAATAGAGCTGTAATTAACATTGCTTAGCACTTCCAGAAATCATTTCATATCTTAATAGAACTTTGATTAATCTGTTTTATAGGAAGTAATTAGATTATTTATGTGTTCAAGTCCCTGATTATAAGCTTATAAATTTTAGGATATTTTTGTGCCTAGGAGAGGCCGTGCAGACCACCAAACATTCTGAAACTGGCCTAAACTTGATTCCAAATCTTCCATTTCATAATCTTGAACCAGTTTATTTCATCTCTCAGCATACCAATTTCCTCATCTGTAAAATGGGCACAATAATGGAACTTGCCTCACAGGATTGTTATGAGCAATAAATAAACTAGTATACATGAGACTGCCAAGAAAGGACCTGGCACATGATAAACTGTACATGTTTGCTGTTGTTTTTTATTCAAATGAAATTTCACGCTTTATTAGTATGTTACTCATAAGTCATATGAAGTCACCAAATCATAGGAGATTGATATAAAGGCTTCTGTTATCGTGCCAAAAGCCAACTAGACTTTCAAGTGTCTTTTACATGGCCACAGACTTTTAGACATCACGTGCCTGTCTCCTATCAGTTAGCTTGATAAAGCCTCTGTAATTCACATAGCATATCATGCCAAAAAATCAGTACTTTTGGAATGTTTGATGCATAGTTTGAAATCCACAAGAAATAAAGCATACAATAAGATTGGATTTATACTTCTTGACTGGTTCGATGTCATTCTATTTGCCAGCCTTATGATTTACATGAGCATTTTTGAGTCATCAGACAGCACTATTAGCCAGTATGCTGTCGAGGGGCCAAAATTTAGTGGTGAATTTCAGACACCTATTGCCAATAAATGTTTTGACAGTATTTAGGAGCTTTACTTAGCCAAAAAATTTGACACAGAGTAATTTAGAATAATAACAAATTAACATTGAGTTGCTGGGGTACTTTTTTTTTTGCCTCAGTGAAGGTTATTATTAACCTTTTATCTTTCCATATTGTTTCACATTTGTTATTTCCAGTAGAATGATGATATAATCTTTTTCAGAATTAAGAACAGGTAAAAATGGCATGAAGGAATGAAGGAGCTGGTTTAGGACTGAAAATGGAAGCCTCTTGGGACACGACACTACATTAAGTGTAGCTCACTCCAGGGTCCTGGATAGATCCACTTTGCTCTGTTGCCTTTATTGGACCAAGTTGTTTAAACACATCCTCATCATTGTGTATATAGATTACACGTTAACTTTGTCATTACATTTAAACATATTAAGAGAAATAAACCAAACTCAGAAATTCATGTCATGTTTTCTCATATTTACAAGCTAAAGAGGAAAAAGGAAAAGAAAGATGGTGGGGTGATCTCATGAAAATGGAAAGGAAACCAGTAGAGTAGAAGAAAACGGTCAGGGAGGAGATAGGAAAGGAGGGAAAGGGGAAATCGTAGGAATTATATTGACCAAATTGTATTGTTATATCATAGACATGTATGAATATGTAACAATGAATCCCACTATTATGTATAATTATAATGCACCAATAAAAATATGGTAAAAATGTCACCATAATTTTGTGCCCACCAAGAGGACTTCCTCAGTACCAATAAATAAATGAGTTAATTATATTGCCCATATGTATGATAGTTATAAATATTTAATGAGAAGTTCCCTTAACTAGGGGCTAGGAGTGTAGTTCCATGGTAGAGCACCTGCCTAGCATGCATGAGGCTATGGGTTCCATCATCAGCACTAAAAAAAAGAAAAAAGGGAAAAAAAGAAGAGCAAGGAGGATGCATGAATCTTTGAAGGTCATTTCATATCCAGACTATAACATTACTCTTTTTATTGCTGACTCTGGGACATCCCCATAATTCAGCCACAAAAATGGTGACACCTGGCAGAAGCACATCAGTCCTGATTGGCAAATGCCTGTTCTGTAAGTGTTGTTCAATAATTTGAATGTCCTCCCTAGCTTGCAGCCTATAGTGAAGTCCTGTCCCAATACCCACCCATGCCATTGGAGCTCTGAAACCTTCAGAATTTTCTTGAACTGTTTTCCACTGGTTGTTTCCTAAATGTCAGCTAGTATTCTGTGAGAAAAGTTGTGTCTTAAAAAGAGATGAGACACTACTTCCAGATCTCAGCTTCTACCAGACACCCTGGAGTTCATAAAAGCCAGATCTTGAAGCTTTTTAACTATACTCATAGAGAATCCCCTAGGGACTGCAGGAAAAGGGCTCCAGAGCCCATGCCATTTGTATTTTAAGAACTAAATCTAACACACTTTATTCAACACCTCATACATAACAGTTGTTTGCTACATTTTATTGGATTCAATCTAGTTTTGCAAACCACAACAATTTAAGTGGTGGGGGGCAGTGAATAGAGGCAGGTGCACATTAAAGTCATGGCTACTTAAAAACTGACAGTGAGGCAGAAGGTGGGCAAACTGCAAAAAGCAGGTACGAAGACTCCAAATGCTCAAGCCTTTGTGGCCATTTAACTAAGACCCAGCATATCCTTCAAGACATATTTCTTTCTAATGATGACCCAGAATTATCAGCAAAAGTTGAACTTTTTTCACTGTCCTGTATCTTAGTGGAAAAAAAAGTTTTACAAAGCATTTCAGAAAGACTTCTATCCAGATTATTAAGAGGCAAATATTAATAGATAAGCGTTTTGTTTCTTGAAATTTCATTTGTAATGAAAGCCTCTTTTCCTGATAATTTTCTAGTAAATGAGGTGTTACTGAAATAAGATCTTAATGTGACTTTTGAAGGTTTTGAAGGTTTATATTACTTTTTTAAAAATATTTTTTGGGTTGTAGATGTATACAATATCTTTATTTTATTTGTATGTGGTGCTGAGGATCAGACCCAGTGCCTCATGCATGCGAGGCAAGAACTCTACCACTGAGCTACAATCCCAGCCCCGATGGGCCTATATTATTAATAAAAATTATTTGGCATAGAAACTTGGGTATCAATAAAATTATTTGGGGGCCAGAGTCAGCATTACAAAGTGGTACAGATTGAATATCCCTTATTCAGAATCCTTGACACTTCTAATGATTTAAGAAATATCATGAGATATCTTGAGATTGCAGTTTAACATGTAATTCATTTATGTTTCTTTTTGTGTTTCATATACACCTTATACACATAGCTTGAAGGTAATTTTGTATGTTATTTTTAATAATTTTGTACATGAAACAAAACTTGATGATGTGAAATTTTTCACTTACGTTATCAGGTTGACACCTAGAAAGTCTCAGGAGCATTTCTGAATTTGAATTTTTGGATAAAGGATGCTCAACTCACATCTGCTTTCCATGTAAATACTTCCCAGCTCATAGAAATTGTGGAGTAAAAGAATATGGAACATTAATCATCTATCTCTTTTTAAATAAAATGTGATTGAAGAATTTTTGGATATCTCACTAAAAATAGTGTAAGGGAGCCTGTTGGAAAAAAAAATCTAAAATGAGGTGGTACCACTATTGAAATTTTGCATCTTTTAGGGTTTTTTTACATCTTTTAGTTTTTTCATAAATACAGATTTGTATTTGGAGGGAAAATGATTTTTCTGAAATCAATATCATAAATATTCCAAAGTATTTGTGCATTTTTCAGAAATAGAGTGTAGACTCAAAGAATAAAGATTTAGAACACTAAAACTTTTTGACTTCTGTTTACCAAAGAAAGTTTTTTGAAATATCAATAACATTTTGCTTATGTGGATTTTCTTTTGCATATGAGGATTTTCAAGTGCTCTGAGTATCTGACTGTTCACAAGTATCTGACTGTTTAAATGGACATCGAATACTATACAAATGGTAATGTTGCTTGTATGTGCTTAAGGGATAACCACACACATTTTCTTCAAACTCATAGCTTTTACATTTAAGCTTTGTGTCATTCACAGTATAATGAGAAACAAATATTGTAATTTATTTAAAAGCATTCCCACTACTATAACAAAATAAATACATAGTGCCTTATAAGATATGCTCTACAGAGTTTTCTATGTGCAAATTTGTATAACTCAACATGATTTACCAGAGGAAGGCATTTTCATAAGCTTCATATTAAAGTCCAATATTTGTGCTAACATTTTTGAAAACCTACTGTGTGCTCAGCTCTGAAAAGTCTGTTTTATACCCTTCTTCATGCATCACTCCTTAACCTTTTCCTCTTGAATTCTGCTTTGTCACTTCTTCTTCATCTGCTTTTAAAAAGTGGAATTTCTGTTGCATCAGATATTTTTTTTAAATGATGTGCTATTATTTTTTTATATCTTTATTTATTTTATGTGGTGCTGAGGATCGAACCCAGTGCCTCACGTATGTGAGGCAAGCGCTCAACCGCTGAGCCATAACCCCAGCCCCTGCATCAGATATTTTTTAAAACATGCTCTTTTTACCTCTGCTTTGCATAACAAGTGTATTTGGACAGCATAATACAATAGGACATCTCTTTTTGTGATTCCAGCTTTAGTTGATTCAGTATTATTCCACTTATCAATAATGATCTTCCTGATTTTTCTAATGGCATGAATAACCTAGCAAAAAAGTTCCATTGTGGAATTAATGCTTTTCTGAGGTTCTAAGTCTCACTTCAGAGTTCCTACTAGGTGTGAAAATCGAAAGTCCCTCTCTTCTTTTAAAAATTTTTTTTTAGTTGTAGAGGGATGCAATATCTTTATTTTATTTATATGTGGTGCTGAGGATCGAACTCAGTGACCCATGCATGTGAGGCAAGCGCTCTACCACTGAGCCCCAGCCCCAGCCCCTCTCTTCTTTACTTTTATGAAACTTTACAGTTGTGAAGAGTAGACTTCCTTGATTTTCACTTAGCCTCCTGAGAGGCTTTAACTTTGAATTCACGTTGTAGAATCATATTTTTACACCAAGTATTTTCATTAATTGTATCCATCTTGTGTGTCTATTGATTTCAGGCAATAGTATATTTTATCTTTTCATAAAACTTATGAAAAAACTTTATTCTCATGTATCCATTTCTCATGTTTATTTCATACCACATTATTCTCTTACCTTTTAAAAAATTGCAGCCAACCTTTTGTAGGTACAGTGATGACTTAATTTGTGTTAGCTTTGGTACCTATATGTATCATGCTTGTTTGATGATGAGTCTGAAACCCACTCATTTTCTCTATATTATCCATTGGTAGGATTGCAAGCTATGCAGTTGATTCAGCTGTAGTAATGTGTATGAATATTTGTGTGTATGTATGTATATATTTGGATATTTGGTGCTAGAGATTGAATCCAGGGGCATTTTACCACTGAACTACATCCCCAGCTATTTTTAAAGTTGCTTAGGCCCTCCCCATATGTTTATTTTTAAATTGCGTTTCCAAAGAGCTTTACTTGGCCTGCTTATTTTTAACTAGCCGCTATGCTTGCAATTCTATTTTCTGCCACTAGGTGGTAGCTGGCTGTGAATTGTAATCATTTGAGCAACTGATGTGTGGATTTACAATGAGACTACATTTATACTACACAACTGAATCAGGTTTAATTTTTATGTGAAAATTTATTTGTTATTAAAACAGTCAAAAATATTAAATCAGCAATGATAGACTGGCAGTTTTATTAATATTTAATATGTTTAAATAAATACTAAACTTTTAGTAATATTTAAATACTCATTAATTATTTTTCTTTCACCAAACATTAAATGATATTAACCATCTCATGTACTTTCTCTGGTTCTTCCTTTAAGGAAAAATTTTCTCTTCCTTTTGCTTCAAATACTTTGTGTATTAAGAATCCCTAGACCATATGCCTATGTATTGCTTCCTGAGGGTTTTTTGCTTGTAGTTTTCTCTTCTACTGCTCTATGTAGTTATTTTGCTACCAATTCTTTTTTTGAGAGGTGAGTACCAGGGATTGAACTCAGGCACACTTGACTGCTGAGCCACATCCCCAGCACTATTTTGTGTTTTATGTAGAGACAGGGTCTCACTGAGTTGCTGAGCACTTCCCTTTTGCTGAGGCTGGCTTTGAACTTGCAATCCTCCTGCCTCACCTTCCTGAGCCACTGGGATTATAGGTGTGTGCCACCACACCTGGCTTACCACCAATTCTAATTGCCCTAAATGACTAAAGTCTAATTTCTTTAGGTTTCAGGTGAAGTGTTGGTCCGTGACACTATTTATATAGGAAAGAACTGTAAGATATCCAGTTCAATGTCTCAGTAGGTTTGGCTCCTTTTCAGCCAACAGACTTAAGATTCCACCTTCATACAACAACATAAAGGTATTCCAAGTACACTCACCACCCACCCTATCCCCACTGGTTTCTACAAGTGTAGTGTGTACACCCAGACATGTGGCTGTCTTTCCTTGGTCTCTGGAAAATCTATTCTACCAGCTAGCTGCCAGCTTCTGTTTGTCATTCTCACTTCTGCTTTCTTTTGGACTTTGATCCTTGGTTGATATAAAAACTAATTTGCATCAAATAGTGAAGACTATTAACTTCCATAGTATATTTTCTGCAGTTTTATAATTTGTTTTGGAAAAGGAGGCCATAACTGCATTTCTTCTGAAAATTTTAAAGCATTTATAACTTCTCATTCAAATAAATAGAATGATTTTAAAGTGAAGACTGCTTTCAGTTTTTATGTCCATATGTATTCTCATGCCATGAAAATCAAGAGTTAACTGTGAAGGGTAAGAGGAAAGAGGGAAAGGGAGGAAGAAAGAAGGATGTGGAGAGGGATTAAGATTGGAAAGAGGATTGAGATTGAAATTAAAACTTGCTCCAAGGTATAGAACAAAGTGTTTAACTCTGTCAGAACTGGTCTCTTGTGCTGGCTCTGTCACTAATTTTTTGTAATTGTGACCAAGCCATTTATCCTTTGTAGTCCTATTGTCTTTTCCGAGGAGCGAGGGAGCTGGTCTGTAGATCATAACTGTTGACACTGTGAGTCTGTGACTCAGGGTTTCATATTAAAGCAGAAATGTGGGAGAATACATTTAGCTTCAGGTCTGTTTGTGTTCATAACTGAAACAATTCTGCTAATAAAAAGTCTAGATCCTTATGCATAATAAAAATGTGTGGGCCAATCTTTTTCTTAGTCATTCCTGCATTTTCTAGATCTGCTGCTTTCAATGCAGCACTTTGCATTTGGGAGATCTTGGTAGATATAACACTTTCCCATTCATTATAAAAGAAAACAAGAACCCTATAGAGATTATTTCTTTTGTTTGCTTATAGACAGTCATTGTAATTTATAAGAAATATTACCTTTGTTTAAGAGAGTATTTGGAGATGTCATAGGTTGACATTTTATATTCTAGGAGTTTGTGGTTATTAAACAGATGATATTCAGAACAAAATCATAATGTCATTTCTAATGGTTTTAGGGTGTGAGATTATCTCCCAGAGTATAAGCTTATTGATGGAAGAGGCCATCTTGTGTACATTCGTGTCATGCAAAGACAGTGCTATGCACACACCACACAAGTTACCAGTGTGATTCCCCTCTGATATTATTTTTTTAAATATTTTTTAGTTGTAGATGGACACAATATCTTTATTTTGTTTGTTTATTTTTATGTGGTGCTGAGGATTGAACCCAGTGCCTCATGCATGCGAGGTAAGTGCTCTGCCACTGAGCTACAATCCCAGCCCCCATCCCCTCTGATATTATAATAAAAAGTTAGAAGCTGGGGTTGTGGCTCAGTGGTAGAGTGCTTGCCTAGCACACATGAGGCACTGGGTTCGATCCTCAGCACCACATAAAAATAAATAAATAAATAAATAAAGGTATTGTGTCCATCTACAACTAAAAAAATATTATAAATAAATAAATGAAATAAAAAGTTACAGGCTCATGATATCTTAGCCTACTGTGGTGGTTTTGAGAGTTCTGGTCCATATTGCTACCCAATGTGACAGAAACCCAGCAAAGAGGAGTGTGCCTCCTGGTAAAACGTTTCAACATACTCTAGCTTCCACATGTAGATCCTTCTGGAGAAAGCAAAAACAAGTGAACCACTTGCCTTTAGTTTTTCTTGTTCATCTCCAGAGTTTCTCATTTTGTAAGCATTTACATAAGGAACTTGATGTTGTCAGAATAAATACATAGGAACTCAATTATTGAAAAAAAATTGGTCATTCTAAAGTAATGGGAGGAGGCTTATTGGATTTCTATTTCCATATTGAACCAGATGAGCTCAGGTGATTCATTTCAAAAGCACTTGGTATTTACTCTTGACCAGACACTGTTGTGAGTGCTTTATAAATATTAACTTATTTCTACCTACAAAACAACCTACAAGATAGATTCTATTATTGACAGTACTTTATAGATGAGAAAACTAAAGTACAAATTGTTCAAGTAACTTGCTCATTTAGTAAGAGGTGGAGCTATTAACTAAGCTTTCTGGCTTCAGAATCCTATTGTTAACCACTGTGCTGTGCTGAGATATCTTTCATGGGTTAAAAAAATCAGGGACATTGAATTTTCTTTTTTGTCATAAGTGAGTACCCTGCTGTTTAAAGTTTCCAATTTTTCAGAGTTATTTACTTACTGTAAAATTAATCTTCCTTTAAAAATATGTGGGAAAAGTACTGCCCAAAGACATGGAAAAGCACTGTTTTCCTTTATTCTGTTTATGTCACCTTGAAGCACTATACCTTTATGTTTATTATATAAAACTTCTGGCTATTTAATTAACTGACGTTGTTAAGATCTGGATGAGTTTTGCTCTTCTCTCTGAGGATGCTGTTACATCAGCTGTGTGTTCTGTCCCTAGGGTAGCTGTTGACTTTTTTCCATCTAGGTCCTTTGCACTCTCTCAGACTGACTTTTTTTAAATGTTCACTTTGGCAAATGTCTAGCATACAACTCCAAATAAATAATTGAATCATTTGTTTCATTTTCTTTAAATTCTGAATAACCCCCCTACCATGTCTACCAGCTTAATATCATCAACTGAACCTCCCATCAGAGGTTTGCATATTTGTCATATGATTTATTCCTGCTAGATTACTGAGATTTAAAATAAATAAATAAATAATTCTTTTAAAAAATGAATTTTCTTTCTTTCTTTCTGTGTGGTGCTGAGGATTGAACTCAGTGCCTCACACGTGCTAGACAAATGGGCTGCCACTGAGCCACAACCCCAGCTCACAGCTTAAGTATCTTGACTGAGGTTCAAATCCCAGTCTTTGTGATTCTAAAACTTATTCTGTATAGTATACAACAACAGATTTTCTTTAGTTTTCTGAGCTTTAGTTTCCACATCTGCAAAATGAAAACAACAAGTGAACTCAGAAACTATTGCATCAGGAACCAGTCCAGGTCCTGCTCTGAAGGGGTTAGTAGCAGTAGATGCACAATTAGGATATAATGGACTCACTGTTTAGACAGTGATTTGAGCACTCATTGATACCTTTTATTTGGTGAAGTTGGGAAGCTAATTCCAGAGGAACAAGTAGAATTTCTCCCTTTCTAAGAAAGTGCAGGGAGGCTGGGGTTGTGGCTTAGTGGTAGAGAATTTGCTTAGTGTACAGAACATCCTGGGTTCAATTCCCGGCACCATAGAAAGAAATAAAGTACATTCCGTAATTCTCTAAGACCTTAAAATATATTTTTGTACATAGTACTTAAACATATTTGTAAAACAAATAAAGGGAAAAAGTAGTTTTAATAGTTTTATAAACATGCAGTCGCTTATCTGTTGTCAACTGACAGTTTGAAGTTTTATTTAATGAATAATTATGTGATGAATACTACCACCTTTATTATTTATGGGATAATCAGTTTTCCCAGTGTTTATTAAGAATTTAGTTGTGCCACATATGTTCTGGGGTAAGGTGATAGTAAATGTACCTATAGTTCTAGAGATATTTAATTCAAATTATTGTTGTTTTTGAATGCAATCCCAGGGCAATTTTAATAGGATGGTGGAGATGAAAGTCATATTATAGCACATGCAAGAGTGATTTGAGTTAAATATGGGGAGGCATCAGGCAGAAAATATTCCAACAATCAAGGCTTTGGAAGAATTCTTTGAGAGGCAGATTTGAAGTATAGCATAGTCATATTGATGTTTGTTGAAGAGACAGAATTGCAGAGATAATAGGGATGGATCTGGAGACCATCATGCTAAATGAAATAAGCCAATCCCAAAAAACCAAAGGCCAAATTTTCTCTCCGATATGTGGGTACTAACACACAATGTGTGGGCGGCGGTAAGAATAGAAGTTCATTGGATTAGACAAAAAGGAATGAAGGGAAGGGAGGGGGAGGGGAATAGGAAAAACAGGAGAATGAATAGGACAGAACTTTCCTATATTCATATATGAATACACGACCAGTGTAACTCCACATCATGTACAACCACAAGAATGGGAGGTTATACTCCATGTATGTACAATATGGCAAAATGCACTCTACTGTCATGTATATCTAAAAACAACAAATAAAAATTAAAAATTATAAAAATAATAAAAATAAAAAAGAGATCATGGGAAGATGCCTGAGGAACATGGTCAAGGAATGGGTGGGTTCCTAATGATATTATAGTATGATCTAAACATAAGTAACTTTATGGACCTAAACATATTTTTCTTTTAAATTTAGGGTATATAATATCTAAATTCCTAAAATCATGGCATCTATCCACTAGATTCTTTTCTTTTTGGTGCCAGGGATTGAATTCATAGGTACTCAAACACTGAGCCACATCCCCAGCCCTATTTTGTGTTTTATGTAGAAACAAGGTCTCACTGAGTTGCTTAGTGCCTCGCCATTGCTGAGGCTGGCTTTGAACTCGTGATTCTCCCGTCTTAGCCTCCCAAAGTGCTGGGATTACAGGCGTGCTCCACCATGCCTGGCTATCCACTAGATTTTCTTTTCTTTTCTAAAATATTTTCTTAGTTGTAGATGAACACAATACCTTTATTTATTTTATGTGGTGCTGAGAATCAAACCCAGTGCCTCACATATGTAAGACAAGTGCTCAACTGCTGAGCCACAACCCCAGCCCCCACTAAATTCTCTTGTGGAGATTTAAAATGTTGAAAATAAAATGTAAACATGAGGGACTGACTTTTCCATGTCTGTACCTTCAGCAACCGGTTGTGTGATCCTCTGAGTTGATCCTTAACAAATGTTTGTTTAGTGAATAAATTTATGAAAAATTGATTATGGATAACTACTAATGATATACATTCAAATAATTAGAAGTCATCTACCCTGAATAGTTTAGTGCCTTTCTTTTACCTGCCTTTAGGTTATGAGCTTGATCTTTTAGGATTACTTCTAATGCTAAAATTCTCAAAATCCTTTTTTTTTACCAAATGACTCTTATTTGATTTTTGACAAACATGGTAACCTGAGTTGTGTTGTTTCAGTCATTACTAATGTGAAAGTGGCTTTATTGCTGGCAACTTAAGTATGTTTAGTGTAACAAGTGCTTAGTAGTACGTGTGATAATAACATCCATATTAGGACCTAGAGGATTTAAACTCAGATTTATGTCAGTGGGAGTTGAAGAAATTTGTATTTGCAGAAAACCTTTATGACCTTTTGTGCGATTAAACTGTTATTTTAAACAGAATCAAGGCATTTTGGTCCCCTTCATGTATATATTGAATTATATGGCTGTCTAATTTAATCATTTAAAACATTCAATACTTGGTGATATAGATGATATGATGTTAACCTTAATTTTCTCATCACACATATAATGTATACTCACATGATTTTAAATTGATGAATGCAACATGGTAATTACAATATAGGATTTCAGCCCCGTTGATGGACATTCCTTGTCTCTCCCTATCCTCTTCTTTTTTTAAATTTTTTTTTATTTTTTGTCTTTTGTACTGGCAATTGAACCCAGTGATGTTTTCCCACTGAGCTACATCCCCAGTCCTTTTTATTTTTTATTTTGACACAAGATCTTGGTAAGTTTTTATGGCCTTGCTAAGTTGCTGAGGCTGACCTCAAACTTGTGATCCTCCTGCCTCAGCCTCCTGAACCTCTGGGATTACAGGCATGTGCTACTGTGCCTGACCTCTCCTCCTTCCTTTTAGCTGGGCCATATAAGTTAAGTTGATTTTTTTTAAAGATGATTCTTAATCTATAGGTGTATTCTTAGTGGTCATATATGTTCGTACTTTCTTGGTGTACAGACTTCCTTGCTGGATTGACTTCAGCATTTCCCTTGAGTTTTTTTTTTTTAATTCCCACATTCATGGAAGGCTCTTACTCAGACCTTATCCTCAATCTTGTCTCAGAGGATAGCAGGAGAAATGGGTTCTCTTAGGTAGAAAAAGGAAAAAGAGCAGGGCACAGTAGCACACATCTGCAATCCCAGCCACGCAGGAGGCTGAGGCAGGAGGATCACAAGTTCAAAGCCAGCCCCAGCAACTTAGTGAGAACGTGCCTCAAAATAAAAAATAAAAAGGGCTGGGGATGTGGCTCAGTGGTAAAGTGCCTCTGGGTTCAATTCTCAGTAGCACCCTCCCCCAACAAAAAGGAAAAGAGATGATAAAACCACACATTTGTGTAATAGGACAAATGTGCCAGATCTTAAATGCTTTGGCTGGCAATGGAGTGTGGCAAGGAGGGTCAGATGGTCATAAGCAGATGAACTAAATCTTAGTCTAACAGATTTAGAAAGTAGAGAGGATCAGCATGATAGAAAAGCACAGTGTGAATTTGTACACCAACTGTAGAAAGACAGTTGGGACAAAACCACTGGTGCAAAGAAGATATTGTTCTATGAAATGAAAGAGTGTCAAGGAAGTTGCTTTGAAACTAATGGAAGATACAGACTCAGAGGGGTCAATAAATTATTACAACCACAGAAGCAAGGGATTGCCCATCCCCAGGGATTCAAAGCTCCCAGGAGTGCTCTTCTGGTTTTCAGGAGTGTGAAAATTCCTCCAGGAATGGTTTGGATATAACTGTCCTCCAAAAGCTCCCGTGTTAACACAGGAATATTGAGCTATGAAATGATTAGATTGTGAGAACTATAACCTAATCAGCCCATCCTAATTGGAATGGACTGACTGGGTGCTAACAGTAGGCAGGTGGGTCTTGGATGGAGGAGATGGGTCACAGGGGACATTCTCTGGAAGGGTTCATCTTCCCTTGTAGCTACTTCCTTTTTCTTTCTCTCTGCTTCTTGACCAGCATAAATGGAATTTATGCCAGGAATTAAGTAAGCTCCAACACAGATCTGAGGTGTCAGTAAAAGAAACCAAATGAACCAGGACAATCAGGTTAAAGTTGCCTACTCATTTTCAACACAAGTCACCAACATGAGATATGATGAAATTCAACCCTGAGTTCTTCATGTGTACATTAAAATTTTAGGTATTTTAGCCAAGTAGATGAACCTTTCTGGGCCTCTGTTCAAGGCTGAAGTAATCAATAGGTTACTTTGTCCTTTACTGGCTTTGAAATTCTCTTGTGAACTCATTTTGAGTTATTCGTTGTGTTGATTTTCCAGTTTTTTGTTTTGGTACAAGGGATTGAACCCAAGAGCACTTAACCTCTCAGCCACATCCTCAGCCCTTTTTATTTTTTAATTTTAAGATAGGGTCTTGCTAAGTTGCTGAGGCTGGCTTTGAACTTGCGATCCTCCTGCTTCAGCCTCCCAAGCCACTGGGATTATAGGTGTGTGCCACTTTGTCCAGTGCATACTGCCTTTTAAAAACCTGAAATCTGGATTTAACTTACATGCCTTGCACAAGTAGGAACAGAAGTTATTTCCCCATTTATTGATGCAAACCATAGTTAAAATTCATAGATTTCATAGAACATCATGGCAGAATGGTTTTTTGGAGGAGCAATGTTCCATTTATGCTGGTCAGGAAGCAGAGGGAAAGAAAGAGGAAGTAGCTACAAGGGAAGATGCATCCTTCCAGGGAATGTCCCCTGTGACCCATCTCCTCCATCCAAGACCCACCAGCCTACAATTAGCACCCAGTCAGTCCATTCCAATTGGGATGGGCTGATCAGGTTATAGTTCTCACAATTCAATCATTTCATAGCTGAATATTCCTGTGTTAACACGGGAGCTTTGGGGGGACAGCTTATATCCAAACCATTAAATCTATGCAATTGATTTATAGATATATATTTCAGTAATGCATGTGATATGCAATACTGTCTCCAGAAGCAGTGACTTCAGACACAGAGGATTGGAGCTCTTGTATATTATTTCCTAGAAAATTCCCTTTCCCAGAACCCTCCCTTCAAGCCTACTCAAAGGCTTAGCATTTGTCTTTGAAATCAGAAGACATTCGGGACTCCTGCAACATTTTCAGCCCCATTGCTCTCCTCCCTTCTCTCTTTTCACTAGTTTATATGTGCTCCTAATAAGGAATGAGTGCTTAGTATTGAGACTGAAAAATCTAAATTTATTGCCTGTAATTGCATAATGAATTCAGATGAGGAAGCCCTCGCTGAATATACTAGGATACACCACTAGGTACAGTGATGAATCCCTTTATACTGTTAAATCATTTAGATACTACCTCAGTTTACCTCTCTGACAAATAGTCACCGTTATGTGACTCATGTTTATCTAGAGAGATACTTGGGGACTAGGGTTGTAGCTCAGTGATACAGCACCTGCTAAACATGCATGAGGCCCTGGGTGTTTGTTTCCCCAGCACCACATACACCAAAAAATGGAGTTAAAGAGTTATGTGGACTATTTATAAGTACTTAAAAAATAAACACTTAGTGATAGCTTTTGGTTATTGTTTTGCAATGTGTCAGGGATGGGTGTAGGGGATGATCAGTGACTGTTCTACCAAACTTTATCAGCAAATACATGAGCCTTAGCCAGGCGCGGTGGCACACACCTGTAATCCCAGCACTTAGGGAGGCTGAGACAGGAGAATCGCGAGTTCAAAGCCAGCCTCAGCAATGGCGAGGCACTAAGCAACTCAGTGAGACCCTGTCTCTACATAAAACACAAAATAGGGCTGGGGATGTGGCTCAGTGGTTGAATACCCCTGAGTTCAATCCCCAGTACCAAAAAAAAAAAAATCAGCCTTCAAAATGCAATTCAGCTCATCATGCGCTTTCAGAGGAGCATGAACACTTCCAATTCACTGAGACACTGGTTAAAGTCCTATGGCAGGAATTTACAGGATGCCATTGTTGCCCAAAAGTTACTATCTAAATTTAGCTCCTGGGATGAGCTTGTTTCCCAAAAAAATCTAACTTAAAAAAACCAGTGGAAATTTTAACTACATTTTAAAAAGGTGTTTTCATTTTAGATATTAAGATTGCAGCTGGGTGTGGTGGTGCCTGCCTGTAATCCCAGCAGCTCAGGAGGATGAAGCAGGAGGATCACAAGTTCAAAGCCAGCCTCACTTAGCAAGTCTGATTATCTTCTTCATTATCTTCATTATCTTGTCTAACCAACTTAGAGAGACACTGTATTTAAAATTTTAAAACATTTTTATAAAGGGCTGAGGATGTAACTCAATGGTTAAGTGCCCCTGGGTTCAACACCTAATACCAAAAAGAATTGCAAAAATATTTGAAATTTGAGTCAATTCAGACCCCAGAAATGCAGATACATGTCCTTAATGACTGGGTCATTGCTAAGTGGGTAGTTAGCAAAATGCAGACAAGAAACTGCACTTTTCAGTTTGTTTCTCAACATATTTTTCATGCCGACTGGACTTGACCCACCGCCTTTCGTGGCCTCACAAAGGCTGTGGAGTTGAGAGCAGCTCTCTGACCTTTATCCATTTCCCCTTCGTTTTTTGTTCTTCCAGGGTATGTTGGATGCCTGAACTTTACTCTGATTGTGTGTTGTAGGCTCCTTAAATAAAACAATTTTCAAAGGGCAGATCATTGTTAATATTCTACATTTATGGCCACACTTAAACTTTGAGAGAGGCTCCACTTTCTATATGAAGTGTACACTCCTTAGGTCACTTTCCAGATCCTTCAGAAACCACTCACATGTTTTTTTCTGTTCCCTAGTAGGAACATGCCATCCTAGCCAGCCCATGTGTACTTACCATGCTACAAGTGCTTGCAACTTATCTGATCTTCTTGCCCTTATACCTGCTGTTCTTCTCAGGAATTCTCTTTACCCCCCAGCTAGCTCCTTTTCATTCCTTAAGGCCTAACTCCACTTTCTTCTCCTTGAAAAATCCCTTGACTACTCCAGGCCTTAGTGACATTCTCTTTTCAGAAGTCTCATTGCATTTGTGGCTACTGTCGCCGAATTTTGATCTTCATTATCTTCATTGCTTGCTTCTATTTCATATATATATTGTCCTTCCTTCATCTAATGATATTAGGGGCTTCTGAGGTGCAGAGACACATGATCCAGATCTGTGCAAAGAGTTGGTGAACATTATGTTTGTTGACTGATATTTTCCCATATGAACATTTTCAAAGACCTCACTGGCCTTGAAAATAAATATTGGTTCCATAAATAAAATGAATTATGAGTATGTTTCTTTTATTGTTTTCTGCTACACCCCAATCCTAACCTGCTGCCACCTCTACTTGAATGTATGGTTTAAAGGACATGGACTTTGTCGTCTTTACCTTTATTTCCTCAGTACCTATATTAGAGCCTTGGTTGTATTAGATGCTCATTGAATATTGTTGACTGAATCATTAGCAAAATCTTTGTACATATATTAAATGCCATCTTGTGACTTATTTTGTATTTCCCTCATCTCCAATACTCCAGAATTATAAGACTGGAATTGTTCAATGTTTCAAATTCTTGCTGTCTTGAAGTTTAAATATAGTTTTCGGTGAAAAAATATCTTTTAATGGCAGTGAGGTTTCTCTCCCATGCACATAAGCAAGCACTTAACCAGTGTTATTTAATAATAACTATGTTAATAATCCAGTTTCTAACTCATTTTATATTAAATTTGATTGATTTAAATGGTATTAACAACATTTTCAGAATTCTATGTACTACTTGAAAATAGACATACCTCAGCACCTCAGGAGGCTGAGGAAGAAGGATCACAAGTTCAAAGCCAGCCTCAGCAACTTAGAGAGACCCTCAGCAATTCAGTGAGACTATGTCTCAAAACAAAATACAAAGAAGGGATGAGGATGTGCCTCAGTGGTTAAGTGGTTCTATTTCTGGTACCAAAAAATAAAAAATAGACACACCTTTAAAAAATAACAGATGAACTGCATTGGCAATCAAAACCAGGGACATCCATTGCCAAAGCTTTGTTCAAAAGAGACACTGTAGAACCTATTTTTTCTATCATGGTCATGTGTATGAACTGAGGTAGGTCATTTAATTGCTTTATGAAATAGAAATACCTGACTAACCTGCTTTTTGGAAAATATATGAAATGCAACAAAGCTTAAAATATTTAATGAAAAATTTCTGCACACAGGCAAAATATCTTTATTTTTATGGCCATTTTTTTTCACACAGAATACTTAGTTTTCCATAGGATGCCTATGAAACCATGGTTTCCATGCGCAGTGCTGAGCCCCTCTCATATCCCTTGAATGTGTGGTGGTAGACCACTAACCAAAACACGGGAGGGAACTAGAACCTGAAACAAATTTGAAAACTCGAAGGCTTTTAAATCTTGTCAGCCTGCCAATTCAAGCAGTGTGTGGCAGGTGTCTCATATATTTGGAGAGCCAAAATAAATGGCCACAAGAAATTCAGAGGTAATAGAGACGTTAAAGCAAAGCTTAAAATGGAAAGAAAGAAAACGTTGTTTTCGTTGTTTAGTCAGGAGTTTGATAAATGCATTTAAAGGAATGCCTCTTCAGCTATTTGTCTGGGTGCCATATAGTATCTTTGTGATCTGCTGGACCATGCATCTGCCATGCTTCTATGTTATATGCTGGCTTGTAAAGAAAAGGTGCAAGAAAGGAGGAGACCAAGAAAATGGGTAAAAGCTACCACCAGTGGCCTTGGAATCAGATCAGGAACAAGTTTCTATTTCCATTAGTAGAAAATATATCAGCAGAAAATATTTCTTTCTTCTTTTTTTTTACCTTCAAGATAACTTCTATGAGACAAGATGTGAATCTTTCAAAATCCATAGTCCACTTTTTTAAAGGATTCACTGAATAGTGAATCTAGAAGGTATATCAGTTTAAAAGAAGATATAGTTTCCTTATGTCTTATGTAGGAATGTGATAGATGAGCATTAAAGACAAAATGAATTCATATTTTCAAGGAAACTGAGGAAATGTTTCTTTTTATGGCTCAAAGTGCAATCTACCCCACCCTCACTCCCACCACTAGTTCATCTTTATCACATTCATTGTTGGGCAAAATCATTCTAAAGATTCATCTACTATATCCAAATATAAATATGGGAATTATTTGGATAGTCCATATTTTTATAAGATCTTGCTGCTATCAAATGATCAGAAATAGACTATTCTTTTTAAAATTTTTTTTTAGTTATACATGAACACAGTGTCTTTATTTTGTTTAGTTATTTTTATGTGGTGCTGAGGACCGAACCCAGTGCCTCACACATGTGAGGCAAGTGCTCTGCCACTGAGCCACAACCTGAGCCTGGAAATAGACTATTCTTGATGGAGATCTAATGTACTATATAATAATAATTCAGGGTATTATCATCTATATTTAAAGGTTAGAATTGTGATAAAATATTCAACATTCCAAGTCCAGTGGATTCAAAACCTAGGGAAGTGGCCAAAGCTCAGCCAGTTCAGAGTGTTCAATGACAAAACTTCTTTCTAGCATGGTATAACAGAAGGATTAGTGTTAAATTATCATTTAATCTTTTTTATCTTTTTCTATTGGTACTAGGGATTGGACTCAGGGAGGTTCTACCACTGAGCTACATCTCCAGCCCTTCATTTTGAAGTCATTTAGGGCCTTGCTAAGATGCCTAGGCTGGCCTTGAACTTATGATCATCCTGTCTTAGCCTATAGAAACATTTAATCTTAATATCTTTCAAAGAAAAAAGAATTCTGGGGAATGTTCTAACACCCTAAGCAGCTACAACAAGGAAGAATGTGATCTGTACCATTGGACATACACAGTATTGGGGCCTGATTAATAGAGTGGGTTCTGGAGTCAGATGCCTGGTTTAAACCATGACTTGATCACCTACTACCTACATGAAGTTGTGCAAATTAAATTACTTAACCTTTCTCAACCTCTATTTCCCCATCTGTAGGATAAGAATGGTAGTACCCTCTCCAAGAGGAATCTGGACAGCAATAAAATTTATTGTGAATAATTCCCAGGTATTTCTCTCTCACTTCCATGCAATAGTGTTTGAGTGAAGGTTTAACAGTATTAAGTCATAGTGTTTTGTTCATGGCAAATTAGAGATTTGTGTTCAAGGCAGAATACCTAGTGTATACTTTTAGCCCTTCATAAACTTTAATAATCATTCCACTTCTCTGTGCTTTAGGTTACTTCTCTATTTGAATGAACGTAGCAAGTTCCGTAGAGGGGACCTTAGCAGTCTTGTTCAATGTCTAGAATAGTGTCTAGAAATATAGTAGGTGGTAGATAAATAAATGTTGGCTCAGCATAACTTAGGGATATTTGAAAGTAATGATCCACCAGGCAAGAATGCAATTTTGAGAAGGAACCATAAGTACTCTGCAAAAATGACTGGTTTTCTTTGTTTAAGATTCTCAGGGGAGATAAATGGTCTCTCCTAACATTTCCACACACAAGATTTGGAGTCAGAAGATCTTGCCTTGAGACATGGTTTAACCACTTAAGGTTTAATAACCTCAAATAAGTGATTTACTTTATATGACCTTCATTTTCTTCATAGGCGTATTCGAGTTATCACTAATACTTTAGAGTATTTTTAAGACAGCATGCACAAAGCTCTGGTAAAAGGAATGGAATATTTTGAAAGATCCAGAGATCAATGCAATAGAAGCACCTATAAAATGCAATTACAATAAAGCGGATATGCACTAAGAAATGATAACTTACCATGTTCTGCTTTGGAGGATGAGAAATCACAAAAAGCAAAACTATATTCCTGTTACTCAGATCTAAGGCAGCAAAGATAAATCTATACTGTACCCTCAAACAAACCTGATCTTCTTACGAATACAGGAAGCCAGGCACTGTGGCACATGCCTGTAATCCCAACAGCTCAGGAGGCTGAGGCAGGAGAATCGTGAGTTCAAAGCCAGCCTCAGCAACTTAGCAAGGCCCTAAGCAACTCAGTGAGACCCTGTCTCAAAACAAAATATTAAAAAAAGGGCTAGGGATATAGCTCAGTGGTTAAGTGCCCCTGGGTTCAATTACTGGTACAAAAAAAAAAATATACAGGGAAAACTGGCACTTCTTCCTGTACTTTGTATATAGCCAGATAAGCAGAGCTGCACTTCTCCCTGTCCACACACCCGCTCCCTTTACTTGATGCACCTAATTTCCTCTGAGCTAGCCCCACTAAATATTTCCAGTCAGAAGGAAGACATGTGCTGGCTAGAACTGCTTTGAGGAATTGGCCAGGGTCCCATCTGAGGTTACAGGCCAAAATAAAAAAAATCCCTCTTCTCTTATTCCTGATGTCACACAAAACGCATGGCCAGAGGCCAGGTCCTGTTTGCACTTTTCATTTGTAAAAGTTCAAAATTTAAATTTATTATTTATTATCTGTTTCTCTACTTGATGGATATCTGTAGAAGTCTTTCTCTAGATCCTTATGTTTATGTTCTAAGCAAATCTTCAACTCTTCTATGTATTTTTTTCCTTTTTTGTTTATTTTTCTTTCAAATGTGTTCAGACAGCCTATATAATTTAGCTGTAGGATTAAGTTCTAATATAAACTTAGAAACCCCCAGAACACACTCTTTCATTATACTATTCATGATATATCAAGGCAGTTACAGTATGCAAACTGATTTACTATTGAAATTTAACTTAGTAACTAACATTACTGAGAAAAATTTTTGTCTGTGGAGAATCCAAGAAAGCTTAGGTAGCCAATCCTAATACTCTTCAGGGTTTATTCATTTTATTTTATTTTTTTGCTTTTCATGTATTTTTAGACTTAAAAAACAGTTATCAAGACATAATTCACACACTACCCAATTCATCCATTTTTTAAAAAGTATACAATTTAGTGAATGGTTTTTAATATATTTTAAAAATTGTGTAACCATCATCACTATCTAATTCTAGAACATTTTCATCACTCCCATAAAGAGATTCCTTGCCCATTAAATATTCCCTCTACTATCTCCCCTCCCCTTAGCTCCTGGAAAATACTTGTGTACTTTCTGTCTCTGTGGATCTGGATATTCTGGATATTTAATGTAAATGGAATTATAGAATATGTGCCTTTTGTGACTGACTCATTTCACTTACCATAATATTTTTAAGATGCAGCCATGTTGTAAAACATATCAGTATTTCTTTTAATGGCAGAATAATATTCCATTATGTAGACATAATACATTTTTCTTATCCATTCATCTTTTGATGTACACTTGGGTTGTTTCTGCATTTTGGCTCTTGTGAATAATACTGTTGTGAACATTAGCATACAAGGATTCGTTTGAACCTTATTTCAATTATTTTCATTTTATATTGAGGTATAGAAGTGCTAGGTTACCGGAGAACTCGGTTTAACATTTTGAGGAACTGTCAGACTGTTTGCCATAGCAACTGCACTCTTCTACATTCCTACCCAGAATGTATGGAAGATTCCAATTTTTCACTTTTTCTGTCTTTTTTTATTATAACCATCCTGGTAGTTATGAAGTGGTATTGCATTGTGGTTTTGATTTACATTCACCTCATCAGAGTATTTTTAATTACTATTTTTCTAGAGGTCATTTCCTGGATAACTGTAATCCCCTGGAATACAGTTCTGCATGTAGTGTATTGTAAAAGGACCCTCAGAGCAGTTATGATCCATTATAGGACTTCTGCAGCAAACCCCCCCCCTTGTTCCTTAGGCCCTTCATTCAGTAACTAACTCTTATTCAACATTCATGATTGACCATTAGGTTTTCTAGAATGGATCTAGAATATTTACTATGGCAGATATTATGGCAGTAAGAGAAGTGACATAAGAAGTTATAATTAACAGTCTGCCACTGATGTAGGAACAGTGTAATCTTTCCCAAGACATTAATGATCCCAAGTTTTTAACAGAGGCCAACTGATGTTTAATACTTTTTAAGAAGGCAAAGCTATTTATAATACATTTTAGAAAGGTTTCAATGAAGAATGACACAGAGAAAAACATGGTTGTCTCTGGAATAAATAAGTTTGCATGAATTTTCCAGGTATTCAATTTCCCATTGATATCTGAAAAATCAGGAGAGGAGATATTGAATTTCCTCCAGAATTTAGAAATAACAAACAGATTCTCTAAACTTACTGAATGTATTGTTCAAAAGGTTAAATGAAATATTTTCAAGAACTTTAATTCCACTTCTTGATGATGCTAACGACCAGTTGACTAGTCTGGTACTCAGAGCTTACTTTTCCTTCAGTGATATTTTGGCACATGTTGATGATTTATTGCGAGTAAATTAACCTTTCATATATCTTCTCAGCTGAGTTGCTTGACACTGGTGCTGGTTGACACTGGGTTAAACTTCAAACCTTAAAGCTGCACAATATTTAATATATTACTGACCAATGCTTTCTGTCTCACTTATTTCTGTATGCTGATATCTTCTGAGTTGTTCCAAGTTCCCTCCATAAAGACTAAAAATCATTCCCACAAGAAAAAAAAATCCAGGTTCTTTTAAAAGCAATTTTTTTATAAGGCACATTTTACATTTCCATTCTCCACCTTACCTCATATAAAGTTAGTCTCCAACTATTTGTGTCATGACTGTTTTATGGATTTTAAATGATTATATTTTCAATACATACATAAGTTACTTCTCAGTACAACTTAAATTTTCTTAGCAATTCCTATTGCTATCAGAAGAAAATGATCAAGTTTTTTTTTGGTGGTGCCAGGCATGGAACCCAGGGCTGCAAACATGCTGGGCAATGCTCTACCACTGAGCTTGATTATCCAGCCTTATAGACAAGCCTTTAATCAGAACATAATAAAGTCAGTTTAAAGACAGGTCTTTGATAATCTTTAAAAACTGGAGACACACAAGTGGATTATGACTGCATAAGGGACTGTCGTGTTCAACTGTGACACTTTCTGCACAGTGGACAGACACCAAAATGAATTTCCACCTTAAACAGGTAAAACATAATAACATTTAAAAATCTGAGTTGTTGCCCAGTTTTGAACTACAACAGCAAATCTAAGCAGTTGCTTCCTTTACTCTGCAAAGCTTTACACTGGGAAACGCCCTTTTTTATTTACAAGAGCTGACTGTACTCTGTTGCACCGTCAGTATGTAGATGCTTCCTGTTCTAAATAGGATATGGTTACTTTTCTTTCCAAATTTAGAGTTTGAAATGGAAGCATTGTAGTATTTTAGCTAATTTTATTTATTTTTTTCTTGCAGGTTCTGAAAAGTGCCTTTTCTGAAAACTCTGCTGCTTGGATTCTACTCTAGAGCTGTCTCTTTACCAAACCCTCTCCCTGCCACACCCTTCCCCGCTCCCTGCCTCCTACAAAACCTGGCGTGCTTGTAGTTCACTTGTCAGCAACTTGTCCATTTATTTTTTTTCCTGTGATTCGCAGTTTTCTTAGTCATTTTCTCGCCCCTCGATTTTGCAACAAAGCTGGTTTTCGGGTTGTAACATCCTCCCCAGTCTTACTCGTTAGAGCTAAGAAATAGGGAGAAAAACTTTTCTCTCCCTGGGCTGAGACCCTTGCACAAATTGAAGGATAGCAAGCAGCATATGCTTTTTATAAGAATAATTGAAAACATCAACTAGACAGCACAGAATTCTTTTGAAAGCCTGCCAGTTTTTTGAGGCAAATTCAGCGAGGAACAAAATAAACCATTCAATATCTATAAGCTTTACAGTTGCTTTCTTAGGAGTTGGTCTCTAATTTGATTTTTAGTTATTCTGATACAACTTTGATTTTATGAGTGGCTTTTTGTTTGACTAGATCAGATTTGACTTAAATGGAAACCTAAGTGCTAACAAATAGACATTCTGCCATAGCAACCTGGTGTCTCTTCACATTTAGCCCTAATTCATTTTTAGTCATTTAACAGTCCATAGTAATATTCTCCTAAAGAGGGTGCACTTGATTATAATTTTGCTTTCAATATGACGGCTGTCAATGTTGCCCTGATTCGTGATACCAAGTGGCTGACTTTAGAAGTCTGCAGAGAATTTCAGAGAGGAACTTGCTCTCGACCTGATGCAGATTGCAAGTTTGCCCATCCACCAAGAATTTGCCATGTGGAAAATGGTCGTGTGGTAGCCTGTTTTGATTCTCTAAAGGTGAGCACCATTTGAATGCACATAATTTAAGTTTGTTGATTTCTCTGTTTTTCAAAACATGTGCTCTGAAATGAGTAAAATTAATAACAGCATGGAATTGTTAAGTTTTCTTTTTTAAAACAGAATGTAGACTTTGTGCTTATAATAATAAGCCAGTCTAAAGCTCACTTACCCACTTATAAACATAGATACACTTAAAGAATAAAGATTCAAGAACTTTTGCAGGAGTAAGGGATGTATTCTTACTAACAGTTACCTTTTTTAAAAAATTGGATTTAGATTTTGAACACAGTAATAGAAATCCTCATATAACCTAGAGAAGCTTTTACCAAAATACAATATAGCTTATTATCCATACTATAAAAATATACTTGGCAAGGACCAGTCAGTTGTCAAAGGATAAACAAAGCCAAATTGGGAGAGTATAAGGTGAAAATCTCACCATCCAGGAATAAAATTATGGCATTTAGAAGATTTTTAGTAAAAGTATATTTTGAACCTTTAAAGTAAAATCATAACTATAAAACTAGGCTCATAGGTTGGGGGTGTAGCTCAGTGGTAGAGCTATTGCCAAGCATGTCCAGGGCCCTGGGTTCCATCCCCAGCACTGCAAAACAAAACAAAATAAAACCCACTAGGTTCATTTAATTTTCTTCTTGAGCAGCTAATTGACTAAATTCAGATTTGTGACTACATTTTGTAAGGAAAGTCCTACAACCAAGGTCATTAAACCTTAATGTTATATATACTAGAGTATAAACAAACTATGAGAGAAGATGAGGTATTGTATAGAATAGGGCATATATGATTGCAGAACAAGAAAATGCACTGATTTTCATGTTTGATTCATAGTTATCCTTAAATTAAGGAGAAAGATGTACAAAACCAAAGCATAAGAGCAAAAAATGGTAATGCATTCTTGGCTTAATAAGACTTTGTACAATGCATTCAAAAAGTTTTTTCAAAATACGTCAAAATGAATTAAACTTAACAAGAACCTTTTCAACTTCTTGATATTGTTTTACCTTCATTGTGACCAATTTTACCTCATTACCATTTTTATTTATGGTGGCATTGGCTAATAGAGATGTATTCTTTCATGTGACAGTTTCCTCAGAAAACATTTTCTCCAATGATATACTACTACAGGTTGAGCATCCCTTAGCTGAAATTCTTGGGATCAGAAGTGTTTCAGATTGCTGAGTTTTTCAGATTGTAGAAAATTCACATGCATGTAATTAGATATCTTGAGGATGGAATCCAAGTCTTAAGCATGAAATTATACAGTATTTTTAGTGCAATGGCATTTTAACTACAACCTGTCACATGAGGTCAGTTGTAGAGTTTTCCACTTTTGACATCCTATTGGTGTTCATAAATTTTTGGATTTGGGAGCATTTTGGATTTTTAGATTAGGGATATTTAACATGTACTTCAGTAGTTACTCTTAACTTATTTCACAGTTACTAGCTTTTATTGAAGATCATTCCAGTTCAAGAATGGAAACGTGTTATGCTAAAGTAATTCCTATGGTTAAAAATCTCAGAATTCTTTTTATTTGCAAGATACATTATGACAAAAGGACTTATTTTTCTTTATTTTGCAGTCATTCATGTTTCATCTACAGTCGTTTGTATATTACTTCAATCTACTACTATACGACTAAGCAGTGCCTACAAGTAAAAAAGTGCGCTAAACTAGTCAGGGTTGGGGAAGAGCATATTTCATCCAGTTCATATGGACATTGGTCCATTGCACTAGGCATTTTATGTATGTTGTTTCTGAAAATCTGGACTATAGTCCTAATCCCACAACTGTACTTGACCTTGGGCTCCTGAATCTCACAAACCTTGAGTGACTTCATTTCACTCTACCTAATACCTTCTCCATCTAACTTTCATAATTACTTGTGAGAATGCCAAAGACATAAAACAAATGAAAAACCATGCACCACTACAAAAATGAAATAAATGAAAGGTTATGTTCTTTTAACTAAATGTTTTTAAAGAGTGCTTCAAAAAGATATTATTTAGAGTTTATTATGGAAAGCTATGAACTCATGTTCCATGCCAAAATTCAGTTGCTTTGAGTATGATATTAGTTCTTCTGACTAAATATCACTGTTTCTTTGTTTTACACTTCAGTACAGATTTCCTTGGAGCCTTTGTAGAGTCTGTCTTTCTAGGCATCCTAGAATGTAGAGGAGATATGTAACCCTCCTAATTATTGGTATACTTTAGGTCATTGTTCCCATTTAAAGGCAAAAGAGTTCTGTAAATATTTTAAAGAAAATAATATAGAAGGCAATTGTTTACAAAATGCATAGTGCACTTTAAAGCTTGGAAAATGTTTAATTCAGAGACTAGGTAACAGCTAATGCATATAAGTAAGCCACTTAATTATTTAAACAAGCTGCCTACTCAGTATCTGGTGTTTTACAAATAATTTGTGCACTATGTTAATATCCTGATGACCAGTCACATAGGATAAAGATTATTTGCATAAGCCTTACATCCTTAAATTTTAATGAAAAACAATTTTTCAAATAAACAAAATCTTTCAAGCAATTACTTAAATTGCCATTTAGATAACACATTCATCAGAGTTCCATGTCTGCACAAAAGCTTTGTAGTTGTCTTTTCTGTTATCTCTTCTCCACAATATGCATGAAAGCTATGGTAAGTTGAGGATAATTGACCTATGGGGGTAGTACCACTGTCATAGCTACAATACACAGAGAACATACCTCAATGGCTACCACACCATTTGCTACCCCTCTTGAGTTTGTATAATTTAAACACTGTGAAATTCATCTATGTACTGTTTCTTCTTCCATGAGTGGTTCAATAAGTGAAGCAATCATTTGATGAGTTTGGGGCTGCAGCTTTTGTTTTTATAAGGATTTCTTTAGCACTCACTATTCTATCAGATGATGGTTCTTTGCCTTCATAATAAGTACAATAGATACAATGTCCTTTACACACCTCATAATGAGGGAATGTTACAAAAATGAGAAGAGTGAGTTGGATGGCTAATTGTGCATTGTGCTGAAGTGCTGTGCCCATTACTTCATGAATGTTGAGTAGTGATAAAAGTTGCCTCATCTTCAGATAGAAAGCTAGACAGTGCAGCCTGCAGATTAATTTTCAGAGACAGAAGGGTCTCATGTCATGTTGGTATGCAGCTGTTTTTGATTCACTTGTTTGGTCTGCTTGGCACAATTTACTTCCAAAGTTTGCTTCAAAGTATTGCTTAATCCATTCTATGCCAATTTGTTGATCCTCCGGTTTGCCATTGATCTGAGTTGGTATTTTTAGTGAATGTCCCTTGGATTTCACAAAGATTCATCACTATTAAAATTAAATCAACCTTTGTGATTGCTTTCATGGCCAAGTTATTCTGCTTCAATATCTTGGTGCCTGATGTCTTGAATTTTCAACTCCATACTTGGAGCAGTATGTGATATCAGCCACCTGTTATCCAGGAAGGAAGTAAATTTTCATTATTTTATTATGACAGCTCAACACTCATCCCATTTGCCCACCATACTCACCACTTGGGGTAGTTTTGTCACAATTATTTCCCTGTTAAGGCCATAGCAGCAGGCATAGTCAGAGGACATTCATGTCAACCCATATACATTCCTAAATGAAGTGAAGTGGGAAATAATGCAAATGAATCAACTCCACGTTGTCTTCAAACATCACATATGATCACAAGCATAACATTTGACAAGTGGAACCTGTTGCAGAGGCATAAGGATGGGAATGTATCCTTGCACATAAAATGGCTTAGATACCAGTATATTCTAAAATAGCACCAAAATAGCACCACAAGTCACAGCAGTTTTCACTAGTTTAAAATAAGACTGTTTTAATTTATTTTTTGGTACTGGACATTGAACCTAGGGGGCGCTCTACCACCAAGCTACATCCCCAGCTCATTATCCCTAGCCTGTTTTGCTTCTTATTTTTTTAAATTTTTAAATTTGTTCTATTAGTTATACATGACAGTAGAATGCATTTTGACAACATTGTACACAAATGGAGCACAACTTCTCATTCCTCTGGCTGTACATGGTGCAGTCATACCAGTAGTGTAATTATACATGTATATAGGGTAATAATGTCCATCTCATTCTACTGTCCTTCTCATCCCCACAGTCCCTTCCTTCCCCTCACTCCCCTCTGCAAAATTTAAAGTTGCTTCTTATTTATTTTTTATTTGTTCTAATCAGTTATATATGACAGCAGAATTCTCTTTGATATGTTGTACATAAATGGAGCACCATTTTTTACTTCTCTGGTTGTACACAAAGTAGGATCACACCATTCATGCAATTATACACACACATACCTAGGTAGTGATATCCATCTCATTCCCCCATCTTTCCTACTCCCATTCCCTCTCCCCTCCCCTCCCTCCTCTTTACCCAGTCCAGAGTTCATCCACTCGTCCTATGCCCCACTCCCCATTAAGGATTAGCATCCACTTATCAGAGAAAAAATTCAGCCTTTAGTTCACTTAGGATGATATTCTCCATCTCTATCCATTTACCTGCAAATTCCCTTCATCTATAGAAGGGCGTCTAGGTTGCTTCCACAGTTTAGCTATTATGAATTGTGCTGCTATAAACATTGATGTGACTGCATCACTGTAATATGCTGTTTTAAAGTCCTTTGGGTATAGACTGAGGAGTGGGATAGCTGAGTCAAATGGTGGTTGTTCCATTCTAAGTTATTTTAAGGAATCTCCATACTACTTTCCAGATTGGTCATACTAATTTGCAGTCCTACCAGTAATGGAAGAGTGTGCCTTTTCCCCCAGATCCTCGCCAACACTTATTGTTGCTTGTTTTCTTGATAACTGCTATTCTGACTGGAGTGAGATAAAATCTTAGAGTACTTTTGATTTGCATTTATTTCTCTAATTCCTAGAGATAATGAACACCTTTTCATATATTTTTTGATTGATTATTTTTGATGCAGGGTCTCCCTAAGTTTCTGAGGCTGGCCTTGAAGCTGGCATACTCCTGTCTCAGCCTCCTGATCTGCTCGGATTACAGATCCATGTGTCACCACACCTGGCTAAAATTTGACTATTTTTAACTGAATATTTATTCGTCCTTGTTTGCTAAGGGAAAGTTTACCAGAAGATAGACTCCTGGCAACATAATCCCAAGGGTTGTCAGATTACACAAGACTTAGCACCATTTTTAAGCACCATCAAAGAGGCACTACAAAGACACAGGGAGCAATGCCTTTCATCCTCAGAGTCAAGGAAAATTGACTTAAGTTGCTTAAGTAACTCTATTTTCTGTGGTACTTACCTTAAAAAGTAAGTATCTTTCACTGGTGAAAAATCAGTGGTATTCATTGATTTTCAAAAACCTCTTTTGAAAGAAAAATGGAATTATAATTTGTACTCAGGTAAGTATATATTGATAGTTCAGCCTCTCTTTTTATTTTTTATTTTGAAGTAATTTTAGGCTTAAGGAAAATTTACAAAAACAATGCAGGCAATTCCTGTATACTTTTCACCCACATTCCCCTAATGTCAACAACTTACATACCATACATAGCACAGTTAGCAGAACCAGGAAATTAACAGTGTATTAGGCTCTTAAGTCAGGACTTTATTTGAATTTCTCCAGCTTTCTCCCTAACATCATTTTTCTCTTCCAGGATCCAATTCAGAATCCCACTTTGTGTTTACTTGTCCTGTCTCCTCAGTCTCCTCCAATCTATGATAGTTCCTCAGTCTTTCCTTGTCTTTCATGGCCATGACACAAAGTGAGAGGCATTTCATAGAATAATTTACTAGTTCTCTTCCAATGTGTCATGGTCAGATATATTAGGCAGAAAAATGGTAAAATTCAAATAAGATCTCCCGTTTAGTTAAAAGTCAGTATTAATTTGTGTCAGTATTAATTTCCTTTGTTGGGTAATTATTATGGCCCTATAGATTTTCAACAATAAGGAGTCTGGGTGAAGAAGATACTGAGACTCAAGGCATTATTTTTGAAATTTTTCTTAAGTTTAAAATTATGTAATAGTACAATTTTTTTTCGTGGAGTGCTTGATATTGAACCGAGGGCTTAAGCATGCAGTACCACTGAGCTGTGCCACTAGTGCCTCAAAATAAAATATTTTTAAAAAGTTAGCTTTCTAAATCTTGTGCATGCATCTCCTATCCTTTGTGGCTCACAAATACATTTTTTTCCATTTTCTTTCTTCTTAAAAAAATAGTTTAAGATATGGTAATAAAACTCTGAAATCCATGCAATGACTGATCCCAGAGTTGCCTGCACAAAAGTTCAGTGAGTCAGATAATTAGTTTAAAAAATATTCATACCCATAACAATAATTCACAGAACTTGCAAACAAGAATTTTGGCTGTAGAAAGAAACTCTACTCAGTACAAAACTTTTACCATTTACAGATGAGGAAACTGCAGAACCAGTGAGGGAAAGTCATTTATCCAAGATGACCTATGCAGTTATCAAAAGAGTCTGATGACTCCAATGTCCTTCCAATTGTTTCAGTCTTTTTTCCTATGGAGGAGAAGGAAATGGAGAAAACATCAAAAGGGCTGTTGTTTTACTAAACCAAAAGCATCTGGTTCTTATCAGGGTCATGCTGTTCTCCATGACACGAGGATGCTCTGCTTGTGGAGTTTTCCATATTTTTATTGGTGCATTGTACTTATACATAATGGTAGAATTCATTGTTACATAGTCATACACACATAAGATGACAATATAATTTAACCAATATAACTCCCCAGTAGTTTACATTTATCTCCCCTCCTCCCTGCCCTGGTCCCTTTGCTCTCCTATATTGATCTCCCTCCGATTTTCATGAGATCTCACCCAGTACTTTTTCTCTCTAGCTTCCACTTATAATGAGCCAAAACATATAACCCTTGACGTTGTGAATTTGGCTTATTTCACTTAACATAATATCTCAAGTTCACCATTTTCCTGCATATGGCATAATTTCATTCTTTTTTATTTGTCCTTTTTAGTTATACATGAGAGCAGAATCCATTTTGATATAATTACAAGCATGGAATATATCTTATTCTAGTTAGGACCCTATTTTTATGGATGTACGTGGTGCTGTGTTGTTTTCATAGATGTGCGTGGGAAAACTATGTCAGATTCATTCCACTGTCTTTCTTTTGCCTATCTTCCCTCCCTTTCCTCTGGGTGAGCGGAAGAATAGAAGGGCAATAGATTAGATAATTTCTTTTTTTCTCATTCTCCAAATTTATTTTTACTTCTAAATTGACTTTCATGTTTCATTCTTCTTTATGACTAAATAAAACTCCATTGTCTACATATACAACATTTTCTTTATTCATTCATTCATTGATGGACATCTAGGGTGGTTTATAACAGCACAATTCATAATAGCTGATGAAAAAAGTTTTGTTCTCCTTCAGTTTTTGTAATCAAAGGGGGGAAAGTTCAGAGAAGAACCCAACTTTCCCTTTCCTAATCCCTCCCTTTTTTATTGTTTCGTGATAACTTATTTTGGTTAAGATTTTAAATTAAGGGGCTGGGGCTGTAGCTCAATGGTAGAGCACTTGCCTAGCATGCGTGAGGCACTGGGTTTGAGCCTCAGCACCACAGATAAATAAAAAATGAATAAAATAAAAATCCATCAATAATTAAAAAATATTTTTAAAAAAGATTTTAAATTAAGGTCATATTTTATTCATAAATTATCATTTGGAAATTATCTTTTGAAAAAGAGGAGGAAAAGAAGCAGTGTGTTTTAAATATTTAGATAAATTTTTAAAATTTTGTGATACTAACCTTCACTCAATTGCTTAGTGTCAGAACACTGAATTATCTGTGCTCCAGAATCCACCCTCCTCCCCAAACTCTGCAATGCTGGGTTAGCTGGCTAGGATTGGGGAAGTTATTATTGTATAATATTCTCTGATGTCTATTTCTGTTAGGTACTCATTAGTATAATGCCCTGACTAGCTAGGAGATAATTGTCACAGATCAGCCAAAAACACTGCAGTAGCAATTTGTAACTAACACAACTTATTTTAAAATGGTGTCTTACAGAATTATAGTTCAAGATCAATTTCTCTCTCCATCTTGTAGCCAAGTTGCAGTTGGGCATCTAGTAAGAAAAGACTCAGGATAGGGCTAGATATACTCTGCAACCACAGTTTGATTATACCATCCTCACAAAGTAGGAGCGATTTTGCAAGTCTAAAATTTGTAAAACTGTATATTATATGTCAGCTCTTTTGTTTGGAAGAAACTCTTACATGTCAGGGAAATATATAAATGTATAAATAATTCTCTTCCTGTTAGCATAACTATGAAATCATTGCAAATATTGTCTTTCTCAATGCCAGATTTTTGTGAAATGTGGTTGAAAAGCTACTTATGTGCATCTGGAAATAATAATTAGTTTTTCTAGGAACACGACTTTATTCCTAGAACAACATTTGCTTACTGCTCTTTTTGCCCTAAGAGATGAGCTTTCTGCTTGTACCATTATTGAGAATGACCCTGTTTTCGTCTCTCACCATGTGTCATTTGATCCTTGGTTTGCAGGGTTATGCATTCCAGAGGAATCTTGGCCATCTGCTCTTTTCTCATTATCTCTAAATAATCTTCTCATTTTCTTCTACTTTTTTTTACACTATGTAATCAGTTCAGGTTCTTAAATTTGTGTTTTTGTTGTTGCTGTGTAATCCAGATTTGCAATCCTGCTTGGGTTTACATTGTTTTTATGTCTATGCCTTCAATTCTCACCCAGAGTTAAGTTTTACTGTTATATGCAATTAGAAGTTTAACTTGTGCTTTCTGTCATCGTGTGTGTGTGTGTGTGTGTGTGTGTGTGTGTGTGTGTGTGTGTGGTGCTGGGGATTGAACCCAGGGCCTTGTGCATGCGAGGCAAGACTTCTACCAACTGAGATATATCCCCATTCCTCTGTCATATTTATTGATGTTGTTTTCTTAAAAGTCATTAAATGTATTTGTCAACCTTTTTTTTCTAAATGATCTTCCCTATTTGAACTTTACCATATCTCTAGAGGGAGAGTAAACCATTTTTCTTTTTTTTTCAAATATTTTTAGTTGTAGATGGACACAATAGCTTTATTTTGTTTATTTAGTTTTTTAAATTTTTTTTAGTTGTAGATGAACACAATATGTTTATTTTTTTTTATTTTTTGGTTTTTGTATGTGGTGCTGAGTATCCAACCCAGTGCCTCATGCATGCGAGGCAAGTGCTCCACCACTGAGCTACAATCCAAGCCCCTATTTAGTTTTTTTTATGTGGTGCTGGGGATCAGACCCAGTGTCTCACACGTGCTAAGCAAGTGCTCTACCACTGAACCACAACCCCAACCTAGAGAGTAAACCATTTTTTCAGAACCTGGTTTGTGACCATTTGTGTAATACTGCTTAACATTACATATCTCCGTTATTTAGTTAAGTAGTATGGCTATAGGGTCCCTCTGTTAAAACCAGTTTTGTAGCTACAAGTTGGTCAAAGGCATTTAAATGTATGCATTAAACTGGGTTTTTTCTGTCATAAAGGGCCATTTTTTCTTTGAAATCTTAGAATTTTTATACATTCAAAATTGGAAATCATTAGAAAATAAATTAACCTTTGATCCTACCTGTATTCTTACAAGTAGACAGTGAAGGCAGTTTCCAGACTGTGAAAACTATGCATAAATTTGAAAATGTAGAGTCTACAGTACTGTAAGTGCATTATTAAATAAGATAAATCTTTTATGTGTCAGCCATGATTTGCCAGCTAACTAGCTAGTACTGTTCTAATTTCTCTCTTTAGCATGCAAAAATGCAAACAGAAAATCTTTTTGCTCTGTGACTTTAAACTTTTTACCCATGTTTTATGTGTCTCTAAATACACTGAATAGGCAGCATTGTACTATCAATATCTCTCACTCCAAGATCACATTGTTTTAAGACTACATTGTCACATTGTCTTGAAACCTCTGTTCATCATCTCATTTGTGAAAGATATTTAACACTGGCGTAACAATTTGAGAAATTTTGAGACCTCTATTAACCCTGTGTTGTTGTTTTAAATTTTGACAAATGCCTATCCCTGAAGTTGTTTTTCCATTGTTAAATTTTATGCATATTTCATGTCTTACTTAAGTGAACTTAAGTTTTTTTCTAGCTTTTATAGTGAAATAATATCTAGAGTTTCTGTAATTTCCTGGTTCTTCCATTTTTTATTAGCCAAGAAAGCATTCCATATAGAAACAAATTTCATCTTAACATAAATGTGATTGAAAACTCTTGAAATCATGTCCATCTTCATTCTGCAGTTCCCCACTGGATGAAAGATTTAATTTTGGAATATTGTCTTATTTTTCAAAGAAGCCTAGAAAGTAGTCTTGATAAATCCCTCTTTCTTGGGTGAGTTACAGATGTAACCCTTGAAATATTTGGAATGAAAAACAGTATCAGCAAGTGGCATAAACATCGAAAATGTTTCCTTGTAATAATAGCTGTAACAAGAGCTCCTTGTGTGGCCTTCAGTAGGTCATGGGAATCCTACTGCCTCTGTTTCTCTTTATACAAAATCAAGCAGCAACATCAATTTGTACGACTATTGGTTGTGGTTTACTACAAGGATTTTTCTAAATGTCAGGGATTATTTAATGCTGAAAGTCCTGTTAAATCCACTAAGAGTTCTGTATACATTCAATTCCCCAAAGAAATGATTCATTCAACAAACATTTATGAAACCTTTTACTTGTTAGGCACTGAGCTCAGCATTGTGCCAAATACAAAGATAATGCAAGACGTGATTCCTGCCTAACCTCTTAGTAAGAGATTGCTTGTACTATGTGCCATAAGTAAGGTACAGGCTCACAGTTAAGAGTCCAAGGGGAGGGGCAGGGACTGGGATTCCATCCAAATGTGATAGTTAAAGATAAAATCATTGGAGAGGTGCTGTTTGAACTATTCTGAAAAAGGAAATAGAAAGATGTTGCAAAGAAAATAAGTTGAACAACTACACAAAGGGAAAACTGATGTATTTAGAGAGCAGATTGTTAAGTCCAACTAAAACACAGAGCTTCATAGAGCATGGGCTGGAAAGTCAGTAAGGAGTTTGGACTTGATTTTGTAGATCAGAGAAATCTGGCCATTTTAAGCAGAGAGATGATAACATCTGTCCGTGCAAGAAAAATGGTAGAGTAAAAGAAAACTGGAGAAAGACAGCCTTTTAAAAAGCTATTGCAATATTGGAAGTATGAAATGATAAGGATTTAAAATAAGTGGTGGCGGGCTGGGGTTTTGGCTCAGTGGTAGAGCGCTTGTCTCACACGCGTGAGGCACTGGGTTCAATCCTCAGCACCACATACAAAATACATAAATAAATAAAGATTTTTAAAATTAATTAATTAATTAATTAAGTGATGGCAGTGGGAAGAGACAGCTGGTGATAGAGTTGAGAAGTAAATGAAGCCAGTGTGTTTAAGAGGTAGTTAACATTCTACCCCAGCATACAGCTCTCAAGCTCGACCTGACATCATATTGCTTGTACTAAATTGCAGTTACTGAGTTTTTTAAAAATGAAGTTTCAATTTCAAACATTTGAAGACAAAAATAATGCTTGAATATTACTAAATTCTCACAGTAATTATTTAAAAGTAAGTTTCAATGAGCTTAATCATAGTTAACTTTCCTAGTCTTATATTTGAATACACAACCAGGTTAACTCCACATCATGTACAACCACAAGAGTGGGATTCTAAATAGAATAAGTTGTACTCTGTGTATGTATAATTTGCCAAAATAAATTTTACTGTCATATATAACTAAAAAGAACAAATTTTAAAATTTTAAAATATATATTGACCTTTAAAAAAGATTCAGTGAACAACTTAGAGATGCTCTTAAGTAAATTCATGAAGCCCTGTCTCAAAATAAAAAAATTTAAAAAGGACTGGGGATATAACTCAGGGGTAAAGCACCTCTGGGTTCAATTCCTAGTGCTCCCTCCCGAAAAAAGATGCAATGGGAGCCATTTGGTTAAATGTTTAGGTTTTAATTTTTTTTTAGTGAAGGTCTGCCATAATTTTTTTGGTTTTGTTTTGCATTAATATATGCACTACCATATATTTTGTGCTCAGGACATAGTAAGACCTTTAAAGATATTTGTTGAATGACACGTGAGCTCATTGAATCACACAGAGGAAGAATAAACATTAGCTCAATGAGAGGTTCCCAGTGAACTTTCCATTGGTGCCTGTACTTCTACCCAAGTTCAATCTTTATTGAAATATGGATGAAAATTGTTTACCCCCGTGTGACAACTTTCCACACTCAACCACATTTTAATCTAGATTTGATGGACTACACATTGCTGGTTTGTTCAAATATAATTCTGTCCCTCAGAATCATAGTAATGTTCTTTGTCCAAATGCTGTTGGATATTTGCCAAGTGTTGCATTTTAAGTGCTTTTACCTTATGTAGGGATTTAAACTTTTTTTTGCTGAGTGACTACTGTTAAATATTGCTTTAAAATAATTAATATGATAAGCTAGTCATATCTAAACATTATTTATATCCTAAAATGTTTGAAATTGAATTTTACAGCAAATGGGTGGCTTACAAATCAAGGTATTCTTGGAAGCATGATTAGTGCTAATAAGGTCATTCTGACCCAAGTATAAGGTCATATTCTACAGAAAAGAGTTTTGTTGAAAAGGAGGCAAAATAAAAATATATATTATAAAATACAAAAGTATATAAAGTTCAATCAATAAAGACTGGGGGTATAGCTCAGTTGTAGAGCACTTGCTTAGCATGTGCAAACCCCTAGTTTCCATCCCCAGCACCATCAAAAAAAAAGTTCCATGAATAGTTCTTGCTCTAAATACACAGTGATATTTTGAAGTCCCAAAGAATTTGAGCACAGAAAGGCAAAGAAGAATTATAATGGAGTCCATGAACTGACACTTTAAAAAAACTGAGTAACTGTACTTTGGTCCAAGCAATCTGCTTTGAAAAAAATGGGAAGGGGGATGAGGATGCAGCTTTGTAGTAGAATGCTTGCCTAACGGGTATAGGGCTCAGAGCTCAATACTCCAGCACTACAAAATAGTGGGGAGAATGTTAAGAAAGTAATGCCAAGATGGAGTTTTTAAGGAAGGCTATCTGGGTTTCTTAGCTATGTCCTGGACTTTGTGAAGTCAGCCAATATCTTACACCTTCTCCATTTTCATCTCCATTCCTGTGATCGCTGACTTTCTGAAAAGATAATCCTGGAAATGTAGTACAATCATCAGTAACCAAGATACTGTTTAGTTTGGGCAACTGACACAGATTTCAAAAACAAAAAGGATGCCTAGAACATGTTCGAAAAGTTTGTCTACAAAGAAGGAAGCTTAAAATTATTTGAAGTATTTGCCAGCATTTAGCTGATACCAACCTTTAGTAATGACTTCCATAATTATGACGAACATGTTAATAGGCAACCGACAAGTAAAACAGCGCCAAGGCTATCTTTCAGTTGCTCTGAACTCTTCAATTTCTTTTATTTCTATGCCTTCAGTTCTCACCCAGAGTTAAGTTTTACTGCTGGATGTAATTAGAAGTTTAACTCATGCTTTCTGTTACCTTTCTTGATGTTGTTTTCTTAAAAGTCGTTAAATGATTCATGTGTTTGTCAACCTTTTATTTTCTAAATTATCTTCCCTATTTGAACTTGACCATGTTGTCTCTGAAGGGAGAGTAAATTCTTTTTCAGTACCTGGTTTGTGATGTTAGTATTGCTTAACATCATGTCTAATCTGTTATCTAGTTAAGTAATATCGGCCTCTGTCAAAACCAGTTTTGTAGCTACAACTTGGTCAAAGGAATTTAAATATATGCCTTAAGTTAGATTTTTTTCTCTCATACATGGACATTCTTCTTCTTTTGAATCTCATTTTTTTACACCACTGTAAATTTGTCTCACTTTGGTGGCATGTGACATATACTTCATCTTTGAAATGATAAAACCTATTTAAGGGCTTGGGTTGTGGCTCAGTGGTAGAGTGCTTGCCTAGCATGTGTGAGGCACAGGGTTCGATCCTCAGCACCACGTAAAAATAAATAAAATGAAGGTATACATACATGGAGTATAACTTACAAAAAATATTTAAGCCATATTTTGCTTATGTTTCCCCCAAATTTTCCTATCCTTCCACTAGAGAAACCCATAGGAAAAAATGATACTGCGTTCAAGCCAGAGATTGTGAAAGAAAAAGGAGGAAGTAGAGAAAGATGAGAGAAAAGAAAGGAAGGAAAGTAGGAGACACCAGTTGAGAAGAGGTTTTCATTATGAAATACTTCAGCTCCAGTAGTAATGCATTTGCAAAAAAACAGTGAAGATGTAATGAATAAAATCATATACTAATTAAAGGGGGGTAATAGAGAAAGACTTTCTGTAATGATCTTATTAGAAAGCTATCTTTCTTGTAAGTCATTTCCAAGCCTTTTGGAAGAATGTAGCTGTGCTACCATTAAGAGCGAGTCAGCAAGGGAAGGGGATAATTCCATATCTGAATTTCTTATGTGCAACTTATTAAGCTATTTGAATGGTTTTCATTTAGACATGTTGATGTATTCCAGGTATTCCAGTATTGCAAACTGGCGAACTCGTATTAAAATAGGCTTCCAGTGATACAGATTTAATCATTACGTAGTAAATACATGAATTGCAACATCACAATGAACACCAAAAATACTTACAATTATTATGTGTCTATCTAATGTAAAAATGAAACAAAAAAAGGAAAGGAAGGAAGAAACTAAATGCAGCAGAGATTACTCTTAATCCAGAAAGAGTAGAAAATACTTGGAACTCCTTAAACAGGTGTTTTTTTTCTTCACTATAAAAAGAGGACTGAGGATGTAGCTCCCCAGTAGCATGAGCATGGCCCTGGGTTTGATCCCCAGCACTGGCAGGGGTGTGGGGAGGAGAAAGTGCGGTATGAGATGTATTTTTTTTCTTACTGCCTTACTGCAAGGTGCAATTGGTGAACTTTGTATTCAGTGCTTGCTTTGAGGGTTAGGGATCTATTGATACTTCAGCTTTTGATTATCCATGTTGAAATGCTGTGGTCAGCTTTGGCTTGTTTGTTCGTCTGATGTGAAAAGTATTTTTCTAGATGTGATTCTATGGCGTGGGAAGTGGTAATGAATGCTTTCAGATGATGAGGGGTCCTGCAGTGAGTAAAGGGATGAGTTGACAGGAGGGAGAGCTGAAGAGAATTTATTAGAAAACCTTTTATTCCCTTAAATTTGCGTACATTGCATACATTTAGGAAAAAACTCTGGAGAAGCTTGTAGAGCAAATGTAAGCAACATGTAAACAGAACTCTCATATACTTAGTTAGCATTATAACTAATAGCCCTACTTTTGCAAACAGAAAATGAATGCATTTTTGAGGAGTATTAGAATAGGTTATGAAAAGCTCAATCTTTCTTTTTAGTGACCTGGGCTGGCCTCCTTTTACATGACTGCTAACGTCATTACTGATGTCAGAAACATGGAATTAAGATGTCCAAATCCTTTCACTATCACCTTTTAGAAAATGAATTATCAGTAACATCACAAAATGCTCAGCAGATGGCTAAATCCATTGTCAGATAGGACAGTGTTCCCTTAGAGCAGATTCTCAAGCCCTACGCTATACGTACTGAAGCAGACACTCTGGGGTAGCCCTGGCCATCTGTTTCAAGACACTCTCCTAGTGATTTTGATGAACATGAATATTTGAGAACCACTGGTTTAGAGGAAAACACAACAGTTGATAAGAGTGTTGATTAAAGATGATGTTTCAAAGTTTCAGAAATTACAGGGCTCTATGTTGTTGTTCCTGACTGCTTCTTCCTTCCTTGTTGCTTGTTCAAATGGCCGTTTTCTTGGGTGGTTGTTTATACACAGATCTGTTGGAAGAAAAATGGTATCTGTTCTGGAGGACTTATGTATCTTTGGGAAGCCTATTATATCTCTCTCTACAATGAGCATCAATTGTAATGCTTATTAGCTTAGAGGAGGCTCTCAGAGGTACATTTCTCAAAATTCTTTGGCCACAGAACCTTATAATTGTGGATCTTAGAAATGTCTCATGGAGGGTATTTTTGTTTGTTTGTTTGTTAGTACTGGGAATTGAACCCAGGGATGCTTAATCTCTGAACCACGTCCCCAGCCCTTTCTATTTTTTATTTTGAGACAGGTTCTTGCTAAGTTGCTGAGTTTGGCCTTACACTTGTGATTCTCAGCCTCCCAAGCTGCTGGGATTACAGGCAGGTGCCATCGCCTGGCCATTACATGGAGTATTATATGACAAATGATTGATTGGGCAAGAATCATGTTGGTGTCCAGATATGTAAAACCAAAAAGTAAATTTTTTAGTTATTTATTTATTATAATTCTTTGAAAAGATTAATGACTTTTTTTGCACCACAAAAGCTCTATTGAAGATATTGTCAGCTGCCACAAGTAGACCTACAAAATTTCATATGTATCAAATATGAAGACAAAAAGATTGTGCGTATGTATGTATGCATACATATATATACATATAATATTTAAACATGTTTTACATTTACATAACTCAATGTTGGCATCTAAGAGGTTGGCCTATGAAGATGCAAAATAGGACAAAAGAAAAATGAATTTAAACAGTTTTATAATGAGATTTAATTTTATTATTTCACCAATTTATATAAGTAATATTTAAATACCTTTGCTATAATTAATCATTAGTATTTTAAGCACCATTAGCATTTTCTCTTAAAGTCTATTGTTTGTTTTATTCTTCTCATAGGAACAAATATCTTGCCTGATTTTTTAATCATTTTAATATATGTCATAAAGACAATATGGCAGTAATTATTGCAAAGGTAGGATAAAAACAATATCAACCAAAGACTGTGATACTCTATGCATTTCATGTAAAATCAATGATACTGAAGGTTTTACTCATTGTAATGCTAAAGTGAATTTTTGTTATGCTGTTATGTTAAGTGATGTGTGTGTTTACACACACACACACACACACACACACACAGGCACTAGAGATAGAACCCAGGAGTTCAGCCTGCTGGGCAAGTGTTCTATCACTGAGCTATATCCCTAGCCCTTCTTATGCTAATCTTAAAGTAGGAAGCTTGCAACAGTAAAAGAATGTCTCTTGATTAACTAGTCTCCTAATTGGATTGTTAACATTTGAAAAGAAAAAGGAGCAGTAATTCTTTTCTCTTAGTTCGTTTACTTGCAATAATGAGATTAAAACCTGGATCTGCTTTTCTGTCCTTTGCCCTTTCAGGTCTGATGCCACTAAGCTGTGGGAGCAGCAACTGCTTAACAATAATATACAGTTCTAATAAGAGATATGTCCTTTTTTAACATTATATATATAAATTTCTTCCCTAGGCAGGTGATAATTTATATTACTAATCAAGAACTATGCATGTAATATTACCATCTGTAGAGAGAGAAAAATGATACAAATACCTATAATTTGTCAGACTGTTTATGATTAATTCTCAGTATTTTAGTTTTAAGGTAAAGAAGTAATGAAGAAAAATACATATAATTTTTTACATTTGATACTATTTTACATCCAAAGCACACTAAATTTTACTCTGCTCATATATTTTTTGAAACTACTTATAAAGTATGTAGAGGCATGAATTATTCTTGGAGAAGTTAATTATCAGAATTGGAAAATAATTTACCCATGATCTAAAAGTAATTAGAATCCAGAGTCCTTGAAACCAAGTTAAGTATTCTTTCCAATAAAACATTGCATTCATATTAGGATTTATTCCTTCTTTGTTTAGAAATAAATACGCCAGAAGTCAGAGTATAAAGAGTCTGTGGCTTGGTTACAAAGAGTCGACTAATATAACAATGGATTTATTTTTGTTGTTTTCCTTATCATATTGTCTTAGAAGTGTAAGTACACTTTTGCATTCAGAACTCTCACTTGTTTAATCACTTACTATAAAACCTGGGTTCCCTACTGTCATCAGCAAATGGTTATAATACTTTGTGTTTTAAAAGCTATGGAAAAACCTAACTGATAAGTTAGAGAACAGAACTGATGTGTTTATATTATTGACAGATTTACATGACATAATCACATATTCATTTGTAGTTGAAAAACTTCAGTTTTGTGACTAATGGTTACTGAACCAACATGAAATTGGCAACAATATAGCTGGGTTCAGTGGTGCAAGGCTGTAACCCCAGCCACTCAGGAGGTTGAGGCAGGAAGATCACAAGTTCGAGGCCAGACTTAGCAACTTAGTGAGACTTTGTCTCAAAATGTAAAAAGGAAAGAAAAAAAGAAAGAACTGGGTTGGGAATGTAGCTCAGTGGCAAAAAGTATCCCTGGGTTCAACACAAAAAAAGAAAAAAAATGGGGAAGGAAATAAATTGGCAATATACAAAAGAAAAGAAATAAACGTAACTTGTTTATCAGCTATGTTTCAAGCACTGAAGAAATCAAACCCTTGTTCCCAGGCCCACAGATCGTCACCTGCACTTTATATTGTCTCAAAATATTTCTACTTTATGTTAATTTAAATCAGATTCCCACTGAAACTGGTCTTTTGGTGGGAGTGGGGCAATCTTTTGTGGGGTAGCCAGTGTACTCCATGTGAGTTCTTATTTGCCTGTGTTCTTAGAGGAATGAAATGCTTCAGAACACTGTGTACTTTTTGTGACAAGGTTGGTCTTTGCTATAATTTGGAGGCATTGTCCACTTTGTGATAATGTTAAACCTACAGCACTCAAAACAATTGTGGTCTGAGTAAACGTGCTTCTGAATGGCACTAGTGTATTTTTAAGAGGTTCTTCTCTTAGAGTGGTAGTAATGATCACAAAGTGAACAGACCAACTCTTTTCTCAAGCCCACTTCCTTCTCTATTGGTTTCAATCTCCAAAGTGTGTTGCTGGACTCTTCCTTTTGTCAGGTCGTGGCAGTTTTCCTTAAGTGCTCATGACACAATTTCTCATAATTTGACACTGTTTCTCCCAAACCAACTGGCAAAATTCTGTTCTGCAAACACTTACTGAAAAGCTGTTAGGATTTATATCTTTTTTATTATAAATTGTTTTCTTTTTTTCCCCCATATGGTTTGAATCTTAAATGTACCCCAAAAGTTCATGTGAAGGCTTGGTCCCCAACTGATGGCACTATTGGGAGGTGGTGGAAACTTCAGGATAGGGCCTAGTTGGAGAAAGTAGGTCAGTAAGGACATGCCTTTGAAGGGGATATTGGAACTCTGGCCACATACCCTCTCTTTCTCTCTCTCCCTTTCTCTGCTTCCTTGCCAGCAAGAGTTGAGCAGCTTTGCTCTGCCATGTGCCCCTTGCTGTGATGTTCTGCCTTGCTAGAGGCCTCAAAGCAATAGAGCCAAGCAACCATGGACTGAAACCTCTGAAACCATGAGCCAATATAAATCTTTCCTCTTTATACATAGTTTATCTCAAGTCTTTGTCATAGCAACATAAAACTGACACAGGTAAGAGAAGACATGTTTATAGTAATTGTTCTGCTCCAGGAATGACTCATTTTTTTTTACTTTTGATTACCTTGTCTATTCATTTTCAAGTCCCCTGAGATCCCTAGATACTTTACAAAATACCTTACTTGCTATGTTTTTCTGTTAAATTGTTTCTGGACATACCAAAGAGCCAGTTGATTGCGATCTGTGTTATAATCTCTTTTAGTCAGCTTTTTCACTGCTGTGACTAAGAGATCTGAACAAAACAATTTTTGGAGGAAAAGTTTATTTGGGAACTCATGGTTTCAGTGGTCTCAATCCACAAACAGCAGACTCCATTCCTCAGAGCTCAGGGTGAGGCTAAACATGGCAGAAGAGTGTGGCAGAGGGAAGCAGCTCATATAATGATCAGAGAGCAGAAAGAGAGACACTACTCACCAGATACAAACATATACCCCAAAGCCATGCCTCCAGTGCCCCACCCCCTACAGCCACACCTTACCTACCTTCAGTTACCACTCAATTAATGCCACCAGATAATTAATTTACTAATTGTGTTAAGGCTCTCACAACCCAATCATTTCCCCTCTGAATCCTCTCACATCATCTCACACATGAAATTTTCAGGGACACCTCACATTTAAACCATAACATAATCTTAGAAGGAAAAATGTGGCTCAAACAGTAGAAATCTTTGAACCAGTTCCTCAGTTTAGCTCTATCAAAATATTACAGAGCAATAAAGTGTTGTGGTCTTAAAAATGTGAACTCTGGATCCAGAACACACAGGTTGAAATCTCAGCTCTGCTACTCTTTATTTCTGTCATCTTGGGCCTCAGTTTACTGAATTGTAAGGAAAAAATGACAAAATTCATATACAACACTTGAGTTAAGATTAATGTACAGGTTGAAATGGTGCTAAACAAAATGCAAACCAGATCACAGTATTCTAATTATCTCTCAAATGAATTTTGTTATGATGATTACTTTCATGATATTAATGGAAAACATAATTTTACAGGGGCCTTAACATGGTGTCTAAATTTGCGTTAACAATTGTCCCCTGACAAGGGATGTGAGCTAAAACTGCATATACAATTATTCTGTAGCACTCATAAATAGTCTGAATTAATTCAAGTCTGAGGGGTCATTTGACCTTATATGCTAGAGTCTAGTATATAAAGTCAATGAAACATGAAATAATCTAAAGCCAAATAAATACTCCAGTTACCTTTAGTAGAAAAATAAGTGTAAAAAATTGACACACTGATATTTCACACTACCTCGCTTATTTTACTGCAGCTACTTTATCAATATTTTCTAGCATGGAATTTGGTTTACCTTATATAAGAGGCATAAACAGACTCATTTTCTTTTTCAGAAAGACATGTTTTCTAATTTTATCCTGATTTTCAGGAAGGACAAAATGGAGCTTGTATAGATTTCTTTTGTTTTATTTTTCTCACCAAAACAAGGATTCCACTCATTAATAAGCACTGATTAGACTATCACCATGGCCCAAATGACCCTAGAAACCTATTTGTGCTTAAAGGATGCACATTTTGAAAGAACCCCACATTCTTCCAGGTATTCTGATCTTCTAATAGGTCTTGTCCCTTCTGTTTAAACTAATTTAGGTAGTACAGTTGATAGACTTTTAAATCTAATTAATGAACTCTCTCTGCTCTTTGCTTTATTTTGTCTCTCTCTTGGATTTAGAGGTAGGCATTCTTTGGCAGTGGTCATATTTCAATTTTTTCTTTGTAAGGGCAGAGAATATATGGTTGAAGGATGGATTGATTTTAAAACACAAAACCTTCCCATAATAACTTTATTTAAAATAACCCAATTTCTAGTTACATTGTTAGTAGAGGGCCTTGTTTAGTTTTTTGAGTACTAAGTACAGTTTCATCCTCATCAAATATTAACTGCTCCTCTGAAAGCTTTACCCAGTTAGACTGGGAAAGAATCATTTTAAAACACGTAGCTTTTTTAAAAAAGTAGTTGCAGCAGTTTCATTTAGAACTTTGTAGATTCTATTTACATCTCTGAGACATACTTTGAATGAATCTTAAAACACTTAGTGAATACTCAGGCCAAGCAGAATAGATCTTTACTTTTAGAAAAGAAAGAATTTGCTTGTTTTCATGTCTACAGAACAAAAATGTACCATAAGTTGGCCTAATTTTCAGATGCATTTCACTTAGCTAAAAACGCCAATTTATTTAAATGCACAATGCCTGGAATTTGGAATTTTCTTTGGGGGTTTGTGAAATACTCTAAACTGCCTACAGTTTTAATAACAAGTTAACACAAAGGTTTCAATAAGGCTTTTTGTTGATAAATATATATTATCACTAACAAAATATAGACTTTGTACATGTCTCAAAGTATTTTAATGGCAATCCATGCCACCAAGTAAAATGTTCTGATTGGAAACTGCATTTTTTGGTATTAGTTTGGCAGTTGGGAAGGATTATAAGGAACATGCTTATTTTAAAGTGAATATATTTGGCTCTATTAGGGGTTTGAAACATGATCTCACACTTAGGAATTTAGCAAGACCCTGTAAACAAGCATTTTGGTATCATGCTTGCTTTTTCATTTATTTATCTGAAAGAAGACTCATGTTTAGCACAAGAGCAACTGGTTTTCATCTTTGTGTCCCTGATTTCAAAATGCAGTGGTAAATCAATAATTGTATCTGCCCTTTACATAACCTTTGGGTGGAGGGATATGTGGCTGGCTATAGAGACATAATTATTTAATTTATTCTCACCAGCATACTGAGCCCCACAGAGATAAATTGCTTAAATCTGAATAATAATCAGTAACTTTCTCACCTGATACTCTTCTTACACCTTTGTAAGATGTTTGTGTAAATTAAATTCTTGTTTGAAACTTTCTTTTCACTTAGTGACAGGAAATTTCATTTTGCCAAGTAGAAACCCCAATGTTTAAGCTTAGTGCATAACTAAAACATGCAGGAATTGTGGGGATTGCCAAATACCTTCCCATTTCCTAACTTTTAGTACAGTTAAAACTCACTTGAGACCCTTAAGTCATGGAAAACCTAAAATAACTGGCATAATTTCAAGGGAAAGAAGTCATAGTGTAGGAAAGCCAGTTAAAAAAGTCTTGAAGTTTTTATTTCACGAGTAGCCTGAGTGAAGCCTTTAAACAAAAGAAGGACAGCAGCCATTTGGAAAGACCTGATGAAATTTACAACTTCAGAAAGAGGTGTTGGCAGGATGATTGTGGGATGTAATTTAGGAAAAAATATCCATCTTGTTAGCTTTTAAGAGGTGAAATAGAGGCAAAAGTATCCTTTCAATGGAAGATCCAATTCTTTGGATTTCACTCTATTTTTCAATTTAGGAGAGAAGTAAAAATGAAAGTGAGAAGAAAAACTATAAATATCACACACCTTTGTTTAGGCTTCACTTTCTTTACCTGTAGCCTGAGGAAGATGAGTTAGATCTATTTTCATAAGGGTATTCTATGGAGAGATGTTGACAAGCATTTGACAAAAAGAGATAGGGGTAGTTTCTGCTATTGAACAATGTTGGGAAATTCTGGGTTAATAAAGTAAGCAAGTTTCTTTCCCGTAGGACATGTGAGAACCTTTATTATGCTCTTGTATACTGTCAGTCTCCAACAGAGCAAAACAGTACACCATTTTTTCTACCCATTTGACCAGGAGACTTAATTTTTGAGAATCTTCTCTTTGAACTAGTGGTCTCTGTACACACTCTGACAAATAATGGATTAAAAGATTTCCAAGAGCCTTTCCAGATTTATCATTTAATGTTTCTATGATATGTCTCTAGACTTCTAAACTTCCCCAGCATAGTACAATTTCATTCATTCTGACCTTATTAATCCTGAATCTCTGATCATTCCAGTGGAAGCATCTGCTTTCTTAATGAATAAAAAATAAATTCAGGACTGTGTCTAGCAATTGATTCCTAAATGTTCATTATCATCATTTCTTGTGAAATTTGTATTCAATAATATGGGGCTATTATGAATTGCAATTTTTCCCAGAATATATTACTTTGTTAGTTAGAATTAGCCATGCCCCGCAACTTTTCTCCCTTTCTTTTAATATGAGTAATCAAGGATTGACTGAAAAAGATATATATGCAAATAATGGCTATTCATCTGCATATTTTGAATAGGTACCTACATAGATCTCATGTGTGTTTACAGAAACATAATGCTAATCAATCATTTTTCTGAACTTTAGTTGATGACTTTGGCTTGAAATTTATTCCACAAATAAAAACTTTAAAAAACATAAAAGCCTCATCTTCATGTAACAATTCCCTCAAAAACCGTTGTATCAGTCTAGGGCTATAGCTCAGCGGCAGAGCTCTTGCCTAGCACATGTGAGGAACTGGGTTCAATCTTTAGCACCGCACAAAAATAAACAAATAAGATAAAGGCATGCTGTGCATCTACGACTACAATTTTTTTAAAAAAAATAGTTGTATAAACTTGGAAGCAGGCTGGGGGTGCAGCTCAGTGGTAGAGTGCTTGTGTAGCATGCACAAGGCCCTGGATTCTATCCCCAGCACCGCAAAAATAGAAAAAATTAGAGATCTGAGTTACTCACCATGCCCCTCTGCATCCTAACCTAAAGAGGGAGCTCCAGTAGGCATCAAGATCAGAAAAGATCTCTTGGACATGTTTTAGTCCAGTTTTTCCTCTGTGGGTGGGAAGGTGGAGTGGTTGATAAGGTAAGTGATTGGTGTGAAGCTTTTGGTGGGAGGAGCTATGGAATAAAATATTGCCTTCTCCAGCAGTCAACTTCCTTCAATTTCTTGCAGCTGGTCAGGTAAGCTGGGGCTTCTTGAGTGCCTTGTGCTTTCACTCTGGGCAACTGATCGACTGATCAGGGGTTGATTATATGGAGGGGGCTGCCTAGGACTTTATGGTAAAGTGGGTAAAATGGGTTTTGGACAATTTGACTTTATTTAGCTCAACTTGCCAGGGAGACGACTGCCAGATATAATATTGTATGCAGGCATACTTATACTTAAAAAGTTATTCAGTGTTCGTCTGAAATTCAAATTTAATTGGGAGCCCCGTGTTTTTATTTGATAAATCTGACATCTCCAGATAGGATTCTAAGCAGAAGCCCTAGCCGGGAAGAAAGGCTTCTAAACTGCTGTGGTAGATGTTGGATGAGATGTCTAGAAAAAGGGAGTGAGAGAACTAAAAGGGCAGGAGATTGACTTATGGGCCAGAAACAAGGCTTTGTTGTTCTATAACGAAGTGTACGTAGTAAGTAGCATTTTGGTTGTATGATTTTATGGGTATTTTATTTCTTAGAGTAACAAATTGAATGCCATCACTTTGCTTTCCATTTTTTTTCTGTATTTCATGAAATTTTATGTTAACTGTCATCAACTGCTCTAAAGACAGCTTCTATGGACACTTACCATCAGGAATGCCTTTTGAATTTTGGCAGCTTGCTGCCAATGTGCTTCATTGTCTTTGGGGTTTTACTTTTATTCTGGCTGGATGTTTTGTAAACAGAGATGATGCATGCTCAATGAGCTTGTTATTAACTAAACGTCTGGTTAATATTTTTAAAAAGCAATTCAAGGTATTTGATTAGAGCGGGGGTAAAAAGTGTGTTCAGGGGAGGGAGGAGAGCCGGAAGAAGATTTAGCGTATCAGTGAGGCAAGCTTGCTTTCCCTGTGAACAGCAACCAAGATTTTTAGTGATATTTGCTCTCCAAAAAATTTCAAAGAAAAATCTCAAGCTCACGATTATTTGAAAATAAATGTTTAATGTGACTGAAACAGAACGTGGGGGGAACATTTTTCTTGTAAGTCAGTGTATGCAGTAGAGATCCACAAGAAGACTCCACCTGCTGTGATTTTCCTAAAGCCATGTATTCCACCTTTGTCTAAGTAGCTTCAGGGAATTTGACCTACAGCTTGTTCTGAGAAATTCTGGGTGGAGGTGGGGCAGTTCGAGAAACAGCTTGTTGTAAACTGACGCTGGAAATTCAGGGCTCCCCTTGGGCAGTCTCAGGTGCTGATTAGATATGGATCTGCTACTGGTTTTCATATACAGCCAATGGGACCCTATATCCTGGGAGCCCTTGGGGCCAGAGACCCCTGAAATTAGACTAGGGTTTGTGTCTGTGTGCCTCATGGATTTATGTCACTTCTGGTTCAGCTGTACTAAATTACCAGGCTTTTTCAGCCACAATGATACCATATTCCTCAGGGTTTCTAGTTATAACAACAACAAAGAAAAAGTTAGCTATTTTCTAGACCTAAATAGGATTAACGGTTCATTTGGAGGAGACAACCAGGAATAGCCTCAATCATTTGTTGATTATTGTTCTCCATTTGAAGGGAGAAGAAAAGACTTTATGAAAGGAAATAGCAAGAGAAGCGATTAGGCTTCTAAATGGTAGGTAGGCCTTATGAAATTATTCTCACAAAGTTCAACAGACTTGTATGATGTGGCTACTGTTCGCCAGGTACAGACACATCCCTGGAGATTCAAAGATGAGGAAGGTACAGTTCCACCTTTAGATGTCCTCAAAGTTTAATAGCGGAGATAGGCATGCAAACAATTTATCGATGTATTCAGTGATAAGTACTGTGGCAATTGAGTACAGGTACAGTTGGAGGCACAAAGGAGAGAGCGATAAGGGGGTATGGGGGTGGGGAGATGGCTTCAGGAAAACACTTGTAGGGAAAGAATCCTTTGAACTGAGAGTCCATGTTGGATAAGATCCTAGAAATGTGTCGTTTGTGCTTACTGAGCTGCATGTGCGTTAGGACAAGTCACCTCACCCTTCTAACCTTGACTTTCTCCATCAGATAGAGGTGCACAAGACATTCCTTAAAATCCGGTTGAGCCCTAAAATGTTTCAATTTTGAGAATCAAATAATCTGAGCAGGCTATTTCTGAACAACAGTGTAATTGTTGAGGCTAACCCTCCCTTCATCTTTTGGAGGTCACAATTGAAAAGCTCTCTTGAGGGCAGCTAGGCAAGAAAATTCTCTCCTCTGAGGTTCTTGCCTATTCAAATTGGATATCTCGTATGCACACTCTGTATATGCGTATATGAATTATGTCAAGAAAACAGGGTTCCAACAGCACAAGGAAGGGGACTACAGTGCTGACTGCAATGGGGGGCAGTTACCTGGTCCATTCCATGGGGGTCTATATTCGATCTGATCAGTCTTACTTTCAGTATATACAGGAAATGATTTAGTAAAATATTTTTTCCGAATTTCTTACCTGCACCTCAAATTTAAAGGAAAAGTTATATGCAGTATTTTAAGGATACTGACCATAACATCAATACTTATTGATTATATAGTATTTGGAGGAGAAAATGATGCAGATTTTATCCATTTTTATAAAGACAGCATTCTTTCATTTATTTATTCTATTTAGGTTTACATGATAGCAGAGTGCATTTTGATTCATTGTACACAGATGGAGCACAACTTTTCATTTCTCTGGTTGTATGTGATGTAGAATCACAACATACATGCAGTCATACATAAAGCTAGGGCTATGGTGTCCATCATATTCCACCATCTTTACTGTCCCCCTGCTCCCTCCCCCTTCCCACCCCTGTGTCCAGAGTTCCTCCTCTCTTCCCGTGTCCTCCCCCACATTATGGATCAGCATCCACTTATCAGAGAGAACATTTTTAAAAATATTTTTAGTTGTAGATGGACACAGTACCTTTATTTTATTTATTTATTTTTATGTGGTGCTGAATATTGAATCCAGTGCCTCATACATGTGAGGCAAGTGCTCCATCACTGAGCTACAACCCAAGGCCAAGACAGATTTTAAGAGAAAGAAAATGGAAAACTTGCCATTTCTATGCTGATATCTGGCTAATACCCAATACATGTCAATGCTGACTCACTTTTACTTCTTTCAGGTTTTTCCTAGACTTTAATAGGTCTGTGATGGTTGCAGGAACTGGGCAACATAGTACCTATGATTCATAATGCTCAAATCATTGTTACTTACTCTGAAAAGCCACGTCTATACACATAAGTATGTTACAGGGGAGCGACATCATCAATAGGATATTTCATTTAATACATGATGGTTACAATGCAGTAATAATATTTTCTTCATAGTACAAATCATCTGAGTGGTCTTTTTATTTAACATTTAAGTTTTAAGTCTTGGTAGTCAGGCAGATTGGTGAGATTATGTCTTTGAAAAAGTAATCCAGTTATAATTGTGTTTGAGAGAGGGTAATTGGGGGTTTTCCCCCCTGTAACTCCAAATGTATTTGAAGAAGCAAGTCATTCTGCCAACAGCTGTTTTTGTTAAGATATCGTGACTGACAAAGGGTAGTTTTCAGCTTCCTAGGGTCCTTTTCTTATTTTGATGGATGGTAGAGCTTTCTCGTGAACATTTTTTTTAAAAAAGTACTTTTCACAGGCTTTTTCTGCCACCAAGTGCATAGGAAGTCTTGTTATCTGACAGAATCTGACTCTCATAACTCCCAAGACTTAGGTGGGATTTGAATCACTACAATGCTATTTTTCTCCCTCAGTCAAAGGCTTTGTATTCATTTGTGAAAAGCCTGAAGGTTGGAAAAAGGCAATAGATTGAATTTGGGAGGTTTTATAAATTCTCTGCAACTTTTTCCTTTGTCTATTATCAACTTTTCAATGTAGATGTAGTTCAGAAGTGTCATTGGCCATTCCTCCCTCCTGCTGTTTTTTTGGCTGCAGTTTCAAAGACACTAGGTGGGGAAAGGGAGCTGGAAGATTCATAGTTGTAGGAGCACTTATTTCAGCAGTGAACTACTTTCCTATTGAATCACTGTGGTATTTTCTTAACTCAATAACATAATGAAAGACCAGATGAGAATGGCATGTTTTTAACGTCAAAAGGAAATGGAAAAGGCAGGAAATTGAGGCGAGCATAAATGAGCTTGCACACTCATCTCTTACATTTCATTAATTTTGTATGTATAGAACAGAAAGAGAGTGTGTATGTGTGTGTGTGAGAGAGAGAGACAGACAGAGACAGAGATAGAGACACACACACAGAGAGAGAGACTGGTTTAACAGATCTCAACTAACCTTAGCTGTTGTTTTTAGGATATAGGCTGCTCTGCCACAGGGTGGCAACCATGGCAGGTATAACATTTCTGCATCCTTGATTAATCACATGATCGAATACTTTCCATTAATACATGGCTTTTCTGACCTTTTGTGTCTAGATTGGAAGAAAGGGCTTAGGACACCATCGACTTAGCTAGGGAAAAGTGAGAGGTGATCTTTTTTAAGATTCAACATGGTTTCTGGGCTATTATAGATATAGTGTGGTGGGATATCTTATGGCCCACTCCAGAGTAGTTAGTTAGCTCAGAGAAATCAATGGAACTTTCTAGTCATAGGTTTTCTAAAGGACAAGTATAATGGGTGATCACATACTCTGTTGGGACAATCCCTGCTCCTTCCATACTTCGTCCCATCCGTACTTAATCTACCACAGCCTTTATCCCCTGCAATGATGAAAAGAATGTGTTACCAAATATCAAAAGCAAAGCTTGTTCCCCACAAAATGCTATCTAGAGGAGGTTTATTATCACCAAGTGTTCTGCACATAGATATATTATCCCGAGTTCTAAAGACATTTTGAAAACATGAGAGGCTTGGTTTTCTTATGTAACACTGTATTCCACAGATAACATAGATATTAAATTACTTGGTCTCCTCATCTATTGTTTCAATAGAAAATGCAGATTTTTTATTTTATAAGCTTTTTTAACATAGACAACAGTCTCTGGTAAGATGGTATTGCTATGCATTTGCATTGTTATAGAATTAAATTATGAATTCTGTCATTCAAAAAAGAATGCTTTATAAATCAAGTAAAATCTCATAACTAAGATGAATATGTTTCTTTAAATCTCTTGCTGCCTCATATTCCAGACTTTAGTTTTATAGCCCAACTTGATGTAATTTTTGAGGCGTGATTTTCTTTTTTTCTATTTGTTTACCATTTTTGCTTTGTAGAAATGTTATAAGTGAAAACTAAAGTTGCTCTATATAAGGGACAATGATATAAAAGCACAAAGACATGTTCAATTTTTTATCTCTGGGTTGGCAGAAAATGTGCCAAATATGCTATACTCCCTACCTTTTTTCTTCTCTCTCTGATTGCATTCATTACAAATGGTATTAAAACTCTCTAAATTCTCACAAATAATGAAATCCCAATTATTCTTTCTTTCTCTTTTTAAAAACTAATCTGTTGTTTGGAATTCATGAATAAGAAAGACAGTCTTTATATAGGTTTGTGTGTGTGCATGTGTGTGTTACAGAAGGATTAGAAATTGTATTGTGTGGCCGTATGTCCTTATTGTTTTAACAGGCTAACTAGATGGCTTCGCAATCCTAAGGCAATCCTGCTCAGCAGCTGCCTAATTTCTTTTCTCACTGCTGCTATGTGACGGCCCCAAAGCCTAGGGATTGGTGCAATGGCCCTGAATGTGCGTAAGCAGCAAGATGAAAGATAAGCAAAGGAGAAGGAAGGTCAGGAGTGAGGCATTTAGACCTGGTTGGAGGGCAGTATCTTCAAATGCAGCTGCAACTGGTGATGCAAAGATCTGAAATTCAAAAGAGAGGTCAGAGGTAGAGATAGAGATTTAAGATCTGGAGAGTTGCAGGGCAGGATGAAACTTTGGAGAAACTTTGGAAAAACTTCATTTCTCCAGGGAAAAGAGATGAGAAGAGACAGCAAAGGATTTAGGCCTGAGCCTTGGGGAAATGTTTAATGTTAGGATGTGGAAGGAGGAGGAGGAAGCCTTCAGTAGAAGTATAAACTAGCATGCCTAATGGTGAAAGTCACTAAGTGCCATACCTCCCTCCAGGCTGTGAATTTTAAGCCAGATAACTTCAGTTACGGGGGTGGAGGGTGGAAGATGTATACACTAAAATCCTGTGACTGTCTTTGCCTTGCTGCAAGATATAGTAGATGTAAAAATGAAGCTAATGGTTTACCTTGGAACACATTCATGGTGAAAAACCGTCTTTATTGTCATTTTTAGCACATATGAGGATTTCCTTGCAGTTTTTACATGTGCTGAAATTATATAGCTCTTCCTAGTCTCCTTGTAAGAATTCAGGAGAATTAGGTTAATACCATTCTCACTTCTTACAACCTATAAATTCTTCTTTTTTCCAGGATTGGTTGAGAAATATAAAGGCACATTGAAGTGAAGATATTATTAGATTTTAGAAATAATTTAAATTTGTTTATTTCTAAATTGGTCAATGGGAGAAACCAAAGTACATCCACCACAGAAGCACTAGTGTACCTTTTCATTTTTGGCATTAAGTTTAAGTTATATCCCACTTCTTGCCAGGGAGGTAAAAGAATAGAGCCACCTGGGCCCAGTGATCTAATATGGTTAATGTGTGTAGTTGGATAGGGGATCACTTCTAAAGTTCCATAGCACAGTAGGGTGACTATGATTGACAACAATTAATTGTACATTTCAAAAATAGCTAAATTGAGAGGATTTTGAACATTCCCAGCACAAAAAAAATGATAAATGTTTAAGGTGATATACCAATTACCCCAATCTGATCATTGCACATTGTATACATGTATTGAAATATCACACTGCACTCCATAAATATGTATTATTTTATGTACAATTTAAAATATTTGAAATGTTTTTAAATGAATGGAAAAGTAAAATAAATTCTATACATGTATGATAATGTGAAAATGAACCCAACTATCGTGTACAACTATAATGCACTAATAAATTCCTTTGCTGAAAATTCAAAAAATAAAAATAAAATGAATGATGAACCCCCCATCAAAAAGGTTGCATGATATATAGCTGTATAAAAATTTTGAAGGACACACCTTGACTCCCAGTGAGATTTTAGGAATGCTTTCATGGCAAGATAAATAAATATGGAGAAGTGATTGCCTAAACTACTTAAGCATCATAAATAAGGAAAATGCATAGCATGTGTTGAATGAAAAACACTTGGTAAACTAACTCATTTTTCTCCTGGGAATTCAGGTGGCCTAGCAACTTGCACTCTTGGGTCCAAAAAAATTGTCTTTTTCTCTCTCCTTCTTCTTCCTCAATATCCTTATGCACTATAAAGAATCTTAGTATCTGTAGGAAAAAGAATTTCTTGCAGTTGTGTTTTCCCTGAAAGGATTATAGTGGACCTAGTAATCCAAATGAGATAATTATTAGCTGCTGCATGTAGTGCTCATGAGTTGAACACAATAATGGGTCACATGATAATGTGATAAACAGCTAGTCCAGTGACATTCTTTGCTACCACATAGTAAACACCATAATCAGCAGCCATGTCAGCATTTAGGTGACACCAAAGGCATGCTAGATTCTGTGGAACTGACATATTATCCTGTCTTGAAAGTGTTTAAACCATCAATAAAACATCCAAATAGCTGAGAATCTAAAATATACTTTGGTCCCAATTATCTAAGTAATGTAAAGCCTTTGCTTCTAGAGCCTGAAAAACAGGTTGGCTGCCAGATATAAGGATTTATTCTTTGATTAACAGAATGTCAATGGATTTCAGGATGTTTTTCACATTGTGAATTTGAGAAAAAGAGCTGTAAAGCCTAGATTGCCCCCACATAATGGAGTCCAAAATTTATATATCTATGTGTGAATGGTTATTAAATCTTTTCCCAGAATTTTCTTGATTACTTATACACATGGATCCAAATCCCAAGTCTTCTTTAAACACACATGATTTGCCAACTCATGTTGAATGATTTTTATTTAAATTTGTATTTTGTATTTAAATTTTATGATATAATATTCACAATATTTTATGTTCTAAATATAATTTGATGCATATCAAAGTAGAGCAAAGTGGCTAAGAGAAGGAATTCTGGAATCAGACCAGGTGGGTTTTAGTTCTAGTTTGTCACTTTTTAGCTGTGTATCCATAGGCAAGTCACTTAGCCTCTCTTAATCTCAGTTACCTGGCCTAGAAGATGAAGATTGTAAGAGTATCAGTTTTACAGGGTTGGTATGAAGATGAAATAAATTAATTCATGGAAAACGCTTATGAAAGTTCTTGGCACATGATAAGAACTTAATAAATAAACTCTTATTTCCTCAATCATGTAAGATTGTTAGAAATACTAAGTGAAATCTTTGTCTAATTCTTCACTGTTAGGGTCGGTGTACCCGTGAGAACTGCAAGTACCTTCACCCTCCTCCACATTTAAAAACGCAGCTGGAGATTAATGGACGTAACAATCTGATTCAACAGAAGACAGCAGCAGCCATGTTCGCCCAGCAGATGCAGCTTATGCTCCAGAACGCTCAAATGTCATCACTTGTAAGTCACAGCTGTCTTTGAAATTTGCCAATGCATACTGTGTGTTTTGTGGTGCTGGAAACCAGACCCAGGGCCTCTTGCAAGCTAAGCAATTTGTGTCACCATGGAGCTACATCTCCAGCCCCATGTACTTTATTCGAAGCATATAAATCTTCATTGGAATAACCTTGCAGGGCCTTTGGAAAGCTAGTTACTACAGGATTTGGGACACGGCTCATGTTAATTGATACTTCTGAGCTGTGTAGGTGAAGGGAGCCATCAGGTGTGTTGGATTGAAAAGCTAGTTCCATTTATGCATGAGTTGAATTTCTAGAAAGATATTAATAAAGATGCAAGTGCATTTTAAGATGAAGAGAAACGTTGATTATTATTACATGGAAATCCTTGAATTCTGGGACATTAATTCAATCAAAATTCTCTGTTCTTTGATAGTTTTGCTGTTGCCTTTTAAATAAACTTTTTATTTTAAAGTAATTTTGGATTCATTAGAAGAATTTTGAAAGCAGCCCAGAGAGTGCCCGTATTACCCCTCACCCAGTTTCCCCAATGTTTTGTTTTATGTTGGGGGGGTTTTGTTTTGTTTTGTTTTTTACAGGACCAGGACTGAAATCAGGGTTTTGAACATGCTAGGTAAGTGTTCTACTACTGAGCCACACCCCAGCTTTCCCCTGCTGATTTATCCCCTGCTGATAAAAGCAGATTTATCAGAACCAAGAAATTGACATTCCCACATTTCTGTCAACTAAACTTCTGGCTTTATTCACTTCACCAAGTTTTCCAGTAGTGTTCACTTTCTATTCTAGTGTCCATTCTAGGATACCTGTACCACAGTGCATTTGTATGGATTCTGTCTCCTCTCTCTCTTCTGATCTGTGACCATTTCTCAGTTATTTCCTATTTCTAACATTCTTGAGGAATACTAGCCAGTTATTCAATGGTGGTCTGTACTACTTAACCTAACTACAGAATTTCCCTCTGCAGAAATTAGTAAGATTATGGTGTCCTTCTAGTCAAGTGTCAGTGGATCAGTGAGTTTAAATGGATTCTATAGAAAGCAATTAAGCTATATCTGTTCATATTGTCCTGTGAAGAATTTATCTTGTCCTGATACATCACTTCAAATGTAATGTTGCATTTTGGCCCAACACTTCTGAGAGGAAATTGAAAATTGTCCCCTTTCTGCTACAGTTCTTCAGCTCTCAGATTTAGCACAATGGTGTAATGGTGTCTCATTCTAATTCCAGCTAGCCTACTTTTTTAAAACTAACAAGATAAATTTGAAAGAGCTGTTACCTTTGTTTGTTAGCCATTCCATCAGTGACTATATAATAAACACTGAAAGCCAAAAGATATACGTGTTATTTAGATGTAAAGAAAATATGGGAATAGGACAATCTGCAGTCAGCAAAGCCTCATTATAAAGTTGGTTGTCAGAATTTAAGTAAATCTGGGTTAATAGCACCCTTTAACTATCATGCCTATATACATAAATGCAAAAATAGGTGAGAGGGGCATTGATGTTTTACACCATGATATTCTTTTTCCAGAATGTCTAGATAGATTTAGGTAAACTAAATATATTTCATATCCAGTACCATTAGTTTGCCAAAAATATTTGCCTTGAAACTCAGTGCTGATTAATTATGTTGATAAATTAATTTTCAGATCACCAGTAGCCTCTTCAGAGCTCCTCTTGACCTTCACTAATACTTTTTATGGTCAGTTCCTTACTGAAACTCTTTCCTGGGCTTTTACATGCTTCAGTTCCTCCCTGGGTCTAAAGGAGTAGGGAAGACAAAGGCTCCTAGATATGAACAAAACAGAAGTGAATATGCTCAGTGAGTCCAGAAAATGTGGAATAAACCAGAGGAGCTTTTACTTTTTTCCCATTTTATTGAGACATAATTGACAAATAAAAGCATATATATATATGTGTGTATATATATATATACACACATACATACATATACATATTTAAGCTATACAATGTAGATATGATATCTGTATAGTTTATTAAATGAGACAACATGGATTAGCTTAGAGAACATTATGCTAAGTGAAATAGGCCAGATAGAGAAAGAAATACTGCATGATCTCACTTGTATGTGGAATGTGGAAAAAAGTTGAACTCACAGGCACATAGAAGAAGAGGATGTTTCCTAGGGCTTAGAATGGGAGTTACGGGAATGTTGGTCAAAAATGACTAAAAGAAACATTCAACTCATCATTACTCGCCTCAGCCTTTCATGGGATGTTCCACTTTCAAAGTGAGCAAGGATTTGGAGCAAGATTTTATTATCAAACACCTGAGTCCACCATATCTTATAGTGTTAGAGCAAATCTCTTTTCAAAGGTCGGGGGCTAGTTCAGGACACCAGTCAAATGAACTGCTTTAGGGAATCAACAGAGCAAGTTGTAGGGTAAGTAGGGGTAAATATACACCTTCCGTTCAGCTTCTACCAGAGTATCTCCATTCAAAGTCTCAATTCTTGCATTATTGATCATGCGGGATCACATTGGAGGAGTAGGGAGTGGGTTTTTTTAGAATCCAATAAGAAATTCATTAAGTTTTCTAGCCACTTGATTTGTGCTTTCTAATTTGATTCTACATGATTCCTATAATAAAATGCATTTCCTTTGTTTTTTTCTTTATTGAGAGTAATTTCAGATTTCAGACTGCCGATGATGACTGATATGACTCACAGGAGTACAATTTATTTTATAGCATGTCACAAGATAGAAGGCATTACTTGGAAGACCCCAGGGAACAATTAGAAATTACTTTCTACCTCATAGGTTATTTAATGATAGTTATTGTGATGTGGTAAACTGATAAGAGATTAATTTCTGCAGTTATTATGTGTACAAAAATCTAAACCTGCTATAGCTGACATACTCCTTCTCTGTAGCCTAGGAAGCTACCTCATAGATGTCTGTAATTGAGCTAGTGCAAACAATTTTAAGTGGCCTTTACCAGTCTGATCTAGAAGAAATCTTTTCATTATGTATCCTGATCCTGATATTGTTACAGAAGTAAAGTATATAATTTTACTTAATTTCCCTGGTATCTACTCTACCCTAAACAACTCTTGCTCTCTTAATCACCCCATTACCAATAATTGAATTCTAGTCCCTAAAAGTCAAGCTTTTGTTTAAAATATTTGTAGTCCTTGTATTTATATGATTGCCTAGTAAGACCCTACTAGTAAGACTATATTACTGACTTGAACTTCAGATCTTTCCACAAAGCATACTTTGATCTGTTTCTGGGATAATAGAAGAGCACATCTGCCTTTGCAAGATTGAATACGGTGTGCTTATTATAAGCCCCTAGATAAAGGGAATGTCAACCTAAATGGGATGGTAGCTAGAGAACAGATTCTGTTCAGTGTGTCTGAACAATGAATAAAAGACACACCTAGTTGATTTGGGTGGAATGCTTGCTGCAGCAGGCAAGTTTGTTCACTGTATTTAACAAGTCTGCATTGACATTTGCTAGTATAAAATTCCACCCCTGAAAGCTTTTTGTTGGCTTTATTAAGGAAGTTTAGTAAGTGAAACCAAGGGTGTGACTCCTTAATATTTTTCAGTGCAATTTAAGAGATTGTGATGCTCACAGCCAAAAAATTAAAAATTATAAGTTTTAAAACTCCCCTTTGCATAATCAGAAGGTAAACATGAGCATTGTTGAAGAATGTTAGGAAAAGTAGACACACTGGATTACTCTGAAGCAAAACTAAAATTGTAAAATTTCAGTTTCACAACTAGGAATTTTAGTTATTGGAAGGAAGGATTCTCACTACTGTATATGACATGTGTGTCTGTGCATACATATATATGTACATATATATTTATATATGCACATGTATATAAAGTAGATATAATGTTATAAATTTATTATAATATTTTATTTAGACATTTTGCATATCTAGACCTTTCCATATCTGGAAAATTCCTTTAGTTTCTTTCTTTGAATGTGCTGATTCACATGGAAGCTGATCCTGACACATAGATGAACTTGACTCAGGGGAGTATATTCACCTGATGATTTATATAGAGGGTGTAGCTTAGCACATTTGAGGTTCCATTATGGTGTGCCAAGTTATCTGATTCTGCTATTTTCATGACTTTCATTCCTGAAGCCAAGTTATAGAGTCCAGACCATAAAGGCTATAAGCAAGGGTTCCATTCTCTGATTTTTCTTTATATTCTATTGAATCATTTGATGTCTGTCTGGACCCCTACCCTCTTCTTACATCATTTTTAATTTCTATATAGCAAATATATTTTTCAGAAACAAGATTATATGTTTACATTAATATAGTAAGGTATGAAAGTGATGCAACACATCAGAACCAAAAGAAAAAAACAAGAAGTTCAAGTAGGTAAGAGGAAGGGATACATACTAATTAATTACATAATAATAAATATTATTCTAGGATTCCAATGTCTTTAATGTTTTCCTTCTTTACTTAAATAAGAGCTATAAGGTATCATATTGCTCTATGGAATTTTGGACTAGAATGGTTCTTTGTGGCAGGAAGTAAAATTGGAAATTTTTTTTTATTTTTTAATTTTTGAAAATAAGTAGTTAAATAATTTAGGAGTTGAAAACGAGGATAATCTCCTTCCCTCACCATGATATATTTTACATTTGTCAAATTTGTATTAGAGTTACATTTTTCTAGTTCACATAACTCATTTTATCCACTAACATATTGTTGTTATAAAGAGTAGTTATTGTCCTGGGTCTTTTACTAAAATTTACTATGAAAAGTGTGGGCCATATGTTTTGAAGATTTAATGGAAAATGAAACTGTGTCTATTGCTCCAGAACAACTCGGTCCTAATATGGGGGGACTGGCCCCAAGGTAGTAAGAGATCAAAGAATGATGCAGACAGAGTGCAATTGGATGTAATGACAGAAGCGTAGTCCTGGGCAGCAACTGGGACCAGCTGGATCCCCACAATTTGGGTAACAAGGAAGTGAGTACATACTGGTGAGGACAAAAATGGCTTCATCCTAGCCAGAACGTACCTGGTTTATCTTAGATTAACATCAAAGAGTCAAGCATATTTCTGGCACCAGGGTCTACTTGTAAAGCTCCATATACCACTCTAATACTTTTTGTCTATTTATAGTTTGCTGGGAAACTCTTGAGGAAAATCTGACTCCTAGACACAGGGGCAATCATGATGGTCATAACTCAACGTGGATGCAGTCATATCAAACTGAATCCACACATCCATATTCCAGATTGCTAGTCTTCTTATCAGTACAGAAATGACAGCATATTTTAATGAAGGTTCTGCAGTAGGCTTTTCAGTTTACCTATTCACAGAGTAATAAATTAAGGTATTTAGTTTTTCATCTCAATGTAGTGACATTAATTTGTAAAGTGATTTTTGCAAAATATTCTAGGCAGTAGAAGACATGCATTATGTAATTAGAAATAAGGTTAATGTACTCTTAATATAATTATGATTGTCATTATCATGTGAATTTCTACATTGACTGAGGTTGACCACATCAAATTCTAAGAGTGCTTGGAGTGCTGTTATGTTATGAGCCCAAAATTTCATATGGCTATTATTACATTTTCTAAAATATTTTTCTTTTAGATACAGCAGCTAAAGCTCATGTTTTTAATTGTTCAACACACATTGTTGCAGAGGTGGAGTTACTTTGGGATAGTGAAGGTTCAGGGCCCCTCATTTGCTTGGTCTCCTTCCAAGAATAACGTTTTTTAAAGATATTCATAAAATTTGCAAAAGGTATTTGTGTGTTCTAAGGCCTAAGGGCTCTCTTCTCCCACCCAGTGGTCTAGGCTTCAGGCCCCACAGATCCCAGATTCATTCCTAATTGCAATTAACTGGCCCAAAGTAATTATTCATTACTCAGGTCTTTTCCTGTGACTGTGTCTGTCACACAGCTTAAAGCTCCTTTTATATTAAAATAAAACCACTAGCAGCAGGTGTGCTGCCTTGCCCCAACTCTGTTAATAGGAAGTAGGAAATCTGTTTGTTTCAGAATTCAAGTGAAAATGCTACATTTTTGCAACCAACCAGAGAGTGCTGTACATGATGTCTTTTACAGTGCTCAGTCCCTTCAATGGTAACAAATCTCAGTATTCTCCCTCTATCCTCCCTTATATATCCCCATGGGATAAATTAAATGTAATCTCCTCTTGGCCCATTTTGTATCCTCCTCCCCTGGGACTGGTTAGCTCAGTCGGTTAGAGCCCAGCACTAATGAGACCATGTGGGCCTCTTAGCTTTACTGTTCATGGTCAAAGTTTAAGCTACCAGCCAACTATCTCAAAATTGTTTGTGGGTGATCACAAGTGAGATGAAGGCTGGGAATTTGGAGGGCTCTATGAAAATATTCATCGCTGAAGGAAGATAAAGAAAACATCAACAAATAAAGCTAATGCTTGATAATCTAATCTATAAGGAATGGTTTCTTCCCTTGTCAAAACCATCCTCTTGCATAAGTGGATATGGTTTAGCAGTTGTCACTGAGAGGGCCAACAGGAGACCTCATGTAAAAATCTGTGGTTTTCACACCATCTGATAATCTTAAAAGTAGTCCCCCTAACATTATTAAATTGCTTTCATAGGCTTTAAGTATCTATTCAATATTAATTTGTTTTTGAGAAAAAGTAAAAAGGTTTATTGCTTTGCTAGCAAAGTAGAAGCACAGGGGACTCCTGTCCCAGAGGCTTTGATTTTGCCCATCAAGGGGAGCAAGGGCCTTTTAAAGAGGTGATTCAAAGGCTACATTCCATGTGTTCTCTGTTGGAGTTCTGATTCACTTGTTAATTTGGGAGATGGTCACTTCTGAGAACTTCTGGTGCCATCCCCAAAGTCTGAATTACTTGGTACCAGTGGTGGGTATGTGTTCAAGGACAAATAACTCTGCCTAGTATGGAGAAGAAAGATAATCCTGTTCCTCTGAGATTAGGAAGGGGAAGAGATTAGGGAGGAGCAGGGAGAGAGGAAGAGAAAGAAACAGATTCTTTTAAAAATAAGTCACAATGACAGAGAAGCAAGGGTTACATTCAAAGTATAAAGTGGACACTGTTAAATTTCCCCACTGTAAATTTCTACATTCTGTTTCTTTCTAAAAATGGATGATGACATCTCAAAGCTGCTTCCTGCTAAGAGAGGGTGAAGTTAGGGGAAGTGACCTGAAGTCCTTGTTCTCTATCAAGTGGGACTAGACAGTTAAGGGTGTTCAGCATCAGAGCAATTCAGAGGTCCACAGTGGCAGATGGCAGGAGACTGGACAAGGCAAACATAGAGCAGGGATCATGCTAAGATAGTGATAAGACAGCAAAGCATTACTTTTTTGTAAAACAATGAGCACAAAAGCAATTAGTATTTCAACCAGTCTCTGAAAACCTTGAGTAACTCATGAATCTGTGAAAAACAGATCAAGTTTATCAATGTAGAAGGTTAGGAAAATTTGTAGGTCTATGAGATTGGGCTCCAATTGACCCAGGCAATCTCACACAAGAACCCTTCATCTATAGCCTCCAGGTTTACTTACATTTTTTTGGTACTGGAGATTGAACTCAGGGGCACTCGACCCCTGAGCCACACCCCAGCCCTATTTTGTGTTTTATGTAGAGACAGGGTCTCACTGAGTTGCTTAGCACCTCGCCATTGCTGAGGCTGGCTTTGAACTCTGGATTCTCCTGTCTCAGCCTCCCAAAGTGCTGGGATTACAGGCGTGTGCCACCGCACACAGTTTTACTTACTTTTGGTAGGGCTGACACAAGTGTACATCTTAAGTTACATTTTTCCATTGTTTTTCCTTTTAAATATCCATGTAGGACTGTGCTCAGACTATACCCTCCTGCTGGGTATTTAATACCAATTTGGTCAAAATTGACCTTGTTCCAAGCCACTGTTAAGTCTGGTGAGATTCCTCAGAGATCACTTTTGGGGACGTGTGTGAAGCCTCTTGGCTCCTTTAGCTTTCCTCTACCAGAGGTACCATCTGCTAGGATGGGTCAAGGTCTTGCTGACCATACATGGCTTCTCGTAGAAGAATCAGGGAAGTTTCCATTTCCAATGGCCCTCCTCTTTGTAGAATGTGCACTGGTAGGCTTCCTTTTCTCTAGGGCTCTCTCAGTCACCCTTATTGGCAGATTGGGTGACTCACCAGAGTTTCAGGTGTTGTTGTTTTCTGGGTCCTGGCTAACCATAGAGTGCAAGAGCCAAATTATTGGCTGCTTTTTCCTTGGCCCTTTTTCTTCTTTGACTTTAGTTTCCAAGTTTTTGGTTTTAAACATCCAGCAGTCCAGTGCACTAGTCTTTTTTTTTAATTTTTTCTTAGTTGTAGATGGAAACAATGTCTTTATTTTATTGCTTTGTATGTGGTGCTGAGGATCGAACCCAGGGCCTCACGCATGCGAGGCAAGCGCTCTACCGCTGAGCCACAGTCCCAGCCCCAGTGCACTAGTCTTTAAGTGGGAGGAATGGGTTATAACTTCAATAGCTATAATTTTACAGTTGTCCCTTCCATAGTTAACAATAATGTAATGTATATTTCAGAATAGCTACTAGAATTCTCCCCACAAAGAAATAATGATTGTTTGAGATGATGGATATATTAATTACCCTGATTTGATTTTTGCATAATGTATACATGTGCATATATAAATACACATAATGCACAAATACATATCACAGTATAACATTACATATATGTATGTGTGAATGTACTATAAAATACCTCGTATTTTTCATTCTGTTTGATCTAACATTTCCCATCTTTAAAAAAGATTATTTGAGAGTGGCCATCTGCCTAAAGTATACCTCAGGAAAGAGAGAGAAGCTAATGTACATTCCATCTCTCTGATGCTTCTTTTGAAACTATTTTTGTTTTTGTTTTTCTTGTTTTACACTGTGATGTTCAAATTGGACTTTTATTTGGTAACCTGAAAATTAATCTCAATATAGTTACAGTATATTAGGAATCACTTTTTATTCAATTCAGTGTATATTTATTGAGCATATATTCTGTATCAGACATTAAATGGATAGGAGGTGGATAAAAATAATGAACACAAAACAGGCTTTACCATCTACAAACTTATGATCTAATAATAATGAAGTATTGAATTAGTATTTTTCTAGACCTCTTAATTTCTTATTTGTACCTGATCCCCCATATTCTTATTGCTCTGGGCTTTTCTTTATTCCATATTAGACCTATTATTCAAATATCCATGTATGATTTTGTTGTAGTTTCTGTTGTTGTTGTTTTTTTTAATATTTATTTTTTAGTTGTAGGTGGACACAATAGCTTTATTTTACTTTTATGTGGTGCTGAGGATCGAACCCAGTGCCTCCCGCATGCTAGGCGAGCACGCCACCACTGCACCATAACCCCAGCCCCAGTAGTTTCTGTTGTTTTGGTGATGATGGTGTTTGTCCAAGTGCTGATAATTTTAACTTATACCTCCCATTTATCCTGGACTTGCATTGAGATGTTTATAGTGTCCAGGTTTCCTGTGGGTTCCTTAATATACTCAGTACTTCCCATTTGCCCCCACAAAACCCACATTTTGTTTCACACTACTTGTTAACAACCTAATTTTTTATTACTTTTGAAACTATTTTTGGTGCTGAGGATGGAACCCAGGGGCTTTATTGCATGTGAGAGGTGCACCCTACCACTAGCCTACAATTTGATTAAAAAAACTATCAAGGTATGAGTGATACACCAAAAATGCTATGTACCTTCATTATATGCAATTTGATGAGCTTGGAGATAAGCATATACTTGTGAACTCACCACAATCCATGCCACAGATCTGATTTTTAAAGTAGTTTTCCTGTCTTACATGGTGATCATCAACAAATCATTTTCAGATCAGGTCTGGTTTACTCCTGAAAACAGTTGAAATCGCTTTGCTTATGAGGTCTCAAAACTTCCTGCCTAAGGAAGAAGTCATTTGCCCTCTTCCTATGTTGATCTGTGTTTAGGTATTCATTTATAATCTCTAGTGTTCTGTTGTAGCCTTTCCTTCCACCAAATAAGAGTACATCAAAACCATGGTTTGTGCTCTTTTTTTATGCTATTCTTCACACCTCTTATACCTATGATAATCTGTTGATCTTTCAACTCTCTGCCTACCTTTAATGCTTCCTCTTACTTGAAGACATCTGTGATTACTAAAGTCAAAAAAGAACCAGTGAGGACAGTTAATTTACTTTAGACACTTGAACTTTTTTCTTACTCTCTCTAGGGCCACAGTGACTTATTCATTAACAAGTATGATTAGTACATAAACACCACTATCAGTTCACATGAGTTTACAAAGCCAACTCTCAATTATTGAGGAACCAGTTAATTAGCCTGAAGGTTATGCGGGATTCCTGCAGCCTGCCTTTTGGCTACTTCAATCCTCATAGACCATCACTCAAAGAGTATGGAAATGACCAATAAAAACTGTAAAAAAACAAGAATAGTCAGTTGTTCTCCATGTGGCCAGTTGAAAAAGTCTGATAGAAACTAGAGTTAAGCATTTCAGTGTGCTTTAAAGTTACCAAAAGGTAAAAATAAACCTGATGATATTTAGAGAGGCTTGCTCTCTTTTATGTTAGTTATATAAATGCTTGTGAATGAACAGTAAAACGAAGGTATTATGAGTGCTAGTAAAATTTAAGAGTGCTATTTTTCTGGTATTAAAATCAAGTCAACAAATTGTTACCAAATGTTTATCCTTCCATAAAATAAAATGTTTGGCTATCCACCTCTACATGGGAGCTCAGAGAAGGAAGGCCCAATTATTCCTTGGACTTCAGTCCAGGATACCATTTAAGGGACTTAAAGTATTTTGCATTCATCCATCAGTAATTGTTACTGATCTCATATATTATTGAGGTAACTATAAATAGATCTGTTTGGAAGACCCAAAGATCAATTCATCATAAATGCAGAATTTTCATATTTATGCTAGCTTGAAGAATAATGTTTTAAGTTATAATTTAGTGTCCCTAATATGTATGTAAACTAGATATATTTTTGGAGGCATAGTTTTTTTTATTTTTAAAATTTTTAATTGACACATAATATTTGTACATATTTATGAGATATAGTACAAGAATGCAATGTATTCCTAGAATTATAATTATGAAATCAGTGTAAATTAGCATTTCCTTCTGAAACATTTATCATTTCTATGCATTGGGAACCTTCAGACTCTTCTATTTTGACAAATATCGTAGATGTTTGCAGACCATAGTTACTCAGATAATTAAACAAGGATATACTTGTACTTACATGTTTATTGCAGCAGTATTCACAATAGCCAAGATATTGAATCAACCAAGGTATCCATCAACACATAAATGGATAAAGAAGCTTAGTATTTCTCTGAATTGTTTTATAATTCAAAAGAGCTACACAACACTTTAAGATGAACATGCAGTGGCTCCTAAAATTTTACCTTTACAGGATTCCAGTTACTCTTTTCCCATTGTCAGTCACTGAGTAGTGATCTATACAGAAACAGCTGATAACCTTATTTAGTAACTGCTTAAAAAAACATGTTCATGAATATCTTAATAATAGTTTATAAAACCAAACTTCTTCACCTTGAGGAATCTTGAATGGATTTATGTATAATTGATACTTTACTCCAGAAATTGTAGTATTTTATATTTTGGAATCCTCTAGAACCAAAGAAAGTGAACTTTTCTATAAATGGCTAGATAGTAAAAATTTTATGAAGATATTGAATAGATACCTATATGACAAGAGAGAAAACAAATATCTACAATTTTTTATAATATAGGTCTACTGATGAGCACAACTTCATCTGAGGATAGGCATTAAAATAAGAATTTCATATAATTGTCATGTGTTACTAAATAATATTATTCTTTTAATTTTTCAACCATTTAAAACTATGAAAACCAGGTTGCTATCCATACAAAAGCCAGGGCAGACTGGATTTAACCAAGGGGTCCTACTTTGTGGATCCTCACTCTAAAGCATTTAGCTTCTCTTTGAAAAAACTTTTTAAGTTGTAGATGGACACAATACCTTTATTTTATTTATTTTTTAATGTGATGCTGAGGGTCGAACTCAGTGCCTCCCACATGCTAGACAAGCACTCTACCACTGAGCCATAACCCCAGCCCCAGCATTTAGCTTCTTAACCAGTCAGTAGTCCATAACTCTGCACCAGTGGTAAGTATCACGGGGGCCTTGAACTTCCTAAGATCATGTGAAATATTTTGTACATACATGAGTTTTTCAGTGGAAAGGGTCTGCAGCTTTAATCTGACCCTTAGAGAAGTCTAAGAGTAGAAAATGATTAGGAGCTATTGTGCTGAAGACATTTCATTAATTTTTAGGAGACATTTCCTAAGTGCCTCTTAGTTCCTAGGCACAGTGATAGGCACCAGGAACTCACAGGAATTCCTGTCATAGGAGGTGATGTGCTAGAGATGCTGAGGGTAAATACTTTTCATGTGGTGATCTAGTTCATAAAGTCTGTTATCTCTACAATTCTTGTTTTACAAGACTTAGAAAGATGAAAAATCTCTGGTTCTGGGAGAAAAAACCTTCTCTCATTCTCAAGTATTTGGTAAATAACTTAGGTTATTTAGATTTGAATATCTGAAACACATATAAACATCTAGATTAGTTTAAGCTTCAAAGAGAAATAAAATTCAATGTATTAAGAGACTTTTTCTTAGGACTGAAGCAGTAGCTCTTTGGTAGAGCATCTGCTTAGCATGCACAAGGCCCTGGGTTCAATCCTCAGCAGCCCCTGCCCCCCAAAAATCTCAACCCAACCGTTTTTCTTAAAAATAAGGATTAACACACAGATAGGTTCACTTTGCTCAACTGACATCAAGGGCTTTGATATAGATAGAAGCAGGATTAAGTTGCTTACTAAAGCTGAATATGTGAGTTTGCAGGCTGTTAGTCAAAGTTAAGCCCTTGAATGTTCAAATTCATGAAATGGAGTAGTTGCCCTGGGGCAGAGGTGGCGGCGAGAAAACAGAAATGTCTATTGGAAAATACATAAGCAGCTTGGAGTTTCTGCCTCTGCCCCAGGCCTGTGAGTGGACAAACTTGCTTCTTCTCGATAAACAGTGCTTTAGAAAGAAATTTAGACCCAAGGAGGAAATAGTCATAAAAGCTTTGATACTCATTTTAAAATCCAAAGACAGTGCAGTATAGTTCATGTTGAAATCTTTTAAAGATCTAAGCATTTTTGGCAACCTCCTTACATTTTGTATATAGGCATTATTTGAAGCTCTTTTCCCATACACTTGGAGCATGTAAAAGACTTAAGTATGTGGGCTGGGGCTGTAGCTCAGTGGTAGAGCGCTTGCCCAGCATGTGTGAGGCACTGGGTTCGATCCTCAGCACCACATATAAATAATGAATGAATAAAATAAAGATCCATCAACAACTAAAAAAATTTTTTTAAAAAAGGCTTAAGTAAGTTAAAATATATTCCAAAGATAGCAGAAGTTAATCAGGAAAATTTCCCTAGTGAGTCACCCCCAAAAGGAAAGGAAAAATAACAGAAGTTCAGAGCTACCATAAAAGGAAGGCATTGTTTACATGTACATTAGACTTAAGTATTAATTGATCATTAATTAAATTAATTTTTAATTTGTTAATGATTAGTTTTTTTAATCTGGGAAATTCACCCACCTCCCTCTCTTTTTTCAGTTCAATGGTTAATGGATATAATAATGGTCTTTTTCTAGTTTTACAAAAGGCAAAAGCAAAAATCATCCAGGAAAATGGAATGGTGACTTCAGAAAGAAATTTGCCGCAAAAGTCCCAGAGAAAACAAAAATTGAAACAAAGAAGACTACTGTGTGGTGCAAATATAGAGTTTTTACGTTGAGATCCTTGTTGATTTTGACATGACCATGAATCATTGAATGAGTGAAGTCTGCCTTGTTGCTGAAGCATGCCTGGGTGGCTCTTTCCAAGAGATTTCCTTCTTGTGAAATAAAATAATGCCATATCAGCTAATTCCTAGAGCTTCATATCTCATTTGATGAGGCTACAGACTTTTACATCACCCGGACTCAGTTCAGCTGAGTCAGCAGTAAGATGTTTGTTCTCAAACCTTAAGCCCCCTCCCCTGACTACTTCACCAACTTTTCTGGCACCTGGTGTCACCCCTTTCCTCTTAAACTCTCAGCCACCAGGTCTTCTTCACTCACCCTAGTGACTCTTGCCCATTCTTTGAGGCCAAGTTCTTTCTGTTCTTTGTAACGTACCAAACAGTTAATTTGATAAGTTCAACCAAGATAGAGTGCTGGTGGGGGAGTGCTTACATGTAAGTTGAATGTGGCTTATAACAGGAGCTTCTTGGAGAATCTGTTACAAGTCAGTACAGAGGTTGGGGCAGGGAGTGTAGATTGTCCCATCCAGAGTCTATATATCTAGTCTCCCTGTATTTAGAGATGTTCCAATTAGTGTGATTTAGCAAGTCTGGGCACAGCTTGGCAATATATCAACTTCTTGAGGTTTTTTTAAATATATATAATGAAAGAAAAAGAAAGCAAGAAAGAACACATGTGATTAGTAATACACAATCAAGAGCTGGGGATATAGTTCAATGGAAAAGTGCTTGCCTAGCATGTGAGGGGCCTGGGGTTCTATTCCCAGCACTGCCAAAAAATAGTAATATACATAGAGAAAGTAGCAGTTACACAATAACTACCTAAATGAGTCACTACTAGAAATACACTACATCTCATCAGATGTATTATTCACTCATTACTGTTAAAATATTTTTAAAACTCATCATTGACTATATCTGTCAGTCATTCACTAAGTATTAAGTACTGTAAAGGAGACAATAGAAATCTCAAATTATAACTACATTGAAAGTAAAGATATTCATGTGTGAAACAAACTGAAAAATAGCACAGTAAAGTGATAAATGATGTGGTTACAGATAATAAAGACAATACACAAATCAAACTCTTTGAATCCAGGACTTTTAAAGATAGAAAAACCAGTAATAGCGTTTGCATTTCTCAGGCTTTTCTTTACAAGTTGTGCTCTAGTTTGTGTCTATCCACTTATCTTATCTTCTGGCCTAACAAGGATCCTTGTAGCATTTCCAGGGCCTCCTTGTAAACTATATCATCTAGCCCCCCCTAGATAAACACAAGGCTAGGCAAGTCAAGATTCATTTGTGAAGTAGGACCTCTAATTAAAGAACAATAAAATATAATGACCATACCAATCTTATTTTAGATAGATAAAGTTGTTCAAGTACTTACTTTTTCAAAAAAAATAAGTACAGGGGATTGATGCCAGGGGTGCTTTACTACTGGGTTATATCCCCAGCCCTTTTCATTATTATTATTATTATTATTATTATTATTATTATCAGCAGCATCTTTATCATTATTATTACAATAACCAAGGATCAAACAGAGTGGTGCTCAACCACTGAGCAATATCCTCAGCTCTTATTTATTTTGTTTTGTTTTTGTTTTTAGTTTGAGACAGGGTCTCACTAAGTTGCTTAGGGCCTTAAACGTGTGATCCTCTTGCCTCAGCCTCCTGAATCACTGGGATCATAGGCATGCACCCAGCCAAGAATTCACTTAACCTACCCTTATTTTCCTAAACTCTTTGTTCTCTTCCATAAATCTCAGTAGACCAAGAAAAGAAACAAGGTCAGTGTTTGGTAGTACAGGTGGAACCTATGATATGACTAGCAGCCTTAGAGTCAAGCAGTACTGATAGGTAAGAGGGAGAAGGGTAGAAAGAAGGGGCTTCTTAGGAGTACCAAAAATTCACCTGCAGAGGCCAAACCTGTGTGAGGAGACAAGGAAGATTGCCTGTATATGTCTGGTGATGTAGTTTTTAGGCAAAAACAGAAGTGCTGGACAAAACGCATTTGGAGGGCTGAGGTTGTGACTCAGTGGTAGAGCGCTTGCCTAGCATGTGTGAGGCACTGGGTTCGATTTTCAGCACCACATATAAACAAATAAAGTCCATTGACAACTAAAAAAATATTTAAATACACATTTGGAACAATGAGATTTAAGTTGGTTTATTTATGACTTACAATCATGAGGTTTGTTTGATCAGCTTATCAATAAATTTGTTGCTTGAAGAGATTTGTTGGTTTAAAAGCAACTCTGATATGGGCATTCGTAGGAGATTAAAAATAAACAAGTCAGAAGAAACAATGGTAAGTCTTGATGTGGCTTAGGAAATTCTTATATTTCTGCAAGAATGTCATCTTGTGCAATAACAGGAAGAATCTGTTTACTTCTAACACTTTTATCCCCTCTTTTAAACATACAGACTTCTTTTCCTGTGAATCCATCCATTGCGGCTAATCCTGCCATGGCTTTCAATCCTTATGTACCTCATCCTGGGATGGGCCTGGTTCCTGCAGAACTTTTACCAAATACACCTGTTCTGATTTCTGGGAATCCACCTATGGCAATGCCAGGAGTTGCTGGTCCGAAACTGATGCGTTCAGATAAACTGGAGGTATTTGTGAAGAAATATATAAATACCTATGAAGAGTATAGTAACCTTATGTATAAAGTAACATTTTCAGAGCCCAATATGTTAAATATTTTAAATAAGTACACCCAAAGGTTTTTAGCTTATGAAGTATAACCTCAGAAAAATGTTAAAGATTTTATTGCTACAGTTATACTTTATTATTAAATGCATCAATTCAGTTATAAAATTGGTCAAACAATGTCTTAAGTGTATACAGTCTATACTATGCAATGGCACAGGAAGTCTGGGTGGCAATGCTCCTTGTACTCAGGCTCCAGCTTTACAGAATGAGATTGTTGTATTTGTTAATGAGCCTCTACTTATTAGTACAGTAAACTGGAAACACAAATCTAATCTAACTCTTTACGACTGCAAGATGTAGTCATATAAATGCAAAATGTAAATGAGTCTCATAGAGTCTAAACATTTTTCTATCTTACGAATGATGTACTAGCCAGTTGCGGTGGCACATGCCTGTAATCCCAGCACTTTGGGAGGCTGAGACAGGAGAATCGTGAGTTCAAAGCCAGCCTCACCAACGGCGAGGTGCTAAGCAACTCAGTGAGACCCTGTCTCTACATAAAACACAAAATAGGGCTGGGGATGTGGCTCAGTGGTTGAGTACCCCTGAGTTCAATCCCCAGTACCCCCCCAAAAAATAAATAATGGTGTATTATATAATAAATACCGCATAATGCTAAAGAATCAAAAAGAAGTTTCAAACAGCTTTTGTTTTACTGAAGTCCTTCCATTTTTTCTCAATTGTTTTTTTTTTTGTAAATTGAAATAAATGACTAGTTGATTCCATAGAAAATCATCTCTATTGACAGCCCCTTAAATGCCTGGTAATACACTGTAATGGAATCTGATTGTACATGTAACTCAATCATGGTTCACAAGTTGGCCTTGGAAAACTACCAGTGCATTGCTGTGTGATACTCATCTTTGATCTTAAAAAAAAACTAATTACACTTGAGGCTGTGTATTAACTGGAGGGTTAAAATTGGTTTTCTATAATACTTTCAAGTATATTTAGATCAGTGAAAGAAAAGCAGAAACTTTGCCTTTGTGGAGAATGGAATTTTTTTTTCTAGAAATGCAATGTCTGTGTTTCCATCGCAACTTCTCATATTTTCCCTAAATAAATAACAAAATGTATATAATTATTCTTGCATCAACTGGCAAAGCAAATAAAAGCCAGCCACCTTCCCGTCATCATACTGATGTGTGTGTGTGTGTGTGTTTTGGTTTTTCTTCTTTAAGGTTTGCCGTGAATTTCAGCGTGGAAATTGTACCCGGGGGGAGAACGATTGCCGCTATGCTCACCCTACAGATGTTTCCATGATTGAAGTGAGCGATAATACTGTGACAATCTGCATGGATTACATCAAAGGTCGATGCTCCCGGGAGAAATGCAAGTACTTTCATCCTCCTGCACACTTGCAAGCCAAACTCAAAGCAGCTCATCACCAGATGAACCACTCGGCTGCCACAGCGATGGTAAGAGCAGACCAGCACTTGCAGCCTCTCCATTTTGGGGTAAATTATTTATCAAATCAATTTGTCAATTCTGTAACCCTAATGTTGAATAGTCATGAGTATATTTTAATATGAAGAGTCAAGGTTATAAGCTAGATAAAAAAGAACCTATTTTTTCTACTCTATTTACTAAGATGTTCTAAAGGTAATTATTTAAAAGCTTTACTAATGATTTTAACCTACTGTGGCTCTTTCTCCCATTTTCAGAGAAAAGGCTAACTCTATGATTTAAGCAGTAAATTGTTTTTGAGTGCTTTTTATAGTTTTAACTGCCATTAATATCCTAGAAAGGCAGAAAGTTGCTCTGCTCTATGAACCACTTCTGAGGGCACTTTGCTACTCACATCCTTAATGCCTGTCAGAAACAGAGTACTTGAAAGATGGGATATTAAGTAGTTTCTAATTTTCTAAAGGTTAGGGTTACCTTTCCTTTCTGAAAGCATGGTGTAGGCAAAGAAGAAGACAAAGGCAGAAGCCTGTTAAGTCTAGGGGGAGATTTCCTCAGGAGTAAGAGAGGCCTGGCTCTTGTATTGCCCTAATAAGTCAGTTTTGGGGGAAATACAGTTCTCCTTAATAACACTGAAAAGTTCCTCAATTGTGTCACAGCTGTCAATTAAATGTCCCACTTGCTGTTTATTTCTTTTGACAATGGGAAGTTTCCTCATGTAATAGGATGTAACATCCCAAGAAGGGACAAAACTCAGGAAGCTTCATGTTTTCTAGCTGTGGAAAAGGCACCTACATAACTCTGAAACCCTGAAAATACAATATGAATCAGATCTCTTCATATGCAAGAATTGTTCAGACTCTCTTCACAAAGACCTTGCTTTTTAGCAAAAGAGATCCATTCCTTTTTAAAGATTCTATTGAGGAGGGTTTTCTCCTAGAGTTGAAGTTCATTTTGCTGAAACTAGAACTTCACCAAGTAAGTTAGCTCCCACCCCATATGAGAACAGCCTCCCATGTCTCTTCTCCAAGCCAAATACCCCAAATCTTTCCCATTTTTCCTTGTTAGATTATGGTTTCAAGGACACAGCATCATTTTTGGACTGGTCCTACTTTCTCAATACTCTTCTGTTTTCAAAACTGAACACAGTACTTCATGAAGGATCTGACCACCAAACTAGAACATACTCACTTTCTTTTTTGATATGGGTAATATCACCTGTAAATGAATCTTTAAAAAATCTTCATCAAATGTTTTTTGTCTTAATTGCTTCTGAATGAGGGAATTTTAAGCTAGGAAAATAGCAAGGAATGTAGAATGTAAGCCTTCAATTTTTTAAGAGATAGGGTCTGGCATGTTGCCCAGGCTGGCCCCTAACTCCTAGGCTCAAGTGATTCTCCTGCCTTAACCTCCAAAGGAGCTGGGACCATGAGTCCTTCAGGATTTTGTTTGTTTTTGTTTTGTTTTTTGACACCAGTGATTGAACCCAGGCGTGCTTTATCACTGAGCCATATCCCCAGCCCTTTTTTATATTTTATTTTATTTATTTATTTATTTTTTGGTACTGGAGATTGAACTCAGGAGCACTCAACCACTGAGCCACATCCCCAGCCCTATTTTGTGTTTTATGTAGAGACAGGGTCTCGCTGAGTTGCTTAGCACCTCGCTGTTGCTGAGGCTGACTTTGAACTCACAATTGTCCTGTCTCAGCCTCCCTAAGTGCTGGGATTACAGGCTTGCGCCACCGGCTCCTTTTTTATATTTTATTTAGAGATAGGATCCCACTGAGTTGCTTAGTGCCTCATCTTTTTTTTTTTTTTTTTTTTTTTTGGTAATGGGGATTGAACTCAGGGGCACTCAACCACTGAG
>CM053417.1:18648932-18856462 GCA_028644305.1 Xerus rutilus
CAATTCTCCTGTCTCAGCCTCCCTAAGTGCTGGGATTACAGGCATGTGCCACCAGGCCCGACTTGCTTTTTCTTCGTTTATTTTCATCTCCTAAAATAGTGAGACATCTCCTAAAAACAGAGGCTGAGACAGCAGAATCGTGAGTTCAAAGCCAGCCTCAGCAACAGTGAGGCGCTAAGCAACTCAGTGAGACCCTGTCTCTACATAAAACACAACATAGGGCTGGGGATGTGGCTCATTGGTCGAGTGCCCCTGAATTCAATCCCCAGTACCAAAAAAAAAAGAAAGAAAGAGAAAGGAAGGAAGGAAGAGAGGGACGGAAGGAAGAAAGAGCAAACCTGTCACATGGTGTGCACTGACAGCAGAGTCCCCAAAAGAAAAAAGAAATAGCTTTAGGCACTTGATAGCCACAGGAATAAGAAGGTCATGGCATAACCTTTTTTGCAAGGCTAGTTACCCAGCACAGGTGTCACTATCTCATTAAGAATTTGAAGCACACTCAATGGTTGTTGCTGGGGCATGTTTTTAAAGTAACATGCAATTTGCTGAGGGAAAAGAATGTAATGTTAAACTTCTTCAATGAATCTGGAGCAGGTCTGTGTATTATAAGCACAGTGGGATTTTGAAAGAAATCTAGACATGAAAGAAGGGTTTAAGTGCTGATGGGTATTAGAATTAATCCTTACAAGGATTTAACAAAGCAAATTGTGCATACTAAACTGCACAGTGATCCTCTATAAAGCAGATCTGCATATATTTTGTTTAACTGTATATCATACCCAGGTGAGGTAGGTGGTAGTGGAGGAATGATTCATTTTCTTTTTCCTTACATGTGGATTAGGAAACATACACTTCTGGGATTTGAACCTGAGGTCTTTGTATTAATGAGATTTTGTTTTATAGGGCCACAGTATCAGACTCTAATCTATCAGCATCTGTTTTATCATCTGTGTACCATTTATCTCCTAGATCCATACTGGAATTTTAACTGGCAGGATTTTCTTTCCTGTCATACCTGTTGCTTATGCTAATCTCATTTTTACAGATTAATTGATGAGTATTTCTGTGATGTTAATTGTAAATGCATTTGCTGTAATAGTTTTCTGTTGCATCCTGTTCAAATGACGTCTCAATTAGAGATGTTGAAAGGCTTTTTATTTCCCTTGTATTTTTATCTTGTGTTTTGGCCTAACTGCTTATTCAGTGAACTGCTTCATCTCTGCAGTTGGTTACCTTGCTGTGCAGTTGCTACTTATTAAATGTCCTGCTCAATGGATACCTTTGCAGAGAATTCCCAGGCTGTTCATTACATAACTACTGTTTGCTTGATTTGACTATATTTTTACTCACTCTGGTACTTGCGATTAACTCATCCCTCCCCCACAGGCCCTACAGCCTGGTGCACTTCAACTGATACCAAAGAGAACGGCCCTTGAAAAGACCAATGGTGCCGCCCCGGTCTTTAATCCAAATGTTTTCCACTGCCAACAGGCTCTGGCTAACATGCAACTGCCACAGCCGGCATTTATCCCGACAGGTGAGAACATGGCTCTGGGCACCTCAAGTTTAGTGATGTTGTGAATGTATATGATGCAAAGCAGCTTTTAAAGGGCTTTCATGGGAGAAACATCCACATGCGTTTTGATTGATTAGAAATCAAAAAAGGCAATTATGCTTGATCTGCTAATACTTGTCAAACAACCTGTTTTTCTGTGATTCTGAAAATTAATGGTTTGGAATCAAACTAGGAGAAAGTATTAACATATCTTTTTTTTTTTTTTTTTTGCTTCTTGTAATTGTTTTGCTTGGTTTGATCTCAACTAATGCCTTGACTCTTAGGTATCACTTTCACAGACAGCAGTCTGTTACCCCCCAAAAGTAAAATAAAATAAAAATAATTTCAGTGTCAGCATTACAAAACTCTGGAGTCCATAGAATTGTGATATACCAAAGGCAGTTATTTTAAAACTACCCTTAAATTTATAGTAAGTGTAGTATGGCACAGTATAGTATATATAAAATAGGAAGTTTTAACTTCTAACTCCTGAACAAGTTAATATGAAAACATAGCAGTATGTTACATTTTCTGCTACTTTCTAGCATATATTATATTACTACATTTATCTATATTTAATAGTGTAACAATTTTGAGCCTAATAGAGAAGAAAATTTAAAGCCAGAATTTCATTCAAATCAATATCATATATGGGGAAAATAATTTTCTTCCAGTAGTTTAGTACTTAAAGAGTGAGCATATGGTGCCTTAGGAATAAATTGAAAATACTAACCACTGGAAGTAAAAATAACCTTTTCCCCCCGCAATCCTAAATATCCTACTTTGGAAACTATTGTTAAATGAAAATAACATCTGCCTTAAAATTTTAAAATTTTAGAAAGCCTTGTTAGTTCTGAAAACATGCAGAATACATAGTATGTAAACTTCAACTTGGAAAAAAACATTAATTAATAAATCAAACTGTTAATTACTTTTTTAAAAACAGTCTTTCATTACTGACCATGGTACTTATTCATGACACCATTTAAATTACACACATTTAAATAAATATTTTCTGAGGAGGAAAAAATTGAATTCTTTGGCACATTTTTACATCACTTTATAAAAAGTAACCACTGGTATCTAATGGTTTTAGACTTTTCCCCAAAACCTAAGAAAAAATATGCAATGTCCACAAAGTAAAAGAGAGAAAAATTGTAGGTTGAGGTAAATTTATATCTGCTGATTTTTCCCCTCAAAATTTTTAGTCATTTGTAGGACATGGTGGCACACACCTGTAATCCCAGTGGCTCGAGAGACTGAGGCTGGAAGATTGCAAGTTCAAAGCCAGCCTCAGCAACTTAGTGAGACCCTAAGCAATTGAATGAGACCCTGTGTTTAAATAAAATGTAAAAAAGGTGCAGGGGATGTGGCTCAGTGTTTGAGTGCCCCTGAGTTTAACCCTCAGTACCTCCCGCAAAAATATTTTTAGTCATGTACCTACCCATTAGATCTTTCCATTTTGACTACTTCCATTTGTCTTATAGGATGAATTGCATAGCCCAGGAGTGCTAGCCAAGGTGGTTGAATGTGGAAAAATATACATTGTTCACTCTAGGTTTTCTTAATCTGTTGCTTTGTTTAGAAGTTAGACTTCTTTTTTGCCAGTTTTTGCCAGTATAAATCTAGATCTACATGCAAAAACGTGAGAAAATTTCCCTTTCCTTTCATCAATAGCAAAGTGAAAAACCTGTCTGGCCAAGGTCCCCTTCTTAAGGGAAAGAATCTTCTCATATGTTCATAATGATGTCCTCAATTTCAGTGAGGTGGAGGAGGCAGTGTTTATAGGTTAATGCTCTAAACAGGAAAATAGGCATCAGATACAGATATTGGAGAATATTTTGAAAAGAATATATGTAACAAATGAAGTTTTATGATAAAAGTTACTTAATGACATATTTGCCCAGAATAAATATGTAATTTAAATGAGATAATTTCTTTAAAGAAAAATTAAAGTTCATTTTTTAACCTAAGAATTCAAGAATAACTTTGATTAACTGGGTTTGTCATCTTAACGCTAATCTATAATTATAAGCATGAAGGATTACTGGGTTTGCATGTGCTGATTAATTGATGTTTTGAATAAAGTATCTTTCTAGTTAAAAATTCATTTCCATCTGAAAAGCCTTAATAATGAAATCTTTCTTTTCTTTACTTTCCACGCTTTTCTGCATGGTGTACAGGGCCAATACTGTGCATGGCACCCGCTTCAAGTTTTGGTAGGTTTTGTACAAAAATTCTCAACTTTTTCTAATCTGAAAAATGTGTTTTTCTACTGTGACTATGAAAAAGATGAGTAACAGAATGATGGGATTGGTCATTTTCTGAGTATTTAATATATACTATGGTGCTTTGTGTTCCATGTCTTTGTGGAACTAAAATAGTCCTATTTTCTCAAGTCCTAGTTGGTTGCCACTGTGGCCAAATACTGACCCTGCCATTTCTCTATTTCTATCCCCCAAATAAATACCAACTGGTACGTTAAAAATGTTTCTTTGCCTAGAGAAACTGAGCAATTTAAATACAATGGAATGGTACACTTCTAAAAATTAGAGAGAGACTGGGCAATTGTTTAGCTTTATATATATCATTTTAAAAGTATAAAATATTTCAAATGTCTAAAGTACAATGAAACAATTCCTCCTCTAAAAGGTTATCCATATTACCTAAGCCATTCATTACTAAGATGTTGAGAAAGAATGATATAAGCAAAATATTCTTTAGTGTTCTATGATGAATTTGGTAGTGTTCTAGGATGAAGTGCCATCTGCACAGAAACTAGACACAACAGAATCAGTTTTAAAACGACTCTAGGAATTATGGGATTTTAAGGAACCAGTTACATACAGATCCTTTAGCCACTAGCCACCAACACAATATGGTAGTAGCCATCTCCAAGCCATTTTGCACATCATTAATATGGAAGAGGATGAGAAAGCAAATGGAGGAGTTTACAGGTCCTAAAATCCTCACAAGAAGCAGGAACAGATCTGGAGAAAATAGCTATTTTCAAAGCAGAGAGAAAAGTCCCACCCTTTACAAACCCACCATCTCATATCAACCCAATTCCTCCCATCCTTTTTGAGAGTTTGCAACAACTTGACCTCCATCCTGTTGGTGGAGTAGAGTAGTTACCAATGCCAAAGGCACTAACAGGTTTATGGAGATAAAATAAAAGGTCAAGATGATGACCACATAGAAGCAGCACTCACTACATAGTAAGTACTGAACCCTGGCAATAGGAGTGAGGCCTCTGTTATTGAGGGATTAGCTGTGCCCTGTAGGAATTAACATTTCCATTGAAACTAACTGGAACATTCTATGCATACGATTAGAAGAATAGACTTCTGCAAGTTTGAGATATGTGTCTCTGTGTTGACATTTGGTGACCTGTTTCCTGGGAATGTTTCCCTGTCCTTTTACATTCAGAGCTCTGCTTAGGAATGCAATTTGCATGCTTTAGTGCTGCTGCTTCCTGTGTAGTTGCTGTGCTCCCAAAGGAGGAATAAGACTGTTTTTCAAATTAGCATGTGAGACAATAAAGGGTTGACTATAGGTAACAGGTAACTAGAGCTGAGTGGAAGAGTTAAGTGTGGAGTTTCTGTTAATAGCCATTTGGGGTACATTTTTGGTTTCTATGACATTTACATATGTTGATATTCCCCATTCAGGTCATTCACTTTCTCAGTAGGCTTTCAGAAAGTTTAATTTCAATTAATATAGACACAATAAGTTATTGTATACCTGCCAATCACACATCAATTCCCTGATTGGCTTTCCAAAGTAAACTAGAAATCAGAAAAGCATCAGAAAGTTTCAGAATGAAACCAAAACTAGAGAAGGCAAAGAATAAACATTCTGAAAGAGATTTTACAGTTGCTAGCCATTGTAGCTCAAATACTTGCTGAGAAGACAAGATTTACTCTGAAGGACTCCATGTATTTATTTTATTAATAGGCAGTTTCCAAGGAACTTGCCAGAGGTGTACCTAAAAACCTGCACAAATAGTTCACTGTAGTCTTCATATCTGCTCTCCTACCACATACCCACAAATTAAACTGCATTTTTTGTTTGCATGCAGATCAGGTAAGTATACATAACACTACCCCTTTGCATCTGCAAACTTAATGACAGCCCTCATGTTCATAAAAGTCAGTGAATCCAAACACCAATCCAGATTTCCCTAATCCCCTTTAAAATGTGCAACCAGTCACTCATCTGCTTAACTAACTTCAGATAGATAGCCTGGTAGCATCAGATCTTTTTTTTTTTTCATATACATTCATTATAACCCTGTTTGAAAATTTGGTCCAGCCGGGTACAGTGGTGCACACCTGTAATCCCAGCACTTAGGGAGACTGAGACAGGAGAATCGTGAGTTCAAAACCAGCCTCAGCAATGGCGAGGTGCTAAGCAACTCAGTGAGACCCTGTCTCTACATAAAACACAAAATAGGGCTGGGGATGTGGCTCAGTGGTCAAGTGCCCCTGAGTTCAATACCCCCCCAAAAAAATTGGCCTGTTGAGTCAACTACAATACAATACTGCTCAAAAACTTACTAAATGTTAAGAATGGTTCATTTTTCCTTAATGGTAACTATAATTAGCTTTCCCCTTTTCTCTTTTTAAATTTCCCTCTTCCATGCTGTGTTGCTTTGCACTGACTGATTGCATGTTGCACCCGGGTGTTTTCATCATGATGATGTCACTTGGCTTGTTGCTGTGATACCTACCACACCCCATTCCATCGAATGTCGTCATTGCATAAATGCTCCGCCCTCCCGTGTGTTGTTTCCATGGTTTCCTACTGAAAGTGCCCATGATGCACGGTGCTACACCTACCACTGTGTCTGCAGCAACACCACCTGCCACCAGCGTTCCCTTCGCTGCAACAACTACAGGCAATCAGGTTTGGCCATTTATTTCACCTGTTCAGACCTAGAAAACTACAACATGTTGTGAAAGCACAGTGTATGCTTTTTGGATTGGTGAGACACTGGTCCATGTACTTACATGTTTCTTTTTTTTTTTTAGTTGTAGGTGGACACAATGTCTTTATTTTATTGCTTTGTATGTGGTGCTGAGGATCGAACCCAGGGCCTCATGCATGGGAGGCAAGTGCTCTACCGCTGAGCTACAATCCCAGCCCACATGTTTCTTAAGCAATTATTGCATTTACAAATTTGACTTTTGTATACATTCAAGGATACTGTATGTACTTTGCCATTCATTCCAAGGGTAATTGGTGGAATTTTACTCATTTTTAATCAGTGAACAGATGTCATTCTTGATATTCTATATCCAATTTTATACCAATCCTCAAATGTATATACTGTATTATTTCTTAAATGCTTTCTCATTGGTCATGATGAGAATTGATTTTATTTTCCTTCCTGCCATTTTTTTTTTTTTTTGGTTATTGTGCTTGAACTTGGACTTAGTACAATCATCACTTTTACTTTCGGATACACTGGAAAGAAAGCCAGGCATCACATTTCTTTCCAAGGCACAGATATCCTTATCATTACCCAGTGATTACATCAGACATTCCTTTTCATACAAACATTAGTTGTGCTTTGGTTGTTTTGATTTTCATTTGCTTTAGATATTTTTCTGTCAGAGTCGCTGGCAAATTATTAGTATTCAGGGAGTCTTAAAATTTAAGATGGTACATACGTTTAAATACACCACAGTGAATCTCCACATCATGTACATCCACAACATTGGGATTCTAATTAGAATAAGATATACTCCAAGTTTGCATAAATATGTCAAAATTGACTCTACTGCCATTTATAACTTAAAAGAACTAATAAAATTAAAAAATAAAAAATATGATAAATATCGAATAATGCTGTTCTGCCATATCAAAGTGCTAACCATGTCCACAGACTGCAGATTCCTCTGCTGCTTAAATTACAAGCATGATCACCATGAAACACACAGAGCACTAATTAATTGTGGAGCAAGCCACATTCTAATCTGTGCTTTCTATTAGTGGAAATGGTTAATATGTCTAAAGTTTTAAAAATATGTGTAAGGTTTTCTGTGAAATTGATTATAATCATTGATTGCCATGTCTAAGCAGTGAACAAAAGAAACAGAATTCTCTCAAGAAACTATTTTAACTAAAATCTTTTTTACTACTATAGATACCCCAATTATCAATAGATGAACTGAATAGCAGCATGTTTGTTTCACAGATGTAGAAGTTACCAGTAGAACAGTAAGTTTCTTTAAGTATTAATATAAATACTATTTATAGGTTATATCTTTTTATTTACACAAGTGTATTTGCTACAGGCTTTGCTAAATATTTTCATTGACATATCACTTATGACTTAGAGCTTGATATATACATTCTAAATTTTCCAAATTGAAATGAGAATGCAAAATGTGATTTTAAATATGGACAGCTGATAACTGTATTTTCTTCTTAGAAAATACAACTTACAAATTCTGCAATGGTTGCCTATTTTCAAAGGGGTGTAATTTGTTAGCCAAAAACATAGGTTGCTTTTGAACTTTAATTCTTAAACATTTTTATAGCTTCATTTTTTATTGAAGTACAACAAAGTAGGGCCAGGGACATAGCTCAGTGGTAGAGTGCATGCCTAACATGTGTGAAGCCCTGGGTTCGATTCCCAGCACCCCTCCCAAAAGTAATACTTGTCAGGATTTAACTGAGATGATTATCTTAAAGACAGTGTCATGCTTCTCAGATGACATTGTGGAAAATAGTCCATTTACAGTCAGCTGCCTTATGTTGCTTCCCACATAAGTCACCCAGAATTGCTCCAGCTGTTTTGAATTTTGAGTGGCATAATCAAGCGATTTAATCATTACTTTCATTGTTATTTAAAAATTCTGTTGCTCTTGGATTTTTTCCCTGAACCCTTGATCTCCTCTTTGCCTAGTCCAGAACCCATGGTAGCGAACAATGTGAGCAAACATTCACCTGAACATGTGTCTTTTGAAGCCACTTAACATGGCTAGGTCTCTTAATTCTAGGGACTTATTAAATAAGTGTACCAACTCTGAGTTGCATACATTAGTCATTGAAAATCTGAAGTCCTTGCAGCCCCATTGTCGTTTGAAGGAGGCAACAGTTGTGTTCCCAGCTAATCCTTCTGTGCTGCTGAGGATACACAGGCCACCAACTCTTTTGAACAGAGCTGATTGCCAGATGTACAGTAGATAAACAAGTCCTTTTCATCATAAGGCCTGTTTTTTTAAAAAGACACTTCTGAATCCATGGAATGACAGAAGAAAGCATAAATAGTAATAGTTTTCAGGGGTGTGATTTGGGATAGTGGCAACTTGGGAAAAGCACCATACATGAGAACGTAAATTTTGCCAACACCTTGCTCCATTTTCAGTGGATACTGCAGGTCGAGGTAAACAAAAGTCATAATTATAATTAACTTTCTAATACAATACACTTGGGAAGAATGATTCTTTTTGCTTGTTTCCATTAGAAAATGCAGAGGCATTCCACATGTAAGAAGTGTTGAAAATTTCTCCAAAGGTCAAAAACAGTTTTATACATTGCTATATGCCTCAGTCTATTTCTGCATGGCTTTAAAACACTCTGATAAATGTGAAGTTTAATATTGACATGTTTCAAAGTGTTTGGTATTGAACAATTTTTTCCAATATAGACCTTTTGAAGGAGATCAACCAATGGGTGGAAGATCGGCAAAACGTTTTGGCATTGTATAGATAATGCCTGAAACAATGGAGTGTGTCTGTTAATTGAGGGCAGTTCTCCACAATAGCCCTCAATGGGAACTTCCCACAGATTGTCATAGCTGTATGGCTATTTAGTGATCATTCACAACAGCCCCATTTTCACAGATGTGAAAACAAACTGAAATTCAGAACTGAAACAAAAGCTAGTCTCTTAACTCCTAGTGCAATAACCCTTCAAAATTTCTCATTCTTTCTCTTGTTTTTTTCCCCCCATTTCAGTTGAAATTCTGAACAGCAGAGTTACGGAGTACCGGAATCTCTCCATGAGAACCTCCATATGGCCTTTCTATATGTATTCTCAAATGTCCTCTTCTACCAACACAACAATAAGCATGGTGCAGTCAATATATTAAACCAAGCAAACGTACCAGCCAACGAATTTGAATTGAAAAATGAAGCATTAAAAATCAGTAGAGATGGTAAAACAAGACACAAATAGAAAACTAATAACTACTACCCATCTTGTTTGAATTATCAGGTAGAATATGACCATAAAATTTGTGATTTTCCAATAACCAGTATGCTAAATTAATTTCCACAGTGTGTGGTTAGCTTACTCTACATTCTTGGTGGATAAATGTTTGTTTTTGAAGTGTTACCTTACTATTGTGTTTACAAAATAGTCTATTGGGTTGACTTAGAATGTAACAAATATGTCCAGTACCATTTTCCCCATCATTGTGTTGTAGTTGGTTGGGTTGGATTTAGTCTTTACATACTATAGTGTTTTACTGTATATGTGTGGTGTTTGATAAAAATTAAAATGTTACTAGTGGGGAACAGAAGTATAGTGCTTGAAAACATGACATTAACATGACAGGTTCATGTTAATATGCTCTCTTTAGAATGTTTCTGTAGGTTTCTAGAGGCAGACATTTAAAAGGCCTCACTTTTGAGTGCACATAACCTGGTAATAAACATGCATGTATATAATTTGTACCTGTAGATCTAACCCTGCATAATTCATTAAGCTTACTAGATTTTTTGTGAGAAATAATTACCCACCTAAAGTAAGGAACTTCTTAAAACATTAATTCCTAATACACTCCTCTTAAATAGCTTAAAAACAAAGAATTTTGCCTTTTAATGAAGTTCTCAGCATTTATACTAAAAATTATGTAAAGTACCCACTACATTTTTTTGTGCCTCAAGAAATCCTGTCTCCTAGGTTGAGTGTCTAAAATTGAGCCATTTGTCATCTTCAGCTGAGAAACTGATACTTGGGAGCTTAAAGGTATGCTAATTGCAGGTTATAAATCAAACACAGAGATGGAGGCGTGGAGATAGTTTTTAGATACTGGCAGAAAGTGTGTAAAACCATTGCAATGTAACCTTTTACACAAGTGCCATTTCCAAATGCAAATGGCTCATGCTCTTTAGACTACTCTTTGAATAATAAGTAAGATGAAATCTAGTAAAAGTCAGTCAGGGTGAAAGAGAATTGGTTCCAAATGAGGCTTTTCCTCCCCAAATGGATAATCTTCTCTATTGATCACAGAGGAAGCCTGAATACAGGTTCAGAGAAATGGCAGGGATGGGGGCAGGGAGACATTTAAAATTACTCTTTGATTTATTCAAAAGGCCTAGGAAAGAAGTCCACAGTTGTATTTAGCTTAAGTTTACCTGAATTTCCAATTCTGTTAAACATTTCAGTAAAGAAGCCAGTGCCTGTAATACATGACAAGTGTTTCCCTGCCCAGACTTTAACATCAGAGTCCTTTGCATCATAACCAAGCTTTTTTCTTGTTTAGACTCATTATCCTTTATATATGTTTCACAATTATAATAGAGGTATTAGCACACTTTGGTTAATATAGAGAGGCTATATTCCACAGAGATGAGCTGAGTTCTCATTACTAATACTTATAAAATAGTTGCACAGAGTAAAAATAGCAATTAATCCATTCCTGTGGTACATAGCATACCTCCTCCACTCTACTGAGTTATTATCTTTACTATTATACAGTGGTAGAAACATATGATATCTTACACAACTTATATTTAATATTTTCCACTAAATATATATTCTCACATGGGAAAGCATACAAACCTAAAATATACATGTTGTTTTTCTTCTTCATGAAAATGACAATCAAAGAAAAAATCTGACTTAGGATACCATAAGCCAGCTGATAGCTTTGAATTACGGAACAATAGAGTTGGCAAAGACTTTTCACAGTTGATAAAACTAAGACCCGGAGCAGGTGACTTGCTCAAGGGTACCCAGCCAACTATAGAACTCAGAACTCCCAATTGTTCCTTCTCTTCACATTTTGCTTCAGAACATTTCAGACTACATGGGCAAAGCCTGAGCAAAGCAGTTTGGCTCAGAATACAAAAGAACAAAAATTTCCCTGGTAGTTTGTATCCTATTCATCTTAACTATCAATCCAAATTCTGGTCAACAGTGATTTCTAGACAACCTTGCTTGTATTGAGCCACTGTTATCTGTTAACAGTGTTGCCTGGAGCAAGAGATCAAGAATTGTCCTAACTTTTCCCAGTGGACTCTGAACCACTTAATTTGTTTCCTAAAACCTTAACACTGCTAAAAAAGAGAGTAGAGTATTCCTTTTTGAAATGTCTTGTGTATGCACCTGAATTTTGTATAATCTGTGCTAGTGCCTCTCCGGAAGGGTAGATCTGATCACATAAATCCAGGAAGGAAACACCTGAGCTGATCAATGGAGATGGGAATTTTTGTGCAAAATGAACGTTTATGGAGTTTGAAATTTTGATGCAACATACTATCTCATTGAACTTTGTAAACTTGCGGCAAAGTTGTAATAGACAACAAACCTAGAGTACAGCTGTTTTCATATTGTTTTAAGCACTGGAAGACATTAAAATGACTTATTTCTAGTAAGAGATTCAGTGAGGGATATCCATGATAGTTGTATTTTGGAGCCACAATTTTCTATATTGTTGGCATTTTTAAAGTTGCTATGTAGATGAAAGAAAAAGAAAGCTCAAAGTCCTAAAGTTTTGATCAAATTCAGCATAGTTTTGAGAGAAATGCAATTTTAAGATAGTACTCTTTAAGCTAGTTGTGCAATGACTTATTAAAGTTATCTTTTTTCAAGAGAAAACAAGACCAATAAGTCATTAGACTATAAATTTCCAGTTAAAAAGATAAGTCACAAAATCAGTGACTCTAAGCAAAAATTTACTGGATGAATTGTATATATGAAATTCTAATCATTTGTGATTCTTAGTTAACAGTTTATAATGTTTGTATTTTTCAAGGGCCTCTATTTTTATTTACCCCAAATTATGGTTTTTGTCCATTTTTCTCAGCCTTTTGCTAAACTATGTAAGAGTGCTGAAACTTGGATGAAATGGGTCATATATACAGAAAAAATAATCTAAAAATATCTTTTAAGAGGGTTTTAGTAGTTTCCATTTTTACCAAAAGCACTATGGGACCATAGCATAAGTATATTTTAAAGAGGGATTAAGATTAAATGAAAAATAAGGGATTCATAAAATGGCTATTTAAATGCAGTATTTACTTTTGCAATGGAAGCATGAATCCACTGCCAGCTGTTGCATTTCATTTCACTTTTCTAGATTAGTCTTTACTTTGTAGTTAATCGTGAAAGCCATCTTCTCCCTACTCCATCCGTTTCTGAGCATGCTAAAGCACTTTGATCTTGCCATAAGTGTTGTCCTACAGCATGGGCTGTGATTACTAATGGGAGCCCTTGGCTCACCTGCTCTCCAACTTGGGAAAATGCCAGTACCTCCTCCTTGCCATCAGCAGGAACCAACTGAAATTAGTCTTTACAGCTTGAATCCCTTTCCAATGGCATGACCAGTGAGCATAGTGATGATGTCTGAATTAGGAACCAAATTTACATTGCATTTAAAGAAATAAGAGAGAAGACTCATGTGCTACTTGGAATGTTATTTGGTTCTTTCTTCCCCTCTTTGGAGAGTGTTGATGAGGATGCTCTCAGGTAAAGTGCAACCACAAGCCTTCTGAGTTTTGGTAGTCTGTGGAGTAGGCTGTGGCACTCAGAATTATTAGAAACTGCAGTCTTCATTCTTTTCATCTCTTTTACATTTCACATACATTGAAATAGATATGAGTAAAATTTATGAGGGAAATTTGATTTCCCAGTTTTGATTAATAGATTAAGTAAGATAGTGGCCTAGTTTTAGCAGTGCCTGTTGAAGGCAATAGAATAAGTAGCATTTAAAAAATAGAACTTTCATTTTAAAAATGTAGTTGCTAGTCTAATCAAACTGTAAATATAACTACAAATATAGATTTTGAGCACCAACTCACTAATTGGTGCCTTGTTTTCATTTTTTATTGTTAGTTTTTAAGGTTCTTATTTTATTACTTTTTATATCTCTAAGTAATGGATTTAATTTTGAAGGAGAGTTAGGGGAAGTTTAAGTTTTGACTACATTTATTCATCCCATCTAGATAGGTTCTAAACTGACATTGAAGCATGGTCAATGTAGATTATTGTCCATCACAACTCTCTACAGTTCACAGTTTAAGAACAAATTTACCTTTATACAAAAATAATAATTGTTAACTAATTATATTTAGTTGTTGCTTTGGCAACAAAACTACAACATGGCTACCTTTAGACATTGTGTGTGTGTGTGTGTGTGTGAAATTTTTATTTGTAAACTATACATGGTTTGTGACAGTATGAGCATGTCAAAGATACAGCTCAAAACTCAGAAAACAGATATGTTTGAATTCTTTTAAATCCCTAAGTCTCATGTGAAAGCTGAATTTGTGTCCTTGTGTGACTTTTTGATCAAAAAGTTTACAACACATAGATTTTAGAGTCAGGCTTTATAGTGTATAGAATTTGTTGTGTGGATTGGGTTATTCTTCAGTATTTTGACATCAAAACATAGTTGTTGCATATATAAAATAGTACCTGACCATTTTTACAACTAAAATTACTCTAATTATCCATGTAACATATCTGTAGCTGCAAAATTTCTGTTTTCTGAAATTACATATACAATTACATGAGGATTAGAGGATGACTAAAACATATTTTGAAATCAATTCATATTTGCAAAACCATACATAAAGATACTGTGGAATGACCCCTTGACAGTGTTTAAGAGACATATGCTGCCGTTACCTGATTGTCTCAATTAGGGTGCGGATGTGTGAGACACACCTTTTTTGCACTTATGTACATAGTCCATGAAAGCAATCCTTGGAGCTTTTTTTTTTAAATAAGAAGTCTGTGATGATAGCGGAAATGTTAGTAAGAAAGAGTTATTTCTAAGGCCTTGAGAAGGAGGGGTTTTTGCTTTGTTGTTGTGGATGCTTTTCTAGTTTGCTACAGCTCACCATGAGACAAGGCTGGTAACAGGGAAAGGACAATGTTAGCTAACAGCACTAAACAAGAGCAGAGGTATTTCTTTCAGCAAGACCACTAGCAATGATTTTTTGTTTTGTGAATTAACCCCCACTGTGAACAAACACACACATGCATACACACACACACACACACACACACACACCCCCCAAGTGGGTTTCTAGCAGGAGTTTACATTTTCTAATTATTACAAGAAGTTAAATATGCTGTAAGTTGCAAAATAGTTATTCTCATTATGGTCAAATGAGATTTCATCTTTCCCAGAAAATTATTGCTATATACATCAATTAATATGTATGTCAACTAATATGTATTTAAGTAATAGTGAAATTGTTATTGTTGACCTCTATTTCTCCTTAAGATTCAGGCCCCCAAACAAATGGGCAGTCAAAAAGATGTTACTGAACAGTTAAGTATGACCCTTCAACAAAGGAAAACATGCTCCTGGCACAACTTTGGAAATAACTTTATTTACATTATGCCTGCTCAGTGGAAGCTGTTTTCTGACCTGCCTTTACCAGATTACAGAATACCTGGATGTGCCATTTCAGCCTCCCAATATTTTCTTTTAACTAAGAAAGGAACCAGCCAAAATCTTACATAACATAGGAGCTGGAAGAGAATGTTTTGATCTGATCATTTCTGCCATTTTAGCTCCACACCACCTACAAATAGATATGGAACTTTCTTATCTTGCCCAGGAAATGAGACCTAGGAAAGGTTGAGGGTAGAAAGATTAAGGGACAGATCACTCTAGATCTTTTGAGTCCTTCACAAATTGAAACACGTAGCTCTTGTCCTGGAGAAGCCCGTTCTGGGGTTAGGAGAGCTGCTGCTGGGGCATAGCAGCCCATTTTTCTAGTTTCCACAGGATAGAAAATAGAGCTGGGAATATAACTCAGTGGTAGAGTGTTTGCCTGATATGTGCAAGGCCCTGGGTTCAATTCCCAGCACAAAAAACAAAGGCAGACAGAAAAATAAGCCAAAGTCAGAAAACAATCCAAGCCTTACAGTTGTCAAATAGCTCAGGGCCAGCTGGTTAGAAATTTCTTTTTCTTTTTTTTACTTCCTCATTTCATAAGCACTTACAACAAACAGCCTGACAATCTAACCATCATTTCCATTGATGTAAAATGTCAGCATTCATTCATTCTATAGTTAGGAATTCACCAACATAATTTCCCACTTTAACCTATGTCCTTGTTTTGACATTTCCTTGTGAATCTATAAGCCTCAAGAATATATTTTCATAAGGTCAAAAAAGAGAGAGATGAATTTTTTGTGGTTTATTTTATTTTTTTTATTGCCATGCTGAGGATTGAACCCAGGTCCTCACGCATGTTAGACAAGTGCTCTTACCACTGAGCTACATTCCCCAACCTGAAATATGAGATTTTAAGTTAGGAAAAAAATAAAATAATAGCAGGAATGGCCCTGGAAGCATTGCAGAAGACATTCAGTGAATTTACAACATGATGTGCCTGCTGACAGCATCTGGGTTGCATTCTTTGGAGCTTAAACACAGTGGTTATCTTTAAGTAAAACAAATTAGGGAACACAGTATAACAAATGCATATGAGACCAAAAAATAACCTCAGTTAGGATTCAGTTTGACAAATTCAGTTTCCAGCCCCTTTACTTGTCCTTACCTGTAAGGGAATTACTCATTAATACTCAAAATCTGAATTATTCAAGAGAAAACTTATTTTTATATAGAACTTATCCTCAATTATGGAATACCTAAAATAAAAAGATGTATCTCTGTGAAATAATTACCACTCTGCAGATATTGTAAAAATTCCTCACTAGTCATCTTCTACATTATGTTACTTTAAAAAAAAAATACCTCTGTAACAAGATCGAAAAGTAACCTATTAAGTAGGCATTTTTTTCTCCCAAACACATAACCTGAAGATTTCTCTATCTTAGAACTGCATGATTCCAGAGCTTATATCTATATATAGATGCTATTTGTTAGTAATGGAAACCAAATTATTTTATTGTTGTCTTTTGTGTCTAGCAGTTGAGGGAATGATGTGAACATTATTGTCATTAGATTCTGAGGATGACCCTTCCAAAATAAGTTTCTTTTTATTATTATTGTTGCCGCTTTAGTTATTAGAAAGTGAATAATTTGTTCCCATGCTCCCAATTACACTCATTTAAAATTAACAATATTTTTGTTTTTTGTTTTTGAGATGGAGTCTGGCTATATTGCCCCCAAGTTGACCTCAAATTCCTGGGTTCAAGCAATCCTCCCACCTCTTGATTAGATGGGACTATGGGTGTGTGCCACCATGCCCAGCTATCAACTAAGACTTTTTAAAAGATACTCCTAAAATTCTTTTTTAAAGGACTAATTTTATGTCTTCATAAAACAATGTGGAATATAAACAATGGAAACATGTATTTGGGGCAGAAAATGGCAAATTAAAAATACCTATAAGAAGACTATTAACCCTGTGCAACAATTATAGATTCAAATAATGATCAGAATATTTTATGAATAAAAAACATTCCAATAATGTTTTGTCTTTAAAATAGAATAGTTCATTCCCTCAACGGCAGATGCTTTGGCTATTTTTTTTTTTTGCAAGTTATAGCGCTGTAGTGCTTGTTCGTGTTTAGAAGTATACATTATGCAACTCATTTCAATATGCTACTTTTATGTCATTTTTTTGTTCTTTTAATAAAGTATGTAAATTCTTTGGTTATGTCTTTTTTTATGAATGCATATTCACACATTGAGTTCACTTCAAAGCTATTCATGTTCTAATTTATCAATCCCGATATTTAGCAATTCCGATATAAAATTTAAATTAGTGATTTGGTTCCACTTTATATTTCATACATATATTAAATTTATTTCCAAATACCTTCAGTATTTTGAATTATGTAGATAATATAGCCATTGTGTTAGATGTATGATTCTCATCAGATTGAAATTACTAACATAAGATAGACATATATTTTAATAAAAGAAAAGGAAGAATTTTGAGATCATGCTCACTGGTTTCCATTGTCCCTCAGAAATCCTGAGGAATGTTTTAAAATATGTCATTAGGTGTTTGTATGTGCCAGTTATTCATTTCCATTCTGCATCTTTTGTGTAACATCTGAAACCAGTGTTGTTCATTTCATCCCTTTTAAAGATGAGCATCAATGGTTTCATGACAATGAGATGCACAAATGTTCCATTAAAATGTTTTCTGTCACTCAAAATTGGTTATCTCCAATAAATAGCACAGAAATGAAAGGATAACCATTTTTATTCTTTAAGAAAACAAATGTAACTAGATAATACTTTATTCTGTCCGATTTCTAAATGCTTCAAAAACACTAATCAAGAACTTCTCTGTATTGATTTCTCTTCTGGAGTCTGGCTAGTAGAAAATTGAGATGAAGATAGTTGGGATCAGAGGTTGTGATGAAGTATTATTGACCCATCTATTACAGCAACAAGGACCAGAGAGGAGGTTGCGTCCTTGTCCAGCATCAGCTGTACCATATAGATCCCCCGTGCTCTTTGTGCCCTACTTTACTATTTCTACTGTGGTTCCACTTTGGCCTTTCTTGATAAGCCTACTTTAAGTCCTTTAGTGTGTCACATGTGTTTCTGTGAGTCTGATAATCCCAGCACCAAAACCAGTTCAGTATACAGACATTTACAAGAGGTCTCTGGCCTCGTCAGAATTCAGTTTATGTCTTTCTTGTCAAAGCTGCTAGATGGGTATGAATTCAGGGCAGGCATTCCCAACTGTTGTCAAAATGGAAAGTGAGTTTCTGTTGATTGGGAGAAAGTGGACCCACAGACAAAACCAGATGTAAACCAAGTTTGTCTTGGGTATTTTCATCTTCTTTTCGCAACACTCTTCTAAGGCCCTCCCTTCCTCATCCCTGATGGTGGTCTCTAGCCCTCTAAAAGCTCTGTGGTAGCAACTTCTCAGGCCCACCTTCTTAGGTAGATCTGGAGTTTTTCCCTTCAGAATATTCCTGCTGAGCATATCAGGCTATGGAGAGCAGCTCATAGCTGAGATCTAAGGGGAAAAAAATCACACTCTGGTGTTATGGAATGGCAGTGCTTTGTGTGCTGCCCCTCCTGAGAGTGTATTTAAAAAGGCAACAATCTCCAGTAGTACAGTATTGAACAGCAGACGACCACATGCATGGATAAATGAGATATGTTTTACTGAAGCAAACCACTAGGTTTTAAATCTCAGAATTTAGGAGCAGCATCAAATTTCTATTAACCAATGGAGCAATCATTTACCATTTCAGAAAGGCCAAAAAGTATAGACCCTTGTAATTTCATAATTGTCAGGAAAGTTCTGATATAATAATGAACCTAAAATATTGCCTAGATGGTAAACATCTCAAAGTTCCACAGGCCAAAATCCATGCACATGGTCAGCATCTGTACAGAGCATGACACAAAGATAAACCTAATACGTGATTTTGTTTCTGGGGTGATCTAATGCCTATACATGTTAATATTCAATGGGTGAACACACATGGTCTTTTTTTTTTCTTTTTGGTATCAGGGATTGAACTCAGGGGCATTTGACCACTGAGCCACATCCCCAGCCTTATTTTATATTTTATTTAGAGACAGGGTCTCACTGAGTTGCTTAGTGCCTTACTGTTGCTGAGGCTAGATTTGAACTCATGATCCTCCTGTCTCAGGCTTCCCAGCTGCTGGGATTACAGGCGTGCACCACCGCGCCTTTCTCTGATATTTTTTAACTTGGCTTTTTCCTGTACTAGAAATCTCCATTTAACTGAGCCCTCCCAGATTTTCCTTTTAGTAAGTAACTTAAACTTCTTCCTTAGGAAGACACTGGATATCTGAGGAACAAAAGCAAACAGCTGTAAAGTACTTTAGCTAGAAGGGGCAGTCACTAGGACATAGGGTAAGGCTTGTGAGAAGTATAGAAAGTCTAATGCTCATCTGTATAGACATGCCCAAAGCAAAAGAACAGAATTCTGAAGTGGATACAGAAATCAGTATAAGAAGGAAGTTCTAGGCCAGATGAGGTAGCACATGCCTATAAGCCCAGCAACTCTGGAAGCCGAGGCAGGAGAATCTCAAGTCCAAAGCCAGCCTCAGCAATTTAGCGAGGCCCTAAGCAACTTACCGAGACCCTGTCTCTGAATAAATATAAAGAAAGGGCTAGGGATGTGTCTCAGTGGTAGTGCCCCTGGGTTCAATCCTTGGTGCCAAAAAAAAAGGAAGTTCTAGCATTTTTGTCATGTGCATGGAAACAGCACGGTGCAGAGGCAGGCAAGGTATCCAGTACAAAGTACAACAGGAACATACAAATGACAGGTTTTCATGATGAGAGAGACAGATGTCTCCCTGTAAGTGATACAGTGCACTCTCTTTGTGTGCAAATGCAAACAGAGAGAGAGGTGAAAAATCATGGAGTAACAGTGGATGAATAGCAGAAACAGCACCTGCTAATGCAGAGAGCCTGTTCATTGAAAACTGGATTTGAAGCAATCTGAGGAGTGTCTGCAATCGGCATGTTTTGCTAGAGATGTAATATGGCTACAGATGATGATGATCTGCCCATCAGGGATCAGTGTATTTCTCAAGAAGATGAGGAAGAATAAGATTGGGACTGAGACTTTGCCTTTAGCATTCATGACCTGAAGAGTTGAACAATTATTTGTTGGTTAAATTGGCAGTTAAGAGATAATCCTATCTGTGTTAATTATATATAAATATATTGTAAGTGGTTATTGGTGTGCCTTTGTTAACTCTTTAGTAAATGTGTGTGTTTAGTTCATTCAAAGTGTCTTGGTCTTTTTTAAATTTCCATTAACAGAGTCCCAAGTTAAAATTTTTCATTTATAGGAGGTTATATTTGGCAAACCTGAACCTACATGAGTCCAGGCAATCAATAGTTACAAATTGGGACTCTAGCTGCCAATAAATGAGTCATTTGTCCTAACAGGTACACCCCAGTTTTTATGAATGTTATACGAGGCCTCACTGATAATATCAAGTGTTCACCATAAGCAGAACCACCAACAAATAAAGAGACCCTTATTATAAGCAACTCTTCTCCTGATTTGCACCTCCAGAAATACTCTAGAACTTAAAGAGGCATGGGATCTCTAGAGTCATTGGGCCAGAGGAACACCAAAAGCACTGAGGAAAAATGGCCAAGGAATGTGGTGAACCCTAGCCACATTCACTGTTGTCCTCCACTCTCCCCATCTTTGAAAAATGTTATCCTTGTGCTTCAAAAAAAAAAATCAGCTCCTGATGTTGTTATGATACTTAACAGAAAAGTTAGTCTAGAAATAACTTTTTTAGGGCTGAGGATGTAGCTCAGTGGTAGAGCACTTAACCAGCATGTGCAGGACCCTAGGTTCACTCCCCAGCACGACACACAAAAAAAATTATGTATACAGGAATAACTTGTTGAGTAATAGTAGACTGAAAAAAAACTTAAATAGTATTTTTAAATTATCATGTCTGCATTCAGTGCTGTGCTACTTCACCCTTCTCCCCTTCTCCCTTCCAACTCCCCTCTGCATTACCACCAGAGTGATTTTTTCTAAAGTCAAAAACCATTTATTTGATGTTCCTGACTAAAAATCTTCCATAGCTCCTCCGTGCCTCTTGAGTAAAGTCTGTACTTTAACACAGTACTCTTTTGTGCTCTGGCCTTAGACTTGCCCTGCAGTTTCACCTTTCCCCTCTGTTTTCTGTAACTTGTCAAAGAAAACCAGAGCTGTACAGAAGATAAAGCAGTAAAAACAAGTTTGTTTTTTTTAGGACTGTTGCAATAGGGGAAAGGAGACTTCAGTATTGAACTGGACTAAATGCTAAATACAACTGGGAAAAGTGGGAAGGTATAGTTCAGAAGGAGGAGGGGGGTCAGAAGAGGGAAAATGACTAAGAGGAAACATCAGGGATGAGGAAGCATTCTGGCTCAACCGTCCTAAGGATTATTGCTGAAGACAGGCCAGGGTGACCAGACATCACCTTGAGGGGAGAAGGAGGATGAAGAATTGCATCAGATATGGGAGTGGAGGGTTTTAGATAAACAAACTATCAGGATTCTTGCTAAAACTGAGTTATGCAAAGACAGATATGGAAGTGTAAGTATCAAGGCCTAGTTGGGAAGACAATTCGGGAGAGCCTTAATAAAGTTTAGTCAGGAGAAACTTCATCAATGTACACTGCAGGCAGATGAAATCACATTGAGGGAAATAAAGTTCAACAAGAGATCTCTCAACTCAAAAATACTCTCCACAAGAGTAGTAAAGGGGAAAAAATGTGCATATTCATGAATAAGCATTAAGCCAGAATGCGATACACTTCACAGGCAACTATGAATGAGGTAGAAGTTAGGACAGCCAAGATGGTGGAGGCAAGGTTCAAGAAAAATGCTGACCAGTGTGTAAAACTGGATGAGTAATCATGTTCCTGTTTACAATAAATCCCATTACCATGGCAACTCCCACCTTGGAGGGCTTATCACCATAGTGACTCCCACCACAAGTTCTGTGTTCTAATTAGGCAAAAATAAAATAACCAATAGGAAAAAATGGGGCATAATCTCCAATCAGGTCCACAGTAGGATATACAAGACAAGACTTGCCCAGATATGAGGGCTGTGGGCCACTCTCTCAAGCTCTGCCTGCTCCACTCTCTTTTAGAAATGTACTTTCACTTTGAATAAATCTACATTCCGTTACTTCTGTAAGCCTTGCTCGATTCTTTTACAGGAGGCCAAGAACTTGGACCCCAACTGGACACCCCACTAGTATCACTAAGAGACTGCAAAAACATAAAGAAATCTCAGCCCCCTATACAGCCAAGCAGATACAACTCATTACATGCACGTTCTCAAGATAAGCAATAATTACTCCTCAAGTAAGAGGACTTAAGAGCATCTTTTGTCACTCAAAATTCTGTCCTAACTTTATCATGATAACTTAGGAGGTCACTTGTGTTAACTTTATCAGAAGAAAAAAATAAATAAATTTCTCATATCTTTATGGCAGGAAGTAGTTTTGCAGATTACAGCAAGTTCCCACTCTTCCTATACAGAAGTAAGACTTACCATTTTCCCTTGATCTTTGCATATCAAAAAGAAGTCTCTCAGGAGTTGAAAGACTGGGAGAAAGCCTTGTTTATTTAGCCATTTAAAAACATACAAGTATGTGAAAAGGTCTGAGAAACAAACAGTAAAAGAAATGGGGTGGGAGTGGAGAGAAATTTCTTATCTTTTTTCTTTTTCCAGTAATGAGGATTGAACTCAGGGCCTTGCACCGGCTCTACCACCGAGCTACACCCCCAACCCTTTCTGTTTTTTAATTTTGAGATGAGGAATCTCACTAAATTGCCCAAGCTGACTTAAGTGCCTGGGATTACTGGAATGAGCCACCATGTCTTGTTTCTTCCCTTATTTTCTTTTTTTTTAAATTTTTTGGTTGTAGATGGACACAATATCTTTATTTTATTTATTTATTTTTATATGGTGCTGAGGATCGAACCCAGTGCCTCACACATGCGAGGCAAGCGCTCTACCGCTGAGCCACAATCCCAGCTCCTTCTTCCCTTATTTTCAACAGGGTAGATAACACTTTTTATCTTTAATTTGCATTTGCCTTTACACCACTCAGTTTCCCAGATACACACCGTAGTTTTCCATATCTCTGTGCCATTTTTCTCTCCACTTGGAAAACTTTCCCTTCTTCCTCTTCTTTGTAAATTATTCATCTTTGTAAATTATAGCCATTGTATATACCAACAATCCTTCAGGTCTCTGGCTTTACCTGATACCACTGAGATGCAAGTAGTATTTCTTTGGTGTTTACCAGGTGATCTCAAAGCTCAGTACCCATCTACTATATAAATATTTTAAGATTGGATTGGGTGTGGGGGTGCATGCCTGTAATCCCAGTGGCTTGGGAGGCTGAGGCAGGAGGATCACTAGTTCAAACCAAGCCTCAGCAACAGCAAGGCACTCAGCAACTCAGTGAGACCCTGTCTCTAAATAAAGTACCAAATAAGGCTGGGGATGTGGCTCAGTGGTTAAGTTCCCCTGAGTTCAATCCCTGGCAAAGATTTTAAGATTGTCTATATGTATCTGCCATTAAATTGGGCTTCTCAAGAGTAAGAACCAGGTCTAGCTGACCTTGCTATCTTTTATGATGTCTGGAATAACCACCACACAGTAAATACACACACAAAAACAATTTGGAAAAGCAACTGAGAAATCAGATTACTTTTATTGTAAAGAAGAAAAAGCCCAATTAAATAAAAGTTGTTTGCATAATGATAAAGGAAAATTTCACAAATTCCTCTTATAGAAATAATAACTAGGCCTCAAGGAACAACTTGGTCTCCTTGTCTGTCACTTTCTGTTTCAGTCTCCTGCTTCTCTCTGCAAACCATGTTTCTTGGCTTATTGCTCAGTACTCAGGCAATTGTTAAGGCTACTGTTAGAAGGTAGCCATATTGTTAAGGTCTACATCAATGATACCCTGCACCAGAAGTACCAGGAAGGCTTGTAAAACAGATTACTGGGACCCACCAGAGAGTTGCTATTTCAGTAAATATGAAATGAAGTATGAGGTTTCCATTTCTAATAAGTTCCCAGATATTCATACTGATGGTCTGGGGACCACATATTGAGAATTGTTGATCTATGGGATCTTCAAACATGATGCCCCATAAAGAATTGATTCAGTCACTGAACCCCAGTCCTGATTCTCATGATAGAGAATCCAGTTGACCCTACTTGAGTCATATATTTAATCCATGTTACATTCAGTTGTGTCCAAAAGGTTGGAGTCCCATGGTACATATGATATGTTGCCTCTTTGAGGCTGTGGGATGAGAAATATTTTAAAGAAGGTGCATCTCTCATAAATCTCTGCCATGGCTGCATTTAAAACTATGTTTCCATAGTGAATTAGATCCTTGGCCTATGTCACTCAGTTCTCCAGAGCCAGTAGAGCCTATTAGAACACAATAACAATATAGTGGGCACCTCAGGCCAATCATCTCAAAGTGAATCAAAACCTCATGTCCAGCTCCAAATTCATAAATAACCCTTTCATACATACTACTCCTCTGCACAGTTGTCCAAGTCAATGCATTTGACTCTTCCTATCCTACCCCACCCCCTACATTCAATCTACCAAGTCCTGTGAATTCTATTTCTTAATGATTTTCACCTTCCCTACTATGCCCAGTTAGTTCTGCCTCACACTCTGCCAGTGCTCTTTGCCTCCAATCTATTCTTCAGATTATTACCCGAATGTTCCAGCTAAAACAGCTTTCCAATCTTTGCTTCTTGAATCAGCTAGGTTGGACCTGGAGCAGCCTATCATGTCTAGTAGCAGGCAGCTGCAAATCTACCTCTCCCAGAGTGATATTTAAAAATTATCATGTTATGTATGCTATAATGTCATGTGGGAAAGGATGAGGAAGCTCAGATCTAAAATAAGTTTCACTATATAACTCCATGGCTTATAGCATTTCAGTGATGCCCCATAGCTCTCAGGATAAATTCTAAACACACCCTATAATTGCTTATAACATCTGGAATGATCTAGACTCTATTTCTCCAGCTTCGTCTCTTGCCATGGTCTGTCTTGGACTAACTTCAACAGTAGGAAAATGTTTATAGTTTCCAGCACCCACCATCTTATCTCATGCTTGCAAGCTATTGTTCCTGGGTTTTTTTTTTATCTGTAATGCTCATTTTCCTGCCCTTTTGCCTGCCTTACATACTTTGAGACTGTTTAAGTAACATATCCCCCAGGAAAACTTCCACTTATACTCCTCACCTCCACTAGTACACCCCTCTTTAAAACTCTTATGAGAACTTGAGCATATAATTGTCATTGAACTTACCATACCATGTTAAAAAATCTTTTGTGTTGGGCATGGCAGCACATGCCTGTGATCCTACAGGGAGGCTGATGCAGAAGGATCACAAGTTCAAAGCCAGCCTTAGTAACTGAGTAAGGCCCTAAGGCCCTAAGCAACTTAGACCTTGTCTCTAAATTAAAAATAAAAATGGCTAGGGAGGTAGCTCAGTGGTTGAGGGCCCCTGAGTTCAATTCCTGGTACAAGAAAATATTTTTTGGTTCTCTCATGTACCTGTGAGTTTCTTGAGGACAAGGTCTATATCTTATCTATCACTATATTTTCAGCACCTAGCATAATAATTAAAGAGGAGGATCATATGACTCAACAAGAACAAAACCCAACTGGAAAATGGGCAAAGGACTTAAATAGTATTTCTCCAAAGAAAATATCCAAGTGGGTAATAAGCACATGAAAAACCATTCAGCATCATTAGCTATTAGGAAAGTGCAAATCAAAAGTACAATGAGAATATCATTTCACACCCACTAAGATAGCTATGATGGGAAAAAAAGAAAAATAAAAGTGTGGATTTTTTTAAAAGAAAGAAAGAGTGGATTTAAAAATCAGGACCCTTGTACTTTGCTGGTAAGAATTAAAATGGTGCAGACATTATGTAAAACATTTTGGTGGTTAAACAGGGAAAGTATAGGGCTGCACAGCCATAATCCCATGTATTTGAGAGGCTGAGGAAGGAGCAACCAAGTTCAAAGCCAGCCTGGGCAACTTAGCAAGACCCTGCCTCAAAAAGCTAAAAAAATGGGGCCTGGGTCTGGAGATGTAGTTCAGTGGTAGAACACTTGCCTAGCAAAGAGCAAGGCCTTGGGTTTAATCCCTAGTACTGCAAAAAAATTAAAACTAAAAAATTAAACAATTAACATATGAATCAACAATTCCACTCTTGGGTATATGTTCAAAAGAATTGAAAGTGGGGTCTCAAATGGACACTTGTACATCTATATTCATAGCAACATTATTCACAATAGTTAAAATGTGGAATCAACCCACGTGTCCTTTTTTTTTAAATAAATTCTTTATTTTATTGCTTTGTACGTGGTGCTGAGGATCGAACCCAGGGCCTCACGCATGTGAGGCAAGCGCTCTACCACTGAGCTACAATCCCAGCCCCCCCACGTGTCCTTTGATGGATGAATGGACAAAGTATATATCATACAAAGGAATACATACAAATGGCATAGATATATATTAGAATATTGTTTATCCATTAAAAAGAATGAAATCCTGTCACATTCAACATTTATAAAACTTGAGAACATTAGGTGAAATAAGCCAGTCACAGAAGCACAAATAACAAATGTTTCCACATCTATGAGGTACCTAGAATCATGAAATTCATGCAAACAGACAGTAGAATGGTGGGTGCCAGGGACTGAAAGAGGAGAAATGGGGAATTGCTCAATGGGTACAGTTTCAGTCTTGCAAGATGAAAAGAGTTCTAGACATGGATGGTAGTGATGGCTGTGAAATGTGCCACTTCTTACCACTGAACCATAAACTTAAAAATAGTTAATGTGTCATGTATACTTTTCCACAAGTTAAACAAATGAATACAGATGACTCTATGATTTCTATGCTAAGCTGGGACACAGAATCCCATTTTCAAGACTGGGAGACATAATTCCTAGGAATCAGCCTTCCTCATTGTACTACCCAACCATTTCTTTGGGAGGTTCTACCATATTCCCCAGAGCACTGACCACCAAGCTCATGATGCACAACATGATAGCAAAGGGCTCCTTATTGAACACTTCCTTCTGATTGCTCCTCAGGAAATTCTCCTATTTTGCCTTTTTTGGCTTTTCCCTCCCCAAGCCTTCACTTCTTTCCCCTCTTGTTATGGTTTAGGTGTATGACTTCCCCCAAAAGCTGGTGTGTGAGACAATGTAAGAAGGTTCAGAGGTAAAATTATTGGATTGTGAGAGTTTTAACCTAATCCGTGCATTAATCCTCTGATAGGGATTAACTGGGTGGTAAGTGAAGGCAGATACTGTGTGGCTGAAGGAGGTAGGTCACTGGGGACATGCCTTTGGGGTTATATTTTGTCCCTGATGAGTCAAGCTCTCTGCTTCAGGATTTCTGCACCCTGAACTACTTTCCTTCTCCATATCTTTCATCATGACGTTCTGGCCCAGAGCAAGAGACTCAGCCATCTATGGACTGGAACCACCAAAACCGTGAGCACCAAATAAACTTTTCCTCCTCTACAACTGTTTTTGTCAGATCTTTTGGTCACACTGGTGAAAAATCTTACTAAAACACCTCTCCATCTTGGATATCCAGAATAATTCTCTAAATAAGACAATGGTTAAAAAAACAACCAAACAGTAATAACAAACAAAATAGTAGTTAGCTTCTCATGCCTAGTTCAAAAGGAGATTCAGACAAGGGAAAATAAATTTTTAGCTTCTTTTATGATATGGGAGGGCAAAGTCCCTATAGTAGTGAGAAAAAAACATAAGCTATTGTCAACAATGATTCTTAGTGTGAGCTAAATGGAGCGGGAGAAATGACACTTTATAAGATTATGGGTGTCACTTTGTCCAGGTTCTTCTGGTTATAAGTGACAGAATTCAAAATAAAGCTCAATTAGTAAAGATGACATATATTAAGTCAAGGAACTGCAAGATTCCTGGGCAGTTTAGCTTTAGGCACAGCTGTGTGCCGGTGCTCAAACTGTAAGTCTAGAAATCTGCCTCTCTCGTTTTCTCAGTTGTAACTTCTATTGTATTGGAAGACCCATCCTTCATCTAACCAGATAAACAATATAGAAGAAGAGAGTTCATTGTTCTTAATAGTTACAGTTTAATTCCTTAGGCTGATTTATTGGCCAAGTTTGGCCTCATGCTTATACTAGCTTGGGCCACATGTCCATTCTCAAAGCTAGGGAATGGAACATTCTGATTAGCCTTGTTCAAGTTTATGTGCCTACTCTTTGAATCAGAGAGTGAGACATGCCCACTCTGACCTGTGGATGGAGAGGAAAAAGAAAAGAGGAGAGAGAGTGCACCAGAGCTAGTCAAATGAAAACCACAGTGCTGTTCCCAGAATAATTGGAAATATATGTGGAGCACCATATGAACTACATGAACACCATATGAACAGAACATTCTATTACATGATAACCTACTCAATTTATTAAAAGTTTTCAATTAATATAATACAACTGTATCAAATGCAGATAAAAATGTACTTGTAGACATTATCACCCTATATACATGTATGATCACACTACTGGAGTGACTCTGCACCATGTACAGCCAGAGGAATGAGAAGTTGTGTTCCATTTGTGTATAATATATGAAAATGCATTCTACTGTAATAATTAATTAATTAATTTTAAAAATGTACTTGTGCCTTATATAGAGAGAGACAACCCAAATTCGTATACCACTACTTTAAAGTTGGAACTTTAAGAGCAAGGTCATTCAGGACTTGATGTAGCTTCCTATCGTCTCACAACTATGGCTAAATGATACATTTGACTCTGTCCAAAATATCCAATGTCCAATGTTCAAGCTTTGAGGGAAAACAGGATGGAGTAAATTAAACTTCCTATTTGGAAATAGAAGAGATGGCAACAATATACTAAAATTACCAATGAATATCATCTCAACTTTATATATGTTTATGGCAAGAACTCTCTGATGTAGTAATAGAGTTTTTGTTCAGCTTAGCTGGGCATCCTATATTCTGCTCTCAAAGAGCATGTCCCTTGATTATTTTCCTACTTGGCTGGTGCTAAAAGAAGCTTTGCAAAAGTTTAGCCATCTGGGAACTTCACCATTTCATCAAACCACTTCCTGTAGGTGTGGATTAGGGTCTTCCCTGGGGGTTGAAAAATCACATGCATCTGTGTGTGCGCACACGCACGCATGTGTATGTTTGTGTGTTTGGGCTAGGCTTGGAGTTTCTCTGGAAAACTTTAACAACTTAGCAAGTACATTGCTTACTATTAAACTTAGTTTTCTATAAGATAAAAATCAAAGATAATAGTGGCTTACCCAAGACCATAAGTTTCTTTCTTTCTTTTATAAAAGAAGCCTGTAAATAGATCATCTAGAGCTGGTATGAAGTACACAACTTCCTTCTTGCTCTCTGCTCCAACATCCCTAGGGTATGGCCCTCATTCTCGTGGCCTAAGATGGCTGATAAAACACCAGCTATCACATCCACATTCCAGGCAGTGGAATGGGGAAGGGTGAAGAAGGTCACGTCTCCTGCCTCCTAAGGAACTTCACAGAAGTTCACAAAATACTATTGCATATGTTCCATGGACCAGAAATTAAAAGCACAACTATGCCTAGCAGTAAGAGAGGTTGGGAACCTGACATACAGCTTTTTATATTAAAAGGCAATATGCCCAGATATGAATTATGTATCTGTTACTAAAGAAGGGGAAATAAATATGAGAGTAGGCCACTAGAATTCTACCACAGTAAATTTGATTTAGATTCCATTTCTTTGATTGCTAGTCAAAGGAAGAAGGGTTGTCAATTCAGATCCTTAGATCTTCACTTTCAACTCACAGTCGACAAGACATAGAAATCTTCTCAGGTCCCCTCATTTAAATGACTCTCTCTTAGATTTTTTTCACTTAAGTCATTAGATTAGAGTGAGAAGACATGGATGATCTGAGGTATTGACCCTCCTTTGGTATAAATAGGTGTTTGGGGGATTTCTATGAGTTCAAGCTTTTCACAGGCCCTGTTCAACCAGATTACCTTCCTCTTAATGTTTTAAATGCTACCTTTATTTCTTTATTTATTTTGGTACCGGGGATTGAACTCAGGGGTACTCGACCACTGAGCCATATCCCCAGCCCTATTTTGTGTTTTATGTAGAGACAGGGTCTCACTGAATTGCCTTAGTGCCTCACCATTGCTGAGGCTGGCTTTGAACTCGCGATTCTCCTGTCTCAGTCTCCCAAAGTTCTGGGATTACAGGTGTGCACCACCACGCCCCGCTAAATGGTACCTTTATATTGAGGTACATAATTTAGCATTTCTACTCCTTCAAGATTCACAGTATGAGTCTCATTCTTTTTGTATTGCTAATAGCAGGCATAAAAAAACACTTAACAAAACTATCTCTCTCCTCTCAGTTTTAGATATGTCTATTTCAGCCACATATTCCCCTCCTTTTTTGCAAGCTACTAGTGAAGGCCATAAGAGATCTCCATAAGCTCTAACAAGCTGACATGTTTCTACAGGTGCCTAAAACTGCTATTCTTAACATGAAGACTTTTGTCCTACAACTTACGGCCGTGAGATGACTTCTGTTCCTCCAGGCATTTTGAGCATATTCTAGACAGAAAGAAGAATGAAGCAACAAAAATATTCAAGGATTTGTCAACTGCATATATTCATTTTTAAAACTTTCCCAGAAACTCCAATCAATGAGCTAGAACAGTTATATAGGGCCACGGGGGGCCAATCCACAGTGTCTGCTACAGTTTGCCACTTTGGGCAGCCAATATTTATACATGTCTATTTGCCTATTAATGGAAAAGGCAATACAGGCCAAAAGTCTCATCTATTACAGCCTTTAATTTTTTTTAATGGGGAATTGAAGCTAAGGGCACTTAACCACTAAGCCACATCCCGAGTCCTTTTTATGTTTTATCTAGAGACAGGGTCTGGCTGAGTTGCTTATGTTCTTGCTAAGTTTCTGAGGCTGGCTTTGAACTTGTGATCCTCCTGCCTCAGCCTCCTGAGCCCCTAGGATTACAGTCCTGCGCCACACTGCCTGACATTTATAGTCTTTACTTTGAAGTTAGCATCTCTAGATTTCGCACAGCCCTCTCCATAAATCAGATCTTGTCAGCTAGCAATTAAAATACAACTGGTCTTCTCCTCACATGATCACTAGAAAATGTTGTTGAGAAAAGATATCTGCCATTTATTATTTTTTAAGAATTTAACTTTCATTTTTTATTTACTTGATTTTTATGTGGTGCTGAGGATCAAACACAGTGCCTCACCCGTGCTAGGCAAGAGCTCTACCACTGAGATACAACTCCTGCCCAGATATCTGCAATTTAAAACTCTATTCTGAAAACTCCTCTAAAGAAAACACATAGCAGTCACTGGTCCATTGCTTACTATATTTCATCCCATAATCATCATCATGTTCGTTTTTTCTAATCCAAAAACTGGTTTATAACCTTTCATATAATCATCACATGGCATAATTCTATTCATCACACAAGCTTAAAAGGTAAACAGAGCAGCAATGTATTTATTCACCAGGAACATATGGATGCACGTTTGTCTTCTCCCACACTGTGAGCAAAAAGCCTAGAATTCTCAGCATGTGCACATTATCAGTATATTTCCAAAAGCTGCCTCATGGGGATCGTTTAGAGCACTGCAGGACAAATGGGAAACATCTCATCTGAGTGCTTCTGAGGATGGTACATCAGATAAGGAAACCAATGATAGTGGTGCAGAAGCATTGGACCCAGAAGATTCAAGTTTTAAGTCCTTACTTCACAACACTGGAGTCAATTTTCTCAAGTGTAATATTTTGACTATAATGCACAAATCAAGAACAACTAATGTGTTAGCTTTGTTTTTCAGGCCAGAAAAAAATGTTTACTAAACTGTCATGAAGAAATGATGTGCGTCGATTTGGACTATTAAATTTCAGCATATATTCACAAGTATTGTGCATCAAAGACTGTTTAGTAATCAGTTTTTTAAATCAATTTTCTGTTTAGTAAATCAATTACTGTTTAGTAATCAGGTTTTTTTAATCAATTTTCTTTTCTAAGAAAAACACTTCACATAATGGTCACGCCCCACTTTTTTGCAAAAAAAGAAAATTTGGCATAAATTCTGTGATGATTATGAGGTGAAATAAGGTATATCAACTTCTGCTAGGCAGAAATAATAAGGATTTCCTGCCTTGACTATGAAGTATGTTCTTTGATGGGCCAACTTAGCAGGTCCTGGTTCTGCTCTCTGGGAGGATTTCCCTTATTCATTTTCCTCCATTTAAAAAAAAATCTGTCCTCTGAGGGGATCCTTCTCATTCACTCATGGCTAAATTTGAGACAGGCACTTGGAAAATTATCCTGGAGACTGTACAGCTTCACATAATTTCCTATGAAACACCTGGGATTTGCATATGGGTTGAACAGTTACAGTATGTTGTTGGCTTTGGCAATGGAATACCATCAAAAGGTAAGCATGTTTCTAGTCAATTACATGTACAAGTAACTACAGCCAAACGTCTTGACAAGACATGGTATTTAAGTCTGAGGGGTCCCCCCCTTTTTTTAATTTACTCGTCTTTCCACTCGACCTATCCTTGTGGCCCTAAAATAATCTTGCTGAATGAGACCACTCACAATCAGATCATTGTCAGTGGGTTTGCCCCTTGGTCTGGGAGTGAATTATGAATAGAAATTAACTTTAAAAAGGCAGAGACCACCATGTTATCTTCTGCTATGGCAGCCAATTATTTGCTCCAATGGTACCAACTTCAGCTTGAGATACAGAAGCAGTTGGTGTTGTCACCCCCACAAATCTCCATAATATGGGACAAATACTGTAGCAATGATATTTCTTTCTGCATCTACTTGAGGGCTTTCTCAGCTCTAATTTAAGTTAATTCATCTGTTGTAGAACTTTGATAAAAGCAACAGGAAGTAGTAAATTTAACACCCTGATTTTCCCCTGTGAGTTCTAACACTACAGTCACTTCTCTTTGCACATCTGCTCCATTCTCCTTTGTGCTGAACAGATTTTGATCTCTCTGAACTTTCTGCTGGCCTCACCAATGCATAGATTAATACAGCCTACAGACTAGGGGATGTGGCTCAGTGGTTGAGCATTTGCTTAGCATGCACAAGGCCCTGGGTTCCATCCCCAGCACAGCAAAACAAAACAGAAAACCCACTTCCTCTGTGTTGTGGCTTAAATATGGTTTGTGCTCACCAAAACACTGGAAGAGGTGAATACGTATTTAAGAGAGACTGATGCCTTTTTCCTGGGAGTTGGGCGGACTGAATGAGTTTTTATGCTCTTGCAAATGGATTGGTTCTCTTGAGAGTAGGTTGTTGTAAAGCAAAGCCACACCACATGCTTGGCTTCTTTGCACACTCTGGCTTACCCTTCTGCTCCAGGATGAGGACTTCCCAGAAGCCAAGCATGTTACAGTGCTATGCTCTTGGGCCTCCAGGACTGTGAACTAAGTAAAACCCTTTTCTTTCTAAATTTTCCAGTGTCAGGTAACGTGTTATAGTGACAGAAAACATAATAAGACACTAAGTTTAATCAAAAGTACCAAAACTCATCAGAATCAATGGGCTACAAATTCCCAAGGGAAAACTCTTACTGAGTGTTCAATTGTTTCCCCATCATTAAATAAACTATAGTCACATACTATAAATATGGATGACAGAGCTGTCCTTTGCAGTTTTGTGGGTTTTTTCCCAAGGTAGAAATTTGATTGGCAGCTATCCACTATAGATACAATCATAAATACTTCTCATACAAGGTAAACACCACAAGAAGGATAAAGATCAGGTGCTGAAGCAGTAAAAAGTAAAAAGATATTTCTTGCAGTGAAGAAGTACCTAGATGTTTGACAGAGATTTCAGGCTTGTTTTCTTTCAACTCATATGACTCAAACTCTTACCAAAGGTCTCGAAGTGGTGGCCTTTGGATCAGATTCAGCTTGTCTAAATTTTTCTTTAATTATTTGCTTACATTGAAAAATCAAGGTATATCATGATGATGTAGATTTAGGGTTTCTTTTAAAGAAATCAAGATCTGGTGATGTTAGGGCAATTTTTTGCCACTCAGAAACAGCTACCCTCTTCAGATGAGTAATATGTTCTCCAGATCATCAGATTCCAATTGGCTTATTCTGTTTATTGGTTTTGCCTGCCTGTCCTCTATAGGATCTCTATTCTAGCAGATTTTTGCAGAAAGAGCAACAAAAGACTATTGGTGTCAGAATGGCCCTATAGGAATAGCAGATTCCATTTTTCTGCAATTAGTTATCTGTCTACCATGTATAAAATACTTCTTCATCTGCATATATTTTCACTAGAATATTCCAATTACCATGTTGCCCACCAGGATTACATCTACCTTCTTCCCAGTGGTGTAGCAAACTGTAAGTCATGCCTTGCTGTTATATCCCAAGCAATGACTTCAGGGTACCCGAAAAGTACTTCAGGGTACAAAGCTGTTACAGTGCATCACCCTAACACCTTAAATATAACCAATTTATATTCACCACTCATACCTCAATAAAGATGGAGAAAATAAAGCTGCTTTCCATGTTGTTTGGTGTTCTTAAGGAATGTCTCCAGATGACATTCCTTCAGTTAAAAATATTTGAGGTATGTAATCAAGACATTGTGTTTTGGGGGCTGAGGTTGTAGCTCTATGGTAGAGCACTTTTCTAGCACATGGGAGGCACTGGGTTTGATCCTCAGCACCACATAAAAATAAATAAATAATATAAAGGTATTGTGTCCATCTGCAACTAAAAATATTTTTTAAAAAATATGTTTTGGGGTAAAATTTCATATAAACCTTCCCAGATATCAATGTCAAATATAAGAATATATATTTTTCTGTTTTACTTTCTTTCTTTCTTTATTCCTTTTACAATTAAGGATACTTTGATTTTGGTCTTATATGCTCCAATACATTAAGAAAATAAATTTTCAATTTTTTAAGACACCCAGTGTGTTCTGGCAGCTGTATGAAACTAATGCACACTTTCAAGTGACAAATACCATGTATATTATTCAACTTTTCATTACTGATCAAAATACCTAACAATAACAAATTAGAAGAGCAAAAAGTTTGCTTTGGCTCATGGTTTCAGAGGTTCAGTGCATGACTGGCCAACTCCATTGCTCTGGGACCACAGTAAGGCAGAACATCCTGGTAGAAGGGCGTGGCAGAGGAAAGTTGTTTAGCTCATGGTAGTCAAAAAACATAGAACGTATGAGGAGCCAGGGACAAAATATAATCCCAAAAGACATGCCCTCAGTGACCTACTACCTCCAGCCATACCTTGCCTACCTACAGTTACCACCCAGTATATTAGTCCTTTCAAATTATTAGTCCATCCAATGAATTAATACATTGATTAGGTTACACCTCTCATAATCTGATCCTTTCACCTCTGTACTAGTACTAACACAAGAGCTTTTGAGAGATACCTCTGTTGCAAATCATAAAACCACACATGCCAAAGCCTTACTTTACCTCTGAAAGACACTTTATTTAATGACTTCACAACAAAGCTGCTATGGGGAAAAACTCACAATTCTTCTAGCCCTCTGGTCTCTCATTTCCTCTAAGAATCTTTTCTTTGTATCTTCTGTTTTTACCACCCATTTGTATATAATTTAGTCTCTCTCTCTCTCTTTTTTTTTGGTACCAAGGATTAAACCCAGGGGCACTTAACCATTGAGCCACATCCCCAGTCCTTTTTAAAAATATTTTTATTCTGAGACAAGATCTTACTAGGTTGCTTAAGTTGCTAACCTGCTAAGCTGATGAAGCTAGCTTTGAACTTGCAGTCCTTCTGCCTTAGCCTCCTGAGTCATTGGGATTACAGATGTATACCACCATGTCAGTTTATAATTGAGTATTTCCAATGTTAGAAGGAGGTAATTAGTCTTGGTAATGATGGCTTACTGTGAAACTTGTGGATGGTACTTCACAAACTTGGATATGCAAGAATTGTCACATTTCTTAACTTTGCTTAAATCCAATGTATTCCAACTCAATATTTATGTGCTGTAAATGCGGCAAAATATAAAAAAGGAAATCCCCAGAGTTCTGTGTCCTCCTTTGGATCACACAAATACCTGGGAGGTTTGTGTTATCAAGTATGGAAGGCATCTCCAGTCCTCAGGTCATTGTATTTTCTAGTCCAAGCCTGCCTGGTATAGCCATACTTCTTTTAAGCCTAGGTAAAAGCTGCAGCATCTAGAATCTAGCTACCCTTCTTGGGTTAATCACAGATACATTAGCCCCAGGAGTTTTGCAATGGAGTGATCCTGTCTTCACTATTCCCAAACTGGCAGCTCTAAGTCTTTCCCAAGGCTTGGAGAAATCTCTCCCCTTCTGCCTGCTCTAAAAGAAACTACTCCCCCTGCCGTCTTTTTTTTTTTTAAATATTTTTTAGTTGTCAATAGACATTTGTTACGTGGTGCTGAGGATCGAACCCAGGGCCTCACGCATGTGAGGCAAGCGCTCTACCGCTGAGCTACAATCCCAGCCCTCCCCCTGCTGTCTTTAAGTACAACCCTTACTGCATGTTCAGGATTCCAGGTAAACAAAAGCTAGAAAGACAGACTTTGGGGCCTGCAACTCAACCCACTGTCCCAAGGAAAGAAAGCACAAAGAGTCTGGATTCCTGTTTGTAATACAAAGAAGTAAAATTAGAAGGAGAATAAACACAATATCTCAATAAATTACACTTGCCTCACTTAACAATAGGACAAAATAACACCATGAACTTGTACTTTTTGAACAACATACTATGTGGCTGCCACTATTCTAAATGCTGGACATGTGTTAAGTCATTTCAGTCTCACAATTTAATCTGACAACTACCACTATTATCCCCTATTTTACAGATGGAGAAATTTAGGCACAAAGAAGTTACCTCAAGGGCACAGGTCACATAGTTGCTATGTGACACAGCCAGTATTTAAATAAGCAATTTGGCTCCAAGGAGTGCATCCAAACTCAGTGCTCTACTGCCTCTCAGTGGAACATATCATCTTCTTATCTACACATGCATGTTACATCCCAGTGATTCCTATAGTTAAATGATTATGAGGTTTTAAGGAAAATGGGAATAATAGCTCAACATCATTTAGGAGTAAACATTCAGAACCTCAGATGCATCTCCTCTTTCTCTACCTCCTCTAAATCAGGGTTTATCAATAAACTACCACTAGACCAAAATAGCCTCCTTCAAGTTCATTCTATAGACATTTGTCCTTGACACAAGCACCTTCTAATACAGAGCGCTAGCAACATTTTATGGCAAAATTTCAAGCCAAACAGCCTTAGGTAACAGTTGACCTTGATTATGTGCAGATCTTGAGTTCTACCCATCATGGCTGGGGTTGGTTTTATTCAAAGTGTTAGTTGTTTCAGCACTTATGGCATAGGCTATAGCAACGTTATGTGGAAAGAACCGTTAGAACTGCTTTCTGCAGGAGTAGTGGTCATTAAGAGTGTCAAAGACTACAGCTCAATCCCATGAGAAAGAATGAAGACTTAATAGCCTTGATGGAGGTGAACAAGGTGTTCTGCTGACACAGGGGAGGCTACACAGTTGGTCTGGTCCTCCTTTACAGGTTCAGTAAGGGATCAAAGTCAGGTACCAAATTCATCCAATATAAGCACATGATCTAGAATGTGAGAATGAGATTTAAAACCAAAGCCAGGGGCTGAGGTTGTGGCTCAGTGGCAGAGCGCTTGCCCCTCACATGTGAGGCACTGGGTTTGATCCTCAGCACCACATAAAAATAAGTAAACAAAATAAAGATATTGTCCATGTATAACTAAAAAATATTTTAAAAAAAATCCAAAGCCATAAAAGATGAACCCTCTATAATGCTTCCTTCCCAATAGAATGTGTACACTCTTAAGTCTTTTGAATCATTAAAAAATATAGCTCTCTCCAGCCTTACATGACCTTTTATTCATCACTTGAACTTCCATCTCTATTACCAATTTCCCAGGGAAGTTGTTGGTACTTGTTACCTCCATTGGATTACCCTTCCTTCACTACTCAACCCATTTTTCTATCTTTCCCCACCATCCTTCAATAAAACTTTCCTCATTAAGTGTATCAATGGCTTTATTGACCATTTTTGACTTAAAACTCTTCCTTTGGTTGGCCATATTTCACTGCATAATCATCACAGATTCTATGCCAAATTATTTTGTAAAAACGTGGGGGTGATGATTATGTGAACATTTTTAAAAGAAAACTGTTCCAGTCTTACTTAAAAGTCATTTATTAGCCGGGCACGGTGGCTCAAGCCTGTAATCCCAGCACTTAGGGAGGCTGAGACAGGAGAATTGCGAGTTCAAAGCCAGCCTCAGCAATGGTGAGGCGCTAAGCAACTCAGTGAGACCCTGTCTCTACATAAAACACAAAATAGGGCTGGGGATGTGGCTCAGTGGTTGAGTGCCCCTGAGTTCAATCTCTAGTACCAAACAAATAAAATTTTTTAAAAAAAGTCATTTATTACTTAATTGTCTTAGTGCCAGACTAGGATGTAGAATATTCATGAATATAAGTGAAAATTGAAGAATCCAAATCAATGCACATCATTTCTTCATGACAGTTTAGTAAACATTTTTTCTGGCCTGAAAAACAAAGTTAACACATTAGTTGTTCTTGATTTGTGCATTATAGTCAAAATATTACACTTGAGAAGATTACTACAGTGTTGTGAAGTATGGACTTAAAACTTTTATCTTCTGTATCTAATGAGTCTGTGCCACTCTCACTGGTTTTGTTATCTGACCAGCCATCTTTAGCATCACCCATTTGAGATATGTTAGTCCTGCAGTGTTCTAAACAAACCACGCAAGCTGCGTTTAGGCCCATAAACTGACAATGCACATGCGCCAACAATTCTATGCTCATGGCTCACAGCGCAGAAGAAAAATGAGCATCCGTATGCCACTGGCGAATACACTGGCTACCCTGTTTACCTTTTAAACTGGCGTAAGGAGTAGAATTATACCATGTGATGATTAAAAGTTATAAACCAATTTTTTGGACTGGATAAACTCAGGAGACAATTAGGCAGTGAAATACAGTAAACTGAGAGCTCTTTGACAGAAGAGACCACAAGAACCCGGCATGGTGACGCACACCTGTAATCCCAGCACTTAGGGAGGCTGAGACAGGAGAATCACGAGTTCAAAGCCAGCCTCAGCAACGGCGAGGCACTAAGCAACTCAGTGAGACCCTGTCTCTACATAAAACACAAAATAGCACTGGGGATGTGGCTCAGTGGTCGAGTGCCTCTGAGTTCAATCCCCGGTACCCCCCCCAAAAAAAAGAAGAATCTGTAAAAGCAAAATTGATAAGTTGGACTTAATGAAAAATTAAAAACTTCTATTCTGTGAAAGGCATTGTGAAGGGAGTGAAAATCAAGCCACAACCTGGGAGATAATATTTGCCAAATCACATTTCTGAAAAAGAACTTGTATCTAAAATATACAAAAAACTCTTAAAACTCAACAATAAGGTAACAAACAACCAAATATTTAAATGGACAAATCATATAAAAATACCTCACTCAAGAAGATACATGGATGGTAAATAAGCATAAGAAAATATGTTCAAAATCATTTACCATTGTGGAAATGGAAACTAAAACCACAATATGATACTTCCACATGCCTATCAGAATGGCTTCTAGAAAATGACAATACTAAATGCTGGTAAGAGTACAAAGCAAATAAAAATTTCATACATTGCTGGTGTGAATGTAATAAGGTATAGTTACTTTGAAAAACAGTATGTCCACTTTTTATGAAGTTAAGTATAGACTTATCATACCACCCAGTCATCCCCTTCCAAGGTATTTACCTAGAGAAATGAAATCTTATACTCACACAAAATATATATATATATATATATATATATATATGAATGGCTGTAGTTGTTTGATCAACAGTCTTCACAAAATGGAAACAACTCAAATGTCCTTCCCTTGGTGAACTGTGACAGAGTCAGACAACAGAACATACTCATCAATAAAGAGTAAGGAATTATTGATACACTTAACGTGGATGAATCTGAAATGCTTCATGCTACAAAAGAAGCCGGACTTAAAAGACCACACATTGTATGATTCCATTTATTTCTCATTCTGGAAAAACAAAAAACTATGGCAATGGAAACAGGATCAGTGGTTGTCAGTGATGGGTGAGGGATTGATTAAAAAGCAGCAACACGGGGGAATCTTAGGGGGTGATGAAACTGTTCTGCTTCTTAATCATGGTGTTGGTGTTCATACAGCTATGTATTTTCCAAAATACAGAATGAACACCACAGAGAATGGTATTTATTAATGGTAAATTAAATAAGTATAGACTTCCTGTGGGTTGTGTGATAGTACTTTTCATTTTCCTCACTGTTTTATGACTCCTTCTCCTCTACTCAGAGTAAATGAGGATCCTCAAGGTCTGGTCCAAGGCTCTATTTTTTTTTTATTCTACTCTCTACTCAAAGGTGCTGTTATCTGTTCCTTTGATGAACATCCGTAGCCCAGACACTTCCGAGCTCCAGATCTTCTGATTCACTTGAATGTCTCTCAAGCATCTGAAATTACATGTCTATAACAGAATCTAGCATCTTCCCCCAGTCATGCTTCTCTCCTAACCTTTGCTATCTTCATAAATGATACCATTATCCATTTATTTGCCAAGAACAGAAAACTGGGAGTCATACTTGGTTTTCCCTTTTTTTCTCCATTCCTACATTCAATTCTACTTCTTAGATTTATGTAAATTCTTATACTAGTCAAGCAGTTACAATAAAGTTCCACCCCATTTCCTTATTCTATATGCTAACCTCATTCTAACCACCCTGGATTTCCTTCATTTCCTAGAAAGTGCTATGATTCTGAGTCTTTGCATACACTGTTCTTCTTTTTTAATGTGATTTTTTAACTTTATTTATTAATTTTTTATGTGGTACTGAGAATTGAACCCAGTGCCTCACATGCACTAGGCAAGTGCTCTACCATTGAGCCACAACCCCAGCCCACATACTGTTCATTTTGTAAGGAATATTTTTCTCTACCTCATCTGTCTCAGGCTTAGCTAGATCTCATTCACACTTTAGGCATCAATTTTTTTTTTTTTGTGGTACTGGGGATTGAACTCAGGGGCACTCGACCACTGAGCCACATCCCCAGCCCTATTTTGTGTTTTATGTATAGAGAGGGTCTCACTGAGTTGCTTAACGTCTCACCATTGCTGAGGCTGGCTTTGAACTCGTGATCCTCCTGTCTCAGCCTCCCAAAGTGCTGGAATTACAGGCGTGTGCCATTGCGCCCAGCCTTTAGGTTTCAATTTAATCTTCGCTCTCTTAGGAGGACCATCTCTGACCTTCTAAACTAGGCTAGGCATCCCTGCTATCTACTTCCATATTGCTTTCATTCTTACACTAAATCACAATTCCTTCTCTCATGTTTTTCTCCTCTGCTAAAATCTAAGCTTCATGAGAACAGTATTATGTCTATGTTGTTTACCCCATATTCTCAATGACCAGCACTTGATAGCTAAAATTTGTTGAAGAAGAACAGATGAGTGAAGTAGGAAGCCTGCACTACAGATTCAAGTGCATCAGCTGTCCACCTTGGACCTCTTTTGAAGTCATGCAATTTTACTTCTCTGAACGTCCCTTACCTTGATTTAAAGCCACCATCCTTAGAAGTTGATCTCACACTGACTCTTCTCACCCACAGTAGGGGAGAGGAAAGCTTACAGAAATGATAGAAGGCTGCCAGAAGGTTCGAGGGAAATGTATAGGTGAGCAGTAGGTTCTTATGTCTTCTCTTTGAGCTTGTATACATTGTAACCACCTAGCTGATCAATTTTGCTGATGCCTGAGAGAGATCAATATGATCTCCCAAACATTCCCAAATTACTTAGAGAAAATATAAAGCATGGGACATGAGTTTGGAAGGAAGTATGTAATCTTGACTTTCAGGGCTTGCTTCTTTTTTTTTTTTTGGCACCAGGGACTGAACTCAGGGGCACTCAACCACTGAGACACATCCCCAGCCCTATTTTGTGTTTTATGTAGAGACAGGGTCTCACTGAGTCACTTAGCACCTCGCTGTTGCTGAGGCTGGCTTTGAACTCGCGATCCTCCTGTCTCAGCCTCCCTAAGTGCTGGGATTACAGGCGTGAGCCACCGCGCCCAACGAGGGCTTGCTTCTTATCCTGTGATAGATGTGCAGGATTCTACATTAGGAAGTCAGAGTTTGCCTGAAGACATGAAGAAGCATAATCAACACATTCACAGCTTTCCCAATGCATCAGTGCGGTCCACCCAGATGGGCCCGACAAAGCTGCTAGGTAAAGGATTAATTAGGCAAGAAATATTAACTGAGACAAAGTACATAAATTTTTTGTGCTTTAATATCATTGCCCAGGGATAATCGTGACACGTTGGACATTGAATCAGGATAAAAAGATAGGCCAACATCAGAAAAGCCAGTTAGAATCAATGCTGATCTCATGAAATGGTGTTTAAGGAGGAAAAAAAATGCTGTGATCATTAAACAAGGAATCCAAACCAAAACAAGGTAATCATAATGGGTTAATCTATGATCTCACCACTTTGCTGTTCTTAAATATAGGAACTACAGAGTTTATTCTTTATTAGTATTTAGTAATTTTTTTGTCTTCCTGCTTAGGATCTTTAATATTATCTCATGAATGATAGAGGATTTTTCAAGGCAGGCATTAGTGAAACTCCTCCTATGTGTGATTATGTCTAAATCCTTTATATCCCTTTATGCCCATAAATTTAAATGGTTGTCAAAGTGAATCAGTCTGCAAAAGCCTGGGCTTTTAGATAACCAGCCCTGCCTCTTTCTGTTCTTCAAATTCACCATGCTCACTCCTCCTTTGATGCCTTCATCCCTGCTGACCTGACCCTAGCTCTTCTCCTCCTGCTCTTTAAAAATCTGAATCATGGACTGGGAGTGTTGTACAGCTCAGTGGTACAACACTTGTCTTGTGTGTGACACCCTGGGTTCCATTCCTAGCACTGCCAAAAGAAAATCAGAATCATATATTTCCTTCAAGACTCAGTTTGTTCCCCAATGATAATCATGACATGTTAGATGTAGAAGTATCCTTACAGCTCTCCAAAGCCCACTTACATATTTTATATATTAGAAAATTGAATCCTGGATAAAGGAAGAGCTCTACCTGCTGTTCCCAAAACCTAAGCTAGCTGCTTCCCATCTTAGGGCTCTTCTTAGCCCTCTACACCAATACAGAAGTAACCTATCACAACCCTTTTTCCATCTACATTTTAAAACATTTGTAAAATAGGCACTGGAATCAGAGACAAAAATATCAGATTATTATATTATGTTATAATATTATATATTGGATAATGTGGCCTGGATCCATGGACACAAATGGGCTTCTAAAACCTACAACTTTCCCCCTCCTCACTATGAAACTGGACTGACTTGCCACTAAGATAGAGCAAAGAATTCCCAAATCACTGTGTTCACTACATGGCAACATCATAGTGGAGGGAAATCAGATCTGAGCCACACATACTCAATCTTTCTCCTCAAGTTCATCAAATATATAAGTCTCTCCTCCTCTTGGATGAAAACAGTAAATGAGAGATAGAAAAAAGTGCTCTATTCAATATTTATGAAAGGGCTCATGTTTGGAAAGAAAGAAAATGGCTCCCTCTAATGATTATATTCTAAATTAGTTTGTAAGTGAATCAAAGGTGGGGCTTTGTTTTTCCACTAGATACCATAAATGAATAACTGCTATGTATACCTACTCAACAACTTCTTCCTCTTTGTTAGGTAGCAAAACCAGATTTTCCTTGGGGAAAACAATGAAGTTGTAACAGAGCTCATAGCTCATACCCCTCATCCCAAACACAGTTCCAGATGTGGATGTGTGATCCAGGCCAGTATGAATGGGCACAGTAGGAGATTCAGAGATGGGTTGGTAACACAAACTACACCAATACAAGTCAAACCTGGGACTTGTGCAGAAATGATTAGGAAAGAAATGTTGCTCTCTGCTGGGATTTTTAAGCCAGGAGAACGTAAGCCTGGAGCTGCTGGTAGTCAACTTTGTTTTTATGTGGGAAGAGGCTGTCTAAAAATGAAATAAATATAAGGAAATGCAGAGGTGAGATGAGATCAATAGAGATGGAGAAACATGAGGAAAATCCTGGTGATATTGTTGATTGCCAGTACCCAATTAAAGTCTTGAGAGAATATGTTTTTTGTTACTAATATATTTTTTGTTGATTTTTGTCTTGGTACCTAGTAATGTAAATGCTGTTGCAGAACTGTGTTGCTGTGCATATTTTCTTTTTCTTTTCTTTTGTTTCTGATGTATCCTCTGTTCTTGGAGTAGAATAGATATCTCAGATATCTTTCCCTGGGGACATCATTTTGTGTGTGTGTGTAGATGTGTTTATGTATCATATTTAATTTTGGTCTCCTATGCCTTGTATCTCATAACTGAACACATATTTTTCCACATAAAATTGATTGTAGCTTATTGATTATTCATATATAATACTTATCTTTTATCATTCCATTTTTTATTTTTAATCTCATGTCTAATTATTTTCCCTCAATCTTTTCTCTATTATTTCATTATTGCTGTCTCATTTTCATCTTGTCATTTTTCCTCTAATTCTTCATCAGTATGTGTTATATGACCACAGCTCTTGCACACAGATCTGTCATTTTGAGCTTTAAAAACATTAAACACATAACATAAAATTTACTATAACCATTTTAAGAATACAGTTCATCAGCATTAATGAGATTATGCAAACAATCTTGAGAAATTTTTCATCTTGAAAAACTTGAATTATACCCATTAAGCAATTTTCCATTCAAGCCTCACCCTATCCAGCCCCTGGCAACCACCCAACCACCGTTCTATTTTCACTTTATAAGTCTGATTTTTTTTTTTCATACCAGAGTTTGAACCCAGGGGTGCTTCACTCCTGAGCCACATCTCCAGCCTTTTTATTTTTTATTTGGAAACAGAGTCTTGCTAAGTTACTTAGGGCCTCATTAAATTGCTGAGGCTGGCTTTGAATCTGCAATCCTCTTGCATCAGTCTCTCAAGTCACTGCCTGGGAGTATGCCACCGTGCCAGACCCTGACTACTCTTAATATTTCACATGAATAAAATCATACAATATTTGCCATTTTGTGATTATCATGGTTCAATTAGCATAATTTTCTCAGGGTTTATCTATGTTGTAGCATGTGTTGGAATTTCTTTTTTAAGGCTGAATGATATTCCATCTTTGTGTGTGTGTGCGTGTGTGTATCACGTTTTGTCCATTTATTCATCCATGGACACTTCGGTTCTTCCCACTATTTGGTTTTACTGAATAATTTTTCTATGAATATGGTGTACCAATATTTAACTTTTCATTAAACATTTGACTTGTGCCGCATTCAAGTCCTCTGGTCACATAGACTACTTTTCAAGGAGTCTCTTAGATCTCCTCTCTCCCATTTTCAGCATCCACAAGCTTACAACAGTATGAGCTGTTAGAACTGGTTCTTTTTCTGTCCTTAAGGGTAATTTTAAAGTTGTTCTCTGTCTCCTAGAAATACTGAATGCATAGGTCATGCATGCTTTTACATGTACTTTGTATTTGTTTTATGGGTTTTGGGGGGGAAAGGCTATGTGGCAAATTTAAAATCAGGCAGCTATTATCATCCTCTAAACCTGCTTCTCTTGCTATAAAAACATAGCTTCATCATATATTCATGGTTCCCTAAAAGTTATATTACTTAGTTTTGCTTATATCGAGCCTTACAAGAATGCTGTCAGTGGCTGGGGAGAGTGGGGGAGGGAAAGATAGGGAGAGATTTGATCAGTGAGCATAAATAGGTAGGTAGGAGGAAGAAGTTCTGGTGAGCTATTATACAGTACATCGAATCTAGATAATGATAAGGTACTGTACATTTCGAAGAGCTAAAAGAAAGGAGTTTGAATGTCCCTACCATAAATAAATGATTAGCATTTGGGGAGACATATATGTTTAAACTGACTTAAACATTACACAATGTATACATACATAAAAGCATCCTATGGTACCCTATAAATAAGTACAATTTTATGGAGTTTTTCTATCAGTTAATATAAACATTAAAATGTTGTCATACTATGTGCATTCTTCTGGAATTAAACTTTTCATTCCTTTCCTTCTTCTTCTGGAATTCACATTTATCAAATAGCTGATGTGATGAAACCTGGGATTTCTGAATTAAATTTCATTTTTGAACATTTAATTTGTTACTTTTTCACACCAACAGCTTGGTAAGAGCCTAAGGCTGATCTGACAGTAAATTGACAACTCCCTACCTCTTTGCCTCCACATCCCTTTCCTTTGCTGCCAGTCATGGTAACTGCTCACCTATAATCCCAGAGACTCAGAAAGCTGAGGCAGGAGGATTGCAAGTTTGAGGCCAGCCTCGGCAACTTAGGCCCTAAAAAACTTAGTGAGTTCCTGTCTGACAATAAAAAATAAAAAGGGTTGGGGATGTAGCTCAGTGGTAGAGCACTGCTGGGTTCAAACTTCTGTGTGTGTGTGGGGGGTAGACATTTGCTGCCTCTGTCATTCAATGGGCTATTGCTTTCCTTTCTGTAATGGGCAACCCAACTGGTGATGGCAGAGCAGTGTCAGTGAGGCAGTCTGCAGAGCTTGAGCATGACAGTCCAAGGCAATTCCTTGGCTTCTCCACACATTTATCCCAACATGACTCCATGAAGCAATGCACCTGTGCAGAGAACAGCACCATCTGATATTCGCCCACCCACCAGGCACAACGACTCCACTCTCTCCTCCACATCCAGTTTCACCACTGTGATCATCTTTACTCATCATTTCTGGTATTTACCTTTGTTATTATATAGGTTTTGTTCTTTCATTTTATTGCTGTATAGTAATCCATTCCATGACGATCATTTGTAGTACTATTTTTTAAAAAATTATTTTAGTCATTGATGGATCTTTATTTTATTCATTTATTATTTATATGTGGTGCTGAGGATCGAACCCAGTGCCTCACACATGCTACGCAAGCACTCTACCACTGAGCTACAGCTCCAGCCCTGTAGTACTATTGATGGATTATTTCTTATTTTGTTACTACAGCCAGTGCTATCATAAATATGTTTATGCATATCTCTTTATGCACATGCACAGGTTTCTCTGAGGTTAGGCTGATGTTAGGCACTAACTACAAGTCACTACTGAGTATTTAAAATTGGAACATAAGAATTGAGATATGCTTTACAAGAATCCATAAGTGGGATGGATTTAAACTAAAAGGCTGCTTCTCAGAAAAAAGAAACAATCAATGAGGTGAACAGACAGCCTACATTCTGGCAGCAAATTTTTGCCACACACACATCAGATAGAGCTCTGATCTCCAGAATATATAAAGAACTCAAAAAACTTAACACCAAAAAAAAAAACACCCAATAAATAAATGGGCTAAGCAGCTGATTAGAAACTTCTCAGAATAAAATATACAATGAATAAGCCGGGCGCGGTGGCTCAAGCCTGTAATCCCAGCACTTAGGGAGGCTGAGACAGGAGAATCGCGAGTTCAAAGCCAACCTCAGCAATGGCGAGGCGCTAAGCAACTCAGTGAGACCCTGTCTCTACATAAAACACAAAATAGGGCTGGGGATGTGGCTCAGTGGTCGAGTACCCCTGAGTTCAATCCCCAGTACCACAAAAAAAAATATATATATATATATATATACAATGAATAAACAAATACATTAAGAAATGTTCAACATCTCTAGCAATTAGAGAAATGCAAATGAAAACTAAGATTTCATCTCACTCCAGTCAGAATGGCAGTTATCCAAAATGCAAGCAATAATAAGTGCTAGAGAGGATGTGGTGAAAAAGGCACATTCAAACATTGCTGGAGAGACTACAAATTGGTGCAACCTATCTGGAAAGCAGTATGGAGATTCCTTAGAAAACGTAGAATGGAACCACCATTTGACCCAGCTATCCCACTCCTCGGCCTATACCCTAAAGACTTAAAAACAGCACACTACAGTAAAGCAGCCACTTCAATGTTTAGAGCAGCTCAATTCACGATTGCTAAACTGCAGAAGCAACCTAGATGCCCTTCAATAAATGAATGGATAAAGAAACTGTGTTATATATACATAATGGAATATTACTCAGCAATAAAAGAGAATAAAATTATGGCATTTGCAGGTAAATGGATGGAACTATAGAACATCATGCTAAGTGAAGTAAGCCAATCCCAAAAAACCAAAGGCCAAATGTTCTCTCTGATTAGTGGATGCTGATACATAAGGGAGGTGGGATTGGGGAGCATGGGAGAAATGGAGGAACTTTGGATGGGACAGGGGGGAGGTGGGGGAGGGGAGGGGGAATGGGAGTAGCAAAAATGGTGGAATGAGATGGACATCACTGCCCTAGGTACATGTATGAAGACATGAATGGTGTGACTTTATCTTGTTTGCAACCAGAGAGATGGAAAATTGAGCTCCATATATGTACTATGACCTGAAATGCATTTAAAAAATAAATTTAAAAATTGATGATAAAAAAGAATTGAGATATGCTTTAAATGTAAAGTATGCACTGTATTTCAAAGATTTACTATGAAAGAATAACATAAAATATCTCACTTTTAATTTTTATATTGATAGCCTGTTGAAATGATCATCTACTGGATATATTGGTTAAATTAAATATATTATTATAATTAATAGCATTTGTTTGTTTTTACTTTGCTATGTTGTTCCAAATGGATTCAAAACTACCTATGTGACCTGCATTTATGGATCATATTATATTCCTAATAGAATTTGCTGCTCTAGTATATCAACTTAGTCAAATTAGTTTTCAATGAGATTTTACCAATTTATACTATCAGCAGTATGGTACAAGAATTCCCATTGATCCACAGTCGGTCCACTTCTTGGGACTGTAAGACAATTTTATCACTGCCTACCAAATGAGTGTAAAATATACTTCATTATGTTCATGATTTTCATTTTCTTTTTTTAAAATTTTTTTAGTTGTTGATGGATCTTTATTTTATTCATTTATTATTTATGTGTGTTGCTGAGAATCGAACCCAGTGCCTCACATATGCTAGGCAAGCGCTCTACCACTGAGCAATAGCCCCAGCCCCATGATTTTCATTTTCCACATTATGAATAACATTGAGAAAAATCTGCATATTTTAAAATTTTTATTTATGTTCCTATTAAAATGAATTGCTTGTTTTATCTCCCTTCTCTCTCCTTTCCTCCACTATTTTCTGCTAGATTTTTTTTATTTTTCTTATTGATTGGTAGAAATACATTCAATATCTAAGACACTAAAACTTTGCAAATATCTTCCCCCTACTTGTGATTTGTCTCTCTCTCTTTTTTTTTTTTTGCTTTCTTTATGGTAACTTTTAAACAAAAAATGTTAGAATAGTTCAATTTATTAAATGTTGCTTTAAATCTGCTTTTATTTAGGTCTTCCTTAATGTGTTTAAATGCAGTCTCAAAAATTCTCCATGAAATTCCTTAGAAAACTTGGAATGGAACCACTATTTGACCCAGCTATCCCACTCCTTGGTCTGACCCAAAGGACTTAAAAACAGCATACTACAGTGACACAGCCACTTCAATGTTTAGAGCAGCTCAATTCACAATAGCTAAACTGTGGAAACAACCTAGATGCCCTTCAATAGATGAATGGATAAAGAAACTGTGGTACATATACACAATGGAATATTACTCAACAATAAAAGAGAATAAAATTATGGCATTTGTAGGTAAATGGATGGAGTTGGAGAATATCATGCTAAATGAAGTAAGCCAATCCCCAAAAACCAAATGTCAAATGTTCTCTCTGATAAGTGGATGCTGATCCATAATGGGGGAGAGGACACAGGAAGAATGGAGCAACTTTGGTCAAAGGGGAGGGAGGAGGGAGCAGGCATGGGAACAATAAAGATGATGGAATGAGATGGACATCATAGCCCCAGCCTCATGTATGACTGCATACATGGTGTGATTCTACATCACATACAACCAGAGAAATGAAAAGTTGTGCTCCATTTGTGTACAATGAATCAAAACGCATTCTGCTATCATGTATATCTAAGTAGAATAAATATAAAATAAATATAAATTTAAAAATTCTCCATGGATGTCTTCCATATATTTTATTGTATTCATTCCTAAATACCTTAATAGTTTACTAGCTATTATAAGTGTTACCTTTTTTTAAAAAAACTATGCTTTTGGTTTATTGCTACAATATATAAATGCAATTACATATTTGTGATGATATTATTGTGACTCAGGTTGATAAACTCCATTACTATTTGTTATAATTTTACATAGATTTGTTTTTAAGGTACCCTCGTATGTTGTTTTTTAATATATTTTTTAGTTGTAGATGGACACAATACCTTTATTTATTTATTTTTATGTGGTGCTGAGGATCGAACCCAGTGAATCACATGTTGCTAGGCAAGCGTTCTACCACTGAGCTACAACCCCAGCCCCTACAGAGATTCTTTATTGTTTTCTATGTTAAAAAATCATATGAATTGCAAATAAATACAGTTTGACTTCATCTTTCTCAACTTGAATGGTTTCACATTTTAGTACTTAATCCATATGGTTTTACTTAACTGTAGGGTATAAAGTGATGGTTTTATTTCATTTTCCACATGGATAACCAATTGTCCTAGTTCCATTTATTGAGCAACTAAATCTTCTTTGCCCAATGATTTCACTGTCTCTGTCATGTGTTAAGATCCTCTATACACGTGTTTCTGTTTCTAGGCAATTATTGCACATTGATTATTTAATTTATCCCTTCACTAAGAAACCTGCATGGTCTTAATTAGTCCAGATTTATACAAATTTTGAAGCAGGTAGAAAAGGTTTCCTTGACTTTCTTCTAAAGGACTGTCTTAACTGTTCTTACCCCTTTGTTCTTACGTATATATTTTATAATTGGCCTATTAAGTTTTACCAAAAAAAAGTCTTTGGGGATCTTGATAAGAATTGTATTGAACTGTAATATATTTACAGATAATTGATATATGTAAAATGTTTTTTAATTTTTTTATTTTATTTTTTAATGTATTTGTTCTACTTAGGTATACATGATAGCAGAATGCATTTTGATTCATTGTACACAGATGGAGCACAACTTTTCATTTCTCTGGTTGTACATGATGTAGAATTACACCATGTATGCAGTCATACATGAAGCTGGGGCTATGATGTCCATCTCATTCTACCATCTTTCCTGTCCCCATGCCCCTTCCTCCCTCCAATATATGTAAAATGTTAAACCTTCATATCCATAAGTAGAATATACTTCTCCATTAACTTAAATATATTTTTATATTTTTTTTAGTTGTAGATGAACACAATGTCTTTATTTTATTGCTTTGTATGTGGTACAGAGGATCGAACCCAGGGCCTCACGCACGCGAGGCAAGAGCTCTACCGCTGAGCTACAATCCCAGCCCTTAAATATTTTTTAATGTCTTCAGAAGAAAGTTTATAGATTTCTTCATAGATTTCTTAACATTTTTGTTATATTTACACTCAAGAACCTGACACTTATTGATATAATAAATAGCAGCTTTTCCTCAAATTGAAATTTCAAAATGTTCATTAATGGTACATAAAAATAAAATTACATATTGTACGTTGTTCATATGATTAGCCACGTTGCTAAATACTATTTTCATTTCTAATAAAATGTGCATTCTTTTAGGTTTCTATGTAGAAAATCATACCAATTCCTAACAATAGCATTTCTGTTTCTTTTTCTTCATTCATCTATCTTTAATTTTAATTTCTTGTCTTACTGCATGGTTTAGAAACACAAATACAAAGTTGAACAGAAGTAAGTCACACCTTGTTTCTAATTGTAATCTGAATTTTTCTTCCTTTCTCCCAATTAAAAAAATCACTGTAGATTTTTGATAGGGAACTCATAGAAGATTAAGAAAACCCCTTTCATTTCTAATTGCAAAAATTTTGAGTCATAAAAGAGTGTTTGATTTCAAAATTTATGGAGTGGGTATGGTGAAGCACATGTATAATCCCAGCAACTCAGGAAGCTGAGACAGAAGGATCACAAGTTCGAGGCCAGTCTCAGAAATTTAATGAGATCCTATCTCAACATAAAAAATGAAAAGTGCTGGAGATGTAGCTCAGTGGTAGAGTGTCCCTAGAAATCCCCAGTACTGCAAAAAATTAAAATAAAAATAAACAAACAAGCAAAAAGCAAGATTGTAGGCATTTTCTTCAAATTCTTTTTAAAATAACACCTTTCCTAAGATATAAATCATATAACAAAATTTCTTCTATTAAAGTGTATGGTTCAATAGTTGGCAGTATACATACTGAGTTGGGCAATTATCACCATCATCTGATTTTAGGGCATTTTGGTTATCTCCAGAAGAAACCCTGCATCCATTAACCATCACTATCCCTCAGATCAACTTCCTAGCTCCTAGCAACTACTAACCTATTTTGTGTCTCTATGGATTTGCCTATTCTTGACATTTCATGAAAATAGCATCAAATGATATTTTGTCACTGGCTTCTTTAACTTACAATAATGTTTTTAATTTATGTATGTTGTAGCATTTATCAGTCCTCCATTTTTTATGGTTATATAATTTTCCATCGTGTGCATATACCACATTGCTTATTCCTCAGTTGATGGATACTTGGGTGGTTTTGATCCCTTTTCTTTTCTTTTTATTTATTTATTTGGTACCAGGGATTGAACCCAGGGGTGCTTAACCACTGAGACACATCTCCAGCCCTTTTTTAAAAAATTTTGAAATAGAGTCTTGCTAAGTTGTTGAGCTGGCTTTGAACTTGCTATCCTCCTGCCTCAGCCTTCTGAGCCACTGGGATTACAGGCATGCACCACTATGCCTGGGGAAAACATTATCTTTTGCATTATTTCTAACCTAGGATGTTTGTCCCTTAGGGTTAGTACTGTAAAGAAGTAGAGCATGAGAACCATAGTCTGTGGCTATCTTAAATTTAGGGAGTGATCGTAAGCCCAAATTTAAAATTGAGGGAATGTTTATCATTTGGACCAAGGAAAAACAGTTTATGAAAAACACTATCAATTTTGATCTGCCACCTAGGCAAGGTAGAACTTATCTCTGAACTAGGAATTCTATCAGAGCTACTTCTACCATGGTTTAAACAATAAACAAGGAATAGAACAAACCAAAACAGAAAGATGGGATGGATGAGCACTGAAGTAAGCCATTGTCTTGGTTCACTTCCATTGCATATTCAGTGCTCTCTGGTATCTGGAAATCTGATTCAATCATCCCTTCCATCATTTCATCATTGATTCATTCAGCAAATATTTGGGTAGCTGCTCTATTCCAGGGAGATAGGTTAAGAGTAGATACTGATGTTAAAGGAAGGATCCTGAGATTATCATTTAAAAGGGGGAGATCTTAGGTGGGTGTGAAATCTTTACAGGGACTATGAATATTTTAAGTAGAAAGACTATAGAAAGGTATCTGTAGGAGACTAATTTGAAAACTTACTTTAGAAACTCAAGTATAGCAGATGCCAAAAGGACTCCTATTTGTAAAAGACTATCTGGTAAAAATAGGGAAGGAGATTGAGATACCAAACTGTAATTCACCAAAAGAATTTTCAACAAGACCTCTGGAAGGAGGAAAGAATGGGATCCATGGGGTTCAAAATCCTAATGCCCTGCATTGTGGTTCTAGGATAGGGAGTTTAGAAAAATTATTTCTGGAATCACATGGAAAGGTGCCACTAAACTAACCCCTTTGAATGAGTTAATGGTGAACTCTTCCTAGATTCCTAAAAGGAAACCATGAAGTTAAAGGTTTTCTTGGGGTTGGGAGTTGGAGAAAAAGAGCTTAAAGTCTGTTGTCCCTTGAATGTTGGGCAAGCTGTATTTGGTGGGAAAAAAATGAAATAACTGTGGCATAATAATTGTCCTCCAACTTTGGGAATGATAATGTAGAACCTTGAAAACAGAACTAAAGCAGCAAAAGTATAAAGTACTTGTCAATTTATGACAAGAAGCCCCCGGGAGTATAAAGGAAGAGAAAATTAGGATGGGATAACTAGTTATCATTTTAGTAATCAAAATATGATAGCTTCAGAGCCATGTATCACTGAGTTTGTCTTGAAGCCTTGAGTGTTCCTGAATCTAAGGCATGGAGAAGTACATCTTACTTATATATACTAATTACCATGAGTCTGTATTTGTAGATTATATGTTTATCTGAATGTTTTAAATCACAGCATCCACACAAACACATCTCTGTTTTTTTACTACAACATTTGAAAATTGTTTACCTCTCTGATCCATTTCCCCCTTTGCATTTCAGTATTTGTGAGCCAGATTTAATGAAAACCTTTTCTAGAGTGAATTCTACAGAAGTATTGTGACAAGCCTTCCAAAATCTATTTTCCAAGGGCCTCCAACAGGGGAGAAGGAAAACAGAGCTCCCATTCTTCCTTGATTTATGACTTAGTTCTTTTTGATCTACTTTTGCTCGGAGAAGAACATGAAATGGAAATATTTTAAGCCCTTAAGAATTGAAATGTAATAGAACCTTACAAAACAAAAGTATTCTACAAAAAGTTATTGTTTTAAGATATTGAAGTTGAAAGTAGGTGGAAGAGGGACAGAGAAATAGGGGGTTTCAGAACCATTGTATTGCTTTGTGGGTTTTACTCTTAGAAGAAAACAATAAAAGGACTCAATTTGCAATGCCGCTTTTTTTGTTTTTCCTGAAAAATCTTAGTGTTAAGCTTGGTGAGAGGACCTTTCTTATGCAGTAAATACACAAAATCATAGTCATAGGCATTCAGATGCTCAGAGACATTGGCAATCCTCACACCACACATCCACCTAGCAGTAAAATTATGAGCAAAGACTTAACTGGATTCACTGACTTGTTTTCCACTCAGTGACTGTCATTCTGATTCTGTTTTGTTTTGTTTTCATAGTGCTGAGATGGAACACAGGGTCTTAGGCATGCTTGACAAGTGCTCTACCACTGAACTACATTCCCAGCTATAATGTAACTCTGATTCCTTCTCACACTGATACAAACCAACACCCTCATGTTGTCACTGGCCTCCTGGACTTTTACATCCATATCGACTTCACCTTCTTGTTTGATGCTCCCTGCATTGCTTCAGATAGGACACTGCAAGTCTAGCTTGGATCCCCAGAAACCAACTCCCCAAATTAGCGACCTCCATTGCAGCTGATCCTGCTTGCCTATAGGGATACAGAAAGGAGAAGGAAGTAAGTTTCAGACATCTAGCTGCTCAGGAGCCACAGGAACTGAAGCTAGCAAGTACATGCATCAGGCCTGGTAATTGTTGGGCTTATTCACTATCCCATTAAACCTCTACCCCAAAGGATCACTTTGTAAAATGGAAAATGAATTAAGAATGGGCAAGATTCCATCATCCAATTGCTCCTGCTAGAGCCTGGGGCTGCTCCATCCATCAGTTGCAAATTGTAGTCTAGGTCACTTGATCTTGGGAAGCTAAGAGGAGTCAGGCCACTGTTCATCCTAATATGTCCACAGGGTGCTGGTGTAGAGTGGAGAAAGGTAGGCCTTTTTGCCCTTTCCTATCTTCTCTGTCATCAGTCATCTTATCAAAGGATCCAGGTTTCACCATGATGGAAACAAAAAGCCCACTTTTTCCAAGATGGGCTTTTATGTGTTTATGGGCAATCTGTTGTTACATGTATCACTGGTGATGAGTTTTAAGAGTAGAAAAAAATTGCAATAGTGTTGATGGCAGTAATTTTATTTGCTTTTTTTCTTCCTTGGCCTTAAAACATGAATCAAATACACCTTCCAAGTAGGGAAAAATTGTAACCATGCTGTTGAGTGCAAATTTTACACCCATGGTAACTGAAGAAACACACTGATAATAGATTTTTTTTTTTTTTTTGGTACTGGGGATTGAACTCAGGGGCACTAGACCACTGAGCCACATCCCCAGCCCTTTTTTGTGTTTTATGTAGAGACAGGGTCTCACTGAGTTGCTTAGCGCCTCGCCATTGCTGAGGCTGGCTTTGAACTCGCGATCCTCCTGTCTCAGCCTCCCTACTGATAATAGATTTTTAAAACAATTTTAGAGGTATATTGGGATCGAATTTTAGTGCTATGACTAAAGCCCAGGAAAAAAAATTAATAAAAATGTAGTTGTCAGCAGTTTATATGTCAAGACATGGGGTCTAGTGCACAGGATGAATCAAAGATTTCTGACTTTAACTGATGGTGGGACTCAAAGTTCAAGCAATGAAGCTTCCAGATGGCTGGGGGCTTGGGGAAGGGGCAAAGACACAAAGAATAATCTGTTATAGGTACAGTCAGCAGGAAGGCACACATCAAAGGAATGCTGTGGGAAGCAAAAGGAACAGGACGAGGAGAAGAGAAACCCTGAGTTTACCCCAAGGTTACTCCGTTAGTGCCGAAAGGTCATAGACTGATAACCCTCTGTAGATGTGGTTGGCAGGTAGAGGTGAGAATTAAAGGAAGGAGAATTCTGAATGCAATAGATGGGGTTGAAGAGTACTGCCAAAAGAAAGGGGGAGCAAATAAGTTACCTGATAAAGCCACTACCAACTCAATTTCACAAATATTCAGCTTAATAATTGTTGCCCTTTATGGAATTCAGTAATAGTCGCATGTTTCATGTCTCTGTTTACTCACATTATCTCTTGTTTTCATACAAACTGAGAGGATTTCATCCCCATTTAACATGTGTTCTAAATGTCACCCAGAGCCTTCATAACTCTTGACTCCAGGTAAAATCAGTCAAAACCTCAAAAACCACCTGACTGTGGAAGGTGAAAATTCAATACATGTTTTCTATGACTTCAGAAGCTTCCTCTGTCTCCTGGGCTCTGCATCTTCTCAAATTGTCTCTGTCCTTACAGAAACAGTGTGAAATTCAGCTTATTGTTCAGTTTATACATACATGCACACGGACACCTCTTGCACAAAATATCTGCAACTATATAACTTTAATGTAGCTCTGGCAATCATGGAGATGGGACTACATTGTGCATGACATCTTATTTGCTCTCTCCTCCCCTTCCTTCTTCCTTGTCCTCCAGAGAGCCCTTAGGAACTCTAGGCTCTATGCATTTTATTTCAACTTTCTCTAGTTCTGATCTCTGCATTTGCTTAGCCAACCCCATCAAGGTGCTCAAGAGATAAAAGATCATTTCATCTAAAAAAGTTATGCCCTCCTTAGAAGGAAGTTGTAATTATAGATAACAAAATAAAAATCACATTTGGGTAGATATGCTTGAGGAAACTAAGGTTCAAAGAGGTAATGCCATTTGGCCAGGACTACACAACTACAAAGTAACACAGTTATAATTAGAAAAAAGTTTGTCCAGACCTGAAGCCTGTACTATTTCTACTTGATAGTAGAAATATCTCTCAGTGGCTTACAGACAGAGTTGAATCCCATACTGCCTTACTCACTCGCTATTTTTTCCTCCATTTTGCACCTGGATATTGACTTTCAGGTTTCTCAGTTGCTCCTAACATGTCTACATAACAGGTACAAAAAAAATGTACTTCATGAGCCTATCTGGTGTCCTGAGGTTCAATCTGATATTACTGTTCTATCATTCTCTAGAGCACTGCTCCTCAATCAGGGATTTTACATCCAAGGGGGATATGTGGCCATGTCTGGACACATTTTTGGTTCTTACAACTCAGGAAGTGTGACTGCCAGGTATGTATTCAATATCCTACAATGTGAATGACAGCTCCCCACAACAAGGAATTCCAGCCCAAAATATTATAGTGCCAAAGTTGAAAATCCCTGTTCCAAGGAATCTACCCATTGCTGTGCTATGTTTCTTTATTGCTTGTTTAACATGGACCATTTTATTTTTCATTGCTGCTGTTGATAACCAACTACCATTAACTTTCCAGAGCCTGCTGCTGCATCAAAATTCCAAAGATCTATCTCCTATGAGCAGTATTATTTCCAAAAATACTATTACATGGACTCTCTCAAGCTGACCCTCATGGTGTTCCTCAAAATGATGTCACTAGGTTAGCCACATGTGTGTGGGAGGGAGTCTCCAGAGAGAATTTACTCATTATTTTTGTGACAGCCTAATTGAAATATTGTGCTCCTATGGAGCAAGGTCAGACATCAGAATTCCTTTTGTCCATCTTGGACATTGTGTCCTACTTTCCCAAAGAAATGAAACGCAGCTTCCAAACTGAAGCTGAGAATCACACTCTTTTTTTTCTCCTTATCCATTCCTGTCTTGGCATTCTTAGTTGAATTTTTGGGTTCCAGATTAACAGATTTAGTCTCATGCATATTGACCTCCCATTTCCCCTCTTCCATTTGGGGGCTTTTGTTACCATCTAAAGGCAAAAAAAGTTTACTTTAACATCCAAATGTTGAACCTGGACATCTCAAAATGTTGGACTTCAACTAGGGAAATTTAGGTTATGTTCTGGTTTGAAAGTTTATGTCACTCAAAAATTCATGCTGAAACTTAACATCAAATGCAACAGTATTAAAAGGTGAGGCCTTTAGGTAATTAGGCCATCATCAGGGCTCCACTTTTATGGATGGGATTAGTGTTCTTATAAAAGAATTTGTGGAATCATGCTCATCCTTTCTGCTCTTCTACCCCACCCACCATGAGGGGACACATTAACCTCTTCTCTCTGTTGCCAAATGACGATGCATTTATAAGGCACCATTTTGGCAACAGATAGCAAGCCCTTACTTGATACCAAACTTACTAGCCCCTTAATCTTGGAATTCTAGCCTTCATAATTGTAAAACAAATTCTATTCATAAATTATTCATTCTGATATATTTTATTATTGCAGCAAAAACAGACTAAGACAGCATACTAACAGCAGCATGTATGTTACAGGTTGAGAAGCATTTCTGTTAGGTGATCCAGAAATGGCTAAAAGTAGAGCTGGAGAAACTAAAGCTCCAAGGAGAAAATTATTTGGCTTAAAAACACAAAGGTAACTTCCACAGTCAGAGCCAGAGGCTATTAATTTTCCTACTATACTATAATCCCTCTGCTAATGCCAAAATAAACAAATATGTAGTATCATCCTCCAAACATCTTGAAACATTTTATGATTTAAAAATACTTTCATAGCAAATGTGAGGCATGATTATGCTAATGATATAAGTATTATCTCTTTGAGTAAGACTCAGAGAGATAATGTGGATTGTAGAGCTGAAAACAGAATGCAGGTATACAGACATCTTTCTATTGCAACATACTGATGAGAATGTTCGTTGTCAGAAGTTGACAGGTGGCGCACACCTGTAATCCCAGCACATTGAGAGGCTGAGACAGGAGAATCGCAAGTTCAAAGCCAGCCTCAGCAATGGTGAGGCACTAAGCAACTCAGTGAGACGCTGTCTCTACACAAAACACACAATAGGGCTAGGGATGTGGCTCAGTGGTCGAGTGCCCTGAGTTCAATCTCCAGTACCAAAAAAAAAAAAATGGAAGGAGAAGTTGACAGGTACAAATGTTACCCAGGCTAGTAAGTCATGTCAGAACCTGGTCAAAGGATTCAGGCAGTCATTTGAGTAATAAGGACAGAAACAGGATTTGAGGTGAATTAGCCAGACTACCCAAATGATTCATTTTGACTTAAGACAGTATGTGTGCTTGAGAATTTCCCCACAGATATAGTTTTCAGGTAAATGCAGAGAAGTTTGGAAGCCATTGCAAAAATCTGCAGAAGCAAAGTTTAGATACAATTTCTTAGCCATGTCTAGTAGACTCTTCATTCTTAAGGCTTAAAAGGGAGATGTCTGTGTATCAGAGATCACAGAGGCTCACTCTGGACCCTAATGATGCACCCTGCATGAGAGAATTTGGCAGTTTCAAGTCAATTTTCTGACCACTGGCTTCATCATAGAAAAGTAACATTTTCCAATTTTGTATCCCCAAATATTTACTAAATATTTATTGTGTGCTATATACTATGCTAAGAGTGGTTTTTAGATTAAGAGTGGAGAGGTGAAAACAAAACATATTCCCTGGAATCCAAGAGTTTACAAGGCAGGGGCTGAGAGTAATGGTTACACATACAGTAAGAATTCAAGTGGCTGGGACTGTAGCTCAGTGGTAGAGCACTTGCCTCACATGCGTGAGGCCCTGGGTTTGATCCTCAGCACCACTGGGTTCAATCCTCAGCACCACATACAAAGCAGTAAAATAAAGACATTGTGTCCATCAACAACTAAAAAAAATATTTTAAAAAAAGAATTCAAAGTAGGGCTAGGGTTGTGGCTTCACAGTAGAGCACTTGCCTTGCATGCGTGAGGCACTAGGTTCAATCCTCAGCACCACGTATAAATAAATAAATGTTTTTAAAAAAATTTTTTTAAAAGAATTCAAAGCAGCTGGGTTTGATGGTACATGCCTGTAACCCCAGTGGCTTGGAAGGCTGAGGCAGGAGGATCATGAGTTCAAAGCCAGCCTCAGCAACTTAGTGAGGCTCTAAGCATCCTAGCAAGACCCTGTTTCTAAATAAAATATAAAAAGGGCTGGGGATGTGGCTCAGTGATTAAGTGCCCCTGGGTTCATTTGATTTAAAAAAATAAAAATTCAAAGCCAAAAGTGCTAACAACACATGCTATTCCTTCTGTTTGGGATTTTCTTCCCTCTCACATTTCCCATCTAGTAGCACTTCTATTAGGAAACATTATTTATCTTGATGCCCCAGTGGACTTTGTCTCTTCACTGTGCTCACATACTATAGTTGGCATGTTTTGAATACAATATTATCACAAGTTATAGTCTCTATTCTCAATAAACCATTCATTTTTAAAGAGGAGTTTTTATTTCTGTATCCTCAAAGCCTATCACAGTGTATGGAACATGAAAAGTGTTATTATATGGCTGCTTAATTTTTAAATAGATGAATAAAGGAGTACATAAATCTGTTCTGGAAAACAAAGGAAAAACAAGTTGCTTCTAACTGAAGGGTATATGAAAGTTTGCTTCAAGGAGATAGCATACATTGGGTTTTGAAGAATGATACGATTTGGACAATGAGCAAAGACACAGAGATCAGAAATAAACAGGACAGAAATATGCTTTTAAAATGATACTTTTAAGCCAAACACAGTGGAGAACATCTATAATCCCAGCTACTCAGGAAGCTGAGGCAGGAGGAGGGTAAGTTTAAGGCCAGCCTGGAAACTTAGCAAGTTTGACTGACTCAAAATTAAAATATATAAATAAATAAAAGGACTGTGGATGTAGCTCAGTGGACAGCATCCTTGGGTTCAATGCCCAGTAATAAAAATACACACATGTGTGCACACATACACACAAATACACTTTGAGTACTGTGGTATGGCTTAGTGGTAGAGTGCCAGCCTAGCATGGGTGAGGCCCTGGGCTAAATTACCAGCACTGCAAAGGATAAAACAAAAACAAATAAAATATTAAAAAATAATAATACTTTGAGAGGACTTCTGCTTCTTCTTTCATGGCAAATTAATTAGTACCAGGTTTGTTTCCTTAACACACACATCTAGAAAATTGGACAAAATATGTGAAACAACTGTTTTCAGATACAGAACTGTGATGCACGAGGAAATAAAACAGTCAAGGTAAGTGCTGCTATCTTGTCCGTGTGTAAGAAGCACAGCAGACACACTGAATTCAGGAGGCAGAGATTGGGGTTTAAGGAAATTAAGGTATGTGAAATTAATTGGGCAGAGCTCAGGAGACTAGGAAAAAATGATTCCAAAGTGTACATGGAAGCATCCCTGATTCTGTTGCTCTAAACTAAGCTGTATACACACATATGGTAAAATCCCATGTAGCCAGATGAAGGAAAATACAGAATTCTACAAGCGAAAAATTTTACAGAGCTCCAAGAGAGATAGGAGATATTTGATTTGCAGCCAGATAGAAGAAAGAATTTGTTAAGCAACCAAAGAAGTCAGTAGAGGTCTAAGAAGAGCATCTTGGTATTGGTGCTAAAAAGCCTTGAGAGAGCCAGGCGTGGTGGCACATGCCTGTAATCCCAGCACTCTGGGAAGCTAAGACAGGAGAATCACAAGTTCAAAGCCAGCCTCAGCAACACCAAGGCCCTGAGCATGTGGCTCAGTGGTCGAGTACCCCTGAGTTCAATTCCAGGTACCAAAAAAAAAAAAAAAAAAGCCTTGAGAGAAGCCTACAATATATATTGAGGATGTATATACTAAACCTTAGAGCATTCATAAGATAAAAACAAAGAAGAATATGTAGCAATCTCATAAGGACCTTGTGAATAGAATCCTAGGGAATAATCAATACAGGTCAGGGCTGAGTCACTATTCTTAGAGTTATGGCGGGTCCTTCCATCAAGAGCTCTTTAGAGTCTGCCTTGATACCTACCAGAGCCTTCATCATGGTTGAGTCCTCAGACATTTCTTCTTCCCAATATTGACTTTTTAATAACAAGTCTTTTTCTATTTAAATATTTTTTTAGTTGTCGATGGACACAATATCTTTAATTATTTTTATGTGGTGCTAAGGATCGAACCCAGTGCCTCAAGCATGCAAGGCAAGCACTCTACCACTGAGCTACAATCTCAGCCCAATAACAAGTCTTTGATGCATCATTACAATAAAATCTCCACCTTTACTAGAATGAGGAGGAAAAATAGAGACAACCCTCCCTCCATATTTATTCCCTAGACTGGACTTCTCCTCTGAATTTTCAGATTCATAAATACAATGACCTATCTAATATTTATACTTGGCCCTCAAACTTAAAATGTCCAGAACTCAACTCTTTATTTTAAAAGCTTTGTTGTTAGATAAAATATACTATAAGTATGGTTTCTTTTTGAGGTTTTGAAAATGCTCTAACTGGACTGTGATGATGGTTGCACAGCTGTGAATATCCTAAAAACCATTGAATTATACATTTTAAATAGGTGAACTGTGCGGTACATGTCTGACTTCTTTCACTTAGTACAATGTTTTCAAACTTCATCCATGTCATAGCATCTATCAGTACTTTATTCCTTTTGAGAGCTATAATATTTGATTATATGTATATATCACATTTTGTTTATCCATTCAATAACTGATGAAGCTTTTGGTTATTTCCACCTTTTGGCTACATGAATAATATTTAGAATAAAATCCAAACTTCCTACCCTGGCCTCCAAGGCTCTATACTGGTTATTGCTTCATTCTTCTATTTCTTCTCTTTTGACCACCATTGCTCATGCCCTTCTGTCACATTGACTTTTTTTTTTGTCAGATATGCCAAGGTATGATCCCATCCCAGGATATTAATGTTTCTTATTTCCTTTGCCTGGAATGCTCCTCCTCAAGTATCTCTATAGTTGTCTCTCTTCTCTCTCTCACTCTCTTTTTTTTTTTTTTTTTGGTATTGTGGATGGAACCCAGGGGTGTCTAACCACTTAGCACATCTCCAGCCCTTTTTATTTTTTATCTTGAGTCATGGTCTCACTAAGTTGCTGAGGCTGGCCTTGAACTTGTGATCCTCCTGCCTCAGCTTCCAGAACCACTGGGATTACAGGCATGCACCAGCTCTTTTATTATTATTATTATTATTATTATTATTATTATTATTATTATTATTCAGAATTCACATCTGTGCTGAAACACACTTTTCCTGAATTCCAAGGAAAATTTTACCTTTGTGTCGCGAAGGCATCTCCAGAGGCTTCTTTCTAAGTTCTGGGAAATTAAATAGAAGTTCAAATTCAGAACTTCTTTTGTGCTTTCCTTACCACAAAGGTCTTCACTGAGCACCCTAGCTACAACATAGGGAACAAATTTTCTAGACTTTCAGGGGTTTCTATATGCCTGCTATGCTGGAAAATAATATAGCATTTTTCATCATTGTCAAAGAAAAAGATGAAAAAAATGTCAACAAAATGGGTGGTCACAGATGCTCCTGAAGGTTGATATTCTGATGCTGACAGGATATTTTTTAGCTCTCAGAATGCTTCTGCCATTGATAATGTCCCTACAAGTCTCAGCCTTGCTTTCTGTCAGTTCCCTCTGGCACTCCCTCCCTAGAGCAGGAGGTGAGGCACAGGTTTACTCAGGAAGCAGGACAATCCTGAAAGATATACTCTTTTTCTCCTGTTAAGGCTCTTTAGGCTGACTGGGCGGGAACTGAGCCTCAGAGCTGGATAAACAGGTTCAGTAGTTAAATGCTTGGGAAACTGAAAGGGAACATTTTGCTCATGACCTGAAAGAGCTCTCCTCATTCCAAGGAAAACTTTACCTTTGTGTCCAAAAGGCATTTCCAGAGGCTTTTTTCTAAGTTCTGGGAAATTAAATAGAAGTTCAAATAAAATAGAACATGGAGCAATTTTCCAATATTCTTTTTCATCTTCCTCATTCTCTTGGAGCAAAGTCCAGTCATGTGAAATGCTTCTGTGCAGAGGGTCTATGGCTAGCTATTGTTCTCTTCCCCAGCAATGATTCGGTTTGAAAGAAACTGCTAGAGCCTCTGTGCCAGAGGCATCCACACTGAGAACTCTGCATTTGGACCCCCAGTAGTACAGATTGGAAACTTCTAGAACACACCTTTGCTCTTCCATTTGTATATGACCTTGGACAAATCACTTGCCCTCTCTGCACCTCAGTTTCTCCACTTATAACATGTAACACTTGAATTGTGCTGTCACTGAGAGCCCTGCTAATCCTGTCACTGTACACATTTCCTGAGTCCAGAGCAGGTGTTGGTTATCTCTGATAAATAAAGTCCTCATTAGGCATTTTGGGAGAAGAAAGTTGTCTCTTGCCTTTCACTGTGTGTGCTTATGTGTCTGGCATAACTCAGAGGGTGGGTCCAATATTCCAACAGTTGCATTTTTAAATGTGTGATTTCTTTCTTGTCAGGACAAATGTGTTATCTATTCTGGGAATCTAATTAAATAGGCAGCAGAGCGACCATCTTTCTCTTCTCAGGACCTAGGGATTCTAGTTGTCCCCAAAGGTGGAAACATTTGCATTGGGAGCTAAGTCCTGAGAGATGCCTCCCAGGAGCTGGTGACTGTATGGTGTGAGGATAAGCCTCATGAGGAGGTGACCACATACATGTTGTGCATTGAAGAACAATGAGTGATCCACCACAGTACTCCATCATCTCTTCCAGTGCTTGTCATTGTATCTTTAATGCTCTCTTTTCAAATGCATTCATATCAGTATTTCCAGACTGCACTTAGAGCTTGCAAGCCTAAGAAGCTGGCTGCTACCCACCCACAGAGCTTCCTTAGGCAGCAAAATTTTAAAGAAGTTTGGTGCTTTGTTTTTACTTTTTAGATATCAGAACTTCTAAGATCTTATTTATTTATTTATTTATTTAGGTACCAGGGATTGAACTCAGGAGTGTTAAACCACTAAGCCACATCTCCAGCCCTATTTTGTGTTTTATGTAGAGACAGGGTCTCACTGAGTTGCTTAGTGCCTCGCCATTGCTGAGGCTGGCTTTGAACTCGTGATTCTCCTGTCTCAGCCTCCCAAAGTGCTGGGATTACAGGCGTACACTACCACACCTGGCAGAACTTTTAAGATCTTTAACAATGAAGGCTTCTCATCATTTTACAAAATGGCTGGTAAACATAGCAATGTTTAAGAAAACTGTGTTAGCACTCTGGAAAGCAGTATGGAGATTCCTCAGAAATCTTGGAATGGAACCACCATTTGACCCAGCTATCCCACTCCTCGGCATGTACCCAAAGGACTTAAAATCAGCATACTATAGTGACACGGACACATCAATGTTCATACCAGCTCAATTCACAATAACTTAGCTGGGGAACCAATCTAAGTGCCTTTCAACAGATGAATGGATAAAGAAAATGTGGAACATATGCATAATGGAATATTACTCAACCATAAAGAAGAATGAAATTATGGCCTTTGCCAGTAAGTGGATGGAACTGGAAACTGTCATACTAAGTGAAATAAGCCAATCCCCATTCACTCATTCCAAGGACTGAATGAATGTTCTCTCTGATAAGTGGATGCTGACTCACAGTAGGTTGTGGGGATAATGATTGGAGGTTGACCAGATTGGACAGAGGGGCCTGGGGGAGAAGAAAGGAGGATGGGAATGGGAAAGACAGTGGAATTAATTGGACATAACTTTCCTATGTTCATATATGAATATACAACCAATGTAACACCACATCATGTACAACCACAAGAATGGGAAGTTATACTCCATGTATGTATGATATATCAAAATACATTCTACTGTCATGTATAACTAAAAAGAACAAATAAAAAAATTTTAAAAATAAAATTGCATCTATCTACAAAAAAGAACTGTGTTAGACATCAATGGTTGGATTCTAGGTTCTGAAATATTTGTGGGGAGATATGTGAGGGACTAGAAAACATTTTTGGCATTTTTCTACATACCAATATAAAATCCTCAGGCCATTTTTGTCACTTATAATACTGAGCATATTTTGCTTTGTGCAACACCACAAATATTTTGCAAAATACTTGGATGTTTTGCAAGGATAGCCTATTTCTAACCAGTAGCCCATTATTAACATCTTGAGATTCCAAATGATGGTAGAAAGGGTTATTCACTTTGCTCACTGGTTTTCTTTTCAGTCCATTCAAAGTTCATTTCTCCTAATAGCCCCAATTCTCCTTCCTTTCAACACACCTTTCAACCCACTCTGTCCTAGTTCCACACTTCAGGCTTTACAGTCTAAAACACGAGGCATTGTCAAAGTTGGGGATTCTTTATTGTGGGGGGGAGAGTAGGGATTATGAGTCTTTACACCAAATGGATCCTTATACAGTTCTTTTTAGGAGGAGATTTGGGTCATTCAAAGCCTTTAGTGTAGAGAATCCTTAAGACCTTTCTTCTTACTAATACTGAACATCCTAAATGGCGAAGCTTTGACATATCATTATGCTAAAAGCTTCTTCCTTACTGGAAATAAGAAAAAAACATGAAGAGAATTAAGGAGATAAGGAACTCTGTCCCACTATATTATATTAAATTTATCTATCTTTCCTACTATACTCACATTCCTAGAGAATAAGGGTTGTGTCTATTCAGCAGTAGTTCAACAGTATTTGGGCAGAGAACAAATAAGGAAATGAATGAATGCTTCCCCTTCTTTATGAAGGCTGATTGCAAGGAAATGCATCTTTGTAAATTGGCTCAGAAAACACCCTCAATGAGAGAATAAAGTGAAGTTAAGGATTTATTCTGTGAAATCATGGGACTCAGAAATGGTGGTCATTTAGCTTGCAGTCAAAGTCTGTCCAAGCCACCACCTGACTTCTATGTGACTTTTGAGGATCAGTTCTACTTGCTTTCATTTCTATGTGCCCAAGAACACTCAGTTTGTATTGTCAACCCCTGCTCGGATAATCTAATGAACCTTCATCAAATGCCCTCACTTTCTGCATCCATCCAGATTACTTTGTTGGCCCAGATAAATCCAATCTAGCCCTTGATGTCCAACTGTATTGATTTTCTGTTAGTACTGTGAAAACTTACAACAAATCTGGTAACTTAAAACAATACAAATTTGCTATCTTATACTTTCGGAGGTCAGAATTCCAAAATGGGTCTCAATGGGCTGAAATCAAGATGTCATTAGTACTCTGTACTTCTGGGGGCTCCATTGGATAATATATTTTCTTGTCTTTTCCTGCTTTTAGAAAATGTTCAAATTGCTTGGCTGGTGGCTCCACTCCTCTATTTTCAAAGCCAGCAATGGCTAATCAAGTCTTTCTCATACTGTATCACTCTGGTGTTTTTGTTTGATTTGTTTTTGTTTTTTGCTTTTGTCATTGTATCCCCTATGACTTTTTAAAGATCTCTTAGGAGAATGTAAACTTCTTATTTAGTGTTCTTATCACAATAAACAAAATTAATTTTTAAAGATAGATAAGTTCAAAAAAGAATAAAAACTCTAAGGCCAATATCTCCGGTTTATGCACATTTTACTTAATTCCAAGTATAATAACTTACAATCTCTGACCATTTTGGAAGAATGTCACATAATATAAGGGAATTTTTCTTGCTTTGCTGACTTTAAAGGAAATGGTTAAATGCTGCAGATTTATTGCATAGTACATAAATGAAAGGTACTCTGTATCCACCATGCTCAATAAACAACTAATTTAAGGGTTGGAAACCAATAAGTTATCAAGTCTCATCACATATTAAATGATCAAAATCTAGCCAGGTGCAGTGGCACACGCCTTTAATCCCAGCTCTTTGGGAGGCTGAGACAGGAGAATCATAAGTTCAAAGCCAGCCTCAGCAACGGCGAGGCACTAAGCAACTCAGTGAGACCCTGTCTCTACATAAAACCCAAAATAGGGCTGGGGATGTGGCTCAGTGGTTGAGTGCCCCTGAGATCAATCTCCAGTACCAAAAAAATAATGATCAAAATCTTCTGAAAGACAAACTAAATAACATTGATTTCTACTGTAAAAAAAATGTAACACACAGAGGTGAAAAATATAATAGGTGACATGAAAAATTCACTAAATGAGTTTGACATCAGATTGGATGCTACAAATGCAAAGATCAATGTACTTGGAAGTGACAACATCTAAGAATGGGATGGTCTTCATTCATTTTCAGGCACCTATGCTATGGTAGGGTGGCACACTAAATTCTGGTTCAGGTCATCTGAATCTCCATCTCATTATTTAAATCATCCCAGCCCTTCTTCTGAAGAGTATAAGAAATCATTTTAGATTCTTGAAAGTGTTAAACACTGACACAAGTGTCACCTTGATGTGATTCACTGAGTGGTGCACTGTACTTCCAACGTTTTATGTTCATGTAGAAACCACATATTAAGAATGCACAAAGTTCCAAGCATAGTTCTAGATATTGCATGTGATATATGGAAGCAGGAGTGTACAGATAGGTAAAATAAACGTAGCAAATTTGGCTCAGCATATATTCACTGAGCTCTTACCCTGTGCCAGTCGTCATGAGTTGGTGATGTACAATGGTCTCTGTTTTCAATTTGCATAGAGCTCAGATTTTCCATAGCCTTCGTTAAAAGCTAGAGCCAAAAGATAATAACACCTAATTCTCATAGAAAAGGAGAGTTTGAATATGTTGGATTTTACTGGAAACAATTTTAATCCAAATTTTCTTAGTGCATTATAGTTGCACATATTGATGGGATTTGTTGTAACATATTTGTAGATGCACACAATATAACAAGATGATTTGGCCAATATCACTCCCCAGCATTTCCCCTCTCCCTTTATCCCTGACTATCATCTCTTGGTCCCTTTCCTCTACTGATTTCCTTCTGATTTTTAGGAGCTCTTAATTTCTAGGGGTCCAGTGGTGTAAGGTATGTCAAGAAATCTCTGCTAAAGTGTGATTCACAATAAAGTTATGAAAGCAGCCATGGTGCTCATCAACAGATGAATGGAAAAAGAAAATTTGGTGTATATATATATATACAATGGAATTTTACTCAGCCATAAATAAGAATGAAATTATGGCATTTGCTGGTAAATGGATGAAATTGGAAAACACCAAACTAAGTAAAATAAGCTAGTCTCATAAAGTCAAGAATCAAATGTTTTCTGTCATATGTGAACACTAGAGAGAAAAAGAGAAAAGGAGAATTTTTAAAAGGAATCTCCAGGGGACTGGGATTGTAGCTCAGTGGTAGGGTGATTGCCTAGCACGTGTGAGGCATTGGGTTCAATTCTTAACACCACATAAAAAAATAAATGAATGAAATAAAGGTATTTAAGAAAAAAGAAATCTCCAGCTGGGCATAGGAGTGCACGCCTGTAAGCAGCTCAGGAGGCTGAGGCAGGAGAATTGCAGGTTCAAAGCCAGCCTTAACAATTTAGTGAGGCCCTAAGTAACTCAGTGAGACCTTGTCTCTAAAAAAAATATGATAAAGGGCTGGGGATGTGGTTCAGTGGTTAAGTGCCCCTGGGTTCAAGTTCCAGTACCAAAATAATAATAATAATAGTAATCTCACAAAAATAGAAGGGAGACCAATAAAATAGAGGAAGGAGATCAAGAGGGAGGGAAAGAGGAAAGGGCATAGAGAAATATAGGGGAATAAAATCTAGCAAATTATGGTATGTCCATGTATGAATATACCTCAATGAATCCTGCTTATGTCTAATTATAATGTATTAATTAAAATAATAATAATAACAGAAGGGAGATCAGTAGAACAGAGCAAGTGGATCAGGGAGAGGGAAGAGGGGAGAGAAAGGCAAGGTACTAGGAAATGAGATTGATAAAATTATGTTATACACACATGTACAAGTATGGCATAATGAATTCCACTATTATATATAATTATAATGCACCAATAAAATATAAATTTTCAAAAAATAAATCCCTGTTAAGGTGAAGGAAAAGTCATAACTGGCCCCTCCCACTACCAAAAAGAAAGCATAACACCTGGTGGGCTCCTTTGGATTTCAACACATTTCTCATTTGGGTGTGTTACTCTGGCCCATTTAATTAGTGATGCAAGAAGTTGCCAGTTTGGAGTGAGACCCATAACACGAGAAGAATCTGCAAAAGGTCCAGGCTGTCATGCAACCAAACATTGACACCTGGGCCATGTGATGCAGCAGTTCCAAAGGTGCTCAAAGTGTGAGTGGTAGAGATCCTGTTTGGAGCCATTGACAAGCTCCATTGGTGAATCACCATGTGGGCCTGTGGGATTTGGAAATAAGATTCTATCATGTGCTGTTAATAACTATTATTCTTTTGAGAAACAGCTCCCAGACTAATACTGGGCCTGAGTAGAGACTGAATACTAAACCACAGGCTACCAAGTTACCATGTGGCTTGTGTTGCCCATGATGAACTGTTGTTATCTGACCACAAAACCATAAAATTGGATGTGCACAAAAGCATTCCTTTGCTTCCAAATGGAAGCAGGAGACATATGATCAGGCCCAGTCTGGCCCTGAAGGCACAATCAAGTCACATTAAGAAGTGGACCAAATGCCCACTCCTACTACACTGCCTTCTCTCTCTTAGCCTATACCCATGGCCTCATGGGGAGCTCCCTACTATCAGTTGACAGAGGAAGAGAAGACTCAAGCTGGGTTTACAAATGGTTCTTCATCATATTCACGCACCACCTGAAAGTGGACAACTGCAGCCCTTCTGCCCCTTACCGGGCATCCATGCAGCACAGTGGTGAAGGGAAATCTTACCAGTGGGCAAAACTTTGAGCAGTGCACCTGATTGTGCTTTTGCTTTGGAAGGAGAAATGACTAGATGCTCAATTATAGTCTAATTCATGGGATATTGCCAGTGGTTTAGCTGGATGGACAGGGACTTGGAAGGAACATGATTGGAAAATTGGTTAATTTTTTTTAAGCAAGAAGTATATGGATAGACCTATATGAATGGGCAAAATATGTGAAGAAATTTGTGACTCATGTGAGTGTTCATCACATAACATGAAGTCATGTTAGCAGAGGAGGCTTTTAGTAATCAAGTGGATACAATAACCCATTCTGTGGGGACCAGTCAGCACCTTTCCCCAGCCATGCATGTCATCATCCAATGGGTTTATAAATAAAGTAGCCATGGAAGTAGGGATGTAGGTGGTGCATGGACTCAGCAACATGGGCTCTAATTACCAAGGCCAACTTGGCTATGGCCACTGTTGAACACCCAATCTGCCAGGAGAAAGAGAGAGAGAGCAACACTGAGCCTTTTATATGGCACATTCCCTGGGGTGATCAGCCAGCTTCCTAGCAGGCTGATTACACTGGACTTCTTCCATCATAGAAAAGAGTTTTTTGTACTTCCAGAGTAATTACTCTGGATAAGCATGTGCCTTCCCCTCACACAATGCTTCTGCCAAAACTATCATCTATTGCCTTATAGGTTGATTTATTCACCATCGTGATATTCTACCCAGCATTCTTTTTGACCAAGGAAATCACTTCACAGCAAATGAAGTGCAGCAATGGACCCATGATCATGGAATTCACTGGTCTTAACCATGTTCCCCACCATCCTAAAGAAGCTGGCTTGATAGAATAGCAGAATAGCCTATTAAAAACTCAGTTACAGGGGCTGGGGATGTAGCTCAGTGGTAGAGCGCTTGCCTAGCATATGTGAGGCACTGGGTTCAATCCTCAGCACCACATAAAAACAAACAAATAAATAAAAGTCCATCAAAAACTACAACTAGAAAATATTAAAAATAAATAAACAACAACTCAGTTACAGTACAAAGTCGGTGGCAGTACTGAGACACCTTTCTCCAGAAGATTGTATATGCTGTGAATTAGCATCCAATATGTGGTACTGTTTTCCCATATTCAGGATTCATGAGCCCAGGAATCAAGGGGTTAGAAATGGTGGCAGTAGCACTCTTCATTGTTCCTAGTGTCATTAGCAAAATGTTTGCTTCCTCTTCCCATGACATTATGCACTGCTAGATTAGAAGTCTTAAATTCCAAAAGGAGGACTGTTTCCACCATGAGTTACAATGATTCCATTAAACTTGAAGTGGGTTGCATGGACACTTTGAGCTCCCTATGCCTCTAAATCAACAAGCAAAGGAGAGAACTATGGTGATTGATCCTGACTACCAAGGAGAAATTGGACCACTACACCACAATGTAGGTAAAAAAGAACATCTCTGGAATGTAAGAGATTGCTTATGATGCCTCTCGGTATTCCCAAATCCTATAACGAAGGTCAATGGAAAACAACAATAACCCAATCCAGGCAGGATGGCTGATGGCCTGTACCCTTCAGGAGTGAAAGTTTGAGTGACCCTACCACATAAAGAGGCATGAACAACCAAGGTGCTTGCTTAAGACAAGGGGAATACAGAATGGGCAGTATGAGGAGGTGGTTATGAACATGAGCTCCTACTATGTGACCAGTTACAAAAATGAGAACTGAAATTGTCACAAGTATTATTACCTCATTTCCAGGTGACTTCTACTGTCACTGACCCAGTAAATTGCTCTTTCGTGTCCAATGTCTAGATAATCTCTAAGGCCCTTGCAAAGGAAAAGAAGACAATTTAATCAGTGCCTAGGATGTGCCAAGGTCTATACCAAGCAAAGGCCAAGAGAAAATGCAAAGCATCCTGGGGAGAGGGGGAAGCAGCAATAGGAAGAGTATTGTGGTAGAAAGACAGACCCCAAGCCATCTGAGAGCATGAAGGGAGAGCTGAGAAGGGGAGGGGATAGCATTGCTTAGCTTTGAAATATGGCTGGCCAAGCTGCTTGGGCACTGATGTGCTCTTGACAAACTGAAAGGGTCCTTGGATTATTCCCATGTTCAGGCTGCTTTTGAAGAGCCCTTTTGTTTAGGGGCCTCTTTCAATTGTATGAAGTCATGCTCACTTCCTATAGATGTTTCTCAGTTGTCAAGAGCTCTCCAGTCCTTCTGGAAGGCCCCTGGGACAAAGGGAGCTGTGGGATGCAGAGGCCAGGTGCTCAGACTCCCATGAATGGGTGAAGAATAGAAACAAAGTGAATGAATGGGGTTTAGAGATGCAGAGTGGCCAGGTTGCTCTTGGTTGAGCCACTAGGGAACAGCTATAGTGGAAATAAGCCCTAGCCTCATTTTTCAGTTAACTTCATTTCCCTTCTGAAGGACCGAGACTAAAGGGAGAAAGTGGGCCAAAGGAAAGAGGCTATTTATGGGTAAATCAAACGTAGTGAAAATTTACCCCCCAAAATGGAAAATCTAAAGGTTGAAAGCATTTGAAAGTTCCCTTTCAGCATTAGTAGGAAATTAACCTGACATTTAAGAGACTACAGGGTATCACAGTATAGTCCCAGCCCACCATTAAGTCTTGTCTTACTTTTCTTTGACCATCATGCTCTATTTGTCAGCCTAGGCTTTGACCCCTGAAAAATAATAATCTTTGAATTTCCCATCTCCAAGCCTCACCTCCATCTCTACTCCTTTACCCTCACCCATGGCTATTTCCTCTTAGAGCTGTTGCTCCTCTGAGTCTCTGTGTCACTTGCCCATGTTAGCATTTTTCATATTATGTCTTGTCACACAAGGCATTAATGCTTTTTCATTGTGTGTACATCTATCTTCCCACCTAGATTTTAAGTGCCTGGAGGACAGGTATCATATCTTATACCTTCTGTCCTCCTCCCCTTCCCCAGCTGTGCTATATCCACAATTAATCAATTAAAAATGATCTTCTGGGGGCTGGGGTTATGGCTCAGTGGTAGCGTGCTCGCCTAGCACGCACGAGGCACTGGGTTCGATCCTCAGCACCACATAAAAAATAAAATAAAGATATTCTGTCCACCTACAACTGAAAAAGTAAATATTTTAAAAAAAATGATCTAGGAGCTGGGATTGTAGCTCAGCGGTAGAGCGCTTGCCTTGCATGCGTGAGGCCCTGGGTTCGATCCTCAGCACCACATACAAAGCAATAAAATAAAGACATTGTGTCCATCTATAACTAAAAAAAAAAATGATCTTCTGGTTGTTTTTTTGATTAGTACAAGTATGTCATGAGACTAACCCATAGGACTCTACCCTGAATGTTTTAGGGTAAACTTGACCTTGTGCAAGTTTCTGCTCCTTTCTATGTCTCAGTTTCCCCACATGTAAATGACTAGGTTGGATTCAATAAAATCTGATCCCTTCAGGTTTGGATAGCACATGATTGTACAAATTCATGCTGAAAATGAGGAAAGGGGATCAATCTAGCTCCCCATCCAAGCTGGGGAAAGAGAGGCAAATCAATTTTCATTAAAAATAAAACTACATGGCAAACAATGACTGAAGAGGAAATAAAAAGAATCTACAAGATGGTTTGTGGCTACGAACTAGTGTGAGAATTGAGGTGGGGGAAATACCAACTTAGCAGGCTTTTTCAGCCCTGAGTGCTTTACAAACATGAATTTTCTTCTGTAATAGACAAAGGAATCCAGCTAGGTTGAGTGCTTTTTGTTAGCAACTGAATGTAAGAGCCTAAGAAACAGAATAACCAACTGAAACTCCCCACCACTCAGCAGTCAAGCACTTATTAAAGGACTGGTTCTGGCCAGCAACCCTCCCAGACACTGCCATCTAGTGGCAGTTGACACAAACGTGGGGCAACTCATCCTTGGCATTTTCAGGTGAAGTTCCCAGCCTTTGGAGAAACACTGGCCAACCCAAGAAAACTTAAGAATGACAAGACACCTGAGGGAAAGCTTGATTTACAAAAATCTAAGAGAGACAAAGCAAAGAAAATTAAAGACAAAGAACAGTGACACAAAGACATTCCCAGATATTCATGAAGTTAGGTGAAATTTTCATTGGAAATGGAGGGAAGCAGGTAAGGGAGGGAGCTGAGAGTTAACAAAGGCACTCACTCTGGACCAGCATCTCCATCATAGTTGTAGGGGGATGGTGATGGAGAGAGCTTCTCTTGAGCTTTTTCTTCTTCCTTGTTCTTGATTTCTTTCCTATTCCCACTTTTTGGAGGGGGGAGGTGCTTGGAATTGAACCCAAGAGCACTTATCCACTGAGTCACGTCCCCAGTCATTTTTATTTCTTTATTTTGAGATAAGTCTCACTGAGTTGCTGGGGCCAGCATTGAATTTGTGATTCTCCTGCCTCAGAATCAAAGCTGCTTGGATTACAGGCACATGCCATGGCACTTGGCTTATTTCTCATTTTCAGGATGTTGTCCATTGTTGAAATATCCACAATATATATAAAGATGTAATATATGTAACAATAAAACCACAAAGAAGTGGGTGGGGGATGAGGAAATTGAGTTCTATTGGAGAAAATTTTTTACATTTTATTTAAATTAATATTAATCTGAAGTAAACTGTGGTAGTTAAAATGTTATAATTATGATTCTTAGAGGAACCATTAACAAACTAACTAAAACATTTAGTTTTCTCCTATCAGGAAATTAACTCAAAAAATAAAAACAAATTTAAAAATTTTAAAAACATAGTTTAAAAACATCATAAGCTAGCAGGAAAAATAAAGTGGTACGCTAAAAATTGTGTAAACACAAAAGAAGATAGAAAAGAACAGGGAAGCATTAAAAAGATAAGACCAGACTGAATCAGAAGGACATACACAATTTGAACAGATCAATCTCAAGCAATGAAATAGAAGACACCATCAAAAGCCAGACAACCAAGAAAAGCCCAGGACCAAATGGATTCTCAGCTGAGTTCTACAAGACCTTCAGAGAAGAATTAACACCAATACTCCTCAAATTATTCCATAAAATAGAAAAGTAAAGAACCTTTCTAAACTCATTCTATGAAGTTAGTATCACCCAGATACAAAACCAGATAAAGACACATCAAGAAAACTTCAGACCAATATCCCTGATGAACATAGAGGCAAAAATTCTCAATAAAATTCTGGCAAGTCACATACAAAAGTGGAGTTCATTCCAGAGATGCAAGTTTGGTTCAACATATGGAAACCAAAGAATGTAATTCAAGCCATGCACACCTATAATCCCAGCACTTTGGGAGGCTGAGACAGGAGAATTGTGATTTCGAAGCCAGCCTCAGCAATGGTGAGGGGTTAAGCAACTCAGTGAGACCCTGTCTCTAAATAAAACGCAAAATAGGGCTAAGGATGTGGCTCAGTGGTCGAGTACTCCTGAGTTCAATCACTGGTGCCAAAAAAAAAAAAATGTAATCCATCACATCAATAGGCTTAAAGATAGGAATCTCATGATTTTATCAATTGATGCAGAGAAAGCATTTGACAAAAGACCTCTTCATGTTCAAAACACTGGAAAAACTAGGGACAGTAGGAACATACCTCAACATTTCAAAAGCTATCTATGCTAAGCCCAAGGCCAATATTATTCTAAATGGAGAAAAATTGAAAGCATTCCCCCTAAAAATTGGAACAAGAGGGATGCTCTCTTTCACCACTTCCATTCAACATACTCCTTGAAACTCCAGCTAGAGCAATCAGACAGACGAAAGAAATTAAATGGATACACATGGGTAAAGAAGAACTCAAACTATCACTATTTGCTGATGACATGATTCTATATTTAGAAGGTCAAAAAAATTCCACCACAAAACTTCTAGAACTAATAAATGAATTCAGCAAAGTAGCAGGATATAAAATCAATACCCACAAATCAAATGCTTTTCTATACATTAATGATGAATCCACTGCAAGAGAAATTAGGAAAACCAACACATTCACAATAGCCTCAAAAAAAAAAACTTGGGAATCAATCTAACAAAAGAAGTGAAAAACCTCTACAATAAAAACTACAGAGCACTAAAGAAAGAAATTGAAAGCCATGCACGGTGGCTCAAGCCTGTAATCCCAGCACTTAGGGAGGCTGAGACAGGAGAATCACGAGTTCAAAGCCAGCCTCAGCAATGATGAGGCACTAAGCAACTCAGTGAGACCCTGTCTCTACATAAAACACAAAATAGGGCTGGGAATGTGGCTCAGTGGTCGAGTGCCCCTGAGTTCAATCCCCAGTACCAAAAAAAAAAAAGAAAGAAATTGAAGAAGATCTCAGAAGATGGGAAGATCTCCCATGCTCTTGGATAGGCAGAATTAATATAGTCAAAATGGCCATACTACCAAAATTGCTATACAGATTTAATGCAATTCCTATTAAAATCCCAATGACATTCCTCATAGAAATACAAAATGCAATCATGAAAATTCATTTGGAAAAATAAGAAGCCCAGAATAGCCAAGGCAGAAAGCATCACAATACCAGAACTTAAACTATACTACAGACCAATAGTAACAAAACGGCATGGTATTGGTACCACAATAGACATGGAGACCAATGATACAGAATAGAAGACACAGAGACAGACCCACATAAATATGATTATCTCATACTAGATAAAGATGCCAAAAACATACATTGGAGAAAAGATAGTCTCTTCAACAAATGGTGCTGGGAAAACTGGAAATCCATATGTAGCAAAATGAAATTAAACCATCATGCACAAAACTTAACTAAAAGTGGATCAAGGACCTAGGAATTAGACCAGAGACCCTGCACTTAACTGAGGAAAAAGTAGGCCTAAATCTTTATCATGTCAGATTAGGCCCCGACCTCCTTAACAAGACTCCTAAAGCTCAAGAAATAAAATCAAGAATCAATAAATGATATAGATTCAAACTAAAAAGCTTCTTCTCAGGAAAGGAAACAATCACAAACGTGATGAGAGAGCCTACAAAATGGGAAAAAAATCTTTACCACATGCACCTCAGACAGAGCACTAATATCCAGGATATATAAAGAACTCAAAAAACTTAACACCAAAAAATCAAATGACTCAATCAATAAATGGGCTAAGGAATTGAACAAACACTTCAGAGAAGAAGAAATACAATTGATCAACAAACATGAAAAAATGTTCATCATCTCTAGTAATTACAGAAATTCAAATTAAAACTACTCTAAGATTTAATCTCACTCCAGTCAGAATGGCAGTTATAAAGAATACAAGCAATAATTACTGTTGTAGAGGATGTGGGGGAAAAGGTACACTCATCCCTTCCTGGTGGGACTGCAAATTGTTGCAACCACTATGGAAAGCAGTAAGGAGATACTTCAGAAAACTTGGAATGGATCCACCATTTGACCCTGCTATCCCACTCCTCGGTCTGTACAAAAGGGACTTAAAATTAGCATACTACAGTGACACAACTATTGCTTAAAGTCGCACTGTGTGGGTCTGCTCGATGAGTTGGGGTCCTGAGAGACGAAGAGAGGTCTTCAGGGAATACAAAAGGGGGTATTACAGGATGGGGTTTTTTGGGGTGATGGCCCACAGAGTCACTCCACCCAGACTCCGAGGTAGATAAACAGTTATGCCAGAGCGTGAAGCAGAACCACCATTTATTCCAGAAAGTACAGAAGTTTATATACACTCCTGGACCAATGAAGGCCCAAGGTTACAAACAAAGGGATGCTTTCTGTCAAGTGCACAGTCAATTAGCATAGAATGGGGAAAGATGGAAGGGAGGGGTTGAAGGTATGGAGAGTGCTCCTACACACAACCACATCAGTGTTTATAGTAGCTCAATTCACAATACCAAACAATGGAACCAACCTAGATGCCCTTCAACAGATGCATGGATAAAGAAAATGTGGTATATATACACAATGGATTATTTATTACTCAGCCTTAAAGAAGAATGAACTTATGACATTTGCAGGTAAATGGATGGAGCTAGAGAATATCATGCTATGTGAAATAAGTCAATCCCAAAAAATTAAAAGCCAAATGTTTTCTCTGATAAGCAGATGCTGATCCATAGTGGGTGGGAGGAATAAGGAAGAATGAAGGAACTTTGTGTAGAGAGGAGTAAGGGGAGCGATGGGGTTGAGGGAAGAGAAGGTCAGTAGAATGAGACAGACATTATTACCCTATATACATGTATGATTACACTACTGGAATGCATGATGTACAGCCAGAGGAATGAGAAGTTGTGCTCCATTTGTGTATAATATGTCAAAATGCATTCTACTGTAAAATAAATGAACAAATAAAAAGAAACCAAATAGCAAAATGGTAAATGAATATCTAATCATATCAACAATCACATTAAATGCAAATTATCCAAACACTCTATTCAAAAAGCAGACTGTCATTTTGGATATAAAAGGAAGAACCAACTATGTGATGTCTAGAGGAAAGACATCTTATTCAAAGACACAAATACTTTTTTAAAATAATGAGAAAAAGGATCAAACAAATTGCAAAAGTAGACTAGCCGAAATGGCTATATTAATATCAATTAAAATAAACTTTAAAACAGGAATTATTTCTACAGAAAAAGAGAGACATTTTATAAAGGTAAAATTATACATGTCAGGAAATTATTATAATATTAAATGTATGCACAACTATTAACAACATGTCAAAACCACAAAGCAAAACTGAGAGAATTAAAAGGAGAAGTAGACAATTTACCAATAACAGTTGTAGACTTCAATAAACTTATTATTTTTATTTTTATTTTTTGGTACTGGAGATAGAACTCAGGGGCACTCGACCACTGAGCCACATCCCAGCCCTATTTTGTGTTTTATGTAGAGACAGGGTCTCACTGAGTTTCTTAGCGCCTCGCCATGGCTGAGGCTGGCTTTGAACTCGTGATTCTCCTGTCTCAGCCTCCCTAAGTGCTGGGATTATAGGCTTGCGTCACCACGCCCGGCTAATAACTTAATAACTGATAGAGCAACTAAGCAGAAAATCAACATGGATATAGTGCATGTTAAAAACACTATCAACAACTCTACTTAATTGAGATATATATAACCTCCTACCCTATAACCAATGAACACATTCTTTAAAGCACAAATGTAATGTTGTTTTGGTGTAGATCTTATTCTAGGCCATAAAATGAACTTCAGTAAATTTAAACAGATTGAAATTACACACATATATTCAAAAACAAAATAGAATGAGAATTGACAATAGAAAGAAATCTGATAAATCTCTATTAGAAAATTAAACATATATATCAATAACTTACAGGCCAAAGAATGAAGCATGGAAGAAATGAGAATTTTCTTTGAACTGAAAGATGATAAAAATATAACACATAAAATTATAGGATGCAGCTAAGGCAAAGTTTAGAAGGAGATTTATACTTTCTAATGTATGTATCAGGAAAGAAGAAATGTCTCAAATTGCTAACTTATGCTTCCACCTTACAAAACAAATATAAGAATAGCAAACTAAGCTGTAAGTGAGCTGAAGATGTAAATAATTAAAATTAGTGTATAAATTATAAAATAGAAAAATTTATATAGAATATCAGTTAAACCAAAAGTTAGTTCTTAGAAAAGATTAACAAAATTGACAATTCAAAAGCTAGACTGGCTGGATGTGGTGGCGCACACCTGTAATCCCAGCACTTTAGGAGGCTGAGACAGGAGGATTGTGAGTTTAAAGCCAGCCTCAGCAATGGTGAGGCACTAAGAAACTCAGTGAGACACTTTCTCTAAATAAAACACAAAATAAGGCTGGAGATGTGGCTCAGTGGTCGAATACCCCTGAGTTCTATCCCCGGTACCAAAAAAGAAACAAAAAAACTACACCAACCAAGAAAAAAAGAAAGAAAACACAAATGACCAATGACAGAAGTAAAAGAGAGGATATCACTACGAACACTATAGAAATGAAAAGAATTAAGAGAATACCAGGAACAACTTTATGGAAAAAATTGGACAACATAGCTAAAATACAAAGATTTCTTTAAAAGACATACATTATTTTTTAAGAAGATATTATAATTGGGAATAAAAAAGGAAAAAAGATACAAATTACCAAAACTGACCATATAAGAAATTTTAAAAATATGACTAAACATATATCAAATCAAGAATTTCATATAGTAATTAAATATCTTCCCACATTGAAAATCACTGAATCAGATGGCTTTAGTGACAAATCTTAGCAAATATTTAAAGAATATATAATATCAATTCTTCATAATATCTTCCAAGAAATAATAGAAGGAACACCTACCATCTCATTTTATGGTGTTAATATTACCCTAATTCTGAAGTTAGAGAAACATATCACAATAAAACAAAAATGTAGGCTAGTGTTACCCATGGACATAAACATATATGGAATCCTGAACAAAACATTACCAAACAAAATTCAGCAATATATAGCCCAAGAACAAGTGAGATTTATATCAGATATGTAAGTTTGACTTTATATTTGAAAATCAAGTAGTATAGTACAATATACTAATAATGATGGAATTAAAAGGAGAAATTCATTGACAGAATAAAGAACGAAAACTACAAGATAATCTCAGTCAAAGTAGAAGAAGAAGAGGAAGTGGAGGAAGAGAGGCATTTCCCAAAATCTAAAATCCAAACTCATTCATGATAAAAATACAAATGGAAGAAGGCTTTCTCAGATTGGAAAGACAGCTACACAAACAAAACTAAATAAAATAAAACACAGTTTAATATTATACTTCATGGTAAAAGGTTGATTGTTTTCTAAAATGGGAACAAAGAATGTCTCCATTAGTCACTTACATAAAATATTATATTTCAGTAAGTTAAGTATGTAAATAAATACATAGGAGAAATTAAAGCCCTCCAGATTGAAAAGGAAGAAGTAAAAATGTACTCATTTGCAGATAACATGATATTGTGTGTAGAAAATTCCAAGGAATCCAGAAAAAATGGTGGAACTAATAAATACTTTATAAAAAGCCACAGGGCACAAGACCAGTAGCACTATCCATAAAATTAAAAATTAATGAATTGATTTTCCTCCAAATAAAAACTTTCGTGTTTCAAAAGACACCATCAAGATAAACAAACTTCAGAGGCTGGGACTGTACCTCAGTGATGGTGTGCTTATCTAGTACATGTGAGGCCCTGGGTTTGATCCTCAGCACCACATAAAAATAAATAAATTTTAAAAAGTTGTTGGGTTGAAGGCAACAAATTTTAAAAAAAGAAAAAGAAAAACAAACTTCAGAATGGGAAAGAATTTTTGCAAAACATATATGTTATAAGTTTGTATCAAAAATATGAAAGGAGAAGATAAATCAACAGAGTAGAGGTAAAGGAATCAAGAGGAGGAAAAAGAAGAAAATGTAATGCCCAGATCACGGCCACCAGGGAGACCGAGGCACGTATGTAAAAACAAACAGCCTTTATTAGGGCTTGAGCTCGGACTCTCAGACCTCACCACGAAGTGGGTCAGTGCAGAGAGCCCCGAACAATACCTCAGCAAGTTTTTATAGGGGGAGGGGACAGGTGGTGGCAGTGCACATGACGTATGCATCGCATCATTACCTGAACACCAATTACAATCGTACAGCACCTATGGTGATAATAGTGACCACTCAGAATTTGAGGGATGTCTGTAATATTTGGTGAGACCCAATCATGGCTTTTGGGAATTTTTTGAAAATGACCAACTACAAGGTGAGTTTAAGTGACCCACGTGGGGTTCAGACAGGCTCAAACCTCAGGAATGCCAGGTATGTGATTCTTAACCTCTTTGTCTCTCTGAGGGTGGTCCCTGAGTAGCTTCAGCCTTGAGCAATGTGTACATTTTCCCAGAACCAAAACTCAGGCCTACTAGTTTTTCTGGAGGGTCCCAAGCCTGTCACGGGGTTCATTTTAGCTCCGGTCTTTCAGAAAAAAGGGGGAAATATTAGGCAATGATATTGGCCAAATTATATTGCAATATTATGTGCAAGTATGAATATTTAATGATGTATCCTACTATTACGTATAATTATAATGTACCAAAAAATGAAGAAAAACATAAAAAGAACTTTTTTTTTGGTACTGGAGATTGAACTCAGGAGCACTTGACCACTGAGCCACATCCCCAGCCCTATTTTGTGTTTTATGTAGAGACAGGGTCTCACTGAGTTGCTTAGCGCCTCGCTGTTGCTGAGGCTGGCTTTGAACTTGCGATTCTCCTGTCTTAGCCTCCCAAAGTGCTGGGATTACAGGTGTGAGCCACCGCATGTGGCTAAAAAGAACTTTTTTATTTTTAAGATTTATTTATTTTACTAGAGCTTTATAGTTATGCATAGTAGGTGGGTTCATCTCAACAAACTCATACATGCATGGAAATCGATTTCAGTTCATGATCCCCCCTTTTCCCTCCCTTTTCCCTCCCATCCTCCCTCCCCTCTCTCATACTCCTTCCTCTACTCTACTTGACTTCCTTTTGTTCATCTATTAATTTATATTTAATTGGTTCTTTATGTTATCCTATCCTTCTGTCCCCCTTTCCTTTATTTTATTCCGTTTCCACATATGAGAGAAAACATTCGACCTTTGAGTTTCTGAGTTTTGGCTTATTTCACTTAACACTCATATCCTTCATTTCCATCCATTTACTGGTAAATGCCATAATTTTATTCTTTTTATGGCCAAGTAAAACTCCATTCTGTGTGTGTATATTTCAGTTCATGATACTCCATGATATATATATTTATTTTAATCTATTCATCTATTATGAGGCATCTGGGCTGATTCCGTAATTCGTTGTGAATTGTGTTGCTATAAACATTGAGGTGGCCATGTTGGTATAGTATGCTGATTTTAGATCTTAGAAAGGACACTTACAACTTAATAATTAAAAGACAAATAACCCAATTTACTTTTACAAGGGATCCAAACAGACATTTCCCCCCAAAAGATTTAGGAACAGTTAAAAAGCACATGAGGGACTTGGGCTGTGGCTCAGTGGTAGAGCACTTGCCTAGCATGCGTGAGGCACTGGGTTCCATCCTCAGCACCACATAAAAATAAATAAATAAAGGTCCATCAACATCTAAAAAAACTTTTTTAAAAATAAAAAGCACACGAAGACAACATCAAGCTCAATAAGGAAATGCAAATCAAAATGACAATATACCATGACACATACACTAGGATGGCTATAATCAAACAGAGTGTCTCATTTGTCTTGTTTACCTAGTGAACTGCTAGTTCCTCTTCAGGAAGGAACTGAAGCCTCTCATCTCTCCCAGATCACTATCCCCAGGCCAGGAAGGGTTACTCATTCTCCTTTCTCTGTCCTGACTGTTCTCAACAGATACTTCTATCATTATACTTCTTGTACTCTATGATGATTATCTGTGTTTATCTGCCTCTCTGTTCTCCTTAACTAAATGATAAGTTTATTGTAGGCAGGAATTATGCTGGATTTAACTACCTCTTCCCAGCACCTCACACAGGGTTTTGTAACAGTGGTCCACTTTATGCTTGGAATATAGCCCTTGCTGCTCTATCACTGCAATTTATTCTTTTTTTTTAATTTTTAAACTGTTACAACATATTTTTTTTAAATCTTTATTTTAGTTTTATGTGGTGCTGAGGATCGAACCCAGTGCCTCCCACGTGCTAGGCGAGCACGCTACCACTGCGCCATAACCCCAGCCCCTGCAATTTATTCTTTAAATGAACATGCTTCTTTCTCTTCCTCTCTCCAAGTTCCTCCCTAATCTCTCCCCCTTCCCTAATTTCAGGGAAACAGAATTACCTTTCTTCCCCATCCTAGGCAGAGTTATCTGTCCCTGAGTGCACACCCACCATAGGAACAAGTAATCCAAACTTGGGGATGGTACCAGAAGATCTCAGAAATGACAGTCTCCCTGATTAACAAGTGAATCACACCTCCAGCAGAGAAAATGTGGAATGCAGCCTTTGAGTCACCTCTTTAAAAGCCCTCTGTGCCTGCTGATGGGCAGAATCACAACCTTTGGGACAGAAGTCCCCTGTGCTTCTCTTTTGCTAGAAAAGCAAAAAAACCTTCCTTTTCCTTTTTCTCAAAACAATGTCCTCGTTATTGGCTTGGCTTTGGGGACAAGGACCGAGCTTTCGGCAACAGCCTGATACACAGTACCCTCAAGGAACACATTTGTTTGTTAAATGAAAGGGGCTGGCCATCTATATAGAGCAGAGCAATACAGAACAGGCAGAGTCGAATTATTATATCTTAAAAGGCAATGCAAGGCCGGGTGCGGTGGCGGAAGCCTGTAATCCCAGCACTTAGGGAGGCTGAGACAGGAGGATCGCAAATTCAAAGCCAGCCTCAGCAATGGCGAGGCGCTAAGCAACTCAATGAGACCCCATCTCTAAATAAAACACAAAATAGGGCTGAGGATGTGGCTCAGTGGTCAAGTACTCCTGAGTTCAATCTCTGGTACCAAAAAAAAAAAAAAGGCAACGCAAAACCTTAGAGTACTTTTTGAGTCACTGCCTACTTTGGATCTCTCCTACATGATGTGACACCCTGAGAGTTTGTATCTGCTGTGGTTTAGTTATGCTTTGAGTGTGTTCCCCAAAGTTTCATGGGCTGAAAGCTTGATACCAGTGTGGCAGTGTTGAGGTGGGGCAATTTTTAAGAGATGAAACCTAATGAGAGACAATTAGGTCATTGGGGGCACTGCCCTTAGAAAGGATTAATGCAGCTTTCATGGGATCCTAGTTAACTTCTGTAAGAGTGGGTTGTTATAAAAAGGTCAAACCTGACATCCTGAATCTCTCTTGCTTCCCATCTCACCAGGTGACTGCTCTCTACCTCCCACACATGCTCCTAACATGATGGCCTCCACTACGTTGTGATTTGCCCAGAAAGTCCTCACTACCAAACTTGAACTTTCAACCTCCCAAACTGCAAGATAAATAAACTTATTTTCTTTTTAAAATACTCAGCATCAGGTGTTTTGTTACAGCAACACAAAATAGATCAATATAGGCTCTCTAAACACTGCTTCAGAGACTCTTTCTCTGCTCCCTGGGGTCATCAGACATATGCCACTATCTTCTAACCCTTTCTGGCTTTCTAATTACACAGAGTGTCTAGCCATGTTTCCTTGTGGTCCAATCAACAACCTTGTACTTGTATTATCTTTAGTCAGAAAGGCCAGCTGGCTCTAACCTAGTCAGTTTGACTGTTCGGAGAAAATATGGGAAAAATATGGCCTATACTGAAAAATTGCAATGTCAGGACTGCTTTTTATATTGTAGAAAAAGGCATTCTGCCTCAAGTCTATAACATAGAAATTCTGTCTGAGTTTGCAGCTAAGCCTGCCCTCTGGATTTTGAGTTGACAGCCTCCACAATTGTGTAAGCCAATTCCTTAAAATAAATACTCCTTCTCTCATATGTATATATGTAGTTATCCAGTTTACTGCCTGTCTCCTAGCCAAATTACTTGCCCCAATGTTGTTAATCTTCGAGGGCAGGATGTCTGAAGGCCAGAAGTTCCCCTTCAGGTAACCTAGCCAAAACAGATTGGATCTAAAATGACTGCCAGATTAACCACCATTCATACTCTATCTCCATTATAATCTAATTTCCATGCTAAGTGACATACTCAATAGTAGCCATGACTGGAAACACCAGATCACAAAAGAAATTAAAAGATGGCACATAAGTTTTGAGAAGTCTCTGACAATTCCTGGAAAATACATGTATATTCCTTCTTGCTGTTGGCCTATCCCCTCCCCTCATTTGCACTACTCTATCTCTATGACCTCTCAACCCTGGGTGAGTCAAGAAGTTGGTATGTGAGCTGAGCTTCTGCTTCTCTATTCTTTGGCCACTGAATAAAAGCTTGTGCCTTGAATGCTCAGAATCAGTTTCATTATTGGTTTCACAACACCCAATGGAAGAGCCTCTCTCTCTGTCTGTCTCTCTCTCTCTCAGACATATCTGTTGGTAACAAATTTATATACATATACATACATATACACACATATTACACATATGTATATATACATATGTGCATGTGTGTGCATGCACACGCCATACTTGTTCTGTTTCTCCAAAGAACCCTTCCTGACATGCCCAGCAAATGAAAAAAATAATTCAAGAGAAAAATGATGTGAAATGTGTCTGTTTCACAATTTTGTCTAGAGGCAACTTTCTCAAGAGAAGTATAGCTTTCATCATCAGCCTGTTCATCATCTCTCAGTTTCTGATTTAAAACAGTTGTTATTTTGGCTGACAAAACCTAATTTGACAATAGACTCTTCTGATTAAATGCACACACTCGGGGGCTTTTGACTGAGTGGTTGCTAGCAAGCCCTGTTTCTTTTGTCATTTCAGTGGCAGCAGGACAGTTTTATCTTTCCCAGTGTCAGACAGAAGCTGGTCTGAAACCACTCCCATCTCAGTCTGGGTGTGGTTCTGATTAGAAGCCAAGCAGCTCAAACAAGAGCCAAGAGCTGTTAGGAGCAGTAATTTATCAGCAAATACATGCCTAAGGCAAAAATGGCGAGTTTTGCCACTTCCTAGTTTGAGCTGCTTTGCTTGAACTTGAGGGCCTTTTCCAATTACCCAGGTTTCTCAGCAGCACACTACAAAGAAGTACTACAATATGCTTCATAGGACCCACCAGCATCTGCAGACAAGGTGGACACTGAACAGCACACTTAAGCTGCATTGATAATTAAGGGAAGTCTAGAAAATTCGAGAAGGCTATTTTTGTTCAAATGATCTGGGTAAAGTGAAAGTACAGGAAAGAAAGTTCTTTTGTGGGGTTTTTACTTTTCTTCTAAAACCTAGGAAACATTGCTTAGTTGTTTGCCTCTTCAGATAAATACAAACATAAATACATTTTGTACAAGGCACTTAAAACTGCAGTCACTTCAAATTGCTCCATTGTTCCCTTCATCTGTATTCATAGTCATGATCCTTTGCCAGTACCAGATGTTTCTAGGAGTGGCTAGCTCAAAAGCTCACTTGACATCATTCTGAGGCTTTCCTTTCCCTGATGTTTAACAGAGGACATAAGGCCTGACTCACACCTTGGCCAGAGACCACAGCTTGATTAAGGCAAGCTGCAAAGAATCACAAGCTCCCTCCCTAATTGAGGCCAGCTTTGTGCAACCACAGCTCTCTGATAGGAGAAAGGGAGATCTTGTCTAGGATAGGGCTCCTTCTATGATTTTGGAAAGGAAGGAGGTCTCAAAATAAGAATAGAAAGAAAATCAGGTTGGTGATTCAGAAGCAGAAACACACACTGTGCAGTGATCTAAAGTTAGTACCATGTCCGAGAGCACTGAAATATAAGGTGGGGTGTTTGCCTAATTTTGAGGATGTTCATTCCTGTGTGTAATAAATAGTACAGTGCACTGCATCTTAAACTCTAATGTGCATGTGTATCACCTGGGGATCTTGCTAAAATGCAGATTTTTATTTGGTAAGTGTAGTAGGCTTGAGATAGTGAATTACTAACAAGTCCTCAGGTGATACCTAAGCAGCTGGTCCTTGGACCACACTTTGTGTACAAGGTTATAAGACATGTGGTAGGCCTGCAAATAGTCCCCAAAGCTCTAGTGTTGGCTGAGTCCTGTCAGCCATGCAGAAAACACTAGACCCTTCTGTCCTGCAGTTTGCAGTCTAATAAAGAATGATTCTCATGTACACATAATGGGATCAGTGCCATGAGGGAAGGAGAGAGGGCTGGGGATATTTGGAAGGAGGAGTGGCTTTTTGCAGCTGCAAGTAGGAATTGTAAGAGGACAAGATTTTCTAAATGGAACATGAAAGAAAAGTAGAACTTAATTGTCAGAAACATGGTGAGGTCTAGCCAGGAGGATGGATCATCAAAAGCAAAAGTACAAAGATCAGAAAATATGAGGCACGGGAAAGAAATAGCAATAATTCCATTTGACAACACTTAAGAGTCTTTGCTCTCAGCAGGATGGATATGTTCAGGGAGCAAAGTTCAATGCAAGGAAAGCAGTTATGCGAAGGTGTGAGTCAAACAGACAAGAGGTGATAGAGGCTTGCTCTAAGTGGAAGTGAGTGGGAAAGAGGTCAGAAGACACAAGTGAAAACAAGAAGATTAAATCAGCAAGAACTGGAGAATGTGGGGAAGAACAGAGAAAAAGAGGGAAAAATGATTCTTAAACTCTTCGTTTAGGGAGTGGAGAAAAATTGGTACCACATGCTGGAAAACTGATTATCCATATGGAGAAGAATGAAACTAAACCCTTATCTCTCACTCTGCACAAAAATCAACTCGTGGATCAAAGACCAAGGAATTAGATCAGATACCATGCGACACATAGAAGAAAACATAGGATCAACACTCCAGCATATAGGCATATGCAACAACTTTCTCAGTAAGACCCCTAAAGCTCAGTAAATAATGCCAAGAGTTAAAAAATTGATAGCATCAAATTAGAAAGCTTCTGCCCAGCAAAGGAATCAATTAAGGATGTGAAGAGAGAACCTACAGAATGAGAGAAAATCATTGCTAGCTACTCTTCTGACAGGGATCATTATTCAGAATATATAAAGAACTCAAAATTTAAAGCCAAAACCCAAATAATCCAACTAATAAATGGAAAAATGAACTAAATAGACACTTTTAAAAAGAAAAAATTAAAATGACCAACAAATATATGAAAAAACAATGTTCAACATCATTAACAATTAGGGAAATGCAAACAAAACTACGCTGAGATTTAATGTTACACCAGTCAGAATAGCATTCAACAATAATACAAACAATAATAAATGCTGGAGAGAATATGGAGAAAAAGGAACACATTTATACTGTTGGTGGGATTGTAAATTAGTACAACTGTTATGCAAATCAGTATGGAGGTTTCTCAAAAGACTAGAGGTGGAACCACCATAGGACCCAGCTATACTATTCTTCAGTATTTATCCTAAAGAACTAAAGTCATCATACTATAATGATAAGTGCATACTAATGTTTATAGCAGCACAATTCACAATAGCCAAACTATGGAACCAGCTCTGGTGTACATCAATGAATAAATGGATAAAGAAAGTGGGGTATATATACACAATGGAGCTTCATTTGACCATAAAGAAAAATGAAACCATATCATTTTCAGGAAAATGAAACTGTGGCCATTATGTTAAGTGAAACAAGCCAAACTAGAAGGATAAGGTTGTATGTTTTCTCTCATATGTGGAAGCTAGAGAGGAAAAAGGAAAAAGAAAGTGGTGGGGGGCTCTCATGAGAATCAAAGGCAGATTCATAGAGGAAAGGGAACAAGGGTGGGAAGAGAGGAGGGAGTGAAGAAATGTTGGAGAGTGATATTGGTCAAATTATATTGTTATATTGTGTGCATGTATGAATATGCAACAATAAATCTCATCAACATATACAAATATAATGCAACAATAAAAAATGTGGAAAGAGAAAAAAAAGTTGGTACCACAGCCAATGATGTAAAGAACACTGAAGGAGATTTGGAAGAGAGCAAGGAAGAGAAGTTCAATTGAAGGTCCCATGACATTCAGGGTGAGATGGATAGGCACGTCTATATACCACTAGAGTTTGAGAGAGCAGTTTGGACCAGGGATAGAAAATTGGAAGTCATAAAGATAAAGATGCTGGCTGAACCCTTGCAATCTTATCCCAGCCCCAGAACATTCTTCCCTGCCTTTTCATCATGCCTCCCAATTGTGCCTGGTCCTAAAACTCTCTAGGAACAGACATTGCAATGGACAGGCTGATATAGCCACCCAGATCCTCTCTCCCACGGCTGAAGAAAAGAAAAGTAGAATTTGGAGATAAATCACAAAGGGAATTTGGGAATGTCTGAGAAATTATTGCATCTTTGGCGTTGGTATACAGCATATCGAGGTGAGGAACAGCTTTCATTGAATGCGTTCAGACTGATAAGTCAGTTACAAAAAGAGGATTCAAGACTTTGCAGGCAATGGTACATCAAACTTCAGCTTAAGAGTCTTAGGTCAGCTCTCCTTGCTCAGTTACCCAAAAATTTCTTGACATATATATGCTCAGAGTGTACAAGTTAATTTCAATATTAGTCTAAACAAAACCATAATTAGGAACACCTGTTGCTGCTGGAAGTAAAACTATAATACATTCCCAAAATGAAAACAAATAACTTTTCCCCAATATTTTAGACAATTTATACCACTTTGCCTTTTCAGTAACCTAGATAGACTAGTTGATCATATTTATAACAATTGAATTCCAAATGAAACAATGTGAGGTAGTTTGCTTTACATAAGTGGTCTTCCTGAATGATATGCCTATTAGCTACCTCTAAAATATCCTTGGAAGTTATTCCATCTGCAAAATAATGCTTTTATAGGGCCTATTGAAGTAGAAGTCTTGTAAAGGAATCAAAAATAAGGAAACGAAGCCAACAGGAATGTGTCTTCTAAATTTGCAGCCAAATGATGTCCATAGAAAAATATGCAATCTGAACTTAATCTGATGCAAACCTCAGGGTGACATCATGTATTCATATGTGAGAATTTCTGAGTGAAACCAGGACTTGTAAGGTTATGTGGTATGCTTCCCTAGAAAGGCAATGCCATTGAGCAATTATCAGCCTCTGAATACTCAAACACATAGAGGAAGGAGGTCATCTACTTGAGTGATTGATTATGAATCATCCAAAGAGTTTCCCCACTTAGTTTCCCCTGCTTAGTGATGACAGAAATGTCAAGATCTGGGCCTGAAGCCTTATACACAACTCAAGAGGAGATTTGGAGTATAGTCATTTCTTGGTATCCATGGGGAATTGGTTGTAGGACAGCCAGTGGATACAAAAATCTGCAGATGCTCAAATATTTTATACAAAATTGCATCATATATAAACTATGCACATTCTCCTACACATTTTAAATCATTTTTAGATTACTCATAATAACTAATACAATGCAAACAGTGGCTATATATTATCGTTTAGAGAATGACAAAATGTCTGTACATGTTCAGTACAGACACAATTTTTTTCAAACATTTTTTCTCTGTGATACCTAAGCACCTGAAGAAACTAGGAAAAATTTCACAGAGGCTTGTGACCCAAGGAAATAGTAATATCCCCTAAAATCACCACCTAGCCCAGACATTCCCCATTCTATTTCCACCATCCCCCCAACTACAAATTCATCCTTCCATCAATTATCAAGCAAATATGGCTTAAAAGCAGTGCTTTCTACTACTATAACCCTGGAATGCCAAATGATATTAACTTAGAGCAATTAGGCAAGAGAAAGATATAAAAGTCATACAAATAAGATAAGAGAAAGGCAAAGTATCCTTGTTTGCAGATTACATGATTCTATACATAGAAAAACATAAAATCACCACTAAAACTGTCAGAACTGAAACAAATTCAGTAAAGTATAAGGATACAAAATGAACATACAAAACCCTATAACTTTTCTATACACCAATAATGAATTTTCTGAGAAAGAAATCAGGAAAGCCATCCCATTTCCAATAGCTTCAAAAATACCTAGGAATAAACACAACCAAGGAGGTAAAAGACTTCTACAGTGAAAATTATAAAACACTAAAGAAAAAAATAGAAGACACTAGAAGATGGAAAAAGCCTCTCATGTTCATGGATTGAGAGAAGTATTTTTATTTTATTTTATTTTATTTTGGTACTTGGGATTGTACTCAGGGGCACTCGACCACTGAGCCACATCCCAGCCCTATTTTGTGTTTTATGTAGAGACAGGGTCTCACTGAGTTGCTTAGTGCCTCGCCATTGCTGAGGCTGGCTTTGAACTTGGGATTCTCCTGTCACAGCCTCCTAAGTGCTAGGATTATAGCGTGAGCCACCACGCCTGGCTGAGAGAAGTATTTTTAAATGGCCACATTACCAAAAGTGATAGAGAGATACAATGAAAACCCAATCAAAACACCAATGGAGCCGGGCTCGGTGGCTCACGCTTGTAATCCCAGCACTTAGGAGGCTGTGACAGGAGAATCGCGAGTTCAAAGCCAGCCTCAGCAACGGTGAGGCGCTCAGCAACTCAGTGAGACCCTGTCTCTACATAAAACACAAAATGGGGCTGGGGATGTGGCTCAGTGGTCGAGTGCCCCTGAGTTCAATCCCTGGTACCAAAAAAAAAAAAAAACACCAATGGCATTCTTCATAGAACTAGAAAAAATTCATATGGAAACACAAAACACTGAATAGCAAAAGCAATCCTGAGCAAAAAGAGGACTGCTGGAGGCATTACAATATATAATTTTAAAATATATTACTGAACCATAGTAACAAAATTAGCATGGCATGGGCATAAAAAGACACATAGACTGATGGAATAGAAAAGAGGACCCAGAAGTAATCCCACATATCTACCACCATCTGATTCTACACAAAATTACCAAAAACACATACTGGAAAAAAGACATCCTCTTCAACAAATGGTGTTGGGCAAGAAGATTAAAAGTAGATCTCTCTCTTGCCTTGTATAAAATGAAATCAAAATGGACCAAAGACCATAATGAAAGACCTGAAAATTTGAAGACTAGAGGAAATCATAGGGGAAATATTTCAAGATATTGGCACAGGCAAAATTTCCTGATTAGAGCTACAGTAGCTCAGGAAATAAAAGTAAGAATTGAAAAATGGCATTACATCAAATTAAAAATTTTATGCACAGAAAAGGAAACAATTAAGAGAGTGAGGACACAACCTATAAAATGGGAGAAAAATCTTTGCCAGATATTCATCTGACAAAAGATTCATGTTCAGAATATATAAAGGATTCAAAAAAGTTAATAAAAGAACAAGTAATCAAGTCAATAAATGGGCTAAAATTCTGATCAGACTTTTCAAATGAAGAAATACAAGCAACCAATACATATATAAAAAATGCCCACCCTCCACAGCCACTAGCAAATCAAAACTTCATTGAGATTCTATCTTATCCCAGTCAGAATGACAATAATAATAATAATAACAACAACAACAACAGTAAATAACAAATACCAGCAAGGATGCTCAGAAAAATGAACTCTTATATACTTCCTGTTCGTAGGAATGTAAATTAATACTGCCACTATGGAAAACAGTATGGAGTTTTCTCAAGAAAACTAGCTATCACTCTCCTAGGTGTACATTCAAAGGCAATGAAGTCAACATAAAAAAGAGCCATCTGGCAGAGCACGGTGGTGCATGCCTGTAATCCCAACAGCTTGGGAGGCTGAGACAGGAGGATTGGGAGGTCAAAGCCAGCCTCAGCAAAAAGCGAGGCACTAAGCAACTCAGCAAGACCCTGTCTCTAGATAAAATACAAAATAGGGCTGGATATGTGGCTGAGTGGTTGAGTGCCCCTGAGTTCAATTCCTGGTACCCCCCACAAAAAAGAGCCATCTGCACACTCATGTTTATTGTGACACTATGTATGGAATAGATATGGAATCAGTGTAGGTGTATGTTAACAAATGAATGTATAAAGAATATATATATTGCAACTCTACATCATGTACAGCCAGAGAAATGAAAAGTTGTGCTCATTTATGTACAATGAATCAAAATACATTCTGCTGTCATATATACCTAATTAGAATAAATAAATTATTTTTAAAAGAATATATAGTATATACCCACTGAGTATTATTTAGCCATAAAGAAGGTTAAAATCCTGTTACTTGCAGGGAAATAGTTGGAACTGCAGGAGAAGAATTTCAATAAAATAAGTAATACATAAAAAGACAACTATCACATGTTTTCTCTCATATATGGAAACTAAAAACATTGCCTGAAAATATAAAAGGGATTACTATGGACTAGGAAGGGTGTGATGGGGGATGAGGGTATATTAAGGGTGGATGGACATGATCAATGCAGGACCTATGCATGTGTGGAAATACCACGGAGAATCCTATTAATTTGTATAAATTACTATGTTGATAATTATTATAATAATAATAACTATGTTAAACCTTTTTACTATGTCCCATCTGTCTCTTACACCCTTAGTTTTCTATTTTATTCTCTAAGTCTTTCAGTTTAAATACTCTAATCCTTTCTCCAATTATGTATAATCTTTCATCAAACACATCTATTAAATTAACTTTTTGATTCTAGATTTCCAATTATCATAGATTCTAATTATTATATTAAATTTTCCCAATTTTAATATAGTCTGTTCATCTTTTCTCTCTTACTTGAACATTTCATTATTAGAAATTCTTTGTATGGGAACTGAAACTTCTAGATCACCCTTGAATTTGTATCTATTGTCTGCTTTTTCCCTTAGGTTTTCAGTTACATGGCCTTGTCTTTTTTTTTTTTTTTAATATTTTTTTTTCAGTTGTTGATGGATCTTTATTTTATAAATTTATTGTTTGTATGTGGTGCTGAGGATCGAACCCAGTGCTTCATGCATGCTAGGCAAGCGCTCTACCACCAAGCCACAGCCCCAGCCCCTGGCCTTGTCTTTTGTGTGTGTGTGTGTGTGTGTGTGTGTGTGTGTGTTGCTTGGGATTAAACCCATGGACTTCTGCATGCAAAGCAAGCACTCTACTAACTGAGCTATGTCCCCAGCCGCACCTTGTCTCTTCTGATTCCTAGAAAGTTTTGAATGAATGCCGTCCAATTGTGTCTAAATAATTATACAGGCTCCAGATGATGTTATCTTCCCACAGAGAGAGATGACATGATTTGCTTCTTTTTATGGTTGAAAAATATTTCCATTGTATATGCTGTATAGGTATACAACAAACGCTCTTTATCCATTCATTAGTTGATGATCACTTACGTTGATTTCATATCATGTCTATTTTGAATAATGGTATAATGAACATGGGAATGCAGATATATTTTCAATATACTGATTTTATTTTCTTGTGTTATATACCCAGAAGTTGTATTACAGCATCACATGGTAGTTCAATTTTCAATATTTTGAGGAACCTCCATACTATTTTCTATACTGGCTACACCATTTTGCCTAGTTTTTTTGTCCTATTTTTTTTCTTTTCTTCCTTCCCTCCTATCTATCTATCTATCTATCTATCATCTATCTATCTATCTATTTTTGCAATACTGGATATTGAACCCAGAGCCTCAGACATGCTAAGAATTCATGCACTCTACCACTGATATACATGCCCATCCTACTTTGATCTATTTTTAATTGGGTTATTTGTTATTATCACTATTGAAATTTTTGAGTACCTTACATATAGTTTCTATACAGGCATAGTCCATCCTTTATATCTGTAAGAGATTGGTTTCAAGACCCTTCACAGATACCAAAATCTGGAGATTCTCAAGGCCCTTGTATAAAATGGCACAGTATCTGTATATAAACTACACAATCCTCCAAAATGCTGTAATCATGTCTAAATTACTTACAATACCTAATACAATGTAAATGATTTGTGAATAGTTGTTATGCTGTATTGTTTATGGAATAATGACAAGAAAATGTTCACACATAATTAGTACAGGCACAATTTTTAAAAATATTTTCAATCCATGTCTAGTTGAATATAAAGATATGGAACCTGTAGATATGAAGGATTGACTGTATTTTGAATATTAAATTCTTATCAGATACTTAGTTTGCAAATGTATTCTCTCATTCCATAGGTAGTATCTTTTTTTTGCCCCCACTCCCCATAGGTAGTCAACTATTCCCTTGACTATACAGAAGATTTTAAGCTTGATGCCATTTCATTTGTCCCATTGAGGGTTAAAACTCTCAGAGGACAAACATGACCACCTTTGTAGTTAATAAGAGTCACTTTGAAAGAGTCACTTTGAAACTAACACTTTGTGTTAGTTTTCCTGGGCTGCAATCACCAAGAACGACAAACTGGGTGGCTTGAACAACAGAAACTTATTTTCTCACAGTTCTGGAGCCTAGAAGTTTGCAATCAAGGTGTCAAAAGAATAGATTCCTCCTGAGGTCACTCTCTGTGGCTGATCAATGACCATCCTTAACTTGTGACTTCATATAATCTTCTTTCTATACCAATCTGTGTCCTAATTTCCTCTTTTTATAAGAACACAAGCCAAAAAAAGGCATATTTGATTAGGGCCCAACCCAACGATTTCATTTTAACTGAATCACCTCTTTAAAGTCATTATCTCCAAATACAGTCACATTCTGAGTTATAGGGGGATGGGACGTCAACATATGAAAATTTTGGAGTGTTGTGTGGGAACACAATACAGTATGTAACATAAGGTTTGGAATGAAGCAAGATCACAGTCAGGGAGACTAAAGAGAAAGCTATTGGGGGCAATCCAAGGGAGACAGGTTTGGGTACATTGGACTAAGCAATAGTGGTGAGGTCTCCAGAGAACATCAGAAGACACAATAGACAGAAGCTGGTAGTAATGAATAGGCTATGTTAAAATGATAAGGGAATCCAGGAATGATGGCACACCCCTGAAATCCCAGGGGCTCAGGAGGACGAGGCAGAAGAGTCGCAAGTTAGAGGCCAGCCACAGCAACTTAGTAAGACTCTCTCTTAAAAAAAATAAAAATAAAAAGGGCTATGGATGTAGCTCAGTGGTTAAGCACCCCTGGGTTCAATCTCCAGCACCAAAAAAAAAATGATAAGGGAAGAGCCAAGAATAACGCTCAATTTTTTAATTTGTGCCTATAGTAAGAGGATAATAGAAGTATCGTGGATAAGGAATACTTATCTTTTGAGATGCAAGCATACTCTCCTCTCCCATACTCTGAGATAAAACTGAACCACTGGTATTAAAGCTCCTGAAGCTACCTACCTTCCTCCTTCATCTTACCCAAGCACTGTAGCTCATGATACTCTGTATCTTCTCTGGTCCCCACCCAGGCTCCTTGTTCCCCATAACCTAGGAATGCTCAGTTCTTTCCACTGCTCAGGGGTTTCATCCCTATTCCTCAGCATCAGTTAGGAGCTTAGGCTCCGCTTCCTGTGGACAGAAGGCTGCCAGCTTCTCAGATTCTTCTGTACTGTGGCACCAGACCAGGCTTCTGTGCTGGATAGGTGTCCCTTTCATTTCAGATCTTTTGGTGCTGGCCACTTGCCGAACTTCTGTCTGCCCCTTCTCTATGCCATATATCAATGGATCAGTCTAGAAACTCTGCCTTTGTCTGGTTGTGAGCATGCTACAAAATCTTTTTTACTGATTCCCACTACTTGACATGCCAATGACAGAGAATGACAGCAGGGAACTGGATCAGTCCAGAAATATTCATATCCCCTTTCTCGGACTTCTCTGTCCAGTTGGAGAAGATGCACTCCCAAAGAATGAACAGACAAGGTGACTGACCTGACATCCTCAGGTTAGACAAAGTGGAACTGAGTAAAGAGGGTTGAGACACATAGTTTAAAGATGGGAACAGGAAAGAGTGGAATGGATCGGACATAAATTTCCTATGTACATATGTAAATGCACTATAATGAATCTTACCATTGTGTACAACCAAAAGACTGGAGTCCTAATTAGACTAAGATATATTACATGCTTGCATAAATATATCAAAATATAATCTACTGTCATGTATAACTAAAAAGAACCAATAAGAAAAGATCAATGTAACTCTACCTGAGACATTCTGATATAGTATTATATCTCTTTATTCTGTTCTGATAAAATTTGGAGAAGAAGGTAGCAAATCCAGAATGCTTGAATATACTATCGACTTATCCATTACCCAAATGAAAAAGCTTAACACACTGTAACTCTTTAATTGGCCTCAGCTTAGCCCCTCTCCAGCTAACATCAAACTACTTTCCTTCTAAACTGCTTTTCCCCATTCATGGGAAAGCAGATTAGCATGTGTTAGAGACTTCTCTACTTTTTCTCTACTGTCCATTCTTTCCCTTTATTTCCTTTAGTAACGTAAATCCTTGAGATTTAGCAAGGAACTTGGCTCTCCAGGATACAAACTACATTTCCCAACCTCCTTTGCAGCTTGCAGCTATATGAGTACATGTGATTAATATGAATTAGTGGATGTATAAACCATGCCTCTAACATTTGAGTTAACTTGTTTTGTATTTTTTCTCCCCCTCCCTCTGTTTCTAGAAGCTAAAATACTGACATGGTGATGATGTGCTACTCTTAACTCTGCAGAAAAGTACAGTATTTTTAGAGGATGAAGAACCATAAGATAGAAAGATATTGGGTCTTTGGAAGATCCCATAGAGCAGAATAGTCTACTTATTTTCCCATTGATTTGTTACATGAAAGAAAGAGAAACTTTTATTCTTTTAGGATCTCCATTATAGAAGTTTAGCTTGTACCTTAATATACAATGTGTTTTCTTCACTTGTCACCCAGAGAACAATGTTCTGTATATTTGGGTCCATAGCCTGTCTTCAGCCTTCTGTCAAGCCACCTTGGCCAATGCCTGTGAAGATTAAAGTCAGGTACAGTCATCACTGTAAATGTGATCCCATCATCTATCCCTTTCTCTCATCTCCACTGGGAGTTTTCTTTGTGTTATGGAGGAATCCTGGGTTTACTTTCGTCCAAGCACTTGGTGCAGAGGATTTTTATTGCCTTTGGATTTATCTATCCTCCTCACTGGACAGGAAGTTCCTTGACAGACTCCAACCTGAATTGTTCATTGTTGTGTTCCACCACTTTTATTACTCAATTTGGACATTACCTACTCTGAAAAGTCTTCTCTGACCTCTTTGCTTCCAGACTGAATGAAGTCCCCCTCCTCCAGGCAGCTACAAAATCTCAACAATTCCGACTTGTCACCTATGTAAACAATGATCACACTGCATTTCAATTGGCCCTTCTACCTTTTCTCCTTTACTAGACTGTGAACTCCTTCAAGATCTCTGAATACCCATTAGCTAATACTGTACCCACACTCAGTAATTTATTTAATGAATAAAGTTCCTGACAGTTTATCTAGGAGAGAAAAATGTACAGTGCTACCAAAGTCTGTCTCATGAATGGACTGGTCTCCAAGAGTTTCTTTCTCAGGCATTCGTTTGGAATCATGAGTTTATTAAAGATGGCATGGTTGGGCTGGGGATGTAGCACAGTGGTAGAGCACTTGTGGCTAGGTTCAATAACCAGCATTGCCAAAAAAAATGATGTGGTTAGCCGGGCGCGATGGCGCAAGCCTGTAATCCCAGCACTTAGGGGGGCTGAGACAGGAGAGTCATGAGTTCAAAGCCAGCCTCAGCAATGGTGAGGCACTAAGCAACTCAGTGAGTCCCTGTCTCTACATAAAACATAAAATAGGGCTGGGGATGTGGCTCAGTGGTCGAGTGCCCCTGAGTTCAATCCTCAGTACCAAAAAAAAATGATGTGGTTAAATGCAAAGTATCTTGGCCTAGTGATTAAGGACTTGGGTTGTCTACCCACAATGGGCAAGTTGCTCTGCTGTCTAGATTTCGGTTTTCCCTTTTGTAAAGTGAGGGTGTGGACAGGTGATTTCCAGTGGTTCTGCTAACTCTAAATTTCAGTATGTTTTTGAAGGTAGCCATAGGCTATTTGTTACTGCCTGAATTGCTGTGTAAAAACTCATTCTCTCATATCTCTGCTAAAATTCAAAGTATCTGAGGAATGTTCCATTAAAGCTCAAATATCTTAATGTGTTTGTTTCTGTTGATCCTAGTATTTTCTCCAGATGGTGTGGAGTAATCTATGACCCATGCCTCCGAGATTGCTCATGAAGTGGAGCAAAGATAAAGAGCAAGCTGTCAGGGAAGGAAGAAATGCGGAAGAGACATTCCTATTGTTCGGGCACTCTCAGTCTCCACCCTCGCTTCACAGGGAGGTCTGCTTGAGAAAATGCCATGACTAGTGGGGCATTTTCTCAGATTCCCAAGGCTGGCTCAAGGACCACCCTTCGAAGAACTTTGGGACAAAATCCTTATTGCTCATGTCTTTCACCTCTTCAAGCTCGGCCCCTCCCAAAATTCCCACACTGTGGAAACTTCCCAGGCTCCAGAGTAGGGTTGGCAGGTTTTCTTGAGGTGCCGATTGGGACATTGCTCTGGATGGCATCCAACTTACCAGGTGTCTCTGGTTGGATGCAATCAGAGAAGCTCTCATGGGGCAGACCTTGGATGTAGTTTTTGTTTCCTTGCTGGGAAGGCGAAACTGTGAGAAGGCTGCTACATTTGAACTTTGGGTTTTCTGGAAATACACCATGAACTTGTACTGGGTTATAAGTGGGCCCTTCAAATATGGAAACTCATGCTATTTAGACCTGGAAACTATTTTGTATTATTTCATCAATAATTTGCTCTTACCAACTTTTCTTATTTCTGTTCTCCTTTTGTCCACCAAAATGTAAACTACACAAGGACAGGATTTTTGTCAGTTTGTTGTTGTTGACATCCAAAGGCATAGAAGAATAGTTGGTATGTAGTAAACACTCAAGAAATTTTTAATGATTGATTGATGGATTATGCAATACTGAGAATTGAACCTAGAGGTGCTCTATGACTAAGCTACATCCCCAGCCCCTTTTATTTTTTATTTTGAGACGGGTTTTGCTAAGTTGCTGAAGCCCTCCCTGAACTTTTGATCCTCCTACCTCAGCCTCCCGAATCCCTAGGATTACTAGCATGTGCCACTGCACCCAGTCACTCAAGCAATTTTGATGAATGAGATCTTTATCTTTTTGCTGTAGTTTCTATATAATTTTCTCAACTTGTCTTCAACCCTATCCCACTGAATTTTTTTGCTATCATATTTTAATTTCTAGTTCCCCTTTTTGTTCTTTGATTATTCTTTCTTTCATTATTCTTTCACATAGCCATGTTCCTGTTTTATGATGAGATATGAGAACATTAACTATTGTTTCGTAGATATTTTCCTCTATTCTCAACATTGTTCTGATTTGTTTTCTTTTTTCACTCTTCATTTTGGTATGTTTCTGGCAAGTTGGAGTTTTTCTTCAAATGATTGATAATCTTTGGCTATTCATTCCTGTTTAAGAGTGAAGAACTAGGGTTGGGGTTGTGGCTCAGTGGTACAGCACTTGCCTAGCATGTGTGAGGTCCTGGGTTTGATTCTCAGCACCACATAAAAATAAATAAAAAAAGGCCCATTGACAACTAAAAAAAAAATTTAAACAAGAGTAAAGAGCCAGGCGCAGTGGCGCACGCCTGTAATCCCAGCACTTTGGGAGGCTGAGACATGAGAATCGCGAGTTTAAAGCCAGCCTCAGCAATGGCGAGGCGCTAAGCAACTCAGTGAGACCCTGTCTCTACATAAAACACAAAATAGGGCTGAGGATGTGGCTCAGTGATTGAGTGCCCAATTTCAGTCCCCAGTACCAAAAAAAGAAAAAAAATGAAGAACTTAAAAGCACATTGGTGGACGTTAGAGGATGTACTGCATAAGAGGGGCATAGGAGCTGGTGGGAAGAACTTACTGCCTGCAATTTCTAAGCTTTTCCAGAGAGCCTTAGGATGAATTGGCATGCTTTCATTTGAATGTCCAGCACCTATCACCACCACATTATTCCTAAGTCCTACTGACCCAATAGCAATTGGCTACCATAATTAAAAAGCCTTCCCAAAAGCATGATGTAGAAGCTGTGAGTTAAAGGATGCTATATTTGTTTTCTATGACTGCTGTAACAAATTACTGCACCACAAATTATACTTTTTAAAACAATAGCCATTTATTATCTCACTGTTCTATATGTTAGAAACCTTTATCCAGATGTCAATATGGCTTGGATGCTTCTTGTGCTGAGTCTCACAAGGTGAAAACCAAAATGTCAGCAGCTACCTTTTTTTCTGTGGCTCTGAGCTGAATCTACTTCCACTACCTCTCAGGTTGTTTACCAAATCTAGTTCCTTACATTTGTAGGATGGAGGCCCCCACTTCCTTGCTGGCTATCAGCCAGAGGCCAGTCTTTGTTCCTGGAGGCCACCCTCATTCTTTTTCATAATTTCTGTGTCACCTTCTCCCTCCAGCAATACTGGCTATTACAGCTGTGAGTTCCTCTCATACTTCAAATCTCTCTTTCTTCTTCTGCCATCTCTCTGACTACAGATCAGATTGGGCCAGTCAGATAAACCAGGATAATCTTCCCATCTTGAGCTCTGTAACCTTAGTTACATTAGCAAGAGTAAGATATTTTTTGCTCCATAATGTAGTTTATTCAGATTCTAGGGATTTACAACCTGGGTAGCTCTGGTGGTCATTCTGCCTAGAACAAATACATTCAGCAAAAAATGGGAGTGTGTACTGAGCACCGCAGGTACTTCAAAATGACTGAAGCATGAATAAAAATTAGGTTGGGACGGGAAGCAGGGGCAAGATAATAATGGACCCTCACACTTCTATGTCTCTTGTTTTCCTTCATTTCTTTTTTCCCTTAGTTTCCCTATATCAAAATATTCCATCTCAGTACTCTTACAAGCCAGTTGAAACTGTCCTCCCCATCTGAATTCATTCTGGTTGATCCTCGCCTCCATCACAGCCTGATTGGATGCCAGTCTTCAGCCTCTTTCCCTTTACAGTCATCTCACTGCTCATTGTACTGGCAAGTAAGAACCTTTACAACTGGAGCATTTGCCATCTGGATGGCCATATGTAATCCCATAAATCCTGGTCTAATTTTCCCACAACACTGTTTTCCTCATGTCATTATGTTTCTCAATGGATCCTGATGATGCTTTGTCTCTGGAACTCAAACCAAATCCTAAGCCCGCATAGCCAAGTCTGAATTTGCACAACCATGCCAACACTCTCACAGACTCAATCCTAGGCAGCTTGGCCTCACTGCCTTTCTGTATACCATATTGATTCTCTCGCATGCATTTGCTCTTTTTCAATCAAAGTGTCTCATTCCCTGTCCCCTCTGTGCATACAAATTGTGCCTAGCCTATGAGTCAGAACACAAACCACAAATCCTTGAGGAAGCTTCCCCCAGGACTCCTCATTAATCCTTCATTCCTATTCCTTTCTTTGGCATGCCTGCACCACACTGTTTTGTGGTATATATATATCTCATTTTTCATTACAAATTTAATTTGACTTTAATGATGCCATGTGTGGCAGTCTCATCTTTCCAGTTGCCCCATAGGCTACTTGAGGACAGGTCTCATGTCCCATTAGATTTTAGATATGATTTGTTTTCAATTTTTATCCAGATGTCAAACATTTTATATATGAATCAGAAAAATATGAAAATTCATATGTATTCCTGTTCCACCTACAAATCAAATAGTCATCTAAACTGAAACTCAAAGGGGGCTTTCTCATAATATCATATTTTGGACAAGATTATGAACTATGTATTTCTGGCATCAGAAATTTTTTTTTTTGGTACTGGAGATTAAATTCAGGGGCACTCGACCACTGAGCCACATCCCCAGCCCTATTTTGTGTTTTATGTAGAGACAGGGTCTCACTGAGTTGCTTAGTGCCTCACCATTGCTGAGGCTGGATTTGAACTCGCGATTCTCCTGTCTCAGCCTCCCTAAGTGCTGGGATTACAGGCTTGCGCCACCGCACCCGGCTGGCATCAGAAATTTTAAACAAGTTTCTCTTTATATTTTTTTCCATGCCAACGAATGTGTGTACTTGTCCTAGCTTTCTCAATCTTTCCCCACAGGCCAGTTTTGTCACTTGGCCAAACACGTGGATGATTTATTAGCAGTGGTGGTATTTAATCTAATTCTTGCATAGTCTTCAGCAGGTAATGATTGAAAAGAACTACCTTTTGAAGAAGCTGCCAAACTTTGCCTTAAGATATATTGCAAATAAGATAGTGGATTTATTGCAGAACTTATTCTGATAAACAAAAGTGTACAGTAAATTCAGTTCCAAATTGTGAAGTCCACAAGATTCTAACTACAGGGCTTCAGGGACTCAAAAACCCAAATCTTTCTTTGATTTTAAGCGGAAAACTATTACTGGAAGTGCTGACATTTGGTAAGTTAGAGACATATGGTCCTATTCTCTTCTCCAAAATGAGAATGGTGGTTTTAGCAGTAAATTGATAGTGTAAGTAAATCTAGCACTTGAAAGAATTTAATTAAATTTTCCCCATCTTCAGTGTAAACAACAGACAGAATCGATCCTTCTGGTAAGGAGAAGTAATGGAATTCCCCTATGGCAAATGGCTATTGCACTAGACTAGCTCCTGTTGAAGAGGCAGGAATGATGCTAGTGCAAGATAGCCTGTAGTCAACAGCACATAAAGACTCTCCAATATTGAGAGGGAAATACATCACAAAAGAACACTAACATGTCAGCCTCTTAGGAGCACCGAGCATTCAGTCATTCCTGTGAGCTCAAACACAATAACCAATAGGTCCCACAGCAACAGGGAAAGGACTCATTCCCACTAGACTGGTAAGCAAGATTGCAAGTGGAGCCACAGCATGAGGACAAAGGAATGGGAACATGAAAAGTGTAGACTTTAGTGGAAAAATATTCCAGAACAATATTAACATTTAGTGAGATCACAACTGCTTTGGAGCTCTAGAAACCTGAACGGTTAATTGAAATTTTCCTGACCCTTGTTTTTTCCAATAAGAAAAGAAGTTCGCACAGAAAACTTTTACCCAATCGGTAGGAGATAGCAAAACACTGCCCCAAATTCAGTTGTGCTATTCAGCAGCATGTTTGTTCTGTGGAAAATACTTGTAAAAATTTCTGAAAACAGAGCTTTCTCACAAACGCAGGTGCTTCCAATTTTGCATGCATCTTACTTCAGGTATTTTATAAAACAAAGGGAACAGAGATGGAAGCGGGGGTTACAGGCCTAATTTGGGGCAGTTATGAAGAAGAAAAAACTTATCTCCTTATATTTTTCTGTGCCTCCTCCCTTTCCACAGGCCATGTCAGTAGCCCCACATGGAATCATGCAAGGTTGGCCTCCCTTCCCTACCTCATTGCCCCCCTGTGTTCTTGTCTATGCCCTTCCCTCTACCACTAGAATCTGAGTGTCCAACATTATATCTGCAACTTTTGATCATATTTGTGCATGTTTGTTTCTCCTTCCTAACCTATAAGTTCACTGAGAACAGGAATATGCATTTTTTTTTTTTTTTGGTACTGGGGATTGAACTCAGGGGCACTCGACCACTGAGCCACATCCCCAGCCCTATTTTGTGTTTTATGTAGAGACAGGGTCTCATTGAGTTGCTTAGTGCCTCGTCATTGCTGAGGCTGGCTTTGAACTCGCGATTCTCCTGTGTCAGCCTCCCTAAGTGCTGGGATTACAAGCGTGAGCCACCGCGCCCGGCTTAGGAATATGCATTTTAAATGCATATTTTAAAATGATCATTTTTATCTTAATCACCTTATTGATGAATCCCATGTACTTGATTTATTTTTTGAAATGTAATAATAATGTTTGCCTCTATTTTAGCACTCATGTTTTTCTACCTCACATTTCCTATTTTTATATATTTTGTTTTCTCTGAAGACTACTGGTTTCTTGAGGGCAGGTAAATGTTTTATTTCTGTGCATTATACACAGCAGGTACTCAATAAACATTTGTTGAGTTAATTCCTTAGTCATGTATGGCTCTTTACAATCCACAAAGCTCTTCACAGTATCTCAATGGGGTAAGCAAAACAAGTATTATTCTACCGGGCCCTCCTCTTGTTTTAGTTAAAGAAACAAAATGATTACAATACAGGGAGCTTAGCCTAACTTCCAACAATGGTCAAGAATTAGGGCTGAATGTCCTGGGAGGACCCCTACCTCTTACACTGAGAGGGTTTTCTCCTTCCCTTTATTCTCCTTCTTTAAACCAATCAGCTTTTCCCTGTAGGGTGCCTTTTTGGAGAAAAGTCTCCATCGGGTTCATTGATATAAGCTACCTCATCAAATGTTTTAAACAGTGAGTAGTAACAGCTGCCATGCTTGATTGTCAAAAGGAAATCTTGCAGAGCCTGACTTCTGTAATATATGACTCCTTTCTGTTTTCTGGAGCTAACACAAGAATGCAATCTTTCTCTAGATCCAGCTCAGTGCCTAGATCAAATTCCAGCAGAATCCACATTGACTTAGTGGTTTGACAATCACATAATCAACGTGAAAAAAATACTGTGTATTTTGTTTCATACATTGTATTTCTTCAATGTCAGTTCAAATACTTTACTATATTCAGACCATACATCAATCCTGTGAGGGGTATTTTTATTCCCAAGTGGAAGACAAAACAAGTTCAGAGTGATTAAATAAATTACCTCTGGTTAGATAGTTACCATTTAATTGGCTGTGAAAAAATTTTGGAAACCTGGAAACTATTTAAAAGAACTTTTATCAGGAGTCAAGACAAATATATGCTATGGGTCAGAAAGACTTGAAGCTCAGTAAAATAAACCAACTACAGAACAAAAGAGGGAAATCCTTTCAATAGATGCCTGAAAAATTGGAAAAGTCTTAGTGTTCATTTATTAATTAAATAATTGGAGACTTTTTATCACATTAGTCTTTGGCAGGTGAGAATGGAAGCAATGGTGTGCACTAGTCAGTTCAAATGGCATTATAACATCAAAAAGAAAGGAAAGGCAATTGTACTAATGCTACATTATTAACTAATGAGCAAGAACTTCTCAAACACACTATGGAGGAGTTTTTATGTTCTTTTTAAATTTTTTGTTCTCTTTGGTTATACATGACAGTAGAATCTGTTTTAATATATTTACACAAATGTGGAATATATCTTATTCTGATTAAAATCCCAGTATTGTGGTTGAGATGATGGTGAGTCTCATGATGGTGAGATTCACTGTGGTGTATTCATAATATGAACATAGGAAAGTTAAGTCAGATTCATTCCACCATCTTTCCTATTCCTATCCTCCCTCCCTTCATTCCCCTTTGTCTAATCCAATGAACTTCTATTCTTCCCCTCCCCCCATTGTGGCTTAGCTTCCACATTTTAGAGAGAATATTTGACCTTTAGCTTTTGGGGATTGGCTTATTTCGCTTAGCATGAGAATATCCAGATCCATCCATTTACCAGCAAATGTCACAATTTCATTCTTCTTTAAGGATGAGTAATATACCTTTGTGCATATATACCACATTTTCTTTATCCATTCATCTGTTGATAGGCATCTAGGTTGGTTCTTAGCTATTGTGAATTGAGTTGCTATAAACATTGATGTGGCCGCGTCACTGTAGTATGCTGATTTTAACTCCTTTGGATGTATACTGAGGAGTGAAATAACTGAGTCAAATGGTGGTTCCATTTCTAGTTTTTTGAAGAATCTTATGGAGGAATTTTCTGATTCTTGGTAAACTTGAAGGAAGATTGATTTTTATTGATCTACTATTTATTTATTCTGGACCTCCATTTTGCCATCTATTAAGAGGCGGAAGTAATGCCTACTTCATAAAGTTGCTGTGTTACTCTTGTTCAGCATACAGGGCATAATGAATAGTTGGAAGGAGGGGACATTCAGTATTATTTTAAAATGTTTTCCTTCACAAATAAGAGGTGTCACTAATTCCAAAAGTGTAACAATGAAGATAAGTCTAGTATAATATGTAACAGTTAATAACATACCCAGTACTTCAAACTCAACAAACTTTGAAATCTTAAGTATGCCAGATAAGTTTTCTCCCTTGGAAGAAGGTCTACCATACTATATTTGTCATGCTTGAAACATCCCTTGCAATTGCCTTCAGAGCCAATTATAAGGCCCTCAAGACAATCAATCTCATTTCTTAATTATCACACTTCCCTTTAAACTCAAATTTTATGGACTATCTCTATAGCTCATTTTATTCATCCAACTTGACTCTAAGTGATGCTTGACTATTCCAAAACACCTTGTCTATTCTCCAATTATAAAAATCCAGTCCAATGGAGTATATTTTAACATGTACCACAGCTCATGTAGGAAGTTACCAAGTATTTTCGAACAATCTTTCAACTATTTCAGAGACTATATGCATTTTCTCCCCTCTAAAACTCATATTCAACCTAAACCCCAATATAACAGTGTTTGGAGGTAGAGATCAATGGGTGATGCTTAGGTCTTGAGGGCTCCATCCTCATGAATGGATTATGAATGGTATAAAAAGGGTGTGCAGAGTGGGTTCATTGTTTCCACTGTTTCACCATATGAGGTCACAACATTTGTTTTAACTTCTCCCCTTCCATCTGCCATGTCAGGACACAGAAAGACCCTCACCAGAAACCAGATGCCAGTGCCTTGAACTTGGAATTCATGGCCTCCAGAACTATGAAAGATAAATTTATTTTCTTATTTATTTATTTATTGTGGTACTGGAGCTTGAACTCAGAGCAACTCTACCACTGAGCCATTTTCATTTTTTATTTTGAGACAGGGTCTCACTGAATTGCCAAGACTGGCCTCAAATTTGTGATCCTCCTGCCTCAGCCTCCTAAGTTGCTGGGACTAAAAGTGTGGGCCACTGTGCCCAATTAAATTTCTTTTCTTTATACATTTCCCAATCTATAGCATTTTGTTACACAAAATCAATCAAGATACAATGTTAACACTTCTTACTTCTAGTGCATAAATAGACATTCGGAACAGAATAAATGGGACTGAGGCTAAGACACACATCATAACCTTGTTTTATTGTTGTAATTGTGTCATGATCCACTTATGTGCACTATCTCTGCCTCAGTCGTTGGGGCCTTCTTCAGTCCTAGGAGCAAATGTTTGCTAAATGCTTATGAAACTATCTAATTCCTTACTTGTATTTTTAAGAGCTTGAATAGTGCCTTATACAATTTTGACTCCCACAAAACACCCAGCATAGTGATAATTTCACTTCATTCAAATAATATCATTAGTAGAAATTAATAACATATTTGAATTAACATAAGCAAAGTTAAAAATTAACAACAATGCAGTTAATTTACCTCTAATCCATATGGAGTAGTAAGTAAATATTGTCCAACTGGCAGCAACAACCAAAACATTAGGGTGTGTTCGACCATAATGTTCATTTTAAATAATGACTATATTATAATTATGCTAGGCAGTAGTCCAACTGGAAGAACCATATTTTAATATTTAATAAAATGCTACCACCAAAGTTCAAATTACCTACTAATTTGGGGACCACTTTCAAATCCATAAAAATGTCATGAGTTATAGCTGACAGTTCTAAATGACACAAGTTTTCTACCATAACAAATATTCCAGATCCCTTGTGTCTTAACTCATGGAAATATGCTGTGGTTTAGTAAAACCATAGCCTTTGGAGATTGTTAGTTCCAATACTATCCCAGGTAGTGACTCTGAATTGGATTCTCCCCTTTTAGGCAAAAGTCCAAACATCTGTTTTTCTTAATTCTTGACCTAGTCTAACCTCTATATTTTTCTCTTACCTGATCACTATCACTGACCCTAAGGAGAATTTAAACTGTACATATCCAAACGCAATTCATGGCCTTCCAGGTGCAGTACCAGGGTACTGGAAGCAAATGGTTCATTTAGAACTGCTTTGTAAAGTAAACAAATAGTACTGTCTCCTACATGATTGGAACTGGACCAAGGAAATCCATCACTTGAGGAAAGACTTGGAGACATAAAGCTCCTATGAAATCATTAAAAATTTTAAATGAACATATAGATATTCGTATAGCACTACAAATGATATGGAAGGGTTTCATGATAAGCATTTAAAACTTGTTGGAATTCTCATTTTTACTCTCTGCTACCTCTTCCTAAATTAGACAAACTCCCAATTGATGTTACTAATTTATAAGGAGTAGGAGGAAAGTAGGATAAGAGGTAGGGGGAAAGATTTAAGAGTCTAGTTGTAAATTACGACTAGTGGAACGTACTCCACATTCAAAAGCCCCTTTCCTAATCTTAATATGAAACAGTCTCCTGACACACAAATATGTGCCCCCAAAGGCTTGCTTTTTAAAAGCTAAGTTCTTTTTATTTGCATATATTTACTTTTTGTGTGCAAACCACATAAAAGATAGTGAGATAATGAATGTCATTATTTCTTGTAAGGTACCTGGCCCATGCACTAGTTTGATGAGTATACATTTCCTTTATTTTTTATTCCACTTTATTGTCCTTGGGTGTGATCTTACATGTTCAAAGATTCATCCCTCCAATGATAGTTTTCAGAGCAATGTGACTAAAAGCTCAAGCATAAAAAGGACCAATTCTGCCATCAGGGAGTTTACACTCTAGTGGAGGAGATAGGAAACAAACAGACAGTTAAACTAGAGCAAGGACACATGGGTACAATAGGAGCACCTTACCTGGGTGAAGCACTTGGTAAAGGTGTTCTGAAAGAGCAGACTTCTAAGCTAACCTAAGGGATAAGTAGAGTTAGGTAAGAAAGGTAGATACATAGGCAAAAATTCTCATAGTGTATCCAAGGAATAATTTGGATACTAGGAGGGCTGCTGTTGAGGGCTCAAAAGAGAAAAATAAGCTTTCAAATTAGTTGAGAGCCAAATTAAGATCATTGGGGGATGGGTGGGGATGTGGCCCAGTTGTGGAACACTTGCTTGGCATGCATGAAGCCCTGGGTTCCATTACTAGAACCACAAAAAGAAATCTTTGAAGTCCCAGCAGATGAATGTATACTTTGTCTTGGAGGCAATGAGGCATTTGTTACTTATTTTTGAGTAGGTAAGTGACTGACATATACAAAGTAGTTTTTCAGAACAATATTTTAGAAATCTTGGGTTGAACTAGAAGGAACAGTGGTAGAGGTAGAGAAAAGGAATTGGAAGCCTCCTACAGTGTGAGGTGATGAGGCTGAGAATGGGAAGAAGCACTGGCAAACAGACGCAGAAAGTATTCTAGAGGAAGAATCAACAGGACTAGGTGGCCTGACAAGGTTGAGGGAAAAGGACATGATCTAAACAACAGGCATTCATCAAATACACACATTTCTTCAGGTGATATGAGCTTACAGTGTTTCTTAAACTTGATCATGCATCAGAGTTCCACAGAGAACTTACTAAAACATAGACAGCTAGGCCCAACCTCTGAGTTGAGTCCCTAGGTCTGCAGTGGGACCTGATCCTGCATTTCTAACAATTTCTGAGCGATGTCAATGGTACTGTTTTAGTCAGCTTTCTCACTGCTGTGACTAAAGGAGTTGACAAGAACAACTGTAAAGGGGGAAGAGTTTATTTGAGGGCTCATGGTCTCAGAGGTCTAAATCCATAGAAGGCCAGCTCCATTTCTCAGGGCTAAAGGTGAGGCTGAATGGTGGAAGAATGTGGCAGAGGGAAGCAGCTCACATACCAGTGATCAGAGAGCAGAGACAGAGAGAGAGACTCCAATTGCCAGACACAAATATATACAACAAAGCCACGCCCCAATTCCCACTTCCTCCAGCCACACCCCACCACTTTAGTTAATCCTATCAGGGATTAATTCACTGATTAGGCTAAGGCTATAACTCAATCATTTCTCCTCCAAACCTTCTTGCATTGTCTCATACATGAGCTTTCCGAGGACATCCACGTCTAAACCATAACAGGTACCGTGTGGACATCACACAATGAAAACCATTGCGATACAGATGAAATAGGTCATATATTTGGCACTAGTCAGTCCATTAGTATCATGTTTTTGTCACATATTGGCTATGAATTAATGTACATATGAATTTGAATCTCCTAATCATGCCCTCTTCTATCTTCAAGGAACAACACAGAGGACAGTGCATACATCCACTCATTTTTTTAAATAGTCAACATATTAATATGGCTAAAAGTTCAAATGAAAAAACAGAAAAGTTCCTTGATCACCTGCTACATCTCCCCAGGGGCAACCAAATATTTCAGTTTTCAATATTTGAACAATCTTGCAATAAATAGTCATTACCTATGTATTTTCAAATGCACATGAGTATAACTTCAGGATAAATTTCTAAAGCTAGAATTGCTGGATCAAAGGGTATGTAGATTCATAATGGTGATAGAAATTGCCAAGTTGCCCTAGATAGAAGTTAACATCTTACAATCTACTACCAGAGTCTGAGAGTATTAGTTTCCTTGCATCTTTGCCTGCAAAGTGTATTATCAAACATTTCACTGATTTGTGAAAAATAGTGCCTCAGTATGGTTTTAATTTCCACCATTCTTGCTATGGAGTGAGGCTGAGCATCTTTTTATATGTATGAGGACAATTAATGTTTTCTTTAGACAGAGACTTCGAAAGGATCCATGAATAATCTATAAGGATGTAATACTTAGGATGGATAACTGAGATTTAACTTTCTAAGAAAGTTCTTGGCAACTCCTGGATAAGGGACAGGGATCATTACATCAGACAAGTTCACACTCAATTGGCAAAAGAAGAGGTCAAGAATAAGAATGTCTTTGTATTTCTATGAGGATAGATTGGAGACATCCAAACCATTTAAGAGGCTATTACCAAGTTTAGGAAAAAGATGTCACTAATGTTTCTCAAATCTCTACACACTGCAGTAGACAATAGAATGGGAAAGATGTAAGAAATAGTTAAGAATTGTCAAGACCTAATAGTTTTTTTAATATGGAAATTGAGGATGAAGAAAGAGTTGAGGATGACACCCTAGGTTCTACTTTCAATAACTGGTTGATGGTGATATAATTTACTGTGACAGGAAACAAGCAGAGATCAGAGGAAAAAGCAAATTATGCTAAATATTGAATATACAGATGGACTATCCCTTATCTGAAATACTTGGGACCAGAAGTGTTACAGATTTCTGATTTTTTTTTCTATTTGGGGAAGCAAGAATTCTACCACTGAACTACCAATGCTTCCTTTTTTGGATTTTGGAATATTTGCGTATAGATCATGAGACATCTTGTGAATGGGACACAGGTCTAAACAGGAAACTCATTTCTGTCTCATACACCTTACACAGATAGCTTAAAGGTAATTTTATATAATATTTTTAGTGCTCCCATGTTTTGGCTGTGACCAGGCATGTGAAGTTCAGTGTGGAATTCTTCACTTATGATAACCTGCTGATACTTCAAAATTTTTGAATTGTGTAGCATTTCAGATTTGGAATATTCTAGTTAGGAATGTTCCACCTGTACTAAGTTTGAGAAGTCCTTAGGATCAGCCAACTCATTTGGTTCTCAAGGCGATCCTCTAAGTTAATTTTGTTCCTCTTATCAACGTGGGAAGAACATTTACTGAGTTAATCATCAGTACAAACATTGTGATTCGCTTCAACATTATATTTCCATGTGTAAATGCTTAGAACTGGTTCATAGGAGTGTGTCTCACCACATTCCCCATTCTAACCTCCAAACTCCTGAATCCCCAGATTTTTGCTTGATGGAAAGTTCAGTTCCAAAATATTCCCTAAGTGAAGGTAAAACTTAGTCTTATAATTCCTTGAGCCATGGTTATCATCTTCAGGTGCCTACTTGAGTAGCAGCAACTCAACGTTTCTTGTGCTGATATTGTCACAGCAAATGAGGAAATGTGTGCTGTCTTCTTTTAAACTCCCAGAGATGTACTTTATTTTTATTGTTCTAAAACTCTGAAAAATATAGAAAAATAGAAAAACAAAAACAAAAACTCAAGGTGGGTGTTTCTAATTTAATCTTCTGCTGACACCTAGTGCCAGAACTCTGCATATTCTGTTAGTTGCCCCAAACAAGAAAAAAAAATTAACAGGATTTTAAAGTTGCCATGAATTTGAAACAAAAATAATGATGACCTATTTTGGCAAACAATAACTTTTACCTTATCTTTACATTAATTTTTCACATAATTTCTCACACTTCAATATCAGCCATTATAAAAAGTTTTCAGACACCAGTCTTTAAATGTCCAAGAATTCAATCTTTTGGTAATATCTTTTTGGAGGGGAAGTACTGGGTTGAACCTCCAGCAGTGCTTTACCACTAAGCTACATCCCTAGCCCTTTTCATTTTTTATTTTGAGACAGGGTCTTGCTAAGTTGCTGAGGCTATCCTCCAACTTGCGATCCTCCTGCTTCAGCCTCCAGAGTCCCTGGAATTACAGGTGTGAGCCCATGCCCAACTATTCCAATTTTTGGCTACCTGTTGGGGGAATTCCTAAGAGAGCATAGAGTCCCAAGTTAAGTCACAATTTCACTCTAAGTTCTGAATCACTTGGGAAAAATTGAAAGTTGCCATCAGGTGGGACTGAAGTCTGCAATATTTTCATAACCACACTGTTCAACTATTGAAGAATACTCAGTTTCATAGTAAGAGTTTCTACTACACACATGCACAATCTAGTGCTGCATGTAATTATTACAAATGACCATTTATAAAAAAGAATGAGTTTGTAAATGGGGGAGGGGAAGAATGACTTACAATGAAGAAACTGGCATGTTTTGTACATACATCATTGAAAACAGAACTTGAATTATTTGTGGTAATTAAATCATGTAGATGGTAGAAGCATTCATTTGTGTTTGGTGGTGTTATACCTACAAAGGCAAAGAAAAAATTAAAAATATAAGGTTTGTAAAATTGAGTATACCAGTTCTCCACTTAAGTGTCCACTTACTGGCTGAATGAACTTGGCTGTGTGCCTCAGTTTCCTCATCTGTAAACTAGAATACTTGCCTTATTTGGACTGGCCTGGTAGTGTCAAATAAATTTTAATAATCTGAGAAGCATGTCTTCCACAATTTTACCTTTCTAAAGTTCAAATGTGATCATTATTACCCTTTGTTAAACACCTACCATAAGCCAGACATTTAGGTATTTTTTTCTTAAGCTTCACAACTCTTAAATAGAGTAAATGCTATTTTACTTTTACACTTGAGGTAAGCAACATCTTCTTAAGTAGCACAGCCAATAGTTGAACCTGGGCCTGGATATCCTAGCTCAGACTTTTGTTCAGGGCAATGTACTAACTGACCTTTGTAACACTGGCTTTCATGCCAGTATCATTTTGCATACCTGTAATCCTGGTGACTAGGGAGGCTAAGACAGGAATATGGCAAGTTTCAATACTTGAAAGAAGCTGCTTGCAAAATTACACGATCCCATTCTTAGTTTAAAAAATATTCTTTATTTCAGGAAAATTTTGTGAACAACACTAAAATGTTGATGGTGATTTTTTGTGGGTGGTAGGATCACACATTTACTTTATAAATTTTTTGCAAGCAACATTATTTTTATAATGAGAAGGCAATGAAGGTTTAAAAAATTGTTTCTATGGGGCTGGGGTTGTGGCTCAGTGGTAGAGCACTCGCCTGGCATGTGTGAGGCACTGGGTTCAATCCTCAGCATCACATATAAATAAATAAATAAATAAATAAATAAATAAATAAATGTCCATTTTTTTAAAAAAAATTGTTTCTGTGTACCTGGGGAGCCTCACAGGCAGGATCCATGTCTGCTGTAGCTAGGCATGGGATTTGAAAGGGAAGGTAGGATTTCTTAGAAGCTAGAAGGAGCTAGAAGGAATCCTGAATACTCCAAGTGGTATCAATGGTGTCTCCTAAAGCACTGACATAAGAGAGGGAGACACCCTCCAGAAGACATCTGAGGTAGACTAAGTACCTAGAAGGCAAAAGGATTCACCTGGCAGGGAAAAGTGAGGGTAAATGATCCAGAACAGCTAATGGCTATAAGGATTCCAACTGGAAGAAGGCACCAACTTGAAAGGAGGAAGGAAGAGATAAGAGACACGAAAAACCGGCACCTGAATCAAACTGTCAATCACTAAACTTGAACCAAGTTGATTTTGTAAACTCACATTATACACCATAATTTACATATTCTGCATATTACAAACTGGTTTATATCCTAAGATATCTTTTCACCACCATAAGAATTTAGTTGTGTTCTTGAAAGTGATGTCTGAGCAATAGTTTCTCTGGAGATACTGGTACAGAATTGAAGCAAAAGTTCTAAATTCCAAGGGCATGATTTTCAGAGAAGTTCCACCACCTCCATCATTGAACCTATTACTTGAGTAATTTATTAAGCAATTAGTGTTTTTGAAGCCTAAATACTTCGAGTGACTTGTCTTGCTTATTTTTATATGTATAAGATACTGCTATCATGCCCAATTTTACAAATGAAAGAACTGGAGTTGTAGCTGGAATAGGGCAGTGTTAGGACTCTGAAGCTCAAATTCCTTCTAAAACACTACCTTGCATTTTCCAGTTCTGTAGATACCCTAAAGCAAGAAACAATAGCCATAAAATGCTAAAATTAGTAATACCTAGGGTAAGGTTATAAAGAAAGCAATATGGTCATACTGCACTAGTGGGAATGTGAATTGGTGTGACCTTTCTGAAGGACAATTTGGCAATACTTTCCAGAAGAATTTTAAGTGCAAGTACCCTTTGTTTCAATTCTTGAACAACTAGAAATTCACCCTAAAGATGAACTGGCAACAATATATGCACAAAGAACAAAAAGCAAAGAACATATGCACAAAAAACTGAAAGCAACCATTGTCCTCAAGTAGGGAGTTAGGTAATTAAAGTACGGTACAGCCATGAGGGGGAGGGAATGAAGAAAATCTAGTTCTGAAATGGGAAAAAAACCTATCAAAATATAGTAAGTAAAAAAAAGCAAGTGCAGGATAATATTTAAAGCATGATTAATTTTGTCATAATTTTAAGAATACATATATACAACATAGTATATGGACTGATAGATATATTGGTATATAAATAATGTTTTTCCTCAGAAAGTAAGCACAAGAAACTTAATAATACATGTCTTTGGAAAGAAAAACTGAATTATTTTTCTGCAATTTTGACATATTTGGGTTTTGAATGTTTTGTTTTCTTGCCTATGTTCTCTATTTTTAAAAATCCTAACACTTCATTAAATCTTTTAAATAAAGACCAAATACCTAGCAAAGTGTTCAGGCTTCATAATGTGCAGGGGACTGAGCTAAGCAATTTACTAGTAATAGCTCATTACATTCACATCTTAAATTCTTATCTTCCTTCTACAGGTGAGAGGCTCAGACCTGTGAAATCACTTAATTGAGGTCAAATAGCTAGATGGTGGGGGAGCTGCTATTTAAATGTCCTCCACTGTATTGAGCCCTAACTCTCAACTGCCAAGCCACACTCTTCTAATTGGTCTTTCTACCTTCATTGCCTAATGAGAGTACACTATTGAACAACTGCGACCTAATGAGATAATGTAGGAGAAATACTTTTCTAAGTATAGGGATGTTTGAGAATGGTAGGCAGGAATAGGGAGGTTGTTTAAGTTGGGCAGACCTGTCCGTGGACTCCTAGTGAAGTGTGATGAACAACTTTCTTTTGTTTCTCCTTTAGAAATATTAAAAATTTTGCTGGGCTTGATGGTGCATGCCTGTAATCCCAGCAATGCAGAAGGCCAAGGCAGGAGGATCACAAGTTCAAAGCCAGACTTGGCAACTTAGTGAGACCTTGTTTCAAAATAAAAAAAATAAAAAGGGCTGGGAATGTAGCTTAGTGGTAAAGCACCACTGGGTTCAAACCCTGGTTCTATACATACATATATATATGCGCGCGCACAAGCACACGTGCACACACACACATACACATACACACACATACATATAAATTTATATTTACTCCCTTTTCCCCAATAATACCTTACTGCTGTTTAAATTTTTTTTCAGATTTGAATGGCTATATTGCACACTTTTGGGGGGAAACTGGGGATTAAACCCAGGGCTATATCCTCAGTCCTTTTTATTTTTTTATTTTGAGACAGAGTATTGCTAAGCTGCTGAGGGTCTCATTAAATTGCCCAGGCTGCCTTCCAACTTTTAATCCTCCTGCCTCAGTCTCCTGATTTGCTAAGATTACCACCACACCAGCTGCACACAGGTATTTTATATAAATGAGAGCAACTATACATTTGTTCAGTATCTTGCATTTGTCACCTATATATCTTAGCCATCTTTTCATATCAGCACTTACTAATCTACTTTGTAAAATAGCTGCATAGCATCCAATTTTGTGAAATAGTTTTTAAAAATCATCAGAGAACTTTTACTTCCATTTGTTCCCTTTCCTAGTCAGTGCTGAAATGAACACCTTCCTAGGAAAGTTTGGAAAGGCTCTTCAGCCTGAGTGTGACATTTGTCCACCCTGTAGTTGGTGAGAATGATTCACCAGGACTCTGCACTGAGGGGAGGAGTATTTTTCACTGTATGGAAAAACAAAGAACTCTCTCCAAGACACAGCCAATACACCCAGAGATATTAGAGTTGCCGACAGGTGGGACGACTTCAAAAATAAATAAGTAATACTTTCTGTTGTGCCAGTTTGGTAAAAGAGTAGAGACTTGCTACGATTGCTCAACACTGGCTGAATCAGAAGAGGAATTTCCAGACTCAGTTACAAGAATGGCTGATGGAGGGCTGTGGATTCTGGAGACAGCTAGACAGGGACATGAGCAGCAGAACTCCAAATCGGCAACAGCACGTGTGGAAGGAGCAGTGACCTATGGGGAGAGTCATAATTCATAGACCAAAGCTCTTCCAGCAGAGGGCAGTGCCTCAGATATCAGGCAGGGGCCAGGAAAGCTAGAGTCAGAGCTGGGGACTTCGCTGGAGAGATTGCACCAGCTTCTGGCGGTGGAGAAATTGAACTAAACTGTCCTTTGAATACTGTAAGTGGCACAGGAGGATACTGAGGAGGGACAGTGGGACCTCATACTACTGTGATTTGCCTGTTTTCTAGTGTCTAAAAATTTGGATTGGGTATACATGTCTATTCATACAGTTTGGCCATTAAGGCTTGCAATTAAGGAAATTTGGGGTCATTTTCACCAGATTGGCCACCAAATTTCTCTGGTTTCTGGGTGCACTTGAATAAGAAATGGAGTAACATAACCAAAATACAGTGTAGACGTCTGGCCCTAGGGCCTCTGGAACTGACACAAAGTTCACAAATAGAAAGTTAGCAGAGGGGAAAATATGTAAGAAGTAACAATTTTATCTAAAAATAGAAACTTAGTGTTTAACATTAGAGTTATTGTTTTTGAATTTTAGTGGCTAAGAAAGATGGCCTTTAAAACAAAACTTTTTAAAGTGGAAGAGCCAACCATGCAAAATGTTATACATGCAGAAAATCAAAGACTAAATGAAAGTAGTCCGCAGGCCTAGATCGTGTCTGATCAACTCTTCCTTAAATATTGGTTACCTTTTCTGCTGTGTAGTGGTTGGAATCAAATGGGGACGAAACTGAGTAGACTACCATAAAGTCTATTTCTAATGCTTTTGTTTTTGAGCCTTGGGATTTTTTAAAAGAGGAGTGGTTTTGGTATTTGCTAGTGGAGTCAAAGCAGATTTGCGGGATAATAAATGTACAGTGTGTATTTAATTGCCAGGCACAGCTAAGTAAAACACACCACATACGAAATCAGCGCCAAAGCCAAGTCTAAAGGCAGTTTGTATGCACGTCTGGGAAAAAGATCAAGTAGGAAAAAAATACCAGCAAAGAGAATAAACTTCCTGAGCTGTTTTCTTTTTCCTGCAACTTGTAGTCCAGGGATGTTTGACGTTCCCTTGGGTGTTAGATTATTAGCAGGCGGTCCTCACCGGCCAAGAAGCAGATCGAGTCCTCAGACTCAGCTGGTGGAGGCCGAGAAGCCTAGGGACTTCAATGGGTTTAGGGATGGGACAGTCAGCAGCAGCTGCGGGCGGGGAAAGTAGGGACGCTGGAGGTTCTCAGTGGGGCCTTTTCCCAAGGCCTTCGCCCCGGCCCGAAACTGTCCCGGCCGCCTAGCTCGCTCAGCAGGGCGCGGCCCTAGCGCCACACGGCTCGCCCCGGAGAGGTGGGACTTTCCCCACCGGAAGTGATCCCGTCCAGTCTGGGGGAACTGGGGCACCTCAGCCAGTGTGTCAGGGAAACCCTTCCGGGTGTACGCTGGGGACGGGGGGGTGGGGGGGTGAGGAAAAAAAAAGAGGTGGTTTCGTCTGTAGTCCCTGCGGCCGCCGCCGCCGGACGGCCCCCGCCCCTTTTCCTTGGCGAGTAGCGGAGCTGGGGCGGCCCTCAGACATAGGAGCCAGCGGGTGGCCATGGCCTTGGCGTGACAGCCTCCCGGGCGGCCGGGCTTGTGCGGACCGCAGGGTAAGCGGCGGCGTCTGTGGCGACAGCCTGTTCTGGGTGGGAGTAGGGGGAGGCGGCAGCCAGGGCCGCCGGCTTGGGGCGGGGGTCAGGCGGGTAACGTGCGCCTCTCTCCCTTCACAGGCCCGACGACCCCCGCGGGAGCCTGGGCTCACAGACCCGCCCGGGCAGCGGTGACTGGAGCGGAGCCCGCAGGCCTGGGCCGGCTCGGCGGCGCTAGCAGGAAGCGGGGTCCCTGGGCCCCTTTGTGTGAAGGGCGGGGGAGGGGTGCCAGGCAACCCCTGGCTGCGGGCTCCTCCTCGGCCCCCACCCCTGCCCTCCTGGGGGCGTGCTCCGTCTCCCCACCCTCGCACGACTTCTCCCAGGCTCGCCCTCCTCCCCACGCCCCCTGCCTGGGCTTCAGTTCCTATAGGAAGGGCATTACCATCCCATCCCCACCCACCCGACACTCCGCTCTTTCCCCTCCCCCTCCTTTAACTTCCTCTTCTTCCCTGGTCGGGCCCTCTGCTTCTCTGCACTCTCCTCCCCAGTTCGCAGATTTCCGCCCACCTTCCGCCTAGGCTAGCCGCAGCGCAGCTAGCGGGGTGTTCTTTTCCCCCTCTGGTAGGAGTTGGAGAAGGTGAGACCCATGAGGGAATACAAGGTAGTGGTGTTAGGGAGCGGAGGGGTTGGCAAATCTGCCCTTACTGTGCAGTTTGTCACCGGGACTTTCATTGAGAAATATGACCCCACCATTGAAGATTTCTACCGCAAAGAGATCGAAGTGGACTCTTCCCCATCCGTGCTGGAAATTCTGGACACCGCAGGAACGGAGCAGTTTGCCTCCATGAGAGATCTCTACATCAAAAACGGCCAAGGTTTCATCCTGGTTTATAGTCTGGTTAATCAACAGTCTTTCCAGGTAACCTAACCGAGTCTTGTAATTTGTTAGAAGGGGGTGTGGTAATTCTACATCGGCTTCTGATTTGCTTGAACCATGCGTTAATGACTGTGTTTTGCTTTTCAAAGTTAGACAAGGCACATTTTTGAGGTTACTCCTGGCATGGAAAAGTATCGGGTTGTTAGTATAGACAGTGCTAAAGTAACGAGCGTCCTTAAAGTTCTTTTTAAGGAAAAGAAAATGAAAACGAGATAAGTCGGTCTGCATTTATTTAGCCTGGAATATAACCTTCTGAAGTTGCTTATTCAATTCAACAAGTATTGATTAACCTACTCAACGGAACAACATCTAACAGATAATCTCGGGTAAATAGAGAGCTTTGAAAGGAAAAATTACTTGGAGCCCATTATCTCTTGAATAGATAAGACCCAGGTCTGCTTTCCTCTCCCACCCCGTCTGTTCTCTCCCAAGTTTCTCAACTAGAGTCATAAATCTTAGTGCTGCAAGACGAAGAACTCAAGACCTGCCTTCTAGGCATTTTACTTACTTATTTACTTACTTGGGGATATGTAGTAGGAAGGGAAGTTACCCATGGGAAAGGCTAGTACCTAGAATTAATAACCACCAGAAGTCAAGAATGACTCTCCTTTTCTGCATTTGATCCAAATTATTTCTGGTATCATATCCTATATTTATAGAAAATATGTGAGTCTGGAAACAGTGAACAAGTGCAGATTTCTTACCCCAGCAGGGTAGCCAAACTGGATGTGGTCCAATTTCTTAGGAAAATCTGTCCTGTCCTTCACTGGGAGATAGAATAAAGGTTTAATGTTATTTTAAGAGATACAATAAATGTTGCTATTTATTCTTTGAAAATAAATAACACTATATTGACCCATTATATTGACCTCCATTGATTTAGGAAATGGATATTTTTTTATGCATTTAAGGTATGCACTTAATGTTGCTTACTTGAGAAACTGTAAGTGCTCTAACCTATGCAATGTGTTAATTTCACATTCTTTAGTATTTTAAGTTAAAGTACTATGGTGAGTTTTTCCGGTAACCTTGTATAGCAACTTCAGGGATTCTTTTTTAAAGATTACTTCTGAGTAAATGAATCAAAGCTTCTGAGACCAAACAAATTCATTTTATGTAGGCTTAAATTCCAAACAAAATCATTTTCCCCAGAAAGTACCAAAGTAATAAAGGTGCTATTTGACAGACATATTCTTTCTAAAGGCTCCTCAAGAGATTTGTTACTCTTTCAGCTGACTCTCTCGAGGCTGGGAGTCTTTTGAAGGGTGTTTCACAAGATTTCCATTATATCCACTTTGGTTATACACATAAATAGAGAGTATAAAACTGTGGCATTATTTCAACGGAGAGACTTAGACTCTTGAGCCCAAATGCCCTAAGTTTGGATTCTCAGCTGAACTTGTATTTCTGTAAGGACAAAGGGAAAAGAAGTTTAACATCGAAGACCGAATTGATATGGGATCACACCAAATTGTTGTAAATATAAGATTATTTTGAATTTTCATAAATCTTGGATTCCTTGTTTTCTCTTTGACCTACCCTCAAATGTTCTGTAACTATTCAAATCAAATACATGTTTATATTTAAAGCAAATCTTTTATGTTATGAAAAATCACAAACAGCAAATATGAACTTGGCTGTTATTACATATGTCCCTTGAATGACTATTTTCTAATGTACATACAATAAATTCAACCAGCATTTTCAAAAAAAGAAGAAAAAGAAAATCACAAAAATTGTAATGCTAGAGTTAAATCTACAATATTGTCTTAAGTTGATACACACACCCCCTCAAAATTGTTGCTACTGGAGAATTGTTAAGGCTGTTTTCTTCTGTAATTAATTGTAATTACTCAAGAAAAGTAATACAGGAAGAGAAAAAACCAAGTAGTAAAAACATACATAGGCAAAGTATGACTTCTTTCCACCCAGACTCTACATTATCCTTCGGAGGTGATCACTGTGACAGTACTTTCTAGTGTATTTAAGTATATTTTAAGATGTTTGATTTTACTGTAATAAAGACATACCATTCAATTTAAGTGTAATAATCTGTTTTAAAAACTGTTCTTCTAGGCATTTTTTGTTCCCACCTAAAACACTTTCTCTCAAGCCCTCTTGCTAAATGTCTAGGAATGCATGAGTGCCGCAATTCTGTGCTTGGATAACAGGTGTTACAAGGAGCGATGACAAGCAGGCAGGTTTAGGGAGATGGCCAAACATCCTTATGTCTGAATGGATTAATCACGTTTTGGAACTTGATTTCTTAATTAGTATAGACCAAGGGTGGGGGGAAGTGATTATTTGAGTTTTAAGGTTAGGGCACAACCTGCATTTGACAGGGTCTGTAGAAATTACCTACTTGATGGAAAAAAATAATGATGTTTTCTTTATTGGAGTGTGTGATTTTATTTTGGATTCAGCTTTATGTACTCATTGAGGGATGACTTTTTGTGATACTGTAATACCTCTGTTATGCAAACATAATTTTTCTTTCTCTTTGTGATTGTTTGAATAGGATATCAAGCCAATGAGAGATCAGATTGTCAGAGTGAAGAGATATGAAAAAGTTCCACTAATCCTAGTAGGAAACAAAGTGGATCTGGAACCAGAAAGAGAGGTTATGTCTTCAGAAGGCAGAGCTCTGGCTCAAGAATGGGGCTGTCCTTTCATGGAGACATCGGCAAAAAGTAAATCAATGGTGGATGAACTTTTTGCTGAGATCGTCAGGCAAATGAACTATTCATCACTGCCCGAGAAGCAAGATCAGTGTTGTACAACTTGTGTTGTCCAGTAAAAAGATAACCTCAATCATGGCCATACCGAGCAGGTTAGTTGTTGATGAAACTGTATGAGCCAGGTAGTGTTCTGTTTTTTTCTTTGTTTGTTTTTTTGATGAAGTATAACAAAAAGCTGGTTAATAGTAATACATAGGATACTACCTTAAATTTCTTTATTTTTAAAATGACATTTTCCTCAACATAATATAGTCAACATTCAATGCAGAAAGCCTAAAAAATGCAAATAGACAAAACAAAGGTAAAAAAAATTGCCTAATATTCCCACCTTAAAGATTTATTTTTTCAAGTGAGTTACTGTTCTTCTCTCTCTGCCTTTTTGATAACATTTCTTTATCCCTGTTTTGCTGATTTAACATCTAAAATACACTGGAGAGCATTCAGAAATAGTCTCAAAAGATGATTAGTTTTGTGGTATTGTCTATGCTTTTATGCTACTATACTCTGGACAAGAGAGTTGCTGTAATTGAAACCATCAGTTAACCAATCACCCAAGTGCTTGATTTCACAGGATGATTATTTAATCAAGTTCATCTGTATCTTGCACTTGAGGAATTTAAGTGACCTGCGATGATAATAAATTGTAATACCACGATATACATTGACTTCATTATGATTATATGGTCCAAATGAGAATCTGGTTAAATCATTTGTGATGTGTTAGAAGGTGCTGTCCCGATTAATAATTAATGGAATTAATTAGAACAGTAAATTTTTATACTTTTCATTGAGTTAAGTGATAAACCTTGTTTTTAATGAAACAGATTTTGAAAACTAAGATTATATAAAACTTAGCACTTAAAATGAAATTATTTTATACATATCATAGTCCTTTTAGTCTCAATTATAATGGAGGAAATAGTCTTGCTTAGACAGTAACACTTAGATAATAAGATAAAAACAAACAATATTGTGGATGACTGAGAAACCACAGCAAATGCCAGACTAGCCCAATAATATCAGGAATGAAATTGATCTTTCTGAGCGAAGGATGACCTCGAGTCTAGGAGGCAGTTTTGCAAATGGCAACAGGCATTTCAGATTGCGGAGATGATTCCTAATCAAAGGTCTGGCTTCATATGTGCTCCCGGGAGAAAAGACTAACGGTCCCTAATTTATCTTTGCAGACAAGGTCTACTGTCATATAGTGTCATCTTTGAAAATGAAGGATGACAACAGTGCTTTATTCAAAATGCTTTCACTCATCAGCTTTTAGCATACCAGAATATATTGTAAACACATTTATTTTCTTCTATCTAGGCACATCTATTATTTTATAAAGTCACTGTTCAACTGTAGTCTAACTTTTGTTGATAGTGTCACACTTGCAGTATAGTTGTTTCAGGAGGGGACAGACACGTAGATAGTTAAGTCCCATGCTTTTTCATCTGTAATCTCTCTTTTTAAATTGTAAGCCAGGTTCAAGTTTGAAAAAATTCTGTGTGGTGACTGCATCTTTACTATTATGCTCTTTTTATCTGACGACATTAACTGCACATTACTATACACAATTTGTTTTAGTTTTATCATCTTTATAAAAAATTAATCAAATCCCAGTAAATGTTCCATTTTTTCTTATCATGAATGTAGAACAACTACAGAAGGTAAATGGAATAAAATTAATCTTAGAGAGCCATTGTTAGCTAGTTGGCAAATGGACAATTTCTAAAGCTTTTAAACCTTTTTTATTCAGAATTATTTGAGTTTATTTCATTTTGCAACTTTTGTGATCTGAGTTGTTTTTAATCTATATGATTACCTATAGGAGTGTATACATAGGGATTTTTTATCTCAAGCCAACTATATATTTCTTATAAATTAGTATATGAAATATCAACCCAGGCGTGATGATGCATGCTTGTAATCCCAGATACTTAATAGATGTTGAGGCAAGAGGATGGCAAGTTTGAGGCCAGCTTGGGCAAATTAGTGAGACACTGTCTCAAAAAAAGTACTAAAAATCAGAAATTATTAATACCAATAATTACTCATTTTTCTAGTGATGGGTCAAGTTCCCTGTGTGGTTTGTTGCATGGCTTTTTTTTGTAAGAGCAATACATGAATGAAGGTATAGGCCTTGAAATATAATATCTAATCAGCTGAATTTCTGAAAATATTGAAGGGAACTCCCTGAATAAAATCTTTTATTAGAACAAAGTCTATCATACACAGATTTTTCCAGCATCAAAGAAGATTGAATTGTTATGTGTTGGAATCAGTAATCTGAGGCTAGTAAAGTTTGTGATTATCCTTGCTCATGATTTACCTTTAAAAAATAAGCTAATGGATTTCGAATCTTGTAGCTTGTGAGTCATGAAGCTATGAAGTCTGTCAGTCCCAGATCTAGATTGAAGATCTAACTTTGACAGGCAAAGGTAATTTGAGACATGTTTGTCCTATATATTTAGAGGAATTCCTTGTCTAAGTTAGAAATCATTGTATGTAAGACAGACTGGGATCATTGTTAATCTGTTGAGTTTAACTAGGAGGGAAAATCTATTAATGCACGAAGAATTGTTCCTGATAATTCCTCACATTTATTTCTTAACACCTTTTAATTTGGATAATGGGTCTCTTGCCCAACACCTGTTTATCTTCATGGTTCCCAAGATTGTTTCCTCGATTTTTACCCTCCCGTTGGCAGGAATTTTAGTCTAAGTTTGGAAGCATGACCAGATTCTTTATACACAGTCATCGTCCTGATTTCTTTACTGACCTGAGGGGGTACCATCAAGTGCTTTGAAGGACCTCTTTTACTGTACAGCTGCAGTATAATAGAAACCCAGGTCAGTGTTGCAACACTCTGGTGTTCACTACAACATAGCTCCTTGATACTGGTGTAAGAAATAGACAGTCTGGGTTATTTTTAGCACATTGTTATTGAGAAGGATGGATGAATAATCTCATAATATGAAAGAAGTAAATCACAGTGCTGTAGGAATTCGGATCAAGAAAAAAAGCAGTCTCTCAACATTCTGGGCTCTTTGTTATTTAAGGCTGTCTTCTACATTGTCAGATGTTTAGCAGCATCCTTGGTGTCTACCCACTAGATAGAGATAGCATCCCCCTAGGCCTCCAGCCATGAAAAATAAGAATATCTCCAGAAATTGCCTAATGTCCCCCCACAGGCAGAATCACCCCTGGATAAGAACCACAGAGTTAAAGGTGCTGAGGAGCAGTAGCATTTGACTGAGGTCTTGAAGAAGGGGTAGGATTTGAGGGCATGGGGGATAGAGTTATTTCCAAACAGAAGGCATTTGCAGTAGTAGCGTGATAATATCTTAAAATGAGGGAGAAGTGCATTAAAGTTATCCCCTAAATGGGCAATTTAGTATATGTCTTTGTCAAATAGAGTTTTTAAAAATATTTTTTAGTTATACATGGACACAGTGTCTTTATTTTGTTTACTTATTTTTATGTGGTGCTGAAGATTGAACCCAGTGCCTCACATGTGCGAGGCAATCGCTCTGCCACTGAGCCACGACCTCAGCCCTCAAATAGAGTTTTTTAAAGATGGTTTTTGAAAGATTCCTATGTATCAGTCCAGTATTGACAAAAGTTATAAAGAAATAAAATGAGAAAAAAGGTGTTCTTTACTACAATTTGAAGGTCTTCTGCAAGACTTTATACCATTTTCCCATGTATTATGGAATTGGTTCTTCTAATAGAGTAAATGGTGCATAAGAGTACCAAACACCAGGAAGCAAACTGAAAGAACAAAGATCATTATTTATGTCAGCCCCAGTTCATTATATATGTCAGCCTGAAGAAAAAGGGAGATTCTTGATTCAAGACTAGCTCATCATTTCACGTGGCTGCAGAATTCCTGGGACATTAACAAAGGCTCATGAAAGGCTGAACAATCTATGAATGCCATTTTAGTCCAGCTGGACTTTTCTTTCTTTCTTTATTTCTTTCTTTGTACCAGGAATTTAATCCAGAGGCACTCTACCCCTGAGCTAAATCCCCAGTCCTTTTTGTTTTTTCTTTTGAGAAAGGATTTCACTAAGTTGCTAAGGCTAGCCTCGAACTTGCCATCCTCCTGCCTCAGCCTCTGAAATTGCTGGGATTGCAGGTGTATACGACAGAGCCCAGCTGGACTTTATTTCTAAGTACAGTGGAATTAATAAGCATTTTCAGGATTTTTTTAAATAAATGAAAAAAATAGGATCAGAAAGGTTTCTAACCTTTTTTCCCAATTTTTCATTGGATACAATGTATTGAGAATTTAGCAAATGTGAGGGGAAAACCCTCAAGATTAAATCATATTGTTTGCTTTAAAATGCTGGCATTTTCATATCCAAGTTAAATAATAATCATGTCAGTAAACTATAAGTGGAATACTGTTGCAGTAGATAGTTTGGATAGACACTTCCTTTATTTTCTTCTCCTGCTCTATTCTGTATATCACTTCAAGTGGGGGAAATAGCTTATTTAAAATTCTAATCTGTCATCCAGTTCACATGGTGAGCCAGAATGGAGCAGAGGACCTGAATGGAGTAAGAAGCATGCTTTGGAGTAGTATGTACCGTGAAGGTCTAAAGTGGGTCTGGGGTAAAAGGGGAGCAGAGTTACTTTGCCCTCTATGCCACCTCTCATTCTCTCAGACCTTCACTGACACCCACAGGGTTCATGGTTTGAGATTATTCACAGTGGACAGTGTCTAGTTAGACCTGCTCTGGGTGTGAAGGTGTTTAGTGATTAAAATGACTTTTTGTGTATTTGTTCCCGCTTTAATTGCTTCCTTTTAACCTCAAGATTAGGCTTTTATTGCAGAATGAAATGCATATGAGCCATTCAGTTTTACTCCATTACCTCTCTGGCTTAGAATGAACCATCAGTAGAATTAACAAAAATTGCATCATGGAGTTGGAGAATTGCCACCGAGGAAGTGTTCTAGCCGTGCTACAGGGAAGATTCTCCTCATGGGATTACTTCTCAGTGGAATTCTATAATTCAGAAGATAATGTCACTTAGAAAAATTGAAGTCCTGTCAGCTGTTGGAAGAACTTTTCCAATCAAAAACATACTCCCAAATTTCTTTGATTAGCCACAGTGTTAGAAATATTGCATTCAGAAAGTTCTTTTGAAGCTGGCTGTGGTGACACACACTAATCCCACTACTGAGGATGGCAGGTTCTAGGCCAGCCTGGGTAATTTAGCAAGGCTTGAGTCTCAAAACAACAAAACACAGTTGGAGGGAGCAGTACCTTACCAGGTCTGATTCAGTTAGCAACTGGAATTGGATCATTTAGCTCACACTACTGTTTATTATCACTGGACCTGGTTGCATTACTTGAGTTCTCAGAATTAAATACTTCATGTTAATTTAAACTTTTGGAGGTTTTAAGTCTAGGGCATAAGAAAAATAGCTATTCCCTTCCCTTCTACCCTGGATTTACCATAAATATTTAGTGTGTATGCATCTCGTCAAGCATGATTCCACCTCCATTCAAGGAATCTCTGACCTAAGTTCACCTTTTGCTCTCTGTTGTTTAATGGGTAGCCCCACCTTTAATGACCTAATCTTCCTATTACCACCTCCAATAAACTTCATAAGTATCAAGCAAATTAGGATAAAAAAATGAAAGAATATTTTCAAAAATGTAACCTCTAGGACAGGCTTGGTGGTGCTTGCCTATAATCCCAGTGACTTGGGAGGCTAAGGCAGGAGGATCACAAGTTTGAGAGTGGCCTCTGTAACTTAGGGAAGCCCTATCTCAAAATAAAAAGGACTGGGAATGTAACCCAGTGGTTAAGCTAGACCTTGGGTTCAATCCCCATTACCAAAAAAAAAAGTAACATCTGTCAAATAACAGAATTTCAGACTGATGTTTCACTAATACAAATAATATTTAACTTAGATATGAAAATGCCAAGTAAAAAATGGAAGGAAAATTCATTTTCACAAAATTCCTTTGGTTAAATCCCCAGAATATCATGTGTCTCCAACTAGAGGAAAAATAGAAAGAAAAGTGATTATGATTGCACATTTATATTTGCTACAAAAAGAGGGAAGGAGAAAGAATGCTAGTAAATACCATTGTATTGAGAAATGATAAATCCAGTTAAGCAAAAAAGACATTCACGAACTGCTAAGACTTTCAGAAGCCGTTGTTAATATCCCAGGCATTTTGCTGCCTCGTGAAATGATGTGTTAGTCTTGAGTCAAGAATCTCTCTTTTTCTTCTGGCTGACATAAATAATGATCTCTGTTCTTTCAGTTCTGTTTGGTACTCTTGTGTACCAATTTACCCCACTCGGGAGACTTTCACAATTCACTGAGCAAAAGGTTTGCAATATTGTTTGTTTTTATTTTATACTATTTTACAAGTTTTTTACTTAAAAAATCAAAAATTGAAACCATTCAATTAATCAAGTGTTTGAGCAGAAGCTTCCAGAGTTAAGATTTGTTGGGTATCTTACTGGAAACTTGAGAGCGAGGACAAGGATAATTTGTTCTATATTGAATGCAGCGTTACACCTTTGCAATGTGTCTAGTGTACTGTGATTTAAAAAATACTAATTTTACCAGCTGTCTTTAAAGCTTCTGAGATGTTTTCCTTTTTAAATGAATAGGAGTGTTAATATACTGAAAAATTTACTGTCACTGTGGAGCAAGAATATTTACATTCTGCCTTCTGTGAAGTTCTAAACTGAGAGACACTGTCCTTTTTTTAAAAAAAAATTTTTTTAGTTGTAGATGGACACAATGTCTTTATTTTATTGCTTTGTATGTGGTGCTGAGGATCGAACCCAGGGCCTCACGCATGTGAGGCAAGCGCTCTACCGCTGAGCCACAATCCCAGCCCAGAGACACTGTCCTTTTTGCTTAAGTTTTTGCTTCAGGATTTGTTACTGCAGAGAATTATAATATATTACTCTATTGAAAAGTAGCTAGTATTAATGATTTGTTTAAAGGTATACTTAATATTGTTGAATATGACTCAGCATTTATCTGTATGTACATTTCATTGGATTATTGTCATTTTGTGGAATGTGGATGAGTAAAATGTTTAACCAAGCTTTGGGGAGGTGGGATGTGATGAATATATAAACTTTTATTTAATATATATTATGGTCAGTAAGCTGATTTGTATTATTAATGTTGATTTGAGTTAGATACAAATAGTAACTACTTTCTTAGTTTGATTTCAGAGAATGCCTAAACTATTAAATTGTCACATTTAAAAAGTCTTTAATATTTAGGAGGCACAAACATTTCAAAATCTCAAGCTTTCTATACTTATTTTGAAAATTGTAGATTCAAATTTATAGTGAATTTATTAATTCAAATTAATTGCAGGTACTCTGAATTCCTGAAAATTCTTCATAAGGAGATGTATATATAATGAAATATTGTTCCGTTTAAATATGTATAAAAATACATAGGTTATTAGTCTGAGTATCAAAGACACAATCCTGATCTTCTAGACATTTATAACACTTAAATGAAAATAATACATGACATGTACAATCATTTTATAAGGTACTTTCATATATTATGTTACAACAATTCTGAGAGAAAAGTATTTTTATCACTATATTAATAACGAGGAAACTGGACTTAAATAACCCATGTCCTAATTAACAATTAATTTTAATGCAAAAAAGTCTTAATTTTAATTAGAAAAACTTTCTATGATTTTTTTATAAAGGACTTTGCTTTTTTCTAATGTGTTTAGGTAGGAGAATTTCAATAATGCATGGAGCTACCTTCTTCAAAAGTAGCAAGTTTATGATACAGCTACTAATAAAGCACTCTTTCAGGCTCTTTGAACACTATGGAAGTATAGCTGTCAAATAAAATTAAAATTATGCATTTATAAACGTTGGTAGAACCCTTCTAGAGCTATACTGGTTTCACTTGGCATTCTTTCCTAGTTGCTGTTCTTTTGTTTCTGGCTTTATGATAACATTTTTTATCTCCCATGTTAAAAAACAAACATAATTCCATTCCCCTAGAAGCTATTTGGTGATTCAGCACAGCTGAAGGACATTGTGTCTGTCTGAATGATAGATTTCCCCCCCTGCAGTATTAAATGGAAGGGCAGAAATCTATCAGCTGTAAGAGCAGAGACTGAGGAATCCCAGTCACAGAGGTCCTTATGGTTGGAAGGATATCCAAAAAAGGGCAGACAACAGTGAGAAATGTGAACTGCTGCTGTCACCTAGCATTTAGCTCAAACTAGGGTACCTAGTAGGTGCTCAATATCTAAACTCTGTTTGAATCACATTTTTTATTTTAAATTGCCAAAAAACTTTCTGATATCCCAGAATGCAATGTAACTAAAACTTTTATGGTGAAAGTCTTTAAAGTTCGAGTTTGTCTCAATAAAATTAAATGAATAGAAAAAAATTACCAAAGAAACCCTAAATTCTGGAAAAATCTGTCATATTGTCAAGTTTACTCATAATATGCAATTAATTCTAATACCATTTCCAGCTAAAATATGAAAACATCAAGTTCAAAGTAGAAGCAGTTCTTGCCACATTTGTACTCTAAGATAGTTTAAACCAGTAAGAAACATTAATATTGTGTAAGTATAAAGTGTAATAATATTATAAAAATCAACTGGAGTAGTTACACAGACACAGTGTATGATATCCAGTGCACCAATACTGTGCTTGCACTTTTTAATGACATTTCAGGACCATAGAAAATTACTTTTTCACTTAAACTGATATAGAAAACAGTGAAAGTGCACCTGAAGATTCTTGTTACTGCTTTTGTTGCCAGGTTTTTTTTAAACTATAATCTGTATTTCTATATTTTTATGACATTTTTATCTTAATTGCAGATAAAACTCAGAGGAAATTTGCACAGATGCTGCTTTGGAGAACTTTACAACCTGGGTTGCAGAACTGAGCCTTGGTAAACCTGTCTCTATTACAGCATGTTGCCATACATCTAATTAAGTGCATAAGGTCTTTGGCCTTCAAGATCCAATGACCTTAAACAAGAATGCTTAGCACGTTTACCATACGTTTAAAATCTGTTCTTTATCAATCAGTCCTTTTATAGCTTTCTAAGTTCTTATTGATGGCTAATATGCAAGGGTTAATTTTTAATATTTTCATTGATTTCTTTAATCAGTTTCTCAACTTGTATTTATTAAATACTCAAACTCAGTATTACCTACTCAATGCCTTTTAAAAGAAAGTTATAATGGAGAAAAAATTGAGCCTTAAACAAACGGTTACTTCTGTATATTACCTCGTACCAGTGCTTCATCCTATTTGTAAAATCTTTCTCCTTTCAATGGTTGGTTAATACTTTGAGACTTTGTTTACGTGTGGCAGTGTTGTAAAAAGAAACTAAAGATCACATTTTACCTGTATGGATGGAATATCCCTTTTCCTCAAGTGCAGTTTGTGCGTATTTTTGTAATTAACAAGTTCTGAAAAGTTACTATTGCTATTGGAAATTGACTATAGAACATTTAGTTGAAGAGTTAAGCTTTCGATTCCATTAGGTTTTCACATGTGTTAATCTCATTTACAGCATTGAATTGCAGCAGTAACATTTTCCTTTCTGTGAAGTTCTAAATTTAGTTATGACCTACTTAGCAATGCCTTTGAAAAGGGATATTGTATCCATGGTAAATTAATTGTATACCTAAACAGAGATAGCTCAGATTTGCCTGTCAGGCTTGTAATTGACATCTAGTAGACTTCTGCACATGTAAAATTGAATTCAAACAAAATCATATACACTTTCTAGTTCTTAATCTTGTCTTTCTGAATGATAGTTTAAAGCAATATTTGTTAAAGTTTTCTTGCACTATCACAATTGCTTTTTAGTTATTTCTCAAGAAGCATGTTCGTAGTAGAGACAAAATCTGTGTAACAGGAGGGAGAATAGCACCAAGTCTCTGGGCTATTTTTTATTTTTGCAAATGTGCTTTCTAATAGCCATTGCCTTCCGTGTTGTTTACCTAATCAGCACATTTTGTCTGAATACTTGAACATTTTAACAGTAACACAGGTAGAGAAGCAGAAAGGAAATTTAAAGAGTGAATTTTTTTGGTTCAGTTTTAACATCATGACGAGTGCTTTTTGTAGCAAAGATTTTTCAGTTGTGTAAGGTTGACAGTATTTTGTTGTTGGGATTTATTTGGTTTTATTTGTGTGCTTTTAATTTGCAGAAGTTAGTAACTGCAGCTCACCTACTGCACCAAAGTTCTCGATTTTAGGAGCCCAGCTTTAGTCATTTGAACATGCTTCTAAATAAAACAAAACAAAACCAAAACTATACTTTTGATCTATAATAATCGCTCAATAACTTTGTCAAGGAAAGCTCTAATATATGCAGTGACAGTTTATGGAAGGGTGTGGCAATTTTAAATTTATATTGTGTGTGATGTTCAAATACAGTGATATCTGCATTAATGTGATTTATTGGTCAGCATGACCATTAATTATTGAGTAGAAATTGATTAATCTTTGATTTCCTTTTTTTAAATCGTGTTGCATTTGATTCCTGATCAAATTCCCCCAAAGTGAACTCTTTTTCTTAAATTTTGAATTTTATGATGAAATTGTAAGTATAGAAGCAATTGAAACATTGTTTTTATTATAAATGGCTTGAAATGGATACAATTTAAGTTTACACTTTAATACCAAACTTAAAACCAAGCGCTCATTTCAAAGTAGGTTAAGTGATTGTGATTCATTCTTAATAACTTTGTGAAATTCTAAAGGAATCAAATAGTTCATGATGAATTAAATTTTCTGCAGATTATTGATTTTTATGGAGTGTTTCTTTCGTATGGATATTGTTCCCTACCCTGCTCCCCAACCCCATCTCTGTTACAGTGTTCATTGTCATTGACCTCAGCTACAAATTTAACTTGAATTCACTTAGGATCACAGGAATCAGGGGAAAGTGATTTTAAAGGTGGTTTCTCCAGCACATTTTAAGAAAAGGGACCAAAAGTTATTTTAGCTTCCTCAATAGATTGCATGTTGCTTATTAGGATAATAAATTAATATTAAATGCAATATATGTCTTGTCTTTACTATGGCATCTGATTAGGAGTTGTTCAAATCACTGCAGTAGGGCTCTGCTTATAAAATCATGTAACCTATTATCATGGATCTAATGTACTGTAACTTTATCAGTGAAAGGTAAAATCTCGAATAACAAGTACAAACATTGAACAATTACCTATAAAGATTTGTAAAAGTAAATTTTTCCAATAGATTTCATTCTTGTCATTTTGTAAGACAACCCTGCAGTCCACCTGTTTGTAACTTTTTTAATAAAATAGACATCTGTATTACTGAGGTTGGTTTCTGTAATTATTTGGTATATGGCTTCTTGTTCCAGATTTCCTGACTTGTGATTCTTTTTCATAACTCACAGTCTTTACATTTAATCAAAATAATAATATATATTGCAGTACATGTTTTAACAGTAGTTAGACATTGTTCACTTATTTCCTTAGTCATTATTTGGCAAATAAGGGGAAAACTGAAATATGTCCTAAAATGTAATATTTAATCAAATGAAATAACTCATAAATAAATTGGAAATTATAAATAATGGGTAAAAAGAAGGAATAATGTATATAACTTAGCACAGATGCAGAAAGTGGCCCAAATACAAATTTGTTGCTTGGAAATGGTCCATGTACAGATGATTTCAAAAATATTAAGCAATATAATTTTTAAAAACTGAAGGGGCTAGGATTGTAGCTGAATGATAGAATGCTTGCTTCGCATGCATGAGGCACTAGGTTCGATCCTCAACACCACATAAAAGTAAATAAAATAAAAATATTGTGTCCATCCACAACTAAAAAAATTTATAAAAAACTGAATTAAGAAAATTCAACAGGCTGGGATTGTAGCTCAGCGGTAGAGCGCTTGCCTTGCATGCATGAGGACCTGGGTTCGATCCTCAGCACCACGTACAAAGCAATAAAATAAAGACATTGTGTCCATCTCCAACTAAAAAAATATTTTAAAAAAAAATTCAACATAAAAACTTATCACTTTGTATTATCTATTGAAAGGTTTTTCCAATCACTTAATTTTAATATCTGTGGTTTTTCAACTCACAGTCTATTCTTTGGCATTGCACAACTCTGTCCAAGTGTATGTGGACTGCGTTTTTCTTTTAAATTGCAAACAAGTGGACAGCTTTACATACTGTGTCATAACATAGAGAAGGTATCTTGTTTATTACTGTCAATCATCAGTCTTCAGTTGGGCTCCATCCATCCCATATGCTGTTTTAGATGCTGTCTTTGCAGTCCAAAACCCCTTTTTTTTTACAACGAAAGCGCTCATTTCAGGGCCTTTCCTCTTTTTCTCCACTGCAAGAGTGGTATCCCTTCATCCATCAAGGTCAACATTTCTAACCAAATGAATAACGGAGAAGTGAGAGGCTGGAGTAAGGTTTAAGAGCTAAAGGAAGCCAGGCGCGGTGGTGCAAGCCTGTAATCCCAGCACTTAGGAAGGCTGAGACAGGAGAATCGCGAGTTCAAAGCCAGCCTCAGCAATGGTGAGGCACTAAGCAACTCAGTGAGACCCTGTCTCTACATAAAACACAAAATAGGGCTGGGGATGTGGCTCAGTGGTCGAGTGCCCCTGAGTTCAATCCCCAGTACCAAAAAAAAAAAAAAAAAAAAAAAAAGCTAAGGGAAACCAGCCTGATCAGCCAGATCTGCATCAGTTACCATTAGGGGGACTCCTATCACAGAGAGATCACCATATCTCCTCCTCATTGTCCTCTTCATGTCATTCTTATCCTTCACACTCATCCAGGACATAGCATCTTGGGGTCAAGATCCAACTCTATAAGCCTTCTCAATCAGGTTTAAGACAAGGACAGTTTTTCAGATAGGCTCCTACTTTCACCTGTATTTTTCTCATTTGAAATTTACTACTATCTGGTGTTTTGTATTTTACTGTCCTCATTTTATAGTTGATGAAACCAAGACTCAGGAAAGTTGACTTAAATTCATTAAAGGCAAAGTCAAACAAAATGTTGAGAAAGGTTCTTTTGGAGAAGCTTTTAAATAAATTGATCATTGGGTAGAGTCAAGTGGGTACTATTAAAATTACAAAGCTCATGGAAACCAGATTTTAAAAAAACACAGGAAGAAGTAGCTGTTTTAAGTCAATGTGTCAGTCCATATGTAACAAAATACTATGAGTGCTATTTAAAGGTAATGTGTGTGTTATATTGCTAAGAGTTTATGTAAGACATAAGCTATTTTCATTATAGCTATTTTTCATTGGAAAGGCGATGTCTTAAATCAGGGATATGGCAGTCTTTGGCCGCCAGGCACAATCCATCCTGGTTAGTGCCAAAAGAAGTGTAGTTAGATTTAGCAGCTGTATCCTGAATCTATTGCAGAGCTCAGCTGTACCCTTTTTCTCCCTAAACTTCTGGTTTGAGTGGAGGACCAGACTCGGTCACATCAAAGGATGTGCAAAGAGCCATACTCCTGTAAACATTGTTCTCAATGGCCCAGGTTATCCCACTCCCAAATGGGAATGGTCCAATCATTGTATTATCATTTATTATTTTTCTCTTATAGACTGTGAACTCCAGGGATTTTGGCTTATCTGAATGTACTATAGGTGCTCAATAAATATTTTATGAAATTATAGTCACTGAATCAGTAAGGTAGTTTGTTGTTCAGAAAATTCTAACCCTGCCATTTCCTGCTAATCTTTAGTATTTGCAGCATTCAGGTAGCATGGGAAGTGCATTTTCTTTCCACATCTTCATTCTCTATAGCACTAAATTGTTTTGGTTTTGCTTTGGCTTTATATGTTTATTTTTTCAGTACTGGGGATTGAACCCTGAGGTGCTCTATCACTGGATTATACCCACTGACCTTTTTGAAAAAAATTTTTTTTGGTACCAGGGATTAGCCCAGGGGCACTTAACCATTGAGCCACATCTCCAGCCCTTTTTATATTTTATTTTCAGATAGGGGCTTGCTGAGTTGCTTAGGGCCTCACTCAGTTGCTGAGTGAACTCATGATCCTCCTGCCTCAGCCTCCCAAATCACTAGGATTACAGTTGTGTGCCACTGTGCCTGGCTGTTTGTTTTTGCTTTTTCTTTTTGTTTATAAAAGTTGTTTCAAAACTCACTTTGATGAGAAATGTATACCGTAGATACGTGGTCTGTACAGGTATACTGTGACTGGACTGAAGGCCTTGTTCCTCAAGGGATAAGAATACAATCAAGAAAGGGGATTTTATCCCATACCTGGATTTCCTTTCCAGTAGATTCCGAAGCTTCTCCAGAACTGAACCTGCTTTAGTTTTACATGAGTCACAAATGCTCATATAGAGACCCAAAACTCAAGTATTTCCCCTCTGATGAAGCAACAATTCATGATCTCCCTGCAAAGCATCAGGTGATCCTCCACCTATATCTCTATGGTCAACTGCTCTGCCTTTGTCCCTGGTCCATTCTCTCATTGTACCTACCAACTAACTTGTACCCCATTTACCTGAACCCTACCTACCATCCTCCTTTTTTCTGTATTAGTCATAGTTTTATGAATAATGAAGCTGTTAGAAGATTTTTTTTACTCCATTTTCTCCAACTCTCAAGACTCTAACTCCTTTGACACCAATAATTGGTGTCAACCAATTTTCAGGTTGTCTTTTAACATAAGATCATACCAACAATGTCATCCCCATGTATGTGCTTCAACATCAGTAATCCGTTCAGTCGGCCTTGTAACTAGAGACTCCCAGATGCCCCAGAAAGCCCTCCAGGAATTGGCTTCTAAGGCCCTAGATACTTACTCATACTGTGAGGCTCAGGGAATGCCTTTGGCTTAATGGTTTGAAACTCCTACCAGCAGCTATAAAGTTTCAAAGTTGGGAGGAGGAGACATAAACCCATGGCTGAACTTCTCTTGGAACTTAAAAGTGGACAAGTGTTAAATCTATAGTTAAGAAATAAAAGGATCCCTGAGGGTTCTGATTTTTCAATAAAGGGGAGAGGGTTCATTGTTCCTCTACTGAAGAGGAAGACCAAGGAAGCCCTGATACCAATGGGCAGTTTTCTCTGGTTTATTGTGGTCCCTCTTTGGGACATATGTGCGGCTCTCCTTAGAAAACTCTCAAGTGGCTGGACATGATGCACTTGTCTGTAATCCCAGTGACTCAGAAGGCTGAGACAGGAGGATCACAAGTTTGAGCCCAGTGTTGGAACTTAGCAAGACCCTGTCTCAAAATATAAAAAAAGAGTTTGGTATGTGGCTCAGTGGTAGAAAGCCCCTGGGTTCAACCAGTTCAATAACAACCAAAAAAGAGAGAGAGAGAAATTCCAACTGATGTGTAGACATTATGCCATTCCCAAAGATATCTCAATGTTTTTGGTCCTTTGCTCAGGCCCCAGAATACACAGAAGTGAATAGAAGGAGTGGGCATTTAGAAGACATGTGAGTTTTCTTTTTTAGTACTGGGGCTAAAACCCAGGACCTTGTACATACCAGGCAAGCACTCACCCACTGAGCTACCTCTCCAGCCCCATATGTGGGCTTTATCATGCTGTTTGCCAGCTGAATCCATGGTGGGTGCCTGAGTCCCTCTGGCAGCTGGGATGAGGAGAATAAACCTTTGCTCACTAACTGAAGAGAATCCTGAGCTCCAGGCCTTCAGAAATCCAGCTGGCTAAAAAATATATGAATAGTTACAGTGACCTAGGAATGGGAACCTGGCCCAGAAAAAAAGTGATTTCCCATTGACAGTAAATAGTTGCCTGGTGAGGAGGATAACTATTCTAGACAAAAATGGGATGAGAAGATCAGTACCTTTATTTAACATTTATAGTTTCTAAGTATGTGCCAGGCATGGTGCTATGAGCTGAATTTATAAAAGGAATGCCATAGGGCCCCATCCTCTGGCAGAGCTCACAGTCTAGCCTAGGAGACAGACTTTCAAGAATAATTATGAGGTGTACTCTAATATAAGCATGTACCAGAGGTCAGGGAACCCAGAAAAGGGAATGAATTTGTTCTCCCTGTGCAGTTCAAGGTAAGGTCAGAAGAACTTGCCTTGTGAGTGGAATCTGGAAGGTTAAGGAGAAATTTGCAACAAGGGAATATCAGATAGGCTTTGAAAGATGAGATTAAGAAAAGCCCTGAGAGTGCCTGGCGTGGTTGGAAGTTAGCAAGGATGGGGGTAGGGGTAGTGGGGCAGCTGGAATATGAGTGGAGAGGAAAAGGGGAGGAGCCTAGGAAACAGCAAAGACTGGAATGTAAGGGTCGTGCATACCACACTAAACATGCCATGGGGAGTCCCGGGCAGGATGCTGCAGAACAATGGCAGGAGCAGGATGATGCTTCAGAAAGATGCCAATGTTGAGAGTAGCTTGGAGGGGGCCTGCCAGGGGCAGGATGTCTGTCATGAGACCGCTGCAATCATATAGATGACATAGAGCAAGAGGCTTAATAGGGCACAATCAGAGAGACGTTGGTACATTAAAGTGGTCTAAGATATAGGCTCGAGTCACAAATCTGGTTGTATCACATTCTTCAGCTTATATATCTCTCAGATTTCTCCAGGATCCACTGCATTAAGCAAGGACTTTCACATTCTAATGTGCCCCACCCCTCCAAGTTCATGCTCATCTTCTTCCATGCTTCCTCTCAGAATGTAAATGGATATAGAATTCTATGCAACAGGACTTGATATGATTATAGGTTACAATGGGAGGGGCAGGTAGAAAGTAAGTAGTTTCTAGCATGGGTAACTGGATAGTTGTAAATAATTTGGATCTTCAATGGGTTTCCCTGCTTCCACTCCTTTTTAAAAAATATTTTTTTAAGCCGGGCGCGGTGGCTCAAGCCTGTAATCCCAGCACTTAGGGAGGCTGAGACAGGAGAATCACGAGTTCAAAGCCAGCCTCAGCAATGGCGAGGCGCTAAGCAACTCAGTGAGACGCTATCTCTACATAAAACACGGAATAGGGCTGGGGATGTGGTTCAGTGGTCAAGTACCCCTGAGTTCAATCCCAGTACCAAAAAAATAAAATAAAATATAAAATATTTTTTTAGTTCTACATGGACACAGTGTCTTTATTTTGTTTACTTATTTTTATGTGGTGCTGAGGATCAAACCCAGTGCCTCACACATGCAAGGCAAGCACTCTACCACTAAGCCACAATCCCAGCCCCCCTGCTTCCACTCTTGACACATTCTAATTGTCTTTTTCTTAAGCAGCCAGAATGTTCTGTTATAAATGTAAGTACAGGCCAGGCTCAGTGGCACATGCCTGTAATCCCAGCAACTCAGGGGGCTGAGGCAGAAGGATGGTGAGTTCAAGGTCAGCCTGAGCAATTTATCAAGGCCCTAAGCAACTCAGAGAGACTCTAATCTCAAAATAAAATAATTAAAAGGGCTGAGGATGTGGCTCACTGGTTAAACACTCCTGGATTCAATCCCCAGTACCTAAATAAATAAATAAAATGTAAGTACAATACCAATTATCCCCAGCCAAAAGCTCTCCAGTAACTAATTCTCACTATCAGGCTGGGTTCAAGCTTCTTAGCATGACCTGGCCTTGCCAACTTGTCTGTCCTTATTCACCACTTAGCCCTTGCATCTTCTCCTTGAATGTCAAATGGCTTTGTATCTCCTTACACTCCCATGCCTTTGTTCATTGTCTTCTCTCTGAAATATCCTCCCTCTTCTTCTTTGTCTGGTTCCTACTGAGACATTGAAATTGCTCATCTATCTACTTTTTCTAGACAGTGAGCTCTGAAAGGGAAAGGATTATGTCTCACTTACTAGTTCCCTCCATACCTAGCACAAAGCAGATGATTAATAGGTTTTTGGAACTGAATTCAATCGGATGAATAATGATACTATTAATAGAAATTTCATGCAACAGGAGGAGGTTGTTGGGGTTAGTTGAGAATAGGGGTGTGTGTAATTTCAGCCTGAGGCATGTGGAACCGCTTGAGACAAATGGGGAGTTAAGGTGGGCAGTTTCCATGACTATCCAAAGGATTCATGAAGTGATCCTCTTAGAGCAGATTTACATCAATTTACATCAATGCTGCCTAGTATGATGGGACATGCCTGTAGTTCTAGCTACTTGGGAAGCTGAGGCAAGAGCATCACTTGCACCCAGGAGTTCAAGACCAGCCTGAGCCACACAGTGAGACTGTCACAAAAAGAACTCAAATCTAGCCAAGTGTGATGCTGCATGCCTGTAATCCCAGCAGCTTGGGAGGGTGAGGGAGAAGGATCACAAGTTCAAACTCAACCTCCACAATTTAGCAAGACCCTCAGCAACTTGGAGGAGACCCTGTCTCAAAATAACATTAAAAGGGGAGCTGTAGATAAAGCTGAGTGTTAGAGCACCCATGGATTCAATTACCAGTACCAAAAATAAATAAATAAGGCTGAGGGTATATCTCAGTGGCAGGGTGCCCTTGGGTTCAATCCTCAGTACCAAAAAAAGAAAAACACAAAAAGAAAAAAATCCACACCCGATGCAGAAAAGTCAACCCAATTTCTTCTAGTCTTCTGGCGCTCACTCTGTGCCTGAAGATGGGGATTAGAATCAGACAGTAAGGACTCGTTTTTTTTCATTCCCTCCCCCAAGTGGGGTTATATCTAAAATCAAGTGAAACTTATTGGGCTTTCGTTTCCCTGCAATCCTGGCAAATTATATGGGAAAATTTTATGTGGGTAAAAATCCTCTTCTCCCCCACAGGAAAACTAGATGTGTCAATCTGTTATTGCAGGAATGAGTGTTTTCTCATTTTTTTTTTTGTTTGAAGGTGGACACATCAGTGATTAAGTATCTTTTATTGATAGAAGCAGAATTAAAGGCTTCAGCTTCCTATTAAAGGTTTCCATGGAGGCATTACAAACAAATATATCTATTGACTTTGGCAAATGGTTCAGGTTCTGATATGTTTGTTTATTCACCATCAGAAAATAATACACAGCATTATTATGAAAGCTAAATACAGAGATCACTCGCCCTGGAGAGGACCGTGATTCTATAGTTCCCATCTGCCCTGCCCAGCAGGAGATTTCCTCCTATTGTGTACTCTATGCTAAATGTGTCTCATTAGGAGACCCAGTGGTTTACATTATGGAAATATACCATAAACAAGACAAGGCAGCTACTGCAAAGACCTTTTTTGATTCAAAGAACAAGACTTCCCTATGCCTGCAGCTCTGCATTTGCCTACCTTAGGGCGCTAATGTTAGGACCCTTATTCTCTTGCATTATTCTCCTAAAGCTTATTAAGAACCGAAAAGTTAGCATGAGGAAATAAAGGCCATTTCTCTCTGCCCCAGAGCTCATGTTTTTCTGGCTATCCTAAAACAAGTCAATTAGACTTAAAATTCTGTTTCTGCCATACTATGTGAAGGTATATTAATTACCTTATGTCATCTCTCTTTGATGATCTAATAAAATTAAATTGCATGGTCTCAAGATCAAATCAATCACTGTACTTCTGCAAACCAATTCCCTTGCAAACTATTTGAAGAAAGGAGAGTAAAGGGAAGCACACACCTTAGGTTCATGAAAATATACTACAAAGTTATAATAAATAAATCAGTGTGATATAACTAAGAATAAACAAATCAGGGCTGGGGTTCTGGCTCAGTGGTAGAGTGCTCCCCATGCACGTGTGAGACACTGGGTTTGATCCTCAACACCACGTAAAAATAAATAAATAAAATAAAGATATTGTGTCCATCTACAACTAAAAAATATTTTAAAAAAAGAATAAACAGATCAAGGAAACACAAGCGTCACCCCCCTCAAGAATCCTTATTTATATAACAATATAAGAGTGTATTGAAAGGTGGTGAAATAATAATACGACAAATAGTACTGGGATAATTTCTTAACTATTTTAGAACTTCATCTCACAACATGCATCAGTATGGAATTCAGAAGGATCTGACAAAGAAATGCGAAAAACTGAACCAGAGACCATAAAAACAACAACAGTACTATTCATCAGTGGGAGAGCACTCCACTAGCTTGTTCAAGGTCCTGCATTCAATCCCCAGCAGCACAAAACCAATGCAAACATAAACAGTGGAGGAACTAGCAAAAGATAAAACAACTTTTTTTTCCAGGTACTGGGAATTGAACCCAGGGGCGATTTACCACTGAGCTACTTTCCAAGCCTTTTAATCCCAGGCTAGCCTCAGCCTCCTAAATAGCTGGGATTACAGACAACTGGCTACAAAACATAAAATCTTTAGATTTAACTAGATTTTTAAAACTTTGGAAAATTTGGAATAAATATAATATACAAAGGATTAATAGTATTAATAGGTGTGTGTATGATTTTAAATTTTTGTACCAAGGATTGAACCCAGGAGTGATTTACCACTGAGTCACATCCCCAAATCCTTTGAAAATTTTTTTTTAATTTTTGAGACAGGCTCTCAGTAAGTTGCTTAAGACCTTGTTCAATTGTTGAGGCCAGCCTCCAATTTGGGATCCTCCTACCTGAGCCTCTGGAGTCGCTGGGATTATAGGAGTGTTCCACCACATCTGGCAATATGTATTTCTTAAACCTATAGAATGGAGAAGAAAAACCTGAAACTTCAAGAGAATATTGGACAAAGAAAAATCCATTAATTGATCAAATTATGTTTTTATAAACGCACAAATATGCCACAATGAAACCCACCATTCTGTATAAATAATATGCACCAATAAAAAAAAATACATAGCTACATACAAAAAGTGTTCAAGCTTACTGGTAAAAATTGTGCTAATAAAACAACAGAATTGTCATTTTATTGTTGTGTATTTAAATTTTCATATTTTTAAAAACTTGTAACTATTATTTTATACAGTTACTTCTTCCTCATCCTCACATATTGATCATTTTATTTGTTCATCAACCTTCTTGGGATTCAGACTTTCCATGTAGAATCAATCATGTTCCTTCTGCCTGGAATATACATCCTTTAGCATTTTCTTTATTGTAGCTTTGCTGGTGGCAACATCTCTGAATGTTTAAAAATTGTATTTCATCCTCATTCAAAAATCTTTTCATTGGAGAGATCATGTCAGGTTCTCCTTCCACACTGAGAATTTTTTTCTAGGGTGCTCAGAATTCCACTGTTGCTATTGAAAAGTCAGCCATCCATCTGTCTCTCCTTCAAAGATAATATATTTTTAAGCTGGTGTTAAACCTAGCTATTGATTTTTAAATTATAATTGTTATTGTTTGTTATTTCTAGAAGTTCTATTTGGTTCTTCTTCATATCTGCTGGATATTTTAAAGTTTCTTGTTTCCTAAAGATATGGTTTAATTCTTTAAGCATAGTAAGGATAATTATTTATAATTTGTGTCTAATAATATGTAACATAAAATAGTGTAGCAAAGTGGGCTAAGAACAGTGGCCCACACCTATAATCCTAAGGGCTAGAAAAGTGTGCATGTGTGTGGGTATGTGTGCACATGCCGACCAGGAGCTCCTCTTTACATTTCATACTAAAGACAGAGCACAAGATGTGTAGCCTTAGTTTTCCAGCCTCTTTGGGAAAAGGAGTAGTTTCTCTTTTTCCCTTGAGTAAAAAAAAAAATCCATTTGTTCAGCTAGGCAGAAGATTTTCTGCAATATTGGTTGGATGATTGAATTTAGATCATAGGATTCAAAGTGCTATTGACAGAAACATAAGGATATTGTTATATTTAGAGTCTTAGGACTTCACTTAGGTTTATATGATTTTTTTAAAATATTGTTTTAGTTGTTGATGGATCTTTATTTTATTTTGTTTATATGTGGTGCTGAGAATCGAACCCAGTGCCTCACACATGCTAGGCAAGCGCTCTACCACTGAGCTACAGCCCCAGCCCCAGGTTTATATGATTTTGTATAATAAGAATATGAACCATTTAAAGAATTGCTATAAACATTCAGTTATTCCTAATTTATTGCTTTCTTGTTTTGGGTACTCGGAATTGAACCCAGGGGCTTTACCCCAATTCATTACTTTTTGGTACCAGAGATTGAAACCAGGGGCACTTAACCACTTCTCCATATCCCCAGCCCTTTTCATAATTTTTATTTAGAGACAGGGTCTCACTGAGTTGCTTAGGACCTTGCTAAGTTGCTGAGGCTGGCTCTGAACTTGTGATCCTCCTGCCTCAGCCTCCTGAGCCACTGGAATTACAGGCATGAATCACTGTGCCCAGTTCCCCAGTTCTTTTTAGTTTTCATTTTGAGACAGGGTTTCTTGCAAGTGGCTGAAGCTGGCCTCCAACTTGTGATCCTTCTGCCTCAGCCTCCAGAGTCCCTGGAATTACAGGCTTGCACCATTGCACTTGGCTAATTATGCTTGGATCACCCATTGCCATGAACATTCTAACTCACATACACCCATACCCACATATATGGCCCACTTTCCTAGCCCTGGCCTGCTCTTTTAGCTCCCTAAAGGGTTCCTATCATGATTTATTATTTTCTGCCTGTTTTTAGGGGGGATCTCATATGTGCTCATGAATAAATACTGTCAGTTTCCACCAGCTTTTGTCTTTTCTTTTTCCTAGTCTTCTGTTCCAGCTTATATCCTCTGAGTATTTTTGTGTGATCTAAGCATTGACATATTTCCTTGGCATAGCCAACACACTTACGCAGTGTAATGCTGCACTTGAAACATACTGCACCACATCCATTGAGTACCAGCTGCTTCCACTTGCTTCTACAATTCACACTAGAGACCACTGCTACTTCTATGGGGATAATAGTTTCTCCTGATAGTAGCTTTTCCTGGATACAACCAAAAGGAGCGCTGGACGTTATAATGTTGTGCCAGAGCAATTATTGACATCTTGGACCCTTGCAGCCAAGGTCACTGTGGACAATTGTGCAGCTTGAATACTGCACAAGAGATGGTTAGCTAAGAGGAAAAAGTGAAGTCTAAAATCCAGCCTGTCTTCCCTGCCATGCCATGTACCCATAGCATTTTATGTATCCCAGAGGAGAGGGTGAAGACTAATTTCTAATTCACCAGCCTAGTGAGGGCATTTGTCCCCTCACCAAGTTTTGGAGATGCCTAGAGTGGGTGTCCTTTTCTAATTTGTACAAAGACAGTGTAGACTAGCTGTGACTCTGCTTATAGTGTTAAAGTAGATGGTGTTTGGTATGATGAGGCAGAAAAGGCCTCTCTTTTTAGGCTGCAATCAAATGAAAGCTCTGCCAATTTGTTCACACTGATACCCCAACACCTAACACACAATCTGTTACAGAGCAGGTATTTGATAAATATTTGTTGACTGAAAAAATGAATGAATAAATGGAGACCAAGAGCAGTTACGCATGTACCTTAATGATAGAATTTTTTGGTAAAACAGCCCTTTTCACTTTTATTGACCACAACTTCTTTTGTGCCCATCAGGCCCAGACATTGAATCTATGGGGGAGACAAATTCAAGGGACAGCCACTATGTTCTACTCTGCCATTCTTCTCCCCTCAAGTGACTAAAGCTTTCTTACTGGGCCAAGTTTGTATACCTGCCTCTTCTTTCCCTAGGATAAATGATCTCCCAAGAGCCTGCCCCACCAGTTTCCCAGTCATGCCCAGGCAGGTGTGAATGCCAACAGTTGACACAGTTTAGGCTCATGCAGAGACCCTCCCTCCTAGCAAATCTCACACATACATAACCACGTTTAATATATTCACAACCAGACCCAGGTTGCATACATGTCTGTTCATGCAAAGCTACACGTTCATCCTGTAAAACTCACATATATGTTATCACTCATACATATAATAAATAAGCAAGCATGTATGTGTACATGTATACACATACACACACACAGAAGTATATGCTCAACACACCTCTCTAACACCCTTGTTAGATAAAGTCCCTTGCCAAGGATCTTGATTTTATTTTTCAATTCTATGTCAAGTCCTATCCTTCTAGCTAAACTCCCCCAATTTAAATTCACACATGGGGATGAGTCCATTCCATTGCAGTAATAGGACAAACGTATGTCTCTAAGCCCTTACTCTTCATGTCTGCATAACCACCCTCTGCCCCAATCAATACCTTCAAGTATCACTCAGGTCCTCTGCTTTCTTTTTTTTTTTTTAAATATTTATTTTTTAGTTGTAGGTGGACAGAATATCTTTATTTTATTTTTATGTGGTGCTGAGAATCGAACTCAGTGCCTCACGCGTGCTAGGCGAGCACGCTACCACTGCGCCATAATCTCAGCCCTCCTCTGCTTTCTTGTTCAAGCCTCAGTTAGGAATTTGTGGTTAAACCTCAACAATCTTACAGTTGAGGCAGACAGATGCATTCTAGACATACTGATAAATTAAATAAGCAAGTGGTGAGACAAATATAATGTATAATGAGGTTTCTAAAAGCCAGAAAGCACTGCTCTTTGGGAGCATTGGGGGAGACTTATTGAATGAAGTATCACTTAAACTAAGCCTTCAAGGACATGAGGACTTGAACCTGCAAGGACAGAGGCAGGAAATTCCAGAAGGTGAGAATATTCACAAAAAGATCAAGAGTAAATATTGTATACGAACAGAGAAGTGAAAAGTTGTGCTCCATTTATGTAGAATGAATTAAAATTCATTCTACTGTCATGTAAACCTAATTAGAATACATTTAAAAAACAATATAAATAACAATTTGAGCTGACACCAAAAAGAAAAAAATGAGGTATATAGAAAACTGTATTAGTTTGGATGTCCAAAGGAAGTACACCTGAGGGAAAGTTGGCAGGGTAGGATGTGGTAGTCCTGTTGAGAAGTTTTATGTTTATCTTTAGGAAAAATTCAGAGGCAGCTCAGGAAGCTGAGGCAGAAGGATCATGAATTCAAAGCCACCCTCCGCAACTTAGCAAGGCCCTAAGCAACTTAGCGAGAACTTGTCTCTAAGTAAAATACAAAAAGGGCTGGGGATGTGGCTCAGTGGTTAAGCAACCCTGGGTTCAATCTCCAGTGTCAAGAAGGAAGGAAGGGAGGGAGGGAAGGAAGGAAGGAAGTAAGGGAGGGAGGGAAGGAAGGAAGGAAGGAAGGAAGGGAGGGACCAGAGGGAAATAGGGTCCCACAGTGTGTGGAAGGCAGACTGAAGAGGAGCCAGGAACTCCTGATAGTAAACAGTGTGAGCACCCAGATTGAAGATGATGGTACAGTGCACTTGCTTCATGAAGCTGGAGATAAATGGACAATTTCTTTTTTTTTTATAATTTCTTTTAAATATTTTTTTTAGTTGTAGATAAACACAATGTCTTTATTTTATTGCTTTGTATGTGGTGCTGAGGATCGAACCCAGGGCCTCACGCATGCGAGGCAAGTGCTCTACCGCTGAGCCAAAATCCCAGCCCATAAATGGACAATTTCAAAAGCTATTTGGTGGCAGAGGATGGGAGACAAGCAACAGGCAAGTCAGGCTGGAGGGGTAGTTAGAGGTGGGTCTTTAAAAGCTATAGGGGACCATGGAAAGTTTGTAAGCTACTGGAAGGCTTTAAGCAAGAGTGAGGTGAAGACATTAGCATTTTCCCAAGATCTTTGCAGCTACAGTGTGGAGAAGGGCTGGAAGGCAAGGGGAGAGGCAGTTGAGGATGTTGTAAGCATTACACAAGAGATGCTAGAGGGTGGTGGCAGTGGAAATAGGTACAAGTGGGTGGATTTGAAAGACATAGTACAGTGGTAAACTTGATGAAATTTGATGCCAGATACATTATGAAAGGTAAGGGCATACCAGTAGATCCCACTGTGGGCTGGTGTTTGGTCTTCATAAGCCTTAATGGAAAAAAAAAGAAAAGCAATCACATCTCGTTAGTGAACAATGACACTGCATTCTTACTCCTGGGAAAAATGTGGGATTTGTGATGAGGCCAAACACTTATTATGAGCACAGAGGACATTTATTGAATCTACATTTGGATAATGCATTTGGCCTGGTCCCCTCCACTCTTCAGATCACCTTCTCCCCATCCAGTACAATGGGAACGGATGTTTCCATCATTGGCCTCTTGAGCTTCAGGCAAAAAAGAAAAACAATGATGAAAACAGCTTTCTTTAATAGAGTGCTGGTTTGCTAAGTGTCAGACTCTGCACACGCTTTCATTTGTTTTCCACATTAAATCCTCTTTCCAAGCTGAAAAGACAGGAATTATTATCCTCATTCTCCACATGAGGAAAATGAGGCTCAGAAAGTCCCAGCTGGGTCACCTAATGACACAATCATTGGATTCCAGTGCATGTAACTTTGAATGCATGCTCCATCAACTACATCCATGGTTTTCAAACTCAGCTGCACATTAAAATCATCTGGAGAATATTCCCCAACTCCTCTCTTGAAAACAGCTTTATTGAGATATAATTCACACCATACAATTCACTCATTTAAACTATAAAATTCAGTGGCTTTGATATATTCAAGAATAGATGCAGCAGTCACCACAGTCAACACTAGAATATTTCACCTCTTCAAAAAAGAATGCCATGCCTCTTAGCTATGACACTGCTATCTCTCATTCTCCACAGCCGACCATAAACAACTATTCATTTACTTGTCTAATCTGGGCATACCTGTGAATGGAATCATAGAATGTATGAATTTTTGGGACTGAATTCTTTCACTTAGCATAATATTTTCAAGGTTCATCCAAGCTGTAACATATATCAGCACTTCATTCTTTGTTCATGGCCAAATAATATTCTAGTGTATGGATATGCACACATTCCATTTATTCCTTCATCCACTGATAGATTTTTGGGTTTCCACCTTTTGACTACTATGAATAATGTCATTATAAATCAAATTGTGTACAAGGTTTTGTGAAAACACATATTTTCACCATACTCAGACACATATCTAGGAATAGAATTGCTGGATTATATGGTAACTATATATTTAGTTGTTTGAGGAACTGATAAAATGTTTTGCTGGGTAATTTTTAGAATATCCTATGCCCTGCCCAGACCAAACATCTCCCAGCCCTGACCAAAATGAATCATGTTCTCTGGGGTTGGACTCCTTTTGATTTTAAAACTTCTCCCTAAGTAGATTCCATTGTGCTACCTGTACTGGATTCAACTATACTACAGTTGTATCCAGTAATATCTGGTATCTCAGTTAATACCTAGTACCTGGAATTACTTAATATTAACTTTTATTGAAGAATTAACAATTGAAAAGACTCAAAAGAAGACCATAGTGTTTCAGTATTTGTTCATTAGCTAAGCCAACTACTCTAGTAATGCATGATGCTGGGAAGACTAGAACTTTCAAGACTTGTAGCTGTCTTTTCTGGCAAGGCTGATCTTCATAGCAGGAAGACAAGACAGCAAATATCAGGCTGGATTTCAAACGTACTGAGAAAGTATTACTCCCACACACTCTGTCACGTTTCATAGGATGATCTGGAAAGATGAGTCTTCAAGAGTTCCTTTAAAAGCTGTACACAGGCACAGTGGCAGTGCACACCTGTAATCCCAGGTACATGGGAGACTGAGGCAGGAAGAGGATCACAAGTTTGAGGCCAGCCTGTGTAAGTTATCAGGGCTGGCTGAAGATTAGAAAAAAATGAAAAGAGCTGGGAATGTAGCTCAGTCTGAAAGTTCACCTGGGTGCTATCCCTAGTACCAAAAGTAAAATAAAATAACATAAAAATAAAAAAGCTGTGGCACATGCCTGTAATCCCAGCAGCTCAGGAAGCTGAGGCAGGAGAATCATGAGTTCGAAGCCAGCCTCAGCAATGGCAAGGCGCTAAGCAACTCAGTGAGACCTGTCTCTACATAAAACACAAAACAGGGCTGGAGATGTGGCTCAGTGGTCAAGTGCCCCTGAGTTCAATCCCTGGTACCAAAAAAATAAAAGAAAAAGAAACTGCAAGCTCCCTGGTAGAAAGGAATCCGATAGGGTGAGAACCAGGTGGAGACGAGAGTTCTTTTTGGCAAGAGGTTAAGGGAGGGGAAATTGGCAGGAAGGATTGTTTGCCTTCTCTCAGCCCCTTTCTGCCCTCAGGCTGTTCCACGTTCCCACATTTCTGGAGAGTCAGATCCGTTCTGACTCTGATGGTAGGGGACACTGGGGGCTGGGGTGGTGTGTGGGGGTGGAGGTAGAAGGGGATCAAACAGACACATCCTGGATTGCATCATTCCACCCAAGGAGAACCCCTCCCTGTTTGGCACAACTCAATGCCTAGAGATTTACAGCTGAAGATTCTCAAAATATTTCCAGGAGTGTGTTTATAGCAAAACACATTGAATCAATCACTAATTATGAATTCTCAGTCTACTTCATATTGCTTCCAGACCTTTGCCCTGTTGACCCTTCCTCTCAATTTGATTTAAAAGAGGAAATGCCATACTGTTGAAATTTCAGCCAATTCTCATTTTTCTTTTTCTTTCTTTTTTTTTTTTTTTTTGTACTGGGGATTGAACCCAGGGGTGCTTAATCACTAAGCTACATCCCCAGCCCTTTTTGTTTTCTTTCTTTCTTTCTTTTTATTTTTTTTTTGAGACGGGGGTGGGGGTGGTCTCATTGAGTTGCTGAAACTGGCCTTGCACTTGTGATCCTCCTGCCTCAGCCTCCCAAGTTGCTGGGATTTTAGGCCTGCACCATGGCGCCTGGCTCACTTTTCATTTTCAGCATGTTGTCTGTAGTTTAAATATGCACAAAATGCTTTCATACATGTTAGTTACAGTTGTGCCACTGAAAATTTTGTATAGACTGGGAATTTAGCTCACTGGTATAGTGCTTGCCTAGCATGTCTGTGGTACCTTGGATTCAAATCCTAGTACCAAAACAAAATGAAATAAACAAAAATACCCCTACTACTTTGTAAAATATTATTGTCTTTATTTACAGATGAGAAAACCGAGACGTAAAGATGGTTAGATGACTTTCCCAAACACACGCTACTAGTTTTAAGCAGAGATGGACTAGAAGTCGGATCTTCTGCCTATATGTTTTTTCTGTTTTACCCTGAGAAGCAGAATCTCCAATAGGCCTTTGGAAGCATCTCAAAGTCAAAGATAATTTTGGAGGTATTTATTTTTTAGTAGCAGGGATTGAACCCAGGGACACTTAACCACTGAGCCACATCCCAGCCCTTTTTTTATTTTTTATTTTGAGATAGGGTCTTGCTAACTTGCAAATTGCTGAGACTGGCTTTGAACTCATGATCCTACTGCCTCAGCCTCCTGAGCCACTGGGTTTTGTATTTTTGCTCTTAAATGTTTTTAATTCCTGAACTATAAACAGGAGTAAAAGAGTAAAAAGAATCACTAAGGAAGACTAAGGAACTAGCTGAGCTTATTAACATGAATTTACAATGGGACTAATTATTACTGTTTGTTTTTAATATTTGCCAATGTCGTTGAATGCAATAGTTCTCAAAAAAAATTTAAGTCTGGGATCCTTTTGGAAATGTGATAAATACAGTGGATTGTTGGGGGATAGGGATATAGCTCAGTAGTAGAGCACTTGCCTAGCAGGCACAAGGTCCTGGGTTCAATCCCCAGCACCACCAAAAATAAATTATAAACAGTGTATTGTCTGTTTGAATAAAACACATACATATGTATATGCAGAATTTTTATTTAAGTTTAAAATGTTCACACAGCCCATCTTTGAAATCCAGGTAAAAAACTCATAAAAGAAATAACAAAAAACATGACTTTACTTATCCAGAATTGAGGATTAACATAGCAGGTATGATAGGAATTTTAAAATATAGCACATTTAAAAGATCTACATCCAGTTGCTGACTTAACATTTTCACTTGGATATCAAATAGAGCTCAAAATTTAGAACTTTTGACTTTTTCCTTTCACCCCAATAGGTCTCTTCTCCAATCTGCTTCCACATCTCTGTTATTGGCACCACCCAGTTACTGAAGTCAATACCTGAGTCATTCTTGATTTTTCTTTTTCTCTCTCATATGCAATTGATAAGCTGGTCTTGTCAATTTTGCCTTCATCATGTCTTCTATAGCCATCAACTTCTCTTTATGTGCCCTGCCACCAGTCAAGTCCAGGTCATGTGGATGGGCTGTGAAAATGATTCATAGAGACAGAACATTTAAAGACATTCTTGAAAAAGGTTGAGCATTTTGTGCTGACCCAGGTAATCCCTGTGAGAGGCATGGTGGCCCCAGGCTCTGGAGGTAGCAGGTGGAGCTTTTAAAATGGGTATAACTCTTCTGCCTCCTCTTCCTCTCCTTTTCCTTGCCTTCCTGAACATTCAGTCCCCAAGCTAGTAAATGCTCAGGAGCATGGTGGCAGGAGAGAAGAGCCAGAACCCACGGCAAAGGGGATTCTCAGAGTCCCAGCATAGTATACAGACTCAGATGACAAGCAGGCACAGGGGTCTTAATCTGCAGTGTGGACAGGGTGTCCACACGTAGGACAGGCCCAGCATGGGGTGTCAGAGCCCAAAGAGGGTAATGAAGGTTCCTATTCAGGGATGAGGAAGGCATCCAAGGAACAGTAGCCTGGCTTGTGGTGTTGGAGGACAAGCGGGGTAGAGAAGGAATCTACAAAATAATAAAACAAAGAGGGAAAGAGTAACTGCAGTGAAGAAAGCCAGCAGACACTCTCTAATCATAAGGAAATATTAGATCAACTTAAATGGCGGACATCCTGTATGGAACTTGCCTGTAATTTTCAGATGTAGCTGATGTTTAGATTTGACGAGATTTAGCTGAGCATCATGGCATGCACCTGTAATCCCAGTGATTCAGGAGACTAAGGCAGGAGGAGTGTGAATTAAAAGCCAGCTTCAACAACTTAGCAAGGCCCTAAGCAACTCAGCAAGGCCCTGTCTCTAATAAAATATAAAACAGAGCTGAGGATGTGGCTCAGTGGTTAAGCACTCCTGGGTTCAATCCCTAATACAAAAAAAATAGTAAAAATACAGAAAAAAAAGATTTGACTAGATTTTTAACACTTGGAAAGTAATTATAACAGATATGATAAACAAGAGGTTAATAGCATTCATATATGAAGAACTCATACAAATAGAGAAGAAAAACTTAAAACCTCAAGAAAAGCAGTTGCTTTGTAGTCATTTGAGAAATTTCATTTCTCCCACAAATCAGGCTGGTAAAAGACTGATTCCTTCAGAGAACCCTGTACTTTTCCTTTATGGCACTTTTCCATTTTTATAATTGTTACTAAATATTTGCAGGTCTTTTTATTTAATGTCTTCATTTTTTAAAATATAGCCTGAAAAACAAAGCAGTATTTTTTGGCTTGTTTTGTATAATTCTACGTTCCCAGGATTTAGTAAAGCACTTGACATATAGTCTTCCATCAGTAAATATTGGCTGATTGCATAAATGGAGGGGGGGCATCCTATAATATATGCAGAGAAAGAGGCCATTTATGGGTTGAGTCCTGTGCCTAGAAGCAAAAGGGATTGGAACAGTCCCTTTCACCCATCTGCTTTTGAGGCAGACCCTAAGACAGGGAAAGTCTAGTTGTCTGTTCAACTATAGGGAACTGGAACCCTTGGCAGAAACCTTCACAATGTTGGCACCTAAGGCATGAAGAAACTGTCCACCTGCCAGCAAGAGATCCAGTCTGAAAACTTGGCAGCCTCATAGCCTCACCTGGAACTGACACTCATCCGGAAGAGTCCACCAACTACAAAAGTTGTCTTTGCCTTGCAGCTCCTGGCACAGATCCAGGGTCACTAAGCCATAGTGCTCCAGAGCCCAGATGCAAAGGGGGCAAGACTAACAATGTGCCTATTGGAACTTTCCCTGGAGAAAGCTGTCACGTAGACTCATCTTTCTTATTTCATTTTCAGACAGGAGGTCTGACCCTGGACTTTTTCTAAATGGTTAGAGATGGAGATGGGGGAGCATTCAAGACAGAGAGAAAAGTTCAAGTAAGACTATACATCCATAATGCACAGTGGGATCCTACGAATAGTGTGATATGGCTGAAACTTTGGGTAGCAGATGGAGCAGACCAAAAGATGAGGCACAAAGTTCAAAAGGCCAACTCCTGAATGCTTCATCAAGGGAAATGAACTTTAATCTGACCTGGTGGAGAGCCACAAATATAGCCAGTTTCATATGAGTGCCAGCTGAAGAATAATCTGGAGTGGGAGGCAAAACATTTAGGAGGCCATTAAAATAGTCCTGGAAAATATAAGAGAGGCTCTATCCTGGGTAAAGGTAGTGAGTATAAGGAGAAGAAAAGGCCAGTTGAGAGAGGAAGAATGGACTTGGCATTGCACATGCCTGCAATCTCAGTGGCTTGGGAGCCTAAGGCCAGAGGATCAGAAGCTTAAAGCCAGCCTCAGCAACTTACCAAGGCCTAAAGCAACTTAGTAAGACCCTGTCTCTAAATAAAATATTTAAAAAGGCTAGGGATATGGCTTAGTGGCTAAGCAACCCGGAGTTCAATCCTAGGTACCAAAAAAATAAACAAATAAACAGGGGCTAGGGATGTAGTTCAGTGGTAAATTGCCTCTGGGTTCAATCCCTAGTACCAAAAAAACAAACAAAACACCCACATAAATATATCAGAGTACAATGCTCTTTCACATGCACACAGAAAAAATAAATGAGTAAATGAGTGAACAAATAAAAAAAGAGATACAGAACTGAAGACTAGATTTTAAGGGTGAAATAGGCAAATCTAGGCCAATGGTGGTTTCACTGAGGTAGGCAATAAAAGCAGTAAGTGAGATTTTGAGGGGACATATTAAATTTTAGATGTCCATAAATTACTCTAGTAGAGATGTCCAATCGGCCACTGGATTCACCAGTCTGGACAGGACTAAAGCTCAGAAAAAATGTCAAGGCTGGAGATATGGACTTGGAAATCATTAACACAGAACCAAGGCCATGAAAGTAAATGGGATCACCCACAATGCATGTCACACGAGATCTGAAGGCCAAACAGAGACCCAGAGAAAATTCCAGTGCTTAAAGGATGATCAGAGGTGGAGAGGTCATTGATACTGGAGAAAGTAGCAAAGGTTATGTTTCCTATGTCAAGAAAGGAAAGATGTAGCTGAGGATGTGGCTCAGTGGTAAAGCACTTGCCTGGCACATGTGAGGCACTGGGTTTGATCCTCAGCACCACGTAAAAATAAATAAAAATAAAACAAAGGTATTGTGTCCATCTACAAAAAAAAATTAAAAAAAAAAGAAAGGAAAGATTTTTGAGACACTGGGAGAGGTCAGTAATGTCAATGGCTAAAAACATCAACTGGACACAGTAATTAGGAGGCTACTGGGAGCTTTTCCTAGGATGGTCCCAGGGAAGGTGTGAAGGCAAAAGTCTGACACCACCAAGATTCCAAAGCAGATACCTACAATCTGAGGATCTCCCCCTAGGAATACACAACACCTTCGGAATTCCATGGGTAAATAAACCTTAGTTTCCAAAACAAGGCTATTCTAAGTAGGAGGCATTTCTAAGAAGGCCTTCCTTCAGGCCAAAGGCCAAAACATGCCCATAACTTGAATTCATTCATCTGTTAGTTGAATTGTATCCTCCAAAAAGAGATACTAAAATCCTGATCCCCAAGTACATTAGTACATGACTTTATTTGGAAATAGTCATTGCAGAAATTAGTTAGGATGAGGCCATGCCCTTAATCCAATGTGACTGCTCTTAGGAGAGACAAAGATGCACAGGGACAATGTCATGCAGAAACTGATATTGGGATGATGTGGCTTCAAGTCGAAGAATACCAAAGATTGGCAGCTACCATGAGAAGCCAGAAGAGGCAAGGAAGTCTGTCTATACATCTCTGTTGCTAAAATCCAGTAATTTTCTGGTAATATTATTCCCCAGTATTTCTGTATCTACAGGTTTAATATCTATTATTATTATTATTATTATTATTGGTATGAAGGATTGAACCCAGGGGTGCTGAACCACTGAGCCACATCTTTAGCTCTTTTTATTTTTTGAGACAGGGTCTTGCTAAGTTGCTTACAGCCTCACTAAATTGTTGAAGCTGGCTTTGAACTTGTGATCCTTCTGCCTCAGCCTCCTAAGCCACTGGGATTACAGGCATGCACCACCATACCCAGCCTTAATATTCATAATTTTAACCTGCTGAAAATTGAAAATAAAAACGAAAATTTTAAAAATCCAATTTCATCTTCCTGAAGTTGTATACTTTATGTCTTGTCAGTACTCCCTAAACAATACATTATAAAACTACTCATAAAATTTTTCCATTATATTAAGGATTAAAAGTGATTTCAGATAATTTAAAATCACAGATATGTGTAGGTTCTGAGTAAATGCTATACCACATTATAAAAGACTTGAGTATCTGCAGATTCTGGCTTCCACAGGGCGTCCGGGAACCATTTCCCATGCATACTGAGCGACAACTATAATTGTTATGGCAATGCTAGAAAACTAATACAGTTAGAGCTGGGTGCAATGGCACAAGCCTGTAATCCCAGCACTTAGGGAGGCTGAGACAGGAGAATCACGAGTTTAAAGCCAGCCTCAATAACAGCGAGGCACTAAGCAACTCAGTGAGACCCTGTCTCTACATAGAACACAAAATAGGGCTGGGGATGTGGCTCAGTTGTCAAGTGCCCTTGAGTTCGATCTCCAGTACGAAAAAGAAAGAAAAGAAAAGAAAGAAAGAAAACAAAACTAATACAGTTAGCAAGTAAGAAACCATGTCACCCGATACGGTAGTGCATGCCTGAAATTCCAGCAACTGTGGAGGCTGAGGCAGGAGGATCACAAGTTCAAAGACAGCCTCAGCAATTTATGGAGGCCCTAGGCAACTTAGCATGACTCTGTTTCTAAATAAAAAAATTAAAAGGGCTGGGAATGTGACTCTGTGATTTAGTGCCCCTGGGTTCCATCCATAGTACAGAAGAAGAAAGGAGAAGGAGGAGGGGAGGGGGAGGAGGGGGAGAAGGAGGAGGAGGAGGAGAAGGAGGAGGAGGAGGAGGAGAAGGAGGAGGGGGAGGAGAGAGAGAAGGAGGAGGAGGAGGAGAAGAAGAAGCCGAGTGCGGTGGCGCAAGCCTGTAATCCCAGCTCTTTGGGAGGCTGAGACAGGAGAATCGTGAGTTCAAAACCAGCCTCAGCAATGGCGAGGTGCTAAGCAACTCAGTGAGACCCTGTCTCTAAACAAAACACAAAATAGGGCTGGGGATGTGGTTCAGTGGTCGAGTGTCCCTGAATTCAATCCCTGGTACCAAAAGGAGAAGGAGAACAGTCATCATCATCATCATCATTATCATCATTGCTCTGGGCACCAACTCCTGTCAGTAAAATAAAGCTTCACTAACAGGAGTTACTGCAGAGATCTTATTTGGACTGAAACATCTGGCTACTTGAGAGAAGAATTGGCAAACCAAGAAGACTGGCAAAAGTTTTGGTGTCATTCTGAAGCCTTTAAATGATCTTTACTCTTGGAGAGATTCAAGCTACTTGGATCCTCAATTCCTAAAGTATGTAAATGATAAATCAAAAATTGTCTTTATTTTGAGTTGTTTTTCATAATTAAATCCAGATTTTGATTCTAGGTAGCATTCTTATAGGGATAACAGACAGTAACAACCACAAAACAAATAAAGGGGAAATAAAATTGGGGGTGGGGGAGGCGTGGATACTTTATTGCTTTTTTTCCTCACCTTCTTGCATTAATAGACTATTTTTTAGATCACCTTTAGATGGACAGAAAAATGAAGCAGAAAGCATGGGATCTCATATATCCACTCTACCAATACTCCTACCTTTTCACTGGGCACAGTTTCTGTTATAGTTGTATTTTGCATTAGTGTGGTAACTGTATTATATTTGCTGACACATATTGATACATTATTATTAACCAGAGCCCATAGTTTCCATTAGGGTTCACCCTGTGTTATACAGTTCTGTGGGGGTTAATAAATACATAATGCCATGTATCTACCATTATGCACCATACAGAAGAGTTTCTTTTTTTTTTAATTTTTTTTTTAGTTGTTGATGGACACAATGTCTTTATTTTATTACTTTGTATGTGGTGCTGAGGATCGAACCCAGGGCCTCATGTGTGCGAGGCAAGCGTTCTACCACTGAGCTACAATCCCAGCCCCCTTTCGGTTCTTTATATATCCTGGAGATTAATGCTCTATCTGAGGTGCGGGTGGCAAAGATTTTCTCCCATTCTGTAGGCTCTCTCTTCACGTTCTTCTTCTTTTTTTTTTTAGTTGTAGGTGGACACAATGTCTCTATTTTACTTCTTTTTATGTGGTGCTGAGGATCGAACCCAGGGCCTCACGCATGCGAGGCAAGCGCTCTACCGCTGAGCTACAATCCCAGCCCCCAGAAGAGTTTTACTGCCCTAAAAATCCCTTGTGTTTCCCCTTCCTCTCCCAGGACCACTGGCAACCACTGATCTTTTTATTGTCTCCATAGTTTTTCTTTTCCCAGAATGCCATATAGTTGGAAGCATATAATATGTGACCTTTTCTGATTGGCTTCTTTCATTTAGCAATTAGCATTTAGGGATCATTCACATCTTCTTGTGGCTTGATAATTCTTTTTATTGATGAATATTATTCCATTGTATCAACACACTAAGACTTATCTATGTGTTTACCTTCTGAAAGACATTGGTTGCTCACAAGTTTCAGCAAATATAAATAAAGCCACTGTAAACATTTGCGAGTAGGTTTTGACGTGCACATAATTTTTCAACTCATTGGAGCAAATACCAAGGAGTGTGATTGCTGGACTGTATGGTAAGAATATATTTAGCTTTTTAAAGAAACTGCCAAACTGTCTTTTAAAGTGTCTGCACCAGGGCTGGGATTGTAGCTCAGTGGTAGCGCACTTGCCTCGCATGCGTGAGGCCCTGGGTTCGATCCTCAGCATCATATACAAAGCAATAAAATAAAGACATTGTGTCCATCTACAACTAAAAAAATATTAAAAATAAAAAAAATAAAATGTCTGCACCATTTTGCCTTCCAACCAGCAATGAATGAGGCTTCCTATTGTTCCACATTCTTGTCAGGTTTGGGGTTTATCAGTGTTTTGGGCTTTACCCATTCTGTGAAGTGGTATCTTGTTGCTTCAGGAAATAAGCGTTTCAGAAATGAATAGCTTGAGGTTAAAGTTAGAAAATTGCCAACACTACCGATTCTAGGGACATTTCTACAAACCAAGACATTCCTTTATAAATATGTAAACCCTTCAGAATGCCACAGGTAAATAAACTTTTATTTCAAAAATAAACTTTCAGTTTGAAAATAAATACACAAGTATGTTCCCATGGGAGAAATGATGGTGGCTAGGATGCTGCAGAGTGAGCAAATATCTCAGAGGTCAAGTGACTACTCTGCTACATCATTGCTGTTGGGAACTAGTGTTTCATCTTTAGTTACCCTCCCTTTAGGCCTACACTCTACCATAACTCCAAGATGGAATTCCCTCCAGTCTCCTCTTTCTCTGTTTCTATCCATCTTTTAAAATTTCTGTCTCTAGCCAGGCACGGTGGCACATACCTGTAATCCCAGTGGCTTGGGAGGCTGAGGCAAGAGAAGTATGAGTTCAAAGCCAGCCTCGGCAGCTTAGCGAGACCCGAAGCAATTCAATGAAACCCTGTCTCTAAATGAAATATAAAAGGGCTGGGGATGTTGCTCAGTGGTTAAGTGCTCCTGGGTTCAATCCCCAGTACCCAAACAAACAAACAAAAATTCCTATTTCCATCAGTTCACTTCCATCTCCCCAGCATCTTGCTGGTCCTGCCCTTTGCTCTGTTATCTCCAGCTCCCATGCCCCATTTCATTTCTTTCTCCTCATCTAAATCTTGAAAAGTATTATGCTAAGTGAAAGAAGCCAGGAGCTAAGGACCACATGTTTATGATTCCATTTATGTGACATATCTAGTATAAGCAAAGTCCTAGAAACAGAAAGTAGGGAAATAGGGAGCTATTGCTTTCTAGCGACAGAGTTTCAATTTGAGGTGACCTATAGTATGTTCCTGGTTGTTGTTGAAATCTATTGAAAAGTGATTTTCCTCTATCTAAAGTTAAAGATAGGTGGAGCACTTTTTAATGTTTTGAAAATTACAGCTGGGGATATAGCTCAGTTGGTAGAATGCTTACGTTGCATTCACAAGGCCCTGGGTTCAATACCCAGCACTATTTAAAAAAAAAAGAAAATTACATTATTCTTCCCATAAGTGTGATGTTTATTGTCTCCTGTGGCCTTTTCTGACAGTCTTCTGGGCCTTGGAGCCCAGTCCTTTGGAAGTGTTGACAAAGGACTATGTGTAAAGAACAAAGATTGCCTGGTCTCTAGGTCCTCCATCATGAAGTAGCTAAAAGTGCTTTCTGGAAATTCATGGAGGTCTCCATCCTTGACTGTATGTTTAATATTTGAGGAATGATAAGAAGTCAGTGGACAGGGCTGAGGTCGTGGCTCAGTGTCAGAGCGCTTGCCTTGCACATGTGAGGCAGTGGATTCAATCCTCAGCACTACATAAAACTAAATAAACAAAATAAAGACACTGTGTCCATGTATAACTAAAAAGTATTTTAAAAAAAGAAGTCAGTGGACATACTTTGTAGTTTTCAAGGCCTAGCAAGCACCAAAATATCTGTTTGCCTTGGAGTTCCAGATACTGTTTTCTGTGACTGGTACATGGTTCTCTACCAGGATCCCCAGAGAGAATCGTGTATCTCCTCAAGGAACACTGTTAATTCGTTCTCTGGTGATAGACTTTGATTCTTTGGAAATATTTTCTGTATTGGTAAATGGGATTGAGGAGAAGTTTGCAAGTCCTATTCACATGAGTTCCTCTGGTGCCAAGAAATGCTGGTCCCTTGTTTAGAAACAGCCAAGAGCAGAAATGTTTAGATTTCCCTCTGTGGACATGGATTTTGTTCTTAATACAATTTGGTTGGGGATTAGATGAAGTTTCTAGGGGCCTTGCAGTTTGGACATGTGAGTATATTTGATGTCCTCCCCACTTATAGGCCAAACACTCTATAATCAGCCCCTCGACTTTCTTATCACTTGCTTCCAGTTTGTGCCTTGCAATCTGGGTCTTTCTCCCTTTTCCTTGCCTTGCTTTGCTAGCCCAACACTTCCCACAACCCAAGAGAGCTCAGTACAGTTTCACTTGTTACCCTGGAATTTCTTCCATAGTCCTCATCCTCCTTGAGCTCTCTATAGCAGTTCCATTGACCTTCTTTTCCTTCATTCTTAAAGCACTGTCCTATTTTAGTTGTTCATGATAATGGCTTACTATCCTCTCTCTTTATATTTTCAAATTCTGAAACTTCATTCCTCCCAGGACCTCTGTTACTGTTTCTATAAGGAAGGCTCTCAAATATGTATCTGTAGTCCAGCCCACTGTCCTAGGCTCTGTGTACTCAGACCTTACTTTCAGATACATATATTTATCTAGATAGAACAAAGCTGCTTCAAACTCAGTATACCTCAGGCCAGGTGTGATGGCACATAACTATAATCCCACTGACTCAGGAGGCTAAGGCAAGAGATCACAAGTTCGAGGCCGCCCTCAGCAACTTAGCAAGACCCTGTCTCAAAATTCAAAAGAAACAATTTAATGTACTTCAAACTGAGCTTGCTATCTCCTTTCTATGCCCCATCTCCAGCTTCTCTTCATTTTGTTGTTCCCTATTTTGATGAAGGGTCCAATTTTCTTCCAGTCACTTAGACTTGAAAGTTGAAGATAATCTTACTCATGTCCCACAACACAATAAAATTCCAATAAATTCCATCTTTCCAATGTGTCTTGTATTTGTTTCTTTCTCCCCATCTCTGCTATCACTGCTTGATTCAGGTCCATGTTTGCACTTAAATATTACAATAGCCTCTCTGTGCCTCTGCTTTTTCTATTCCAAATTACATATCTTGCTGTTAAAAAATCTGATCCCATCCACCCCTTGTTCAAATTGTAACACTGTTGCTGTAGAAATTTTCAAACTACACTACTTTCTGCATCAAAGACTTTAGTTACTCCTTGGCCAGCAAATTAAGCACTCTTTGTTCTCACATTCAAATCCTTCCCCAAATGACTTCAACCATCCATTACAGCCTCACCTTCCACTGCTCCCCAGCTTGGACCTTAAGCTCCAGTCAAACATAACAACTGATTGTGTTCATTTCGATGGTCATGCCATTGTTCTTGCTAATCCTCCTATCTAAAATGATCTGCCCCAGCAAAATTCTTCCCATGCTTTAAAGCCCATTTGGAACATTCACTCCTCTAGGGAGTTTTACCTTGATCCCCTTAATGAGATATGTCTTTTGCTCTTTTACACATTTTGGTGCTTTCCTTGTATACGATCTATTATATATATGGGTGAAACCACTAGTTCTTGCATAATATCCAATCACCCTTTATTCCTTAGTAAAACTGAAATTTTAAGCTAGGTACATAACCACCTTGAATAAAGACTATAATTCCTCACATCCCTTCAGACACATTTGATCCGGTGATTAAGTTCTGACCAATGGGTTATAAACAAAATTGGTGTGTGTCACTTCTGAGAAGTGTCGTTAAAGGTCAAGGGACATGCCATCCCTTCCTCATTCCTGCTGGCCAAAGAAGAGGAAAAGACTGAAGATCTCATTGTCATTGTGAAGTATGGGTGACTTTAAATATGAAAGCTATATATGATAAAGCAACAAAAGAGGGAACTTTGTCTCTAGCACTCAGGGATTTGCTTACTACCTCTGTGTTGACGACTTTCCATTCTGTATGTCTAGCCTAGACCTCTACCCTGAGCTCTACTCATTTATTTCCTTCCTCCTGGTTTACATCTTCATGCATAGTCTCTGTTGTTATAAACTGCCATGCTCTAGTCCTGAACTAATGGCTTTAAGGATTATTGAACATGAAAGAGAAACATACTTCCTTTATTTGGGGGTTTTCCGTTGTTAGTAAATGAACTTAATCCCAAATAATCTAGCATAGCTCAGTCTTTTGTGCCTTGTCTTATAGATGAGGCCTTACCTTAATCCCTGTTTGACTTTTAGGACTGTTGGTGTATAATATAAAGGAAGGGAAGCCGAAGGTATTCACTGACTAGCCTGGCAGAGGCATTCCTACTTAGTCGACCTTTCTGAAATGAGATTGCTGATAAATGTGTGCTTCCCTTCATGTGGATTCCAGGTTCTAACACAAACAGGCTATTTCTGGGGTCCAAGAAGAATAGCACTTCTAATCACAACTGGGGAATATGTTAGAGGTGGTCACTGCTTTTCATTCACTACAATTCACATGTCAGTCCCAGGGAAAGGAATTAAAGTATAGTTGTTAGGACAATAGACTCTAAAGACCAATTTATAAAATTTAATTAATTTGTTTATGTTTATGTTTATTATAATTATAATAATTATTATTATTATTTGGTACTGGGGATTGAACCCATGGGTGCTTAGCCACTGAGCAACATCCTCAGCCCTTTTTTATATTTTATTTAGAGACAGGGTCTTGCTGAGTTGCACTGGGCCTTGCTAAATTGCTGAGGCTGTCTTTGAACTCATGATCCTCCTGCCTCAGCCTCCAGAGCCACTGGGATTATAGGTGTGTACCACCAATCAGGGCCAAATTTTATTTTTTTTCTCTCCCTCCTCTTCAGAGACTGAACCTAGGATTGCTTTACCACTGACCTACATCCCTAGTCCTTTTCATTTGTCATTTTGAGACAGGGCTTCGCTAACTTGCAATATTGCTGGCCTTGAGCTTGTGATCCTCCAGTCTTAGCCTCCCTAGCTACTGGGATTACAGAGGTGCACCACCATGCCCATCTGAAGACCTATTTCTTGAATTCAAATCCCGGTTCTACCCTGTCCTAGCTCTGTGACATTAGTCAAGCTATTTAACCTCTCCATGCTTTCATTTCCTCACTTTTCACAGAATGACAATAATAATGCACTTCTCACAGAATATTGTGAAGGATTAGATTAATTGATACACACAAACACATAGAATAATGCCTGGTACATATAAGTGCTCATTATTAGCAAATCATATAATTATTGACTTTGTTACTTATTAGGAATATAATGGGGAACAAAGTAGACACTTCTGTCCTCCTGAATCTTACAGTCTATTAGTGCAGAAGACAGATATTAAAAGAAATTTAAGCCACTATTTTTTCATTTTTTATGTGATGTTGGGGATGGAACCCAGGGCCTCACTCATGCCAAGCAAGCACAATACCACGGAGCTACAGCCCCAGCCCTTGAACAACTTTTCATTTAGAGCTGTGATTAGTGCTATAAGGGGGTTTCTGAGCATGCATGAGAGAAATCTATTCTAGTCCAGAAATCACACTAGACATCTATGCAGCAGTGACATGTAAGCAGTGGCATGAAGGATGAAAAAATTAGCCTTGGGAAGAGAGCTAAGGAGGATGAAAAAATTAGCTTTGGGAAGAGAGCTAAGAAGGAGGGCAAGAGACCCAGGTATTTTAGTGGTCTCTGGCTGGGCTGGGCTGCTCAGCCTGATGGACAACATTCATAGGAGAAATTAAAGCTGCCTAAAGGAAGGACTACATATGCTCCTTCCTGATAGACAAGGGTGTTGACAACGGGTAGACAAGGGCCTTGAAGGCCAAGAAAGAGAGCATACCAGTGGCTTGGCCTTTGGAAATAAATCCTCTAGTCCCCTGTGAAATTGCAGGGCAGAGTTGCACAGGCCACAGGGAAGGTGTGTACTGGGGGAATACATTTTGTCAAGGCAGGTCAAAGGATCTGTGAGGATATTCTAGCAGGGGAAGGTCAAGGCAGGGATTGCACAAAATTGGCCCAATTGCTTTTGCAGTTGTATTTTAAAAGAAGGTCCTGGAATACTTAAGAAATCATATTTGCTGAACGTATGTGAAGGATTGATTCAAGAGACCTCAACTGCTCAAATGTATTCCTGGCATGTACAACCTTAAATTAGAGGGGCTAAATAAAGATGTGGCCTGCCCTTTCTGAAAGTTTGCCAACCACTGATACAGATCATGTGGGACATGGGGCCTCATCTGGGCTGATCTTAGGACAGACACTGGAACTTGCTTTCTGGCTGAAATTTCTGACATCAGCCTTAATTTTTAGTCATGTATCTCTTTTTCAAAGGCATAAAGTACTGTGGGCCCTAGGGGAGTGTGGGTTTAGTCCTCAGCAGGCCAAAGGGTTCCTTGTCTAGAGAGTAAATGATTGATTCCTGGCTCCAAGCAGCCTGCCCCAAATTGTTCTTTTCCTCTGCATAGACCCATCATCTTCTTGGCTTTTAGAGGTGCCCTTTGACTTTTGAGCAACATCTGAAGCGTTCTTTTAGTTTAGCATCAGTAAACACTTCAGACCTCCCAGGCAGCTCAAAGTCATGCTCCACATCACCTTGTTTGGAAACATCACCATCTGGTGGATTTCTCTGCATGCACTCTCAAAGACCTGGCTGTGTTCTACCAATTGAGGGCATCCATGACTGGCTAAATATTCCAGCTGTACATTGGCTTGGAGATTGGTATTGGAGGAAGCCAGAGTCAGGGGGCAAATAAGATAGAATATACTGTGATTTATGCTTCTAAGCTGAAATCTTGGCACAGTCAGCTGGACATGTACTATTTGGCTGCTCTCAGCAACATGAGGTGCCTCCAGGCCCCTTCTCCTAAAGAGTCCCTTTGTATGTCTGTGAACCTGGACCACCTTTGCAGGGACCACAGGAAATTTTCAAAGCAGAAAGGAACTAATAAATTTCTTTCTTTTCCTTCATAGGTGATTGAAATCCAATCCCAGGAATCTGAAAGGAGGCTAGACTGCCTTCCTTCAAATGCAGGCTCTCCCTGTCATGGGCCATCCCAGGGGTCCCAGGACAAATGAACCTGTGGATAGACTAGTCAAAACCTATGTTATGAATCCACATGACTCAGGTTTTTGTTTTTGTTTTTTTTAATCATACTGGGGATTGAACCCAGGGGCGCTCTACCACTGAGCTACATCCTCAGCCCTTTTAATGTTTTATTTTGAAACAAAGTCTCACTAAATTGCTGAGGCTGGCCTTAGATTTGTGATCCTCCTCCTTCAGCCTCCCAAGTCACCAGGTTACACTATGCCTAGTTACAAAATAGAGTTTTTCGGGATCCAAAGGAATATGTTAAGTTATGGATTCATTTTAGATCTAATTATCTCATTTCTTTAGCGTAGTCTATCTCAAGCTTCAATATTTTTTAAGTGGTAGGGTCCTCTTTGCAAGTGAATTCTCACTTGGAACACCAATATGTTAAATAAAAAAAGCAAAGACACAGAGGTTGGTGCTAGGCTAGAGTTACAGGAAGAAAAGCAGGATTTTCTGTGGTTTCCACTATAATGTAAGCTCTAGAACAGCAAGAATTTTGCCTGTTTTATTTAATGCTACATCCTCAGTGTCTACAATAATGCCTGACACTGACAGGACTCAACAGATATTATTGAATGAATGGTAGTTAAAAAGTATATAAGGAACATGGGCACATAATAGACATCCAAAAAATTTTGGTGCTTCCTACCTAAAACCCTGCAAGAAATTGATGTGAGAATAAGAACTTTAGCCTGGAAGAACAATTGTGCCCTCCTTGGTCACCCATCTCTCTTATCATTCTTCTTACCTTCTAAGATCCTTCCAAAGAAATCAGATGTTTAATGGGGAACTGGCTGTGCAGGAAGAAAAGAGACACCAAGCAGAGTGACTTTGGTTTCATAGTTTCTTTCCAATCTTTTCAAACACCTCTGGGCAAATAGCACCATTTGCAAAAATCAGACTGAGCACCTGGTGCAAAACAAATATGTACCTCAATTAAGTAAACACCCTCTTGAATGATAGTGTGTCAGTAAGGAGAAATGCAACACATTTGCTCAATTGCCAAGTCAAATTGGAGATTTGGTTAACTGGGAAAGAACAACAACAAATTCTGGAGTCAACAGGCCCCAAATCTAGGTTTGCTAATTATTGGTTAGGTGACCTTTGGGTAAGATCTCCCTGAACTTTGGCTTCTCCATCTGAAAAACTGTCTTCATTCCATATCTGATAAAAATAGTAGCCACATCATACGTTTGTGTAGAATTGAAACTAACTGATTAACTTATCAGAAAACACCAAGTACATAGTGAACAATCAACAAAAGCTCATCTTCTGCCAGGCACAGTGGCACGTGCGTATAATCCCAGTCTGAGGTAGAAGGATCACCAGTTTGAGACCAGCCTCAACAACTTAGTGAGACCCTGTCTCAAAATAAAACAATAAATAAAAATTGTTAAAAAATAAAAGGGACTGGGATGGTAGCTCAAGGGAACAGTGTTTGCCTAGCATATATAAGGCCCTGGGTTCAATCCTCAGAACCACAAAAAAGAAAAAAAAGTGACAGTTGATGCATAGTTTTCTGAATCAAGAATTGTGGTTAATGCTATTTTGTGTATTGGAGGCTTTTCCCAATAAATACATTTTTAAAAGTTCTGTGTTAAAAAAATAAAATAAATAAAACAATGAAAAGGGCTGAGGACATAGCTCAGTGATAACGGGCCCTTGGGTTCAATCTCCAGTATCACAAAACAACAATGACATCTTTTTTTCCCCAAAAAGTTCCAGAGAAACATATTACAAGATAAACTCTATATAGAAATCCCAAAGCAAACATCAAAGATGGATCTCACAGAAATTCAGACACTTGAGTTCAGATGCAAATATTAAGATATAATGGAGGCATATTTTAATTGATAAAATTCTGATGCATGCACAGGGGGAAGAAGGGTGAAAACCCAGATTCTTAAATCTGCTGAGAGGTAGGTAAATATGGAGGGGATGATGGTGTGATGGTCACAGTTAGACCTCGGAGTTGGGCATGTGTGACCTGATTTAAAATCCCAGCCCTGTCATCTGTTGATACTTACTTTTTCTGGACTTTGATTTTTCTCACCTGTCAAATGGTGATGATAATAAGAATTTCTACATCAAGAGGCTGTTGTAAAAGATGAAATGTAGGGCTGGGGTTGTGTCTCAGTGGTAGGGCACTTGCCTAGCATGTGTGAAGCACTGGGCTCAATTTTCAGCACCATATATAAATACAAATAAAGGTCCATTGACAACAGAAAAAAATTTTTTAAAAAAGATGAAATGTAATAACATATTCAAAACCCCTCAATACTGTAAAAGTTTGATATACAGTAGTAGTTATTCCTGGGATTATGTGCATGGAAAGAGAGTGGGGTTGGAAAGGATGGCAGTTCCCCCCAACTCTAAGCAAGAATGGAGACGCTTTACTAGCTAAGAGGGAAAGGTAGAAAACAGCAACGATGGGGGTGGGGCAGGGTGGAATTTCAGGCTAAGTCCCAACCTTTCTCTTATCCTTCAGGGAAGCTCTGGTATGTAAATTACACATCAGAGTTGGACTTTGATATTCCCACAGCACTCAGTCATTGGCTAAGCACTGCCCTGGAGGGATGTAAGCTCTCAGGCTCTTCTGGTTTCCTGTGCTTAAAAAAAAAAAAGCGAGGTGGGCTCTAATCACTCAAGGCCAGATGTCTTTAAAAGGGTTGCAAGTATTGACCATTGAATGCCAAACACATTGGAGGGCAGTTTGTCAGTTTCTTACAAAACTAAATATACTCTTACCGTGTGATCCAGCCATCATGATCCTTGACATTTACCCAAGAGTTGAAAATGCATGTCCACAAAAAAAAATCTATGCAAGAATGTTTATAACAGCTTTATTCACAATTGCCAAAACTTCAATGCAACCAGGATGTCCTTCTGTAGGTAAATGGATAAACTGGAGTATGTCCAATTAATGGAATGTTTTCCAATGCCAAAAAGAAAAGAGCTATCAAGCCAGGACAAGACACAGAGGTACCTTAAATGTACATTACTAAGTGCAGGAAGACAAACTAAAAAGTCTACATATTATTGACTCAAGTCAGTCAATACATTCCATGCCCCTGGCCTCAGAGATTGGGTCAGAGTTGAACACATCATCCAGTTCAGACAAAAAAGGGCTAAAGACACAGAAGCTTTGTTTAAAATATTGGAGGAAACAAACTTCCCCTTCCCTGCTGGATGAATGATAAAGCCCACAGCCCCAGGGGCTGCAGGCAGCCACTTTAGGAATATAATAGAAGAATCTGATAAAAAAGGCACTGACACAACAGGAAAGACACAGATAGGGAGATAAACTAAGTATTTGCTGCCTGAAACACTTGTTCAAATATTCCTTGATATCTATATACTTCTGGATTTTTCCAATAAAGAATATAATAAATTCCTTATTAATGAAGCTAGTTCAAGTTGCGCTTTCTGTTGCTTGTAACCAAAGATCCTGATTCATCACATTTCTGGATTCCAGGGCTAGTACATTGTCCTCAATGACTTTGGGTAGAAAATGAGTCTCTTATTTTTTAAATGTTTTCCATAAGCTTTTTTTAAAAAATATTCTTTAGTTATAGATGGACACAATATCTTTATTTTGTTTTATTTATTTTTATATGGTGCTGAGAATCGAACCCAGTGTCTCACATGTGCAAGGCAAGTGCTCTGCCACTGAGCCACAACCCCAGCCCCTTCCATAAGCTTTTGACTGATGTAATTATAGTTAAAATTCAAAAAGTCTTGACTACTGCTTTAAAACAAGGGAGGTGAAAGTGGAATAATAATAAGGGTGTTGGACAATTTAAACATATGCCTCCTTGTATTTCAGCAATATAAATTTTTTTTACTTCTTTGAGGTCAAATATTGCTAGTAGGAGGTGGTTAGGGCTTTGGGAGCACCACCCTTGGAAGAGATTAAGGTAGTTCTCATGAGACCCTGGTTAGTTCTCATGAGAGTGAATTGTTACCAGAGAACCTTGATTCTTTTCCACTCTCTGGCTCTCTAGCTCTTTCACTTGCTCCACATGATGCCATCCACCATGATGTGGATGGAGGGCCCTTGCCAGAGATGGCATCATACAATTTGCACTTTCTGCTTCCAAACTGTGAGCTAGATAAAACTCTTTTCTTTGGAAAGTAGTTAGCCTCCAATATTTTCTTATAGTAATAGGCATATATACATGTGGGTAAATGCACCAATTATAAACGTGCCGTTTGATGAGATTGGACAAATATACAACCACCAACATGGTCCAGATATAGAATATTTTCATCACCTCAAAGAGTTTTCTTGTGCCTCTTTATGGTCAGAACTTTCCACTGCTGGTCCCAGGCAAATAATGCTTTTGTTTTCTGTTACTAGAGGTTTAACTAATTTTGTATAAATGTTCCTATAAATCTGTTAGTTTCATTTACTTGTAATAATAATTTTAAGATTCATCTTTGCCATTGCTTATATAGGTAGTTGATTCCTTTTCATTGGTTAAGTAGTATTTTCTTGTATGAGCATACCACAATTTTTATCCATTCATCAGTTAATGGATATTTGTCTTTTTCCAGATTGAAACAGTTTTGAATAAAGCTGTTATGCACGTCTATGTATAATCTCTGTGGAAACCGTTTGTCCTATATAAATACCTAGAACTAGAATTTCTCAGTTTTATAATAAATATGATTAACTTTATAAAAACTGCTGGGTGTTTATTGGGGAGAGGTACTAGGGATTGAACCCAGAGGTGCTTTACCACTGAGCCACATCCCTAGCTGCCCCCCTCTTTAGAGACAGGATCTCATTAAGTTGCTCAGGGACTTGCTAAGCTGCTGAGGCTTTCTTTGAAAATGTGATCTTCCATGGGCTGGGATTGTGGCTCAGTGGTAAAGTGCTTGTTTCACATGCGTGAGGCACTGGGTTTGATCCTCAGCACCACATAAAAATAAGTAAAATAAAGATATTGTGTCCATCTACAACTAAAAAAAAATGTTAAAAAAAAACTAAATGTGATCTTCCTGCCTCAGCCTCCTGAGCCACTGGGATTATAGGAATGCAACATGGTCCTCAGCAAAACCAGTGAATTTTTGAAAGTGGTTATTTATTTTAATATTATAATGGATGTGTTGTATGAGAAATGTGTGAGACTTATAGCTGCTTCACATCCTTGAGAGCATTTCATAGGGCCAGTCATTTGTAAATTTACCCATTCTAGTGGATCTGAGTTATGATATCATAGCTATTTTAATTTGCAGTTTCCTGATAATCAGATGTTTTTGAACAACTTTTCACGTGCTTATTGGTCATATCTATATTTATTTTAAAGTGCACGTTCAAACGTTTTGTCCGTATTTTATTAGATTTTTCTGTCGTCATTTTACACTATTACAGGAGCTTTTATATATACTCTGGATAAGTCTTTTGTCAGATATAAGTATTATAAATATTTTCTCCCAGTCTGTTGCTTGTCTTTTGATTTTCTAAATATATCTTTGAATAAGTTTTAAATTTAAGTGAAATCCACCACCATTTTCTTTAAAAATCCATGCTTTTGCCAGACATGGTGGCACACACCTTTAATCCTGGTAGATCAGGAAACTGAGGCAGTAGGACTGCAAGTTCAAAGCCAGCCTCAATAACTTAGTGAAGCCCTAAGCAACATAATGAGACCCTATCTCAAAACAAAACATAAAAATTAAAAGGGCTGGGGGAAGGCTGGGGATGTTGCTCAGTATTTAAGCACCCCTAGGTCCAATCCTTAGGACCAAAAGAGAAAAATTCATGCTTTTTTGTGACCTGTCATTATCAATGCTAATTTTTCCTTATCCAAAAGTCAGACATTATCCTCAAGGTATTAGTGCTTGTTAATTTTTGCATATGATGTGAGGTAAAGTTAAAAGTTTCTTTGTTTGGATATGGATATTCAGATATTCCCATCCTATTTGTTGAAAAGATTACCATTTCTTTATTGAATTGTTTTTACCTTATCCAAAAATCAATTCACTACTCAGATATTTATATATGAAAATTTCTATTCTATTTCTTTAATCTCTGCCTATCCATACATACTGTCTTGATCACTACATATTTATACTTGAGATTTGAAATCATGTAATGTAAGTCCTGCTCTTGTTTTTCAATATAATATTGGCTATTTTAGGTTCTTGTATTCCAATAGAAAGTTTGTCAATTTCTGAAAATTATCTGTTGAAATTTTGATAGTGATTACATTGAACCTAGATATTGATTCATAGATCAATTTGCAGAAGATTGCCATCTGACTATACTGAGTCTTCTAATCTATGAAAATAAAAACATCTTTCCAATTATTTAGATCTTATTTCATTTATCTCTGCAATATCCTATAGTTCTCACTGTACAAATAAAACATTTCATTTGTTAAACTTATTTCCAAGTATTCATGTTATTATTTGTGGAATTATCTTCTTAATTTCAGGGATTATTATTATTATTATTATTTGGTACTGAGGATTGAACCCAGGGGTGCTCTACCACTGAGATATATCCCCAGCTCTTTTTATTTTTTATTTTGAGATAGGATCTCTTTAAGTTGTTGAAACTGGCTTTGAAATTGAGATCCTTTTGGCTCAGACTCCTGAGACCCTGGAATTATAGGTGTGCAACACTGTTCCCAGCTAATTTCAGATTTTTCACTTTTAGTATATAGAAACTAAATTTATTTTTGCATAATGCTCTTTTATTCTGAAAATTTGCTAAACTTACTAGGTCTAGTCATTTTTTGTGACTTCCTAAGGATTTTTTATGTAAATAACTTTGTCATTTGTACATAAAACAATTTTCTTTCTTTCTTTGCAATCTGGATTTCTGCTAATTTTCCCCCTTCTTTCTGTTTGACTTATTGTACTGGCTAGGAACTCAAGTACAGTGCTATATAGAAATGGGGAGAGTTACCAGGTGCAGTGGTGTATGCCTGTAATCCCAGTGATTTGGGAGGCTAAAGCAAGGGGATTGCAAGCTTAAAGCCAGCCTCAACAACTTAAGCCCTGTCTCAAAAATAAAAATAAAAATAAAAAAGAATGGTAAAAGTATACATTCTATTATTCCATTCCTGGCCTTAGGGATGAAAGTATTTACTAATTAATAATTAAGATTGTAATTAGTTGTAGGTATTTTATAAGTACCTTTTGTCAGGTTGAAAAACAACTTTGATTATTTCTAGTATTTTGAGAATTTTTATCATGAATAGGTTTTTAATTTTTCTGTCTTTATTGGAATAAGCATGTGACTTATTAGTTTTTTATTCTATCCTTACAGTGCATGATTTTTGGGAGGAGGTTCTGGGGGTTCAACTGAGGGGTGCTTTACCACTGAGCCACATCCCCAGCCTATTTTTTTTCTTTTTCATTTTCCCTTTCTTTCTTTCTTTCTTTCTTTCTTTTATTTTATTTATTTTTTTGGTACTGGGAATTGAACTCAAGGGTACTCAACCACTGAGCCATATCCCCAGCCCTATTTTGTGTTTTAGGTAGAGACAGGGTCTCACTGAGTTGCTTAGCATCTCACCATTGCTGAGGCTGGCTTTGAACTTGAAATTCTCCTATCTCAGCCTCCCAAGGTGCTGGGATTACAGGTGTGCGCCAACACGCCCAGCTCCTTTTTTTTTTTTTTAAGTTGTCAATGGACCTTTATTTATTTATATATGGTGCTGAAAATCGAACCCAGTGCCTCACTCATGTCAGGCAAGTGCTCTACCACTGAGCTACAACCCCAGTACCTCCAGCCTATTTTTAATTTTGAGACAAGGTCTTACTAAATTGCTTAAGGGCCTCACTAAATTACTGAAGCTGGCTTTGAATTTACAATCCTCCCACCTCCGCCTCCCGAACCATTGGGATTACAGGCATGCACCACTGCACCCAGTTTGGTGTATGAATTTTATATTGCTGCTGTAACAACTAACCATAAATTTAAGAGACTGAAACAACAGAAACATATTGTCTTACAGTTCTGTATGTTAGAAGTCCAACACATGGCCGCGTGCGGTGGTGCACGCCTGTAATCTCAGCCCTTTGGGAGGCTGAGACAGGAGAATCGCGAGTTCAAAGCCAGCCTCAGCAATGGCGAGGTGCTAAGCAACTCAGTGAGACCCTGTCTCTACATAAAACACAAAATAGGGCTGGGGGTGTGGCTCAGTGATCAAGTGCCCCTGAGTTCAATCCCCGGTACCAAAAAAAGAAGAAAAAAAAAAAGAAGTCCAACACATGTTTATTGGGCTAAAATCAAGGTGTTAGCAAGACTATATTCTGTGCTAAAGGCTCGTTGGGAGAATTGATTCTCTTACCTATTATATCTTCTAGAGACTGCCTGCATTCCTTGGTTTGTGATCCACTTCCTGCATATTCAAAGCCAGCAATGGCAGGTTTAGTCTTTTCCACATCATCATTCTAGCTCCTTCCTCTGTAATATCCCTCTTCCACTTTTTTTTTCTGGTTGTAGATGGACACAATATCTTTTATTTATTCATCTTTATGTGGTGCGGTGGATAGAACCCAGTAGCTCATATGTGCTAGGTGAATGCTTTACCACTGAGCCACAACCCCAGCCCCCCTCTTTCACTTTTAAAGATGTTTGTGATAACACTGGTTCTAACTGTATAATCCAGCATAATATCCTTATTTTAAGGCCATGTCATTATCAAACGTAATTTCATCTGCAAACTTCCTTTCCCATTGGCATGTAATGCAACATATTCACAGATTCTGAGGATCAGAATATGAATGCTGGGGGTGACCAGTACTCTGCTGATTACAACATGCCCTCTGACCCCCCAAAGGTAAAGTTTGGTTTACATACAAAATCCATTCGTCCCATCCCATGATCTCCAAATATCTCATCCCAATTATACCAGTAACTCAAAGTAAAATAGATTATCTAAATCTTATCAGCTCAAAAATGCAAAATATCCTCACCTGAATGATACAAATCAAGTATGGATAATCTCTGGGTATAGTCCATCCTAGGCACAATTCCTGTCAAATCCACGAATTTATGCAACTCAGGAGACAAATAACTGACTCTCAAAATATGATGATGATGATATGGGATAATAGTTATATAAACTCCTGTTCAAAAGGGAGCAAATGGCCAGACGTGGTGGCACACACCTATGACCCCAGCACTTTCGGAGTCTGAGACAGGAGAATCACGAGTTCAAAGCCAGCCTCAGCAACGGGGAGGCACTAAGCAACTCAGTGAGACCCTGTCTCTACATAAAACACAAAATAAGACCGAGGATGTGGCTCAGTGGTCAAGTGCCCCTGAGTTCAATCATTAGTACTCAGAACAAAAAATGGGGGGAGATGGAGGCTACTAAAGGAGTCATTTTTCCTAAGCAGCTTCAACATCAGAAAAGGCAAACTGAATATATTTTTAAGACCTGGAAATGATGAAGTTAGTGGACTCACTCTGTGGAGTAACAATTCTGCCATTTGGATTCATGCCTTCTGAGTCATCCTTTCTTTTTCATGAAAGGTAGCACATGTATGCAGATTATTATTTCACGGCTTGCTTCCTGCATATAGAATTTGGGTGCTCTGACGGCCTTCTCTCATATAATACTCTCTCTGTCCTATTTAGTCCAAGCTGGCAGTTTCTGCTTGTAAAAATTCTCAAGAACTTTATGTGTCTCCCATGCTTGTCACAGAGATTAACTCCATTAAGCAAGAGGCTCCTCCACAGATCTATCTTAAATAGTTCTATCTCTATTTTTGACATAAGCAGAAAGGGTTGAGGGGATCTGAGCTATACTCTAATCTTTTCAAAAAGTCTTCTACATTGCTGAATATAGTAGTCTCCCCTTATCCATGGGGATTACATTCCAATAACCCCAAAGAACGCCTGAGACTGCAAGTAGAACCAAACCTTACCTGTACAGATGGAGCATAGTTTATCTGGAATGCTTGGGATCAGAAGCATCAGAGATTTTGGAGTTGGGAATATTTGTATATACACAAGGATATATCCTGGGAATAAGAGCCAAGCCAAAGCAGGAGATTCATTTATGTTTCATATATACTTTATACATATAGCTGGAAGGCATTTTTACATAATATTCTTAATGATTTTGTGCACAGAACAGTTTCACGGTGTAGAAAATTTTACTTGTGGAGTCCTATTGTTGCTCACAAAATTTTGATTTTGGGGCACTTTGGATTTCCAATTTTCAGATTAGGGTACTCAACTTATACATATATTCCTATGTTAGAGTTTGATTTGTATATTAAGCACCTAAGATTAACAGCAATAACTAATAATAAAATAGAATAACCATAAAAATACTATAATAAAAGTTATTTTAAACTTTATAAATTGTTTATTTCTGGAATTTCCTACTTAATGTTTTTCAACCGTAGTTCACTGGAGGGCAACTTAAACCATTGAAAGGGAAACCACAGATAAGGAGAGACTACAGTACTCTGATCCTTTGATCTTTCTGTACTATTAGCAAATGTAGTCCAGCCACAGCCTCAGGTTTTGTTATAGAACATGCTGTTCCAGGAGTGAAACTACCCCTCTCCCTGTATTGGAGATTGAACCTGGGCGTGTTTTTCCACTGAGCTACATCTCCAGTCCTTATTTTTTATATAGAAACAAAGTCTCACTAAGTTGCTGAGCTTGGCCTTGCTTGAACTTGCTATCCTCCTGCTTCAGCCTCCTAAGTCACTAACATTACAGATGTACACCACTATGCACAGAAGCTTTAACTCAGATTTTAGCAACTTTTGCAATCTGGATAGACTGAGAATTTCCCAAATCACCAAGTCCTAGTTCATTTTTGTTTAAAAGTTTCCCCTCAATCTGTCCTTCCTCTTTTATATTACTATAAAGCAGCAAGAGGAAACCAGGATACACCTTGTAGTCTGAATTTGGAAACCTCAGCAAAATGTCCAATTTCGCTATGTATAAGTTCTTTTACCCACATAACTGTAGAGCACAATTCTGCTAAGTTTTCTGCCATAAAGATCCCTTTTCTTCCAGTTTCTAATAATACATTCCTCATTTCCTTTTGAACTCTCACCAGAAGCACCTTTAACATCCATATTTCTAATAAGCTTGTTCACAAGGACTTATTGACTAAAGTGATACATGTTTTCTTTACCATACTCCTGAATTTCTTTTGAGCCTTCATCACAATTTTGAACATTATATTTCTATTAACAGTATGTTCAAGGCAATCTAAGTTTTGTTCAATCAGGCTTCTCAGATTCTTTCAGCCTCTATATCCATCACTCCTTGTTCAATTCCAAACCCACCTCCACATGGTAAGCTACTTATTATAGCAGAATAACACTTTCATGTATCAAAATATGTATTAGTTTTCTACTGTTAGTGTAACAACTAACCACAAACTTACTGGCTTGAAACAGTATAAATTTATTATCTTATAGTTTTATACCTTACAAGTTTAATGGGGATCTCACTGAGCTAAAATCAAGATGTTAGCAAGACTGTATTCCTTTCTGTAGGTTTTATGGAAGTATCTGTTTCATTATCTTTTGCATGTTCTAGAGACCACCTGTGTAGTTAAGTACATGCCCCCCTTCCTCCATCTTCAAAACCAGAAATAACAGGTCCCGTGTTTTTCAGGTAAAATCATTGTGATTACTTTCTCCTCTGTCTCCTTCTTCCATTACATTGGGCCTACCTGAATAATCTGGCATAATCTCCCAACTTTATGATCAGATTGGCAAATTTAATACCATCTGTAACTTTCATTTCCCTTTGACATGTAATAGAACATATTCACAGATTCTGGAGTTGAGAACATAGACCTTTTGGGGGGAGCCATTATTCTGCCTATGACCTGTATCACATGAATTGACTTTCAGATATTAAGCCAATATTGCATTCCTAGGATAAATACTGCTTGATCATCATCATGCTCTTAATGGGATTTAATTTGAAAAACTATACTCCATGCATTTATAATTCTGTCAAAATAAATCCTGTTATGTATAATTATTATGAACCAATAAAAAATTTAAAATATATACAGACAAAACAATTGAGAAATATTCCCTCCATAAATTTCTGAAACTATTTGTGAAGGATTGATATTATATCATCTTTGAGTATTTGATAGAACTTTTTAAATGTTTTTATTTGTGAATGGACACAATACCTTTATTATTTCTTTCCTTTCTCTCTCTCTCTCTCTTTCTCTCTCTCTTTCTTTCTTTCTTTCTTTCTTTGTTCTTTGTTCTTTCTTTCTTTCACCAGGGATTGAACCCAGGGGTGCTTAACCACTGAGCCAAATCCATAGCTTTTATAAATTTTTCTTTTGAAACAAGTTCTTACTAAGTTGCTCAGGGTCTTGTTCAGTTGCTGAGGCTGGCTTTTGAACTTGAGATCCCCCTGCCTCAGGCTTCTGAGTTGCTGAGATTATAGGCATGAACAACCACAAGTGAGAAAATTGTTTTTGATTAAAATTTTTTAAAGTAATTGTGTGTGTGTGTGTGTGTGTGTGTGTGGACTGTACTCAGGGGTACTCAACCACTGAGCCACATCCCGAGCCCTATTTTGTGTTCTATGTAGAGACAGGGTCTCACTGAGTTGCTTAGCACCTCTCCGTTGCTGAGGCTGGCTTTGAACTCACGATTCTCCTGTCTCAGCCTCCCAATGTGCTGAGATTACAGGCATGCGCCACCCCGCCAGGCTAATTGTAGATATATTTAGATTTTAAATTCTTGAGTTCATTTTGATCATTTGTCTTTCTCAAAACTATCCCACTTCATCTACTTTGCTTACATCATCAAAATGAATTTGTTTTAAATGTTACCTTATAAACATTTAAACTTCTGTAGTATCACTAGTGAAATTCTCTCTTCCATTATTGATCTACTCATATTTTCTCCATTACTCTAGTAAAGAGTTTTCAATATTGCCAATCTTTTTTTTTTTTTTTTTTTGGTACTGGGGATTGAACTCAGGGGCACTCGACCACTGAGCCACATCCCCAGCCCTGTTTTGTGTTTTATGTAGAGACAGGGTCTCACTGAGTTGCTTAGCGCCTCGCCGTTGCTGAGGCTGGCTTTGAACTCGCAATTCTCCTGTCTCAGCCTCCCTAAGTGCTGGGATTACAGGCTTGCGCCACCACGCCCGGCTTATTGCCAATCTTTCTAAAGAGCCAATTTTTGTTTTCCAGTATTTCCCCTATTTTTTCTGTTTTCTACTTCATTCATTACTGATATAATATTTGTTATTTATGTCCTGCTTGCTTTGGTTTTTAATTTTCTCTTCATCTCCCATTTTCTTAAGGTTGAAGTTTAGGTTATTGCTTTGAGACTGTTGTCTTTTCCTGATGTAAATATTTAAAAGTGTATATTTCTTTCTAAGCACTGCTTTAAATATATTCCATAACTGTATATATTTTTCACTTTCATTTAGAGCAAAGTATTTTAACTACACTTTTGATTTTTCTCTTTTGATTTTTTCCATAAGTCAAAGAGAAACCATACAACTTTTGGATGTAAAGAGAAATCATAGAGGGGCTGGGGTTGTGGCGCAGTGGTAGAGCGCTTGCCTAGCACACGTGAGGCCCTGGGTTCAATCCTCAGCACCACATAAAAATAAAATAAAGATATTCTATCTACCTACAACTAAAAAATAAATATTAAAAAGTTTAAAAAAAGAGAAACCATACAAATTTTGAGAAGAAATATAAACTAAAATGAAATAAAAATTTTAAAAATAAAGAGCACAAAACTAGTAACATGAGAAAATGCCTGCTTTCCTATGTAAAAAGATGAATTATGGAACAAACTCTGAACAACTTTGATTATTATAACAACTTTTTTATATTTATTTTAAAACGTACTGTTCAGGGCTGGGGTTGTGGCTCAGTGGTAGAGTGCTTGCCTAGCATGTGTGAGGCACTGGGTTTGATCCTCAGCTCCACATAAAAATAAATAAATAAAAAGAAAGATATTGTGTCCATCCACTACTTAAAAAATTTAAATAGTGTTGTACAAGTCTGTAGATCGTTGCTTATTTTCTTTTTTTTTAATTTTTTTTTAAATTGTGGATGGACACAGTGTCTTTATTTTATTGCTTTGTATGTGGTGCTGAGGATCGAACCCAGGGCCTCATGCATGCAAGGCAAGCGCTCTACCGCTGAGCTACAGCCCCAGCCCGATCCTTGCTTATTTTCTATAAGTTATTGGCAATGAGATATTGAAGTATCCAACTATTATTATTGCTGACTCATCTATTACTCTTTTAATTCTGTCAGTTGTTTTTCAATATATTAGTGATAGAACCTAGGAGCATTTTACCCCTGAGCTACATCCCTTGCCACCCCACTCCTTGTTGGTACTGGGAATTGAACCTAGGAACACTCTACCACTGAGCTACCTCCTTAGCCTTTTTTACTTTTTATTTTGACACAGGGTCTAAGTTGCTTAGGACCAGGACCTTGCTAAGTTGCTGAGACTGGCCTTCAACTTGCTGTCCTCCTGCCTCAGGTTCCCAGGTAGCTGGAATGACAGGTGTGCACCACTGCATTTGGCCTCTGTCAGTTTTTTTTTTCCTTTGGAGGTACTGGGGGTTGAACCCAGGATCTTTCATGCATTAGGCAAGTGCTGTACCTCAGAGCTACATCCCCAGCTCTCTGTCTGTCCTCTGTCAGGTTTTGATATATTTATTATGAGGACCTGTTGTTAAGTGCAAATATGTTTATAATGGATTCATCTTCCTGAAGGATTGATCTTTTATCATATAAATGGTCTTTGTTTCCAGCAACATTTCTTGCCTTAAAGTCATTTTTTTCTGATACAAATATAGCCATACCATTTGTTCATGTTTTCTTCTCCCATGACATATTTTTTCCCATCGTTTTATAAACTTTCAACCTATGTATGTATTTAACTATGTGATGAGTCTCTTGCAGAGAAGATATGGTTGGGTATTACTTTTATTTCTCTAGTCTGGTGATTCGTGCCTTATAAATGATATGTTTATTTCATCTACATTTTAAAAATTTTATTAAATTGTAGAAGGACACGATATCTTTATTTTATTTATTTATGGATAGTGAGGATAAAACCCAGTGCCCCACACATGCCAGGCAAATGCTCTACTACTGAACCACAGCCCCAGACCCTTTCATCTACATTTAATTCAATAATTGGTATGGTTAGATATATGGCTTCCACTTTGTCATATGCTATTTGTCTCCATTTTATTTATGCATATGTTCCTTCTTATTTTCCTTCTTTAGGTTAAATACATATTTTAGTGTAGAATTCATCTATTACTTTGCTTTTTTTGGGTACTGGGAATTGAACTCAGGGGCACTTGACTACTGAGCCACATCCTCAGCCCTATTTTATATTTTATTTAGAAACAGGGTCTCACTGAGTTGCTTAGCACCTTGCCTTTGCTGAGGCTGGCTTTGAACTCACGATCCTCCTGGCTCAGCCTCTTCACCTTCTGGGATTACAGGCATGCACCACTGCACCCAGCTTATTACTTTACTATTAATATTATTTTCCATTATTTTCTTAATGCTTGCTCTGGAGTTTACAATATACATCTTAGCTCATGACAGTCTACTTCAAGATAATACTAATTTAAATGGAGTAAAATAAAAAAACTATACTCAAGTATTTCTCCTTTTCATTCTTCTTTCTTGTGCTACTATTATGTCTATAAATGTTACAAATCTAATAATATAGTGTTATATTTATTGGTTGTACAACTGTATGTCTCTTTAAAAGGCTGAGAAAATCAACAAATGAACGGATAAAGAAAATGTGGTATATATACACAGTGGAATATTATTCAGCCTTAAAGAAAGAATGAAGTTATGGCATTCGCCAGTAAATGGATGGAGCTGGAGAATATTATGCTATGCAAAATAAGGCAGTCCCAAAAAACCAAAGGCTGAATGTTTTTTCTGATATGTGGGTGCTAATTCACAATAAGCAGGGTGGGTGCTAGGGAAGAGTAGAGGTACTTAGGAATAGACAGAGCAGAGTGAAGGGAGGGGAAGTGGTAGGGAGGTAGGAAGGATGATAGAGTGAGTTGGACATCATTACCCTATGTGCATATATGACTGCATGACCAGTGTGATTCTACATCATCTACAACCAGAAGAATGAGAAGTTTTACTCCATTTATATATGATGTGTCAAAATGTATTCTACTGTCATATATAACTAATTAGAACAAATTTTAAAAGGCTGAGAAAAGAAATATATTTATAGAAAATTTTGTATGTACCATTTCTGGAGCTCTTCCTCTTTCCTGGGTTAGGATCTGTCATCTCTTTCTTTCAGCTTAAAGATTTCTTTTAGAATTTCTTGCAAGCTAGTAAGCAACTGATTCTCACAGTGTTTATTTGAGGATGTCTTTATGCCACCTTCATTTTCTAAAGGTAGTTTTCCTAGACATAGAATAGTTGGGTAATAGCTTTCTTTTGAATATGTCATTCCATTGCCTCCTGGTCTCTTATCAGTTCTGATGTGAAATCAACCATTGGTCAAATTGTTCTTCCTGTGCACCTGATGAGTTAGCTTTTTTCCTGCTACTTTCATTTTGTCTGCTTGTTGATGATGTGCTTGGGATGTTTTTAGGTCTGGATCTTTGTGTTTATTCTGTTTCAGTTCACTTAGTCTCTTGGAAATGTCGATGCATTTTTTGATCAAATATAGGAAGTTCTCACCCATTATTTCTTCAGATACTGTTTCTGTTCCTTTTTCTCTAATTTCTCCTCTGAAACTTCCATTATGTATATATTGGTAGATTTGATGGTGTTCCACAGGTCTTTGAGTCTCAGTTAATTTTTCTTCATTTACTTTTCTTCTGTTCTTCAGACTGGATCTTCTCATTTTTCTATTTTGTAAGTTCACTGATTCCTCTGCCAGCTTCAATCTACTGTTGAGCTCTCAAAGTAAAATTTCCATTTCAATTATTTTCCATTTCCCAAATTCTTATATGATTATTTTACATAAATTATATGTGTTTATAAAGTCTCTCTATTCTTGGCATCATGGTCATTGTACTGTCTTTAATTCTTTAAATTCTTTGATTTAGTTTTTTAAACATATTCCTAATGGCTGTTTGAAGACTTTTCTTCTAAATTCAACATCTGGGAACACTCAGAATCAATTTCTATTTACTGACCTTCCCCCATCCATGTGAGTATTAGTCACACTTTCTTTCTTGTATGCATGTCTCATAATTTTTTGTTGAATACTGGACATTTCAGATAATATATAGTTGCACTTCTGGATTCTGAGTCTCCCAAGGGTTCTTGTCATTCTGTTTCATTTTTCTTGTCCTGTTTGTTTCTTTGGAAATAATTCAATTAGGCTAATTAGACTAAATTAATCGCTCACTCTCGCTCTCCACCCTTTCACTTTCAGAGTCAAGGTTTCACTATGTTCTCCAGGTTGAGCTAGAATTTCTGGGCTCCTGCATGAGCCTCCTATGTAACCTCACTGTGCCTGGTTTTAAACTAATTCTTTAGAATCTGTCAACATTGTTGACAGATTATACATACTCTTATGTAGAAAAAAAAATCCCACTAATGTCTTGTCTTAGACTTTTTTCTGCTTGTTTTTATTTTAAAACCTGGTTCCTTATGGGTTATTACTGGGACTTTACAGCTTAGTGATCAGCCAAAAATTAGTCAGAAGTTGTGCTTAAACACATTGTGCCAGGAGACTTCCTCTCTCTGATGATGGATCTGTGTGTGGGCAGGAGAAAACATTCAAACTTCAGGTTGTTTTCAAGACTTCCCAAGATTTTCCTTTTTGCCAGCCTTCGTATGGCTCCTCTGGGTATGTGTACTGTCTTTATTAGCCAGGAAACCGTGGGCGGCTTAAGCCCATTCCAATCTCTGCTGCACATGTGCATCTTATTCTATGTGGGAAACATATCAGTACCCTAGGCCTATGTCACCTCTCCAATTACCTTGTTATATGCTTGACTGGTCCAACAGTCTCTTGCTTGCTCCAAACAGGCTCGCAACCTTGGACTAAAGGATCCACTGACTCTTCCTGTTCACCTGCTACTTTGCAAAGAGAACTCCTATACACTGCTGGTGGCTATGTAAATTAGTGCAAGCATTATGGAACATAATATAAAGGGTCCTCAAAAACCTAAAAATAGATTTACTATATGATCCAGATGTCCTACTTGTGTTTATATAGCCAAAGGAAATGAAATCAGCATATCAAGGAGACCCTGCCCTCTTGTGTTTATTGAAGAACTATTCAAAATAGCCAAGACATAAAAACAATTGAAATGTCCATCAACAGATGAATGGATAAAAAAGGTGGTACATATACATAATGAAATATTATTCATCCATAAAAAGATAGAATCCTATCATCTGTGTCAAAATTGATGGAACTGGGAGTTGAACTGTTAAGATAAATAAGCCAGACACAGAAAGATAAATACATCATGTTCCTATGTAGAAACAGAAAATGTTCATATCATAGAAGAGGGCAGAATAGTGATTACCAGAGGCTGTGAAAGGTAGAGGGTAGGGGAACAGAGGAAGTTTGGATAATAAGCATCAAAGTACAATAAGGTAGTACGAATAAGTTCTAGTGTTCTACAGCACTGTAGGATGATTATAGTTTATAATAACCTATTATATATTTCATAAAGAACTAAACAAAAGATTTTGAAGATTCTCAACACAAAGAATTGATAAAGAGATGGAAATGGTAATCACACCAGTTTGATCAGTATGGATCGTATACACATATTGAAATATTGCACTATACTCCATAAATATGTGCAGTTATTACATGTTAATTAAAATTAAAAAGTTTTCCATACAATCTTAATATTTAAAAAGAATAAAATAAAATCTGATTTGTTCCACTAGAAGGATGGGGTAGAAGGACTGAAGCCCAAGGTACTCATACTCTCCACTGTCCCCCCTACTCTGACAGGTACTTCCACAGAAGCATTAGGTTTCCATGAATAGGATGGAGTTTGAAAGGACACAAATATATTTATTAGTATGATTTACTTAAGTAATAAAACAGCACATATCACATGCAAAATATACACATATATATTGATTTTATATTTAATAGGTATGATGCACATGTGTGAATGTGTATGTATTTGTATATATATATATACATATATGATAATAGTTATTATGTCAGGTTGGTTAATTAACTTCAGGAGAACTGAATTCTTTTTTTTGTGGTGCTGGAGATGGAATTCAAGGCCTCACATATAATAAGTAAGCACTTTACCATTGAGTTATACCCTTAACCCTGTTCTTTATGTTTTTTATTAAACTTTTAAAAAGTGGACATTCTTGATATAATCAGAAAAAATCTGTTTTGATGAGGCACAGGCAATGAAAAAAATATATAAGCTCTCTTAAGCCCGGATATTCTATTAAATCCATTGTTAAATAACAAGATTGACAACATCCAAGAATATTGGTATGTTAAATAAGGAATCCTAAAATTAACAGACTTTAATCTCCACAGGAAGAAGGAACCAATAATGAAATGCCAAAAAGTGGGACCATGACCTTAACTGCCACCAAGATTCCGCCAAGTGACATTACCTTGTGATCCTAGATAAAATGTAGTTGTGTGGTGCTTTTTATTTTCTGATGAAGCTTATTTTCTTTATTATTTGTAAATAATCATGGTAACAGCTATGTTGACAGACTCTTCTAATTCCGTCCAGTTTACCAAGCCTGGAATCCATTGCTCACTCTCCTTCGGCTCCTCTTCTGGCTTCTTTCCCAGCTCTCCCTCTCCACTTCCCTATGTGTGGAGAGACAGCAAGCACAGACGGGCCAGGCTCATGTTTCCAAGAGTGAGCTCAACATTGGATTTATACTCCTAAACTAGAATATGAAAATTTCCTTTAGGACAGTTTCCTGTTTTGGATCACACAGTCTATTTGTAAAATGTTGCCAGTAAAAACTAAAGGAATAAAGTCTAGGTGGAAAAATAGGAAAAAGAAGCAAATTTTTCTTAACTTACCATTTTAAGCTTCAGCAAAGAAGGTCATTTGTATGTATTTATTTTCTTGATAGTTACCTACTTTGCAAACATTTGTTGAGTGCCTACTGTGTGCCAGGCACAGAAATATATGATTTTAACATTCTAGATCTTATATTTATCACAAACCTTTATGATGTAGGATTTCTACATTATAGGTCAGGAACTGAGGCACAGGGAGTTAGCATGACCTGCCCCAGGTCACACTGTTGGTAAGATTCAAAATAGACTCTTGGGCACCAGACCTATTGCTTTTTTTCTTGCAGCTGCTTCTCCATTTGGAGTTGTTGTGGAGACTGTGCTGTGAGCTGTCAAAATATTAGCAGAGGTATGCACCCTTGTCCATCAGATGACAACATTTCATTGGTCTAATTTTACCAGCCTGTTTATTTAGTGACATAGAATAAGTTGGTTCAATATAGGCAAAGGGTGGTGGTGTTGGATTCTTGCCTAATCTGGTTTAAATGTACTTTTAAAGATATCTCCTTCAAAAGCCACTGTTGTACTTAATGAGGAGGTACTGGAAGCTTTCCCACTAAAGTCAGGAGGAAAAAAAGGATGCCCTCTACTGCCACTATTATTTAATATTTCATTGGGAGTATTGCCAATCCGTTCAGACCAAAGAAAGAAATTGGTGTTACAAGAATTGGAAAGGAAGAAATAAAACCATTTTTATTTAAAAAAATAAAATTGTATTATACCTGAAAACATAAGAATCAAAGAGCTACTACAAATATTTAAGAAAATTCAATATGTAAAAGTTAATTCCCTCCACATATACAAGCAACTATCAATCAGATGATATAATGGCAGGAAAGTTCCCCATTTTATTTTTATTTTTTTTTAAATATTTATTTTTTAGTTGTAGGCAGACAGAATATCTTTATTTTATTTTTACGTGGTGCTGAGGATCGAACCCAGTGCCTCACGCATGCTAGGCGAGCACGCTACCACTGCGCCACAACCCCAGCCCCAAAGTTCCCCATTTTAAAGTAACCAAAAAGATTACTCACCTTGGAGTCAATATACAAGAAATGTATAAAGCCTATATGAGGAATATTTTCAAACACTTTGATGTTCATCACCTAAACTCTTTGGAAAATCTTAGCATCAGTAAAAATGAAATGAACAGACATGTAATATAATATGAGGTACACAGCATTGGTTATGAAGTATCCTTACCAAAAAAGTTTAATGTGAATCTCATCAGGCATTTATAAAAAATATGAACAGTACAAGAGAAAATTAAATGACACCACAATGAAGCAAGCAGATTCCAGAACATATAACATTACACAGGACAATTGGCCTGGTTTCTTCAATAAATCAAAGGCATAAAAAGGAGGGAGGGATACTGCTGTAGATTAAAAGAAGATGAATAGATTTAACAACCAAATGCAATGTGTGGTCCTTCTATTCTGATTCAAACTAATCAACTCAGAAAAGGTTTTTGAGTAAATTGGGGAAATTTAAAGATAAACTGTGTATGATAGGGGAATGAGAGTGTGTTTGACAATTTTGTTAGGTGTGATGACTTTGGGATAACACAAGAAAATATGATGTTTTTAAAAAAATGCATGATAAATATATTTAGAGGGTGAAATTCAGTGATGTTTGAGATTTGCTGTAAAGTATTTTCTGCGGCTGAGGATATAGCTCAGTTGGTAAAGTGTTTGCCTTGCATGCACAAGGCCCTGGGTTCAATACCCTGCACCACAAAAAAAAAGTAATTTGTGGGAGAGAGAGGATGACAAAATCATGATATTATTTGTATTAGTTTACTAGGGCTGCAATAACAAAATACCACAGACTGCATAACTTAAACAAAAAACTTGTTTCTTACAGTTTAGGAAGCAAGGGTTCAAGATTAAAGTGGCCGCAGGTTTGGTTTCTCCTGAGGCCCTTCTCCTTGGCTTGCAGATGGCTGCTTTCTCACTACATCATCCTCAGTAGTCCTTCCCTGTGAACACATCCCTGCTGTTTCTGTCTCACTCTCCTCTTATAATAAGAACACCAATCTCCTTGGATGAGGGCCTATACTAATGGTCTCACTTTAACCTAAGAACCTCTTGAAAGGGCTCACTCCAAATATAGTCCCATTCTGAGGTACTGAAAAGTCAGGGTTTTGATATATGAATTTGGAATGATGATGAGTATATGGAAGTTTATTGTACTATACTCTTTGCTTTCATGTATTTATAAAAATGTCTATTAGAAATGACAACATTCTAAAAGAGGACATAAAGGCAGGTCTAACCCACAAAACATTGAAAAACATTCCTCATGAATAGAAAGACTCATCATCAAAAAGATATCCATTACCACTAAGCAAATTTACAGTTGTAACATATCTTTTTTTTTTTTTTTTTGGTACTGGGGATTGAACTCAGGGGCACTCAACCACTGAGCCACATCCCCAGCCTTATTTTGTGTTTTATGTAGAGACAGGGTCTCACTGAGTTGCTTAGCACCTCGCCATTGCTGAGGCTGGCTTTGAACTCGCGATTCTCCTGTCTCCACCTCCCTAAGTGCTGGGATTACAGGCTTGAGCCACCGCGCCTGGTTTAGCATCCCAATATTAATGGCAATAGAAGTATCCTTTCTGGCCAATGATGTCAAGCACTCTACTGCTGAGCTACATCTTCAGCCCAAAGAATTAAGTTTCTGAAAAACAAAACTATTTGAGCTGGGACTGTGGCTCAGTGGTAGAACACTTGCCTGGCATATGTGGGGCACTGGGTTCAATCCTCAGCACCACATATAAATAAATAAATCCTGTTCATCTACAACTAAAGAAAATATATTTTAAAAAAAACAATTTAAGTACTAAAAGAAAACCCTGGAGTGAAGAAAGCCTTTCTAATTATCACTCAAAATTCAGAAGCCAAGAAAGAAGTATGGAAATTCCTCAAATAACTAGAACTGGAACCATATATGACCCAGCTATCCCGCTTCTCAATATTTATCCAAAAGAATTAAAATCAGCATACTATATTGATACAGTGACACCAGTGTTCATAGTCGCATAATTTATAATAACCAAGTAATGGAACCAGCCCAGGTGTCTATCAATAGATGAATGGATTAAGGAAATGTTGCATGTATACACAATGAAGTTTTATTCAGCCATAAAGAATGAGATTATGGCATTTGCTGGTAATTGGATGAAATGGAGAACGTCATGCTAAGTGAAATAAGCCAGAACCAGAAAGTCAAGGGTCCACTGTTTTCTTTCATGTATGGGAACTAGAGCAAAATAAGGGGGGGAAAAGGGGTCAGACTTCATAAAGATATCAGGAAGATCAGTGGAGCAGAAGAAGGAAATTGAGAAAGAGAGGAAGTAGGAATGAGAAAGGGGAGGAGATGCAGAATGAATTTGACAAAAATTATACTGTGCATGAATAAATGCACCACAGTCAGTCCCACCTTTATGTATATCTATAATGCAACAATCAAAAATAAATAAATAAAAGAATGAAAGGGGGTTGGGGTTGTGGCTCAGTGATAGAGTGCTTGCCTCACATGTGTGAGGCACTGGGTTGATTCTCAGTACCACATATAAATAAATGAATAAAACAAAGGTCCATCAACAACTAAAACATTTTTTAAAGAAAGAGTGAAAGGGGGGACCAGTAGAGGAAGAATAGCAGGAGGGAGCAGGGAAGAGAAAGCAGGATGAGGTGGGAGAGTGTGCACTGGAGACTAAAAAGGAGCAAACTATATTCCATGCATGGATGATTATGCCAAAATGGACCCCAATGTGATGTAAAATTCAGAGGCCATTTTTTAAATGACTGACAAATTTCATTACACAAAAATATAAAACTTCTCATGAGAAATGTATGTGTGTGTATGTGTGTTTGCACACCCCATAAGCAAATTCAAAAGAAAGCAAATGAGAGAAAATATGTGTAATGTGTGTCCCAATATTAATTAATTAATTAATTTATAGATTATGCCAGGCAAGGGTTCTACCATGGAGCCACACCCCCATCCTCCACTAGAAACTCTTAAAAATTAAGGAGGATTTGAGGGTGTGGCTCCGTGGTAGAGCCCTTGCCTAGCATGTGGGAAGCCTTGGTTTCCATTCCCAGCACTGTTAAAAAAGAAATAAAGGTTCTAGAAATTGAGGAGAATAAACCAATATTTTAAAAGGCAGATGTGGAAGTTCATGAACAGATTGTTCACAAATGAAATCCATAAATCCCTTAAACTTAAAAAGATGTTTAACTTATCTCATTATATAAAAAATTCCAATTTAAAACTACAGAAAAATTTTTTCTTATCAGTTTGGCAAAAGATCTAAAATATGGACTGGGGCTGTAGCTCAGTGGTAGAACACTTGCCTAGCATGTGTGAGGCACTGGGCTCGATCCTCAGCACCACATATAAATAATAAATGAATAAAATAAAGATTCATCAACAACTAAAAAAAATTTAAAAAAAAAGATCTAAATATGACACTATACTCTTGTCAGTCGAGCATGTGGAGAAAACGGGTACTCATCATACATTGCCATTGGAATTGCAACGGCTACCATGAGATAGCACTGCATACTGGTGGTGTGAACAGTAATTCATTCTCACCATCATGGAGGACAGAAGCTTAAGATCAAGGTGCTGTCAGTAGTGATTTCTTCTGAGGCCTCTCTCCAAGGTTCATTGATGGCCATCTTCTCTTTCCTGTGTCATCACATGAGGCTTTCACTGTGTGAGTCTTTGGTCTGATGCTCTCTTCTTATGAAGATACCATTCAGATTGGATTAGGGCCCACCCTATAGACCTCATTTCAATTGAATTACCTCTTAATAATCTCTTTAAAGACCCTATCTCCAAATCTCCAAATCCATTCACATATGGGGTGGAGGTTAGGAGTTCATCATGTGAATTTTATGGGACATGATTCAACCCACATCAGCCCTTATGGAGGGTGATCTAGCTAGCAAAATTACCAATGCATTACCCTTGACCAGTGACTCCAATTCTGGAAATCTGTTCTACAGATACATCTCACACATGTGAAATGACTTATGTTTGAAGACATTCATTTCAGCCTTGTTGAGGCTGAAATGTTAATTTTAGACTGGTTGAGTAAAGTATGGTTCATGTACATGATGCAAAATAATGCAGCTATAAAAAGAAATGAGTAAGCCCCCCATGCACAGCTAAAGGGAGATCTCCATGATATATGATAAAAGGAAGACACCAGCATAATAGCCTCCTACCTAAATAGAATAAATGTATCCATATTTGCTAGTACGGTATTTGCACAATAAAACACTAATGGCTAAACAACAACAACAAAATAATAAAACTGGTTACTGATGTGGATATAAAGGAGACAGAATGGAGGGGACAGGAGTAGAAGTGATATTTTCTGGATATTCCTAGTTATATAGTTTCAAAATAATTAAAAGGATATATATGGACATATATATGATAAAAGATAAAGGATATCGGTTTTCATTTTAAAATCATGTAAATTCAAAACCATTAAAAGACTATATATTAATATGATATATATGTAGCTTTCTAGCCCAGTCATGAAATTTCTAGTACAATATAAGACTAACACTAATCCTTTTTACTTTTGAGAATGGCTATTCTCAGTTTATTGAAGCTTCTTCTAAGGTTTCCAAATTGTGCTCCTGTGAAATAAAGAAAATCCCCAGGAGTAGGAAATGCTTTTCTTTCTTTTGGTTTTCTTTGCAAAAAGGACTGAGTTTAAAATCCAGTTGGATTTGATACTGACCAAAAAAGAGGCTGCCTAGATGCTATTGATCCCCAGCACTCGGCAGCAAAAACGCCCTTGGGCGTGCATTACTTTAAGCAAACAGAAGTGGGTCCCGCTGAAAGTGGGGATGCCTGGCTGGGGGTGGGGGGACCCGAGTGCACCGCATCCAGCTGAGAGTGAGATTCCTGGAGAAAGCCCCCTTCCTGTCACAGCACCCACAGCACTCTGAGCCTGCTCGCAGTCCAACGGCCTCTCCGAGGATGCTACATTTAAAAGTGCAGTTTTTGGATGATTCCCAGAAGATTTTTGTGGTTGATGTAAGTGGAAATCACATTGCTATTATTCCTTTATTATTCATTCAATAATGGTCATTTGTGGACAGCCCATTAGCCGCTGATGTTATATTTTCTTTAGGACCGAATGAAGGAGGACTGTGGGTTTTAGCTTGGGAAAAGATATCTGTGTTTAATATCACAATTGTAGCTCGTGTTTTCCCACTAACCTTTCTTCTAGAACATATTCTCGTTTCTCAAGGGACAATGAAAGTGGGTTTTAAAGATATGCTAAATGTTTGTAAAAAAAAAAAAAGCAAAGCAGCAATAACTTAGGTCTTCTACCCAATAAGGAATTATTGTTCATCGAAATTATTTGTGTGAGTCTCACCCCCTGAGCATTATGTGAGGAATAACTGTGGCTTTGAGGGAAAAGAGGGAGAAAGCCGCCCTCCTTTTCTGAAGAAAACCTATGGGTTATTGGGTGTAGAATTATGCAGTTCTAATGAGAACTTCAGGAAGACATGACAAGTATGAAAGAGAAAAATAGGATAAGAGATGATTTAGTTTGATTTAGTACTTATAGTTCAGAGTTCTTAATATAATTCCTAGCTACAAGATGATTGCATACAATTATACCTCATCTCTTCAAGAAAGAACAAATGTATTAAGCACATCATTGGGTGCTCATGTTCCAGCATCTTAAGATACGCACATTTTGATGTCAGGATTTATGTATGAGCATTTTGAAACATTCTACATTTTTATCGGAAGTAAAAACTGCTATTTGCTCTGATATTTATATTACCTACTAACAAGGAACAAATAGTTCATTTTCCTTGAAATTCATACAAATTCTGACTGTTTTATGCATAAACTGACAACTACTATAGCTCAGCTGTGGTGTTGGGTGTGTTGGTAGTCCATTTTTCAAATGAGTATTTCATTTTTATTTGGCTCATGGGCTTGGGGGTGATGAATTCATGGCTTCAGCTGCTGTTTTGTCGTCTCTTCCTTTCAGTTTTATGTGCAAAAGGCATTTCTAGGTCCATGGACCTGAATGATTTGTTTTTGTAGCAAATAGCTTCCATTAGAGGTATGAGGCATTTCCTATTCTTTCTGGGAACTATATTGAAGGGGTAGAAAATGTCTTTTGAGTAGTTTATCCATTTGCAGGCTGGTGGTCGACACTCACAGTGCTCCAGTACCTGAATTAGTGAGCTGGGTATTCAAAAGACACTGCTTTAGGCGAAGATTTTAATAGACATTTCAAGCAACTCAAAGAGAAATCTTTGACAAAAAGTGACAGAAGCGTTTTCTGAATGTGCAGTTCTAATTCAGGTCCAATTAGATGGGGAGTGGGAAGCCCAGTAGGATAGCTTCATAAACTTTACCTTCTGAAGAGCCGATTCCAGCAACTTGACGCTAGCATAATTTGGCTTCAAATCAAATTGTCTCTTTCCAGCTGCAGCACATTGTGTTCCCTGGAAAGACAATGGAGGAGATTTGATACCCTGCAATTCGGGTGTCAAGCATCTGATCCCTTTTGCTCTGTGGAAGGCTGCTCAGTAAGTAGCAATCATGGTGTTAGGGAGAGTGGCAATAGCACTGGCTGCAGTCCTAGGAGCAGCTCATCCCTGAGGGGACAGAACCTCGACTTAGCATCCAGTCATCCAACAGTGTCTTTTCTCCTTAACGTGATGTTGACGATGATGGTGATGATAATAGCATGGGTAGTGAGTGACTCACTGGTGTGTAGCACTTTAAAATTTACAAAGCAATTTCTCATCCATTAGTTCATCTGATCCTCCAATGCCCTCTAAGAGCAAAGGTAAGAAAAATATCTTTTCCCATTTTAGAAATTAAGACATGGGGGATCAGGGAGCTTGAGTGACTTGTGCAGGACCACATAGCATGTCAGTACAGCACTGGGACTTCAACCCAGACCTCTCCATACTTCCATGTATAATTGTATCCAGAAGATTCTAGGCCTGAATATTAATTGCTTGCAAAATTATTTTCTTTCTTTCTTTTTTTTTTTTTTTGGTATCAGGGATTAAATTCAGGGGCACCCGACCACTGAGCCACATCCCTAGCCCTATTTTGTGTTTTATGTATAGACAGGGTCTCACTGAGTTGCTTAGCACCTCGCCGTTGCTGAGGCTGGCTTTGGACTCATGATTCCTGTCTCAGCCTCCCAAAGTGCTGGGATTACAGGCGTGAGCCACCACGCCCAGCTAGCTTGCACATTATTTTCTATTGAACTCAAAGGGCATATAATTTGGCATACAGTGAACTTTTGATGACTCCTGTGAACTAATTAGTATATCCTTTTTTCTTTACCCATGGATGAGGAACTATGTGGAAAAGTTCCTCGAAGCCAGGGGGACCATGGCATGAACTTTTTCACTGATTAAAATGCTTCAAAAGCCACCTGAAAAACATCCTCTTTATTAGTAGTAACATCCTAAATAGGATGGAAAAATGTTTGGAATAATAATGAGAATTCATCAGCAGCTGAGGAAAGCCACATGGAGGGGCTTTTGGTACCAAACTTAACTGACAGTCTCAAGAGGCATGGATCATCTCCAGGGATAATTGTGTTTCAAGATAAGATTCAAGAAAGTAATTGGTTGCATGAGGAAAATAAAAGACTCTTGTTCATTTGTGTTGATTTTATAAAAAGTACAGTGGTAGAAATATAACAAGGACATGTGATCAGACACAATAATGCCACCAATGGAGGCTAATTGACATTGGGAACCTTTACCCAACCCCCGATGTCATTATCTTGGTGAATTTGCCAATCTCCAAGATCTGGCTGGGGCCTACATATTATAAGCCTGATTTGTCAGCACTCTACAAAAACTGAACTCAGAGGCAGATTGTGCATCAGAATGCCAATCTCTCTCTATATAGTGGGGTTGGGGACACTGGAGTCTTCTCATTAATTACATAGGAGGTAAAATGATGTCAGAATGATCTAATCTGAGGAATTAGATATATAATGCTAGTATTAAATAGCTTGATAATGTCTTCATCTCCACAAGAGCCCTATCACTGAAAATTTATTCACTCATGCATTAATTTAGTCATTTAGTTAATAAATTATTATTGAAGACAATGTATTCAAGGCACTGTTGTGGGCACAATTGACTTTACCATATGAGTAAATAAACTTCCTAAGCAAGGGCATGCTGTAGTCTGGAAAGTAATAACTGATAACTACCAACTTGGCTTCAGTGATTCATTTTTCTCTCATTGCATGGTTGGGGTGTGTGTGTGTGTGTGTGTGTGTGAGAGAGAGAGAGAGAGAGAGAGAGGTGGTGGGAAGGGAGAGAGAGAGATTTTTCTATTCTGTCTTTAACTTGTTAATATCTTTAGTTAGATAACTAGAAAGAATGGCTGGCTCCAGAGACATCCTGTTTGTTTAAAGCTTCTTTGCGTATTTGTGCTCTGGGGTACTGTGTGTTGATTTTATAGATGAACTCTAAAAACATTAGTGAACCTTTTGCTTTATGAATTTTCAAGAACATTTGGCTGTGCAAAATAGGTATGGGGCTTCAATTTTGCTGAAATGTGCTCACTAAAGTATCATCCAATGAAGAAAATGGCTTTAGTGAAACCCTTATCTTGCTTTTTAAGCCCTCATATTTATTTCATTAAACTGATCATTGTTAAATATCAGCATTGTTCTTAGGTCACTCTTATCATGGACACTACATCCTCAAACAATCAAGGAGAGCTTTCTAAAGGATGATGTGAGTGGGTGGTCAGGAAGAGAAGTAGAATAGTTATGATTTAAAAATCACCGGGCACAATGGCGCATACTTGTAATCTCAGCAGCTCAGGAGCCTGAGGCAAGAAGATCGCAAATTCAAAGCCAGCCTCAACAATTTAGTGAGGCTGTAAGCAACTTAAAGAGACCATGTCTCCAAATAAAAAATAAAAAGGGATAGGGATGTGACTCAGTGATTAAGTACCCCTGGGTTCAATCCCTGATAGCAAAAAAAAAAAAATCAATTGCAGGTTTTAATGTAAACCCAGTTTTGTTTCTTCAACATGGGGACTACAGATTTTCTTGATAGAAAAAGAGAGGATAAGACCCAAGCAACCTAAGGCTTTCTGAGATCTTAAGTTTTTAGCTTGGCAGTGAGCCCCCCCAATTCACACCCACACACCCCCACATAAACCAGTACTAGTGACATGTAACTTTGGAGAGAAAACTCATTTTAAGCCAGAGCTATTTGCTCATCTCAAGTTTAGATCCTAAGTCAAAACAAGAGGTGGAAATATCTCTACTCTTACATTTACCTAATTGCTCATTGATTGTGCTGGCCACACTATGGTTACCCAGCGAAGAAATATAGTGAGTCAGCTCACCTGATTCCCTTATAAGCCCACTTAAAGGCCACTACTTGTCATGTGCTAAAAAAGACAAAGGAAGCAGCCTCAGGAGTGACCATTATTCAGGCCAAGTAGGAAAGCAAAGAACTGACCAGTGATTTTTTTTTAAATCAATGATGGTATTTATTTACCCTAGGGATATTTGTCCAGAAGGTTTTTTTCTTTTTTTTTTTCAATTTGCAATGAATGAGGGATCTTTTGTAGCTTATTCAATTCACTATTAAACTTTTTCCCCACTTCATAAGGGTAAGTTCTTCCAACTCCAATGACAGAAGCTGCTCTGGTATAATAGAAAACACCTGGATTTGAAGCTGCTCAAACTGGGTCCATTTAGCTGTGTAATCTTGGGCCAGTCCCTTATCCCCTTTAGCTCCCTGAATTGTTTTGAGGAATAATATAAATAAGATAATTTTATCTGAAGTCTGATAAACCAGGATAAATTTGACTCTGTCACTTATAAGCTGTAGGGCCTTGGGGAGATTATCTGAGTCTTAGTTCTGTCAACTGTAAAAACCTAGACTTAAGGTATCAAGAAAAACTTCCCAAAGAATAAACCATTCTGAGTTGCTGAGTAGGAGGTAAGAAGGTGAAGAGTGGGAGCTAGATTGTTGGGCAAAGTAGAAAGGCAATCAACACAGAGGGATATATGAAGGCCAATACACAAAATATTGTGATCCTTCCACAGAATAAAAAGATCAATCTGAGTGACGAGTAGAGTGCTGAAAGAAACATAGAGAGTGACCAGAAATCAAGCCTTAATAAAAGAGCCAGCAGAGCAGGGGCGCAAGCCTGTAATCCCAGCACTTAGGGAGGCTGAGACAGGAGAATCTCGAGTTCAAAGCCAGCCTTAGCAATGGTGAGGTGCTAAGCAACTCAGTGAGACCCTGTCTCTACATAAAACACAAAATAGGGCTGGGGATGTGGCTCAGTGGTCAAGTGCCCCTGAGTTCAATCTCCAGTACCAAAAAAAAAAAGAGCCAGCAGCTAGATTATTCAGGCACTGTATCCTGCATATAAAGATCTTTATCCTGAAGGTGGTGGAGAGCCACTAAAGGACTTATATAGCTCAAAGTGGGAATATTAGCATCTGCTAAGCAATGTATTAGTCTATTCGTTAATTCATTCAACCAACATGCAAACAAAATGTGTTCTAAGTGCTGGAGAGGTCAGGTAGAATCTGGATAATAGCATCAAGTTTACTGATTTTCCATTTCAGATGGTTAGACTACCTCCTAATACATATGACCAAGCCTTAGTGTTCTAGTATGATGGGAGCTGGGGAGCCAAGCATATGCCATCTCAAAATGTGTGGACTTGGGATAGTGATTATTTTGCACTGAAACTGCTTTAGGACCTGCATCTTCAGAAAGGGCCTCTTGGCCTGTAGTTTCCCACATGCAGAAAGCCATAAAGATTCCTTCGTGTGGGACGTCCTTCACATACCAAGGCTGTGATCACCAGAGACTGGTCATTAGGGCTGCAGTGAACCTGAATAAACAAACTCTTTGAAGTAACCCTTATCTTCCACTAGTTTCTGCATCACCCCCCACCATATATCTCTTCATGACATCCCTAGAATTTACTACTCTAGTTCAGATATTCATTTATCATGTTATTCCTTCAAAAATTTATTGTTATTTGTCTAAAAAGTATACTAGAATTGTGCTTTGGTCATTTCTTTGAAGTCCAGTCTCTTTGAAGTTCTCTATAGAAAATTAATAAAAGCCTTTGCTTTTCTCTTGGTAAGCAGCTCTTGTATTAATTGGGTTGTTCCCAGATCCAGCCAAAGAACTCACACAAGAACTAAGGGAAGCTGGGCACAGTGGTACACATCTGTAATCCTAGCCACTCAGGAGGCTGAGGCAGGAGGATGACAAGTTGGAGGCCAGCTTCAGCAACGTAGCATGACCATGTCTTTTTTATTTTTTTATTATTTTTTATTTTTTATTTTTTTAAGACCGTGTCTTAAAAAACAAAAAGGGCTAGAGACAGAGCTCAGTGTTTACACCATCCCTGGGTTCAATCCCCAGTAGTAAAGCACCCCTAATTTCAGTCCCTAGTACTGGTGGGGGGGTCTAAGGGAGATAGAAGAATCTCTTCCTCTTCCCTACAGGGTCTGAATTTAGTGAATAGTGAATACAAACAGGAAGGATGGATAACAGAGAGGCAAATGAGGTAGAATTCCTAGAACCATTGTATGGTCCCCTTTTGGACATAAAGATGATCAGAAGAAATGTAGACAATCTTTGTGTTTCTGGCTGAGGTAACTGGTCGCCAAGATAGAGAAGAGAATAGAAGGAATAAGTTTAGAGGAACAATGATCAATTTGATTTTCGATTTATGGATGGACACAGCTGGACTTGGGCAGAACTGAATTCTCATCCCAGCTCCAACAATTTTAAGACATGGGACTTCAGGGGGGGTCACTTCACCTCTCTGAGCCAGTCAGTGCCCTTATCAGTAAAATGAGGATAATTGTAGCACCTACCTCATGAGGTCACTGTGAAGATAAATGGAATAGCAGTGGTAAACTCCCTGACACAAAGCAGGTGCTGACCTTGTGAATCCCCCCTCCCTTCTTTGCAGACTTCTTTATCTGTACACTTTACAAAACAAGGGACAAAAGTCTCTCACCTCCACTTGGAGTTTCTTTTGATAATTCTTGGTTTTGCAACCCCCTCCAGGCCATAGAACTGTATTCCCCATGTGTGAACTTCCTCTGGGACTTCTGGTGGTTCATTATATTATACTGCCTTTCTACAGGATTTGGCTTCTTGTTAATCAGTAGCCCCAAGAGATTTATTCTCCCCTCTCTGGAGTCATTAATCCTGGGAGGGTCTATGATAACTGTCTAGAGTTACCTAAAATAATTTAGGGCTTCCTTTAAGGAAGTGCATAGAAATAGCCAAACCCTTTGCATTTGACCACATTGTAGATTACTCTGTAGCCACAATTCATAAACATTTGTTGTTGTTGTTGCTGTGGTTTTTTGTTTGTCTGTTTGTTTGTTTTGGTACTGGGGATTGAACCCAGGGGTGCTCTACCTCCAACCTACATCCCCAGCTCTTTTTAAGACAGAATCTCACCAGCCTCAGCAATGGAGAGGCACTAAGCAACTCAGTGAGACCCTGTCTCTACATAAAACACAAAATAGGGCTGGGGATGTGGCTCAGTGGTCAAGTGCCCCTGAGTTCAATCTCCGGTACCAAAAAAAAAAAAAAACAACAAAAAAAAGACAGAGTCTCACTAAGTTGCTAGGCTGAAGTTAAACTTGTGATCCTCCTGTTTCAGCCTGCTGATCATAGTAATGTCAACATAGATAATAACAATAATATTACTGAATATTCATCAGAAATAGTATTTAATGACAGGCTATGTTCTACATGTATTTTGCATGCCCTTTCTTATGTAATTCTCATACAAATCAAATAAGTGAGAGTTGCTATCTAAAGTAGTGACAGAACTTTTGTGTGAATCAGGTTTTCTCATCTCGAAAATAGGAATAATGTTAGTATTTGTTCCACAGGGTTGTTATAAGTGCATAGTATATGGAAAAGAGCAATGCCAGTAAGTGCAATATCACTATTTGCTGCACCAAGGCCTCCTGGAATTAGGTCACATTTTAGGTGGCAAACACACATGCTGAGATACTTATGTCCAAACAACAGTATTCAAGCTGATGAGGCCTGAAATATTATGTTTATCTCTATTTTTACGGCCAGGTAGGTTAGTCAGTTGTTTTGCTTTTTGTGGTTTCTTTTGGGGGGGAGTTGGTACCGAGGATTGAAGTCAGGGGCACTCGACCACTGAGCCACATCCCCAGCCCTATTTTGTGTTTTATGTAGAGACAGGGTCTTACTGAGTTGCTTAGCACCTTGCCGTTGCTGAGGCTGGCTTTGAACTTGTGATTCTCCTGTCTCTGCCTCCCAAAAGGCTGGGATTACAGGTGTGCACCACAGCGTCTGCCTGGTTAGTCAGTTTTTTGTTGCTGCGACAAAATACCTGAGCAAATCAACTGAAAGGAGGAAAATTTATTTTGGCTCCCAGTTTCAGAGGTTTTAGTCTATGGTTGGCTGGCTCTACTGCTTTAGGCCTATGCTAAGGCAGAGCATCATGGTGGGAAGTGTGAGTCACAACAAAGCTACTCACTTCACAGCAGCCAGAAAACAGACACTGAGGGAGACAGGAAGGGGCTGGGGAAAAGTTACAGTCCCCAAGGGCATGGCCCAAAGGACTAATTCATTCCAAATAGGTTCTACCTCCTAGAGTTTTCACCACCTCCCAGTAGTCCAATCAACTATGAATCCATCAGTCAATTAACCCACTGACGAGGTCAGCATCTTCATGATCCAATCACTTCCCCAAAGCCCCACGTCTGAATATTGCTACACTGGAGATCAAGCCTTCAACATGTGAGCCTTTGGGGGACATTCCAGATGAAAACCATAACAACATATAAAATGAGGCATAGAGACATTGACCTATCCAAGATCCTATTGCTATTTAAGTCAGAGAGTGACCTGGCATTCAGGCCTCAGTCTATCTAGCTTTGAAACCCCAGCCGGGCTTTGTTTAGGCAGGCTTATGACTCCAGTGTGGTTGTTTTATGTGCAGTGAAACTTTTTGGTTTTACAGGACTTCATGATGTATTCTCTAGTCCTTAGCAGCCGGCCCTACACTGGTTACTCAATCCATACTTGTTGATAGATGGGCCAACAGACGTGGCCAGAGCAGCTCGCCTCCTGCCCTCCATCTAGGCTAAGAAGGTCAAGTGAAGGAGTTTCTAAATCAAGTCTTAATAATCATCCTGGAATCATAAGGTCCCAGCCTAGCCAATGTTGGCTGTCTCTTTGCCAGGGATATATTTGTCACTGCAGGGGGGCCATGCTGCCTGGCGAATGCTTTTGTTTAAACTGATTTTGCTCTGTCCCTCACATCCTAAGGTTTGTTGATTTGGGGAATACATTGAATTGAAAAAGAAAGAAAGTGCTTGTGCTGCATCTGGCCCCCGGCCAGGCTGAGCAGTGGGCCAAGTGTGGTTTGGGTGCTGCCCATCCCGCTCCTCTGGGGGCCCCTCGTCTTCTGCTGTCACCTGGCTGCCAGGCTGTCTTCCTGCTTGAGCTCAGAGGACAGGCCTGGCCTGCAGCCTTGCCCCTCCCGCCTCTCACCTGCCTCATCTCTTCCCATCCCCACAGCTGAAAGGAGGGGAGAACCAATCCCAAGAACTGAAGCACTGGGGGAGGAGACTAGGGAACTGGCTTTGGAGCCAGGTGGGTGGCGGTTGGGTGTTTGTTCATGCCTGCACTCGTGGGAATCATAGGGCATCCGGGTGCTGGGGAGGCTGAGCTGAGGCTCCCTACAGTGCAGCCAAGAGCTCTTCGCCAAAGGGCAAGATTCTTCTGAATTCTATAGTCATTTCACTCTTCTAAATGGCCAGTTACCCAGTATTTGCATCATTGTTTGACCTGTCACAAACACAAATACATTACACTCTTAGGAGCTTAGCTTTAATTTGTGCTTTAAGACAATGAAGTTGTCAACTGCAATTTAGAGAAGGAGACATTGTTCTAACTGACTGAGCTGAGTCCAATGTCTTGGGGTCAAAGGGTATGGCCTGAGGGGCAGAACCACCTGGGAGGTGGCTGGACTGGCCCGAGTCATTTCCTAAAAGGCTCTGAAGCCCCCCAGCCCAGCAGCAGAGAGTTAGCCTTTGTGATCCTAGGTGCCACTCAACAGCTTTGAGCCAGACTGTCAGAACAGGAAGAACATTTGGTTAGACCAGTTCTACTGCTGAGAGATCCACACTTCAGAGTTCATTTGCACCCCAGGAAGTAGTGCAGACTTGGCCCCTGGGAAGATCTGCAAGCTCAGGAAGAATAGAAGGTTACAGGCATCATGAAGGCACTTCTCTGGAGATTGTGGATATATAGCTTGTCTGATTCTAAACACAGCTGCGGTGCAAAGGCTTCAATTATTTCTCCCACAGAATCTTATTCCAGTTTCTTTTTCTTCATTCCCACTCTTCCTCATTCCTCATTTCCTTCTCTTCTGGGTCCAAGGTGTGGGGCCAGAAAGGGGAGGTCTGTCAGGCCCTGGAAGCACTTAGGCATGGCGCCTCACTACTAATCACTGGGCTTAGCTGTCTCAAACAAGAGGTCTTTTGTCCTCTGAGATTCCTTCTATGATGACGAAATTCACCTTTCAACAGACTTAAACAAAGACAAAAGTTCTCTAGAACTTTCACAGTCAGAACATTTTAAATGATAGAAAGAGCTCTGTAACAAAGCTCTGTCAATTGCCTTTAAAGCTATGAGATACCATTTCCTGACCTAACTATATTCCAGGAATTTCCACTTATCTTTTTTCATATGATCATTAGTTAAGTTTGGGAGATAGGTGTGATTATGCCCCTCATTCATTCAGCACTCATTTAACAAGTGCTTGTGAACCCTTACTGCCCAATATGGAGAGATAACTAGGAAATAGCACCCATCCTCCAAGAGCTCACAGGCTAGTGAAAGAATCAGACATACAAAAGGTGGTCTGAGGTGTAGCTCCGCAGGAGAGCACTTATCTAGCTTGTGTGAGGCCCTGGGTTCCATTCCCAGCACCACACACACACCAAAAAAAACAGAACTAAACTAAACTAAAAATGGTGCTTACATTACAATGTGAAGAACAACCCAAAAAAGCAGGAAGAATACCTTTCCTAGCACAATGGAAGAGAGGCACCTGACTCAAATTGAAGTGTGTGTGTGAAGGGGGTGGTCAGGAAGGATTTTGTGAGGGAGGTGAAGTCTGATCTCAGTCCTAAATGACTAGTACTTATTATTTAGGTATGTATTGGGGAGTTGGGAGGATGAGGGGAGCAGAGTCAAAGGATGATCCAGAAAAAGGGAGAAGCAGGGATAGGCCTGTGGAGTAGTCTGATTGGGTCTTAAAATTGAAGATGTCAGATGGTGTTCAGAGTGGCGAGAGACTGAGAGCTGAGACAAGAAAGAATACAGGAACCAAGTCATAAAAGGGCTTTTTTAAATGAAGAAATTAAAGTTCAGCAAGGACAAATATGAGCCCAAGATCATACAATTGCAAGTAGGTTCTTTTTTTGGGGGGGTAGGGTTCTGGTAAAGCATCCAGGTGTGCTTTACCACTGAGATACAACCCCAGTGATTTTCAATTTTAATTTTAAGACAGGGTCTTGCTGAGTTGCTTAGGGCCTTACTAAGTTGCTGAGGCTGGCTTTGAACTTGCGATCCTCCTGCCTCAGATTCCCAAGCTGCTGAGATTACAGGTATGCACCACTGCACCCCACTGCAAGTAGGTTTTTTAAAAAATATTTTTAGTTATACATGGACACAATGTCTTTAGTTTTGTTTTTATTATTTTTATGTGGTGCTGAGGATCGAACCCAGTACCTCACACATGTGAGGCAAGCGCTCTACCACTGAGCCACAATCCCAGCCCCTGCAAGTAGGTTTTTGAGTCAGAAACTAAAAGTAAATATGCTGACTCCAGAGCCCAACTCTCTCCCAGCCAGCAGTCTCCTGAATTCTGAATAACCAGTTTGGGGATCAGAAAATGCTTTCACTGTTTTATAAAGCAAGGACAATCACAGTCATGAATTTTTTCCACAATTTGTATCTCAGTATTTAATGAAAAATATTCACAAAAGTTAAACATTTTAATATTTAGTTGTAAGACTCAAACAAAAACAAGACAATCAACAATGCACCCTAAATAAGCTAGGGAAATTCAATTTCTGGAAAAATGTATCCTAAGGTTATGTTATAAAGATGGATGTATTCCGGATACATCCATCTTTATAATGCGACATGGGGGAGGTGGGGGGCAGGAAAGGGGAATGGGTATAGTAAAGATGGTTGATAAAAATATATAT
>CM053417.1:18856562-18990386 GCA_028644305.1 Xerus rutilus
TATGAAGAATGTAATCTGCTTATAATTTTGTGCAAAGTTAGAAAAATTATGATTGTAACAATTTTTTTCTATTTGCCTCAACAAATGTTTTCAGTGAATAGTGTGTACAGCTTCTGATAATTTGTTTTTTTCTGTTATGTTTGCCAACATGTATTAAAATGCAACTTTTGGGAAAAAAAATAAAATAATTTAAAAAAAATAAAAATAAAAATAAAGATGGATGTACATCTTTGTGTGCTAAGGTGTTCACCTTAGTGTTGTTTGCAATGGCTAAAAGAAGAAAACAACAAGGTGACAATCGAGTACGGTGACTAATGATATTCATAATATAATAATAAGTTTCTAAAAAGTTGATCACCAAAGAGTATTATGTCACATGTGATATAGGGTCTTGCAAATTTGCTGAGGCTGACCTTGAACTTGTGATCCCCCTGCCTCAGCTTCCCAAGCTGCAGGTATTATAGGTGTGTGCCACCACATCCAGATGGCTATCTCTTAATGGATGAGATTATGAGCACATTATTTCTTCTTCCTGCTATTCTGTTTATTTTCTCTTGATTTTTTAATGAGCATATATTCTTTTGGAATGCAACCAACAACAACAACAAAATAATAAAAGAGACTTCATTTTTTAAAACTGTCCTAATGATAAATATGCAAAGTAATGCATATGTTAATTAGCTCAATTTAGCCATTCCACAATGTATACATATTTTAAAATGTTGTGTTGTACATGATAAATATGTATAATTTTTATTTGTTCATTAAAAAAAATACTAGGGCTGGAATGTAGCATAGTGGTAGAGCACTTGCCTAGTATGTACAAGACTGGGTTTTATCCCCAGCACTGCAAAAAAAAAGTAAATAAAAACTAGAAAGCACATTACATACAACCAGAAGAATAAGAAGTTATACTCCATTTACATATGATGTGTTAAAATGCATTTTACTGTCATATATAACTAATTAGAACAAATTAAAAAACCCACGAAGTAATTGCTATGTAAATCCATTTCCTGCATAAACAACCAAAATAGAAAGTTCTCTCAAAATGTCAGAACCCGAGTTCCCAAAGTGCTTACAGTCACATTACATGATATGCAGAGGTTCCAGTCACATGTCTCCAAATATCAACCCCATTGCCCACTAGTCCACACTAACCACTCAATTCCTTTCCAAACTAAATAGTAATGATAATAGCTAATATATGGCAAAAGAATGTTCATCATGTGCCAGGCACTAGTTCATTGAAATCCTCAATGAAATCAGTCCTATCAATACTTCATTGACAGATATGCAACTGGGAAGAGATGATGTAACTTACTCAAAGTTGCAGGCTAATAAGTGATAGAGATGGGATTTGAATGGGGCAGTCTGGCTTCAAAGCCCACGCACCTCATCTTTCTGCCCACTCTTTAAGGATTGTCCTTCTAGAGCCGCTGTGTTGAAGTTGTCTCAGTATCTCACATCTTAAACAGCTCTCATGTGTTGTGGGAATGGTGATGCTGAACATACTTAGCAGTTGGCAAGGAAAAGTGACTTGAGGCAGCAGAGCCCGCCAGAGGCATTAGAGAGATTTCATGGTACAGATGGACAATGAGGAGAAATGGCTCAGAGAAATGGACAAGGTTTAAAAGGTATATGGAAGCCAGGCATGCTGGCTCAAGCCTACAATCCCATTGGCTCAGGAGGCTAAGGCAGGAGAATCACAAGTTCAAAGCCAGCCTTAGCATCTTAGTGAGGCCCTAAGCAACTCAGCGAGTCCCTGTCTCTAAATAAAATATAAAAAAGGGCTGAGGATGTGGCTCAGTGGTGAAGCACCCCTGAGTTCAACCCCTGGTACCAAAATTTAAAAAAAGCATGTGGAATCTGAGAATTACATGAGACCAAAAGAAAGGTAATTCTTTGGAGCTCAATGGCTAGGATTGAGTCCAAAAGGGCATAGTAAGTTCTATTAATTCTGGGAAGGCAACGTGTGTCTCTTGAATAGTTACTGCTTAACCTGAAACATGGTAAATGCTCAATAAATATCTGTTGAATCAATGAAATAATGATTCCTGTTCTCGCTCTCTGCTGCCAGGCAGCTAATTTCTGCTCCATTGAGTTAGCTGCTAAAATGTCAGTTTGCTGATAAAACATGCTAGGAAGTAAAGTCTTTAAGTCAGGAGGGATGTAGCACAAACATTTCATGTATTATAGTAACAATTTTTCTCTCAAACACCCTTGTACATATGTAAAACTATGTGGTCACAGTAAACTCTCACTGACTATTTGAAATGGAGTTGCCAGAAAAGAGAAATGCCCTGTCTCAAGCCCTCCCAAAGAACAGCACATGAGAGGTCTTCTGTACTCCTTAGGCTTCCCAAGTCTTTCTGTGCATGCCATTGTGAACATGTTTGTTCATTTCTGCACTTGGAAGAATGTGGATTAGAGCCTCCTAAATTGGAAAAAGCAAATGTCAAATTCAACATTCAGAAGAGAGGAATATCCTTGGTTTTGATTTATAAATAGCAATGAGTCAGCTTAACCAGATCCTTCTGCACAAATAATTCCACTTAAGCACTTAAAGGAGAAAGGTGTTGGAAAAAAGCTTACATTGGACGAGTACAACTAATTTTAAGACACAAAGGTTAGTATTTCTTAGGACTCACTTTCCCACTGAAGATTATTAATATGTTAAAAATCCTAGAGGCTGGGGTTGTGGCTCAGTGGTGGAGCACTTGCCTAGCATGTGTAAGGCACTGGGTTCGATTCTCAACACCACATATAAATAAATAAAAAATAAAGATCAGTCAACAACTAAAAAAAAACTAAAAAAAATCCTGCTACTATCCCCATCTCAGGTTCTCCGCAATTTTTAATTTTGCAAGCTAAACCATATTTTCTCTTCCCTTCTTATATCTTAAACATTTAACTGTGTAGTGTTTAAAGGAAATATATGAATTTAAAATGTTCTGTAAAGTAGGTGCTGTGGCATATACCTTTAATCCCAGTGATTCAGGAGCTGAGGCAGGAGAATCACAACCTCAGCAATTTAGTGAGGCCCTGTCTCAAACTAAAAAATGAAAATGGTTGGGGCTGTAGCTCACTGGTAGAGTACCCTTGGGTTCAATCCCACTACTTCAAAATAATAATAATAATAATAATAATAATAATAATAATAACAATGAATAATGAATAAAAAAGACTAGGGAGATAGCTAAGTGGTTGAGCAACTGTTGAGCATGCATGAGGTCCTGGGTTCCATCCCTGGCACTTTCTCTCTCTCTCTCTCTCTCTCTCTCTCTCTCTCTCTCTCCTGCGCTTGGCTATGCTTGCACCTGGGAACAACTAAAGAATCACAGTTGTTTTGCATTCTGTTATACACCCTAACAACAGAGTCACCATATTGAAATAGTCAGGAGGACAGAAGATGGCAGAGGTCCCCAAATCTGAGGCCAGCCCCAGAACAAGTCAGACCAAGAAGAATATGCAAACAGGTCCAGGATTTAAATTATACTATTGAGCCACATGTTCAGCAAATCTATACGAAGCACTTACTGTTTACACACCATTTGTGGCAATCAGTCAAAAGTAGAGCAAAGCTAAGTGGAGTCTAACTGGCTATCATAGTAGGTCCAGTCAGTAATGAGCAGAGACCTACGTGAAGAGACTAGGTGAACAAGGGGTCAAGACCTTAGGCAGATGTCTAGGGAGGAAAAGAGGAGTGAAATAATAGGTCCTAAGCAACTGCCGTTAACTGTGCAACTTGGCAATAAGCCAAGTTGATACTGTGGCAGGGGCCCCAGAGCAGAAGACTGGTCCCTCAGTGTGGTCCACACATGTCAACAAGCAAACACGCCTGGCTGACATGAGGACGTTTAAAGTGTTAGAGGAGGAAACACTTGGTACATGGAGATTAGCGTGTTCACACAACCTCTCAATGTGCTAATCAGAAACCCTTAGAGATTGCTTTTTGTTTTTAAATTTTTCATATCTGGTTTCAATAAATGATATAACCTACTTCAGGGGATTATTGGGGATTGAACTCAGGGGTACTCGCCCACTGAACCACACCCCAGCCCTATTTTGTGTTTTATGTAGAGACAGGGTGTCACTGAGTTGCTTAGTGCCTTGCTGTTGCTAAGGCTGGCTTTGAACCTGCAATCCTCCTGTCTCAGCCTCCCAAGGCGCTGGGATTACAGGTGGGCACCCCCCCCCAGCATGATATAACCTATTTATAAATACATTAGAATATTCTGGAGGCAAATAGAAAAAAATAAAAATTCAACTATGATCTCATCGCCTTGATTTAAACATTTTTTGTGTATACTTTATATATTGAAATATTACTTTCTACTTTCTTCTGAATCTCTAAACTCCACATGCACTTCCCCATTCCACTTAGTTTGCAAAGGTTTCCTGGATATGTTCAAAAAGACTTTCTGTTCAATTGATGCTTATTCTCTACAGTAACTCTAATATGCTAGATTTCATGGCCTCATATGAAGATTTTTTATTTTTATTTGGTACTGAGGATTGAACCCAGGGGTGCTTAACAACTGAGCAACATCCCCAGCCCTTTTTATTTTTTATTTTGACACAGGGTCCCACTGAGTTCTATAAGGTCTCATTAAGTTGCTGAATCTGGCCTTGAACTTGGGATCCTCCTGCCTCAGCCTCCTGAGTTGCTGAAATTGCAGGCAAGCACCACCACGCTGAGTCTAAGTAGATATTTAAAAAGGCATTATTCCTTAGAGACTTCTTTATAGAGATTTGGGGAAATGCACAACCTGCCACAACATAGTGGATCTCCACCTGCTCACAGCCTGGATGGGCAACACAGTGAATGCTCTTTGTAAATGGAGCAAAGCTGACTGGAGGAAAGAAGAGACAGGAACTAGGAGCAAGTGAGGAAAGGGAGACCAAAAGAGGAGGAGAGATATTGGAGTAATAAGCAAAAGGAGAAAATCAAAATAACAGAATTTAAGTGTTGGGCAAGCAGTGTAGCTCAATGGTAGAGTGTGTTATTAGCAAGTGCCTGGGTCCCATCCCCAGTACCACACAAAATATTTAGGTATTTCTTTCTTTCCTATCCTTCATATATCTAGATATTAGTTTTTCCTTTATAATTAAGGACAGCCTGGTGTATGAAATGAGCTGATTACTGGAGAGCAGAACACCTGGGTTCCATTCCCAGGTTTGCTATTCATCTGCTGATAGAACCCAGGCAAGTCACTTTCCTGCTCTGGATCTTGACCACCACACTTACAAAATGAGGGCTTTGAAATATGTGATTTCTAATGGTGTCTGTTGTGTCTTGGGTGTCTCATATTGCTAGATATATACAGAATCGATTTCAAGTATAAAAAAATTCCATCTACCATTTATAATCCCGTTGTGCCTTATGCACAACACATGGATTTAGTGCTAAAGCATTACGTGGAACAAACAATTATAATTGTTTTAATTACCTAGAGTAGCTAGTAATTTCGACAAGACTTGAGAACACTGTCTTGAGAATGCTGTTATTACACTGTCACTGCAACAGTTTTTCCAGTATAAGCATGATAATTTCACTGTCCCAGGAGTGGGGGCAAGATTGCTATTAGGATGGTAATATTGTGGAGGTTTTCTTTTCTTTCTTTTTTCTTATTCCCTTAGTTTAAAGGGTAATTCTTTTTTTTTTTTGTACTGAGCATTGAATTCAGGGGCATTTAACCACTGAGCCACATCCCCAGCCCTTTTCATATTTTATTTAGAGACAGGGTCTCACTAAGTTGCTGAGGGCCTACCTAAATTGGTGAGACTGGCTTTTGAACTCCCAATCCTCCTGCCTCAGCCTCCCAGACCACTGGGATTGCAGGCATGCACCACTGCTAGAGCTCCATCTTAACTGCTACTAGCTGGTAATTAGGTTCTTGAGGCTCTTAGCAACTTTTTTATTTTTTAATTTTTTTTTAGATGTTGATGGACCTTTATTTTTTTCATTTATTTATATGTGGTGCTGAGAACCGAACCCAGTGCCTCACATATGCTAGGCAAATGCTCTACCACTGAGCTACAACCCCAGCTCTCTCAGCAACTTTTTTAAAAATATATTTTTAGTTGTAGATGGACACAATACCTTTTATTTTATTTTATTTATTTATTTTTATGTGATGCTGAAGATTGAACCCACTGCCTCACACTTGCTAGGCAAGCCCTCTACCTCTGAGCCACACAACCTCAGCCCCTTTCAGCAACTTCTTTAAAACCAGAAGTTGAACCCCCAATGGGTTACAGTCTGGCCAACAAAGTTCGTCTGCCCTGACCTAAAAGAACTCCCTTTCCTAGTTCCCCAGCACACACTTTCAAATTCTGTTCAGTGTGTTTCTTAGAAAACTGGTTGCATCCAACTATATTGGTAATTGTAATGTGTAAGATGTATGCTTTTTTGGTAATGTCAGAATATTTGCATTTTTAATGAAAACAATCTTTTTTAAAGAGTTTTTTTTTTAAAGAAGCTGCCCAAGCTGGTGTGGTGGTGCACATCTGTAATCTCAGCTAGTAAAGAGGCAGAGGCAGGAGGATTGCAAGTGGAAGGTGCTAGCTTTAGCAATTTAGCAACACCCTGTCTCAAAACAAAAATTAAAAATGACTGGGGCTGTCGCTCAGTCTTCAAGGACCCTGGGTTCAATAGTAAATACCGGGAAAAAAAAAGTTGTCCCAGAGTTTAATCCTCAAAAGGTTTCTGGATTCCTAGAGGTAGCCTGTGCACGATAAGGAAGAAGAAACGCTTGCTTTTGGGGGAGGGGTGTCCAAGCGCTTTGAAAATGAAGTACACACCTACCTACCTATTGCTGTTTATAAACAGTTGGATTGAAGTGAAGGTACAGAGATCAAGATGCAGAACCAGATTTCACTACATGTGTGACAGTAAATCAGCATCTTCAAAAGGATGCTTAGCCTGAAAATGTACCAAATGGAACCAAAATGCAGAAATATGTGCAGATTCCCTGTTCTACTTAGCACAAGTCTGATCCTCTACTTAAGAGTGCTCTGCTTGATTGTGGGTTCCAAAATGCAGTTTGAAATTTGGGATTTGAAGAGTCAAAAGAGAGATGGAAATTAGAGAAAAAGTAACCAGAAGGAACTAGTCCACCATGGCCTCCACAGAGATGCTGGGTGTCAACAGTTTGTATTATGGATAAAACTGTTTCCCAATTAGTGCCATGGGTGATTGGAGTAAGTTGCAAAAGAGAAAACCATGAAGAAGCTCTGAGAGTCACCACAAAAGACCAGAAAGAGAATGCCAGGTGGATGACTTTAAAAGGAAGTAGTTGGCACCTCAGAGGTGGGATGTCAAAAGAATATCTGATCAGTTTAAACCAGCAGAAGGCTTTAGATATGACAAACCATGATTTTCTTTTCCAGTCTGTGCAGAGTAGAGAGTGTCAATGAGGGGCTCAAATACATGCATGGATCAGTGAAGAATGTTCCAGCAACCCTGCTTGCAGACAGGTCAGTGTGGGAGGAATTCAATAATGAGGTGTGGGTAAGAGTAAGGGAAGCAAGATGCCTGGTTAGTCCCTTGCTGTACGTGTAGTTGGTGGGACAACTGGTAAAGCAGCAAATAGCAGAGATGAGCAAAGTAGTGCATAAAGTGAATAAAAGACTGCAAAATGTAACATAAGTGAGGTCGTAGTGTATGCAAACCCTTACATTGGCAGAAGGAAAAAGGACAGCAAGCTCCCAAGGCCTATAAAGAGAATACCAGGAGCTGGGGGCCATGGCACATGCCTGTACTGAGGCAGGAGGATCAGAGTGCAAAGCCAGCCTCAGCAATTTAGCCAGGCCCTAAGCAACTCAGTGATATCCTAAATAAAATATTTTTTAAAAGTGCTGGGGTTGTGGCTCAGTGGTTAAGCACCTCTGGGTTCAATCCCTGGTTCCAAAAGGGAGAGTGAAAGGGGAGAGAACGAGTAACAGGAATCTCCAGGACTCTCCCTCTTTCTCCTTAAGTTCTATTGCACCCACAACGAAGACACATGTCACACCTTACCTTTTCCTATATTCACTACTACGGCCTTAATTCAGGCTACCATCTTCTCTCATATGAACTGCGGTGGCGGCCTCAGATTTTCTGTTACCTTTTTCTCTTCTCTTTGACCCATCCCTTATACCCTTGTTTCTCAAAGTACAGTCCACAGACCAGCAGCATCTATCTCACCTAGGAGCCTCATCAGTTGTCCAAATGCATGTTCTCAGGCCCTGCACACAGCTATTGAATCGGATCTGCACTTTCTCTTTTGAGAAGCTGTGCCCTAACTATTTCCAGGCTAATATTTCTAAAACACAGCTCTCGACTATGTCAGTTCCCTGCTTAAAACCATTTAGCTACCCTATCCCTACCTTGCCTACCATCTTTGTTGCACGTGGTCCTCAAAAGGTATGTATGGTTTCTGCCCACATTCTCAGCTACTTTATCTCATTTTCTCCTTTAGCAACACCAAAATGCTTGCAGGTTCATTGTCCACACCAAGTTTCCTAACATCTTCTGCCACTGATACCCTTCTTTCCCTCCTCTCATTTGGTTACCTCCAACTCTTGCTTCATGCCTGGTTAGGTGTCTCCTCTTTTAGGAATCCATTACCCATCTTTTTTGGGTTTGGTGCCTGTTGAATGCAATCCCATAATGCGTCCTGCCTATAAGCCACCACAAAGGCACTTGGTCCCAACTGCTGTGATTAACTATTGATGTGCCTGCTTTGCCTGCCCGCCTATGTGCTAATGCCTGTGTCTTGCTCACTGCAGTCTCCCTGGAGACTAGGAGAGAACTCAGCACAGAGCAGGTGCTCAGTGTGTTGAACTAAAAAGATGGTCAAAAGGGTCACAAAGGGGTAAAGGCAGATGCAGAAGGACAAAGACAAGTTTGTCAAAATTAAGCTGAGTTTTGGCAGATGAGAACCATATCAGGAAAACAAAAGAACTCAAAAACAAGAATAAGGAATGAGAAAAATTCATGCTAAAGGAAAAGGTGAAGGATTGGCTTTTAAAATGTTGCTGTTGCCAGGTGTGGTAGTGCACACTTGTAATCCCAGTGACTCGGGAGGCTGAGGCAGAAGGATCTCAAGTTCAAATCCAGCCTCATCAACTTAGTGAGGCCCTGAGGAGCTCAGCAAGACCCTGTCTCTAATAAAATATTTTTAAAAGGGCTGGGATGTGGCTCGGTGGTTAAGCACCCCTGGGTTCAGTCCCTGGTACCAAAATAAAATTTTTAAAAAACTATCCAGGTTTGGTTGATAAATTATATGGTAATGCTACAAATAGTCAATGGTTATTGAGTTCTTCCTTTGGGCCAGACACCATGTAAAGTACCTTACATGAATATTCTCATTAGGTACTCACTATGAATCCTTTTTGAAGCTAAGTACAATTCACACAGCAGAAACTTCATCCCTTTGAAGTGTACAACTATATGGTTTTTTATATATTCACTATGTTGTGCATTAAATTCCAGAATATTTTCATCACTTCAAAAAGAAACCCTATACTAATCAGCAGTCACTCCTTATTTCCATCCCTCTCCCCAGACTCTGGCAGGCATTAATTTGCTTTCTGTCTATATGAATGTTCCTATTATAAATATTTTACATAAATGGCATCATACCATATGTGACCATTTGTGTCTGGCTTCCTACCATTCTATTTTATAATTGAGGAAGCTGAGTCTCATAGAGATGAAGTAACCTGCCCAAGATCATCTCCCTAGTGGGTAGAGGAGTTAGAGCTAGTCTCAGGTGTGTCTGGCTCCAGAACCCACATTCTTAGCCACCATGATGTGTTGCTTCTTCCTACTTATTTCAGGTGTTCGGCACATTCTTGGAACTCCTCTTTGACCTTTCCAGAATGCATCACAAGTCTTCATTATTTGAGAGTAGATTTAATGTTTAGGAAAAACAAAAATGGTAAGGAATGGTAACTAAAGTGCCATGGACTGAATTGGCTTCTCTCCAAATTTGTGTGTTGATGCTCTCACTCACAATGTGACTGTATTTAGAGCTAGGGCTTTTAGAAGTAATTAAAGTTGCCAGTACAGTGGTGGATGCCTATAATGCCAAGTACACGGGAGACTGAGGCAGGAGGATTGCAAGTTTGAGGCCAGCCTCAGAAACTTAGTAAGACCCTATTTCAAATGAATTAAAAGGGCATGGTGGCACACACCTGTAATCCTCACAACTTGGGAGACTGAGGCAGGAGGATCACAAGTTCAAAGCCAGCTTCACCAACTTATCAAGTCCCTGTCTCAAAATAAAATATGAGAAGGACTGGGGATGTTGCTCAGTGGTTAAGGTCCTCTGAGTTCAATCCCCAGTAATGAAAAAAAGTAATTAAGATTAAGTGAGATCATAAGGGTAGGGTCCTTATTAAATAGGATGGGTGGTCTTACAAGAAGAGAAAGAGATCTCTCTGTGTTCTTTCTGCCCCCCATCCCATGTAAGAACAAAATGAGAAGGCAGTCAACCGCAAGCCAAGAAGAAAGTCCTTACCAGAACCTGACAAGGCTAGCACCTTTGTTCCACATTTCTAGCCTTTAGAACTGTGAGCAAATAAATTTCTATTATTTGAGTTGCCCAGTCTATGATATATTGTGATGGCAGCCTGAAATGAGCAAGACAGTCATATTTGAGATTAAAAATGAGTTAGAACCATAAAGGAGGATGAATGATTAGCATTTGTAATGTTAAGAACAATTTTGTAAGGGGAGCATAAATATTCTGAATGTCAGGATCAACATTAGGAATAGAGGATCATCTGTAAGACACTTCATATGATGTTATGCTTTTAACTGTTATAGAATCCATTGCATTTCTCTAGAAAATATAATAAACACAAGGAAAAAGTAAAAATAACCTATTCTACTAGTGCTAATAATTTGCTATATTTTATTCCAATTTATCCTTTTTGAAATCTTTATTGGCCCGGGTGCTGTGGTGCATGCCTGTGTTCCTAGCAACTCAGGAGGCTGAGGCACAAGGATCACAGGTTCAAAGCCAGCCTTAGCAACTTAATGAGACTCTGTCTCTAAATTTAAAAAATATAACAAGGGCTGGGGATGTGGCTCAATCATTAAGTGTCCCTGGTTTCAATCCCTGGTACCATAAAATAAAAAATAAAAAATGAATCTTTATTATACAGTTTGAATTTATAAAATTATGCAATCAGTATACATATATATTAGAATCTCTTTTTTCTAATGTTGTACAAGGTGATTGTTGACCAGTTGATTGATAAAAATTTGCTACAGCAGAAACTCATAAGTCGTATACATATGTATGTGAATACCCTAAATTATTTATTTTAACATAAAACATATATATTTACATTCATATACACCATCAGTGATTTCCCATACCGGTTCATTTAATGTAGAAACAGAATGTAGATGCTTGGGAATCCTTTCAGATTTTGATATACTTTCTCTTCCAATCTTTTACTGCTATCATAGCCAAAACTATTTGACAGCAGCACAGTTTTGCAGATTCCCCCAACTGAGTCTTACAAAAAGATCAATTTAATTTTCATAGAAACAACTCTTGCTTCCACAGCTCATAATAATTTTTGATATACATATGTTAACTTAATTACAATTAAATAACAAGTAGTACTGTAAAACAAATGTTCAAGAAAATTACTACTAGACAGCATGGGACTCAGTTGGTGGATTTCAAAGTACACAATCATACTAGTGTAGTGTAATGCCCATGGGCATATGCCAATATTTTTTCCATTATTTAGTTATCTAAATTTCTTGTTGTTGTTGTTGTTATTATTATTATTATTATTAGTGTGTGTGTGTTGTGTGTTACTATTGATGAAACCCAAGGGCACTCTAAACCCCCAGCATTTTTAATTTTTTATTTTGAGATAGGGTCTCACTAAGTTGCAGAGGTTGGCTTCGAGCTTGAGATCCTCCTGCCCCAGCCTCCTGAGTTGCTGGAATTACAGTAGTGTGCCACTGTACCCGACTCTACCAATGTTTTGAAGTAGAAATGGAAAGCATTTTCTGAATCATTAAGTGGAAATTGATTTAGACGTTTTCTACTGTCCTTGTTTATTAAAAAAAAATCCAGACATGCACAGAGCAAAAAGTTAGTCCCCTCATCCTCTCTTCAATAATCATGCCATTAACTGCTAAACCTCATTTCATACCCATTTCATTGCATTCATCTATACATGTGCCCAGCTTAACATCATATGATGTGCTAGGCACTGGAATAAGACCTTGAGGTGAATTATCTTCTTTAATCCTCACGATAAACCCACGAACCCATGAGATAATACCACCATTATCTCCATTTCATAGATGAGTAAACTCAGGCTCAGAAAAATTGAGTAATTTTCCCAAGGTCACATAATGACAAACCGTTCTTCCTCCTGAGAGGATTACCATACTAACATACTTGAATCAAGTTAAATATTTGGGTCCATTTATCTATTTATTCAGTAAACATTTATTGAATGTCCACTCTTTGCCAGGCACTGTGCTTAATTGCCAGGTATTCAAACACATTTTTTTTTCTTTTGCGGTACTGGGGGTTAAACCTGGGGCACTCTGCCACTGAGCTACCTCTCCAGTCTTTTTTATTATTGTTTTAAATTTACAGACAGGATCTCAGTAAGTTGCTAAGGCTGACCTCAAACTAGTGATCCATCTGCCTCACCTTCCCTCCCAAGTATCTGGGATGCACTCCCACACCTAGGTAAACACAGGATTTTTGTATTTAGGTACCTGGAAATGGTAGATCACTCTGGGAGTTACACAATTTGCCCCAATTCATTCAGTTAGAAATTGAGTAGAGCAAGATTACAATCCAGGTCTATTTTAACAAATTGTTATATGCAGCTGGAGATATATAGAAAGTTGCGTAGATTGGGTTTTTAAAAAATATTTTAAAGTGTTGATGGACCTTTATTTTATTCATTTATTTATATGTGGTGCTGAGAATCGAACCTAGTGCCTCACACATGCTAGGCAAGCACGCTACCACTGAGCCACAACCCCAGTCCCTGTAGATTGGTATTTGAACTAGCCATTTTAAATACTGTTTCCATGAGAAGATGAGTTGCCATTGCTGTTGTTTGGTACTAGGGATTGAACTCAGGAGCACTTTACCACTGAGCTACATCCCCAGCTAATTTTATATTATTTATTTAATTTTTAAAAATATATATATATATATATTTTTTAGTTGTTTAGGGACCTTTATTTTATTTATTCCTATATGGTGCTGAGAATCAAACCCCCAGTCTCATGCATGCTAGGCAAGTGCTCTACCACTGAGCTACAACTCCAGCCCAATTTTTTAAATATTTTATTTATTTTTATGTGGTGCTAAGGATCGAACTCAGTGCCTCATGCATGCATGCGAGGCAAGCGCTCTACCACTGAGCCACAATCCCAGCCCCATCCAGCCCAATTTTATTTTTTATTTTGAGACAGGGCCTCAGTAAGTCACCGAGGCTGGCCTCAAACTTGCATTCCTCCTGCCTCGGCCTCCTGAGTAACTGGGATTACAGATGTGCACCACTGCACGGGGTGAGGAAATGAGTTTGGAACTCCCAGAGATCAATGTCCAATGATTATGACCCAGTAAATTAAACATTCAAAAAAAATTTTTTTCTTTAGTTGTAGATGGACATAATACTTTTATTTTATTTATTTTTATGTGGTTTGAACCCAGTGTTTCACATAGCTGTGATATAACACTGAGCCACAACCCCACCCCATAAATTAGACATTATAAATAAAAATTCACATATATGTTTGTGTGTATGTGTGTATGTATATTTATTTATTTTATACTACTCTACTGTATATTTATTAATTTTACAGTACTCTAAGGTACATGATGGCAAGACAGGATTCCAGTTTGGAATTCTAGTTTCTTGAGAAGGATTAAATGGTAGTACAGAATTTCGATCCACTAAGGAGCTTGATTAGAATGTTGAAATGTGCCAACTTAAACAAGAGCAAGAAATTGTGCAATCAGAAGTCCAGAAAAGAGAAAATAGGAAAGTCATATATAAGGAAATATCATGACAAAGATCATCATAACAAAAGTGGAGGAATGGGATCATAATGGTAGAAAAAATTAAAAGTTACGTGTTGAGACAGAACCAAGATTGTACCTATTATGCAACACATTCCAGGAGGCTGGCCAATTTGAATGTACACTATGGAGGGCTGAAGGGAAATGCCCAGGATGGAGATGGGGGTGGAGGGTGCAAGCCACGTGAGTGTCTAACCTCCAAGTGCGTAAATGCCAAAGGCTTTTAGAGCCATTTGGCAACTTTCACAGGGATGGACGAATCAGGGGATTATTCTTATAAACATGGTATGGGATCTTACCAAAGGGAGCAGAAAGCCTTGATCTGAAACCTTAAAAGGATGGCTATACAGCTTCAGCAACAGCGAGGTGCTAAGCAGTGAGACTCTGTCTCTACATAAAACACAAAATAGGGCTGGGGATGTGGCTCGGAGGTCGAGTGCCCCTGAGTTCAATCTCCAGTACCAAAAAAAAAAAAAGATGGCTATATATTCTTTGTGACTACAGAAACATTTAAATATACAAACACATGGAATGTGGCAGCGTTGATAGGGAGGATTAAGGGCCCTGATGGAAAATAAGAATAAAAATGAAGAGGAAAAAGGAAAATCTTGAGCGTCTTAAATTATTTGCAAAGAAACTGGAGTCTGTGACGGAATTTGGTCCTCGTGACTGAAATGTTTCTTTGGTGTTGGAAAAAGGATTGCTGTCATCCCTCTCTCTTTAGAAATTCCTTTTTTTTTTTCATAATAAAAATCCCGTGGCAGCTCCTTGTCTGGAGGACTTTAAAAATAGGAGCGATTTCATCTGTCTGGAATGGTCTGTGTCAGCACTTGCCCTAGGCAAGGTTGCTACATAGGCGAAAACACCCCGCCCCCTTCCCCCTACCAGGCACCCTCATCCCGAGCCCCCCACGCCCTTGGCACCCCCCACCTCAGGGCTGACTCTGTTTTCCTGGCCCGTAGCTCCCTTGTGAACTCCCACATCAAATCAACCCCCTTTCCTCAGTACAGCAGCTGTCTCTCTCTTCAGGTGCTAGGGATGCAATAGGTTTCACCCTTTGTGGCCTATTTGCATTTAAAAATAGGATCCTGGTTAACCCAAATGAATCTTGAGTTGGTGGAGCTCTGGGCTGTGTAACCAAGTGGAGGGAAGTCCAGGGGGAGAGGGGTGTGTTTTTGGTCAGTGGGGGAAGGGGCGAGGTAGGCGGCCTTCCTGGAAGCTATTAAATCCCAGATGTGGGCTCTGTTCAGTATGCTGATGCCTTGGGGTGGGGGTGGATGGACTCTCTGACCTCTCAAGGTTGCTGTGGATTCTATGGGTCGTTGATTTCCAGCTACATTTTCCCGCACCCAGCTTCCTTTGCAGCGTTCTGGGCACCTCGTGACTCTGCTTTAACTAGGGGTTTTCAGCAGTTTGTCTTTGTGCCTATCAGCCAGGGCCCAATTTTCCCATCACTGTCTTCCTTGCAACAGCAACCTTTGGGTTCAGCAATGGTGGTGACTGAGGATCAGCCCCAGCCACACTCAGTTCAAAGGGATTTTCACAGACAGCTCTTCAAAACTCTTGTTCTCAAAGAAGTCTAAGGAAGGCACTACTTTATGCTTTCTGTATGTGGGCTTTATGCAGAAAAAATATTTGTGGCCTTATGTGATCAGAGTCTGCCATATGCAGAATTGGCAGGTAAAGCTGCCAAGCAAAATCTACTCAAGGAGCACATATGATTAATTTGGTCCATTTCACATTGGATCAGCAAACATTCAAGAGCCCCTACTGTATGCCAGGCTCTGAGCTGGACTTGAAGAGTAACAAGAAAAAGAAAGCACAGTCCGGGCAGGGGTGGTGGCTCAGTGGTAGAGTGCTTGCCTAGCATGTGTGAGGCACTGGGTTTGATCCTCAGCACCACATAAAAATAAATACATAAATAAAGGAGTTGTGTCCGTCTACAACTAAAAATATTTAAAAAGAAAAAAAGAAAGCACAGTCCCAGCTGTGGAGGAATTCAGTCTAAGGGTTGATAAGGGGAAGATAGACATCCAGTATAAGAAGCGCCATGTTTGAGGTGAGCCAGGGTGCACTGGGAACACAGGGGCCTGCCCTTGGCCAATAAGGCTGATAGCATCAGAGACAGCTCCCCTGGGGAGATGACATCTGAGCTGAGTAGGAGTAAGCCAACCTCAGAAAGATGGGAAAGGAGGTCTGTGGAGAAAGAATGACATGAGCAGAGGCATAGAGGCATGAGGCAACCTGACGTGTGTGGGGAACTGCGAGCAGGCTGTGATTATTAGGGGAAAGTGTCAGGGAGAGGGGGCAAGAAATAAGGCTGGAGGGGCAGGTCATGTGAGGGAGAGCCCAGCCTCTTGTGCTGAGGAATAAGAGCTTTATCCCGAGGAGAGCCTCTGAAGGATTTTAAGCAGGGGAGTGAAGGGTCAGATTTACATCTTGATTAAACTATCTGTCAATTGGGGGAAAATCATTTAAATTGCCTGTGAGATGAATTGATTAAAATTTCCATTGAAAGGGTAAATTTGCAGATCAAGCCATAGTTAAGTGCAAGGATGGCTGTCTTTTTCCAAGAAGGTCTATCATTAGGCTGAGGCTTTTTCAGGGATGTTGCTAAAACCATGTACACATAGGTGCATATACATATTTGTAAAGCTTCCAATGTCTTTTAGGAGGAAACAGGTCCTTTAAATGATGTGGTGGGTAAAGAAAAGGGGATTTAGGAGAGTCTTTCTGCTCTAACCCTTTATTCTAAACTGCAGCGACAACATCAGGTTAAGAAAATGCAAACTGTGGTATGATCTTTGTTTTGTTTAGCAAAAGTCATCTGGAAAGGCACTGTTTAACCTGAGTTGCAGCCATCTCAATCTTGCCGAAAAGGAATATTTTGGATTAGAATTCTGCAGCCATTCTGGAAACAATGTAAGTTGCTTTTATTGTAGGCTTCTTTGTGTCTAGAAATACTTGGAAGGGCAGTTTGCTTCTAGGTATGTAGGGCTCAGTCCTCTGACTGAAAAAGGAAACACCATTTAATTTACACCCTTGCAAAATGATAGAACGTAGTAAGTATTGCCTCTTCCTCCTTGTTTATTAAAAGTCACCTCAGTTTTTCAAACACAAACTCTTCTACCACGTGCTCCTGTTTTGTCACTCTCTGAACAGTTGTCCACACTGTATCCATTTTGACTTTCCAGAGGCTGGACCTCAATCCCCAGAATTAAGCCTCCTGACCTCCCCAGGAAATATTTAGGGGATTTTCCCTTCTTATTTCTCAGTCCTAACAGTCATGAGGTTCTTTCACTGTGTCCTGCCCTGGCATATCTCTACTCCGGCACTTTGCCAGAAAGGCTCCTTAGGTCTATTAAGCAGCCCTTTGGGGGACCGTAGGATTCAAATGTGGAGCCAAATGCCTTCATTAGTCTTTGTAACAACTAATGAGACTTGTGTGTGACACCTCTGTCTTCCAACTGAGGCAGGGGAGCAGTAATTCAAATGTCAACAACAAAGAGTTTATAGATCAACAATATTCACTGTCATTGTAAAAATACAAGTGGGCAGATTGTGGTGAAGGTACATCATCTCTATGACACTGCTGTTTGTTTCTGACTATCTTTAGAAAGCTAAATAGTCCTGATATTTGTTTATTTCATGCTGCCCTTTGTCTGGTACCAAAAGAAAAAAAGTTGCACTTGATGCCATATTCTACCAATTTTTTTTTCATTGATGTTTTTACAGGTTTGGTTGGAACTTCTGAAGCCCATAACAAAGCAAGTAAAAAGTAAGTATGGAAAATCATTTAAGGAATATAGTTCGCAGTTCACGCTTGAAAAATATTTCAGCAATCCCACACAATTCCTCACCTTAACATAAGGGGAGAAAAGGGCTTTGATATATTATCTCACTCCTTCATACATTCAGTAAATTTGGCAGTTTAGAAAATTGTTTTAATTTTGCCTGAGATGAAGGAGATCATGCTGCTGGATCTTCGAGTACATCTGAAGAACACTGGTAATTACAGCGCTCTGTGGATTGGCTCTAGGAATAGATCTCATGGTCCGGCACTGCAAATCTTCAAGCATCCTTAATGTCAATCTGCAATGCCATTCACTTTCAGCCTGAAGAGTCTTTAGTTTTATCCCATCACAAACACCCCCTATTTGATTCAGTTCACATTTGAGTGCCTTCTATGCATGAAATATTTCCCCTTATAGTTCACTATCTAGTGTGGTGATTCTCAAATTTCAGTGTACTTTAGGATTACCTGGGGTTCTTGCTAAAATGCAGATTCCTGAACCCCGTTTCTGGGTTGACCACCAGCAATCTGTGTGTTTAACCATTTCTGCAGGTGTTTCTGAGGCAGATGGATGTCAATCAATACTTTGAAAAACACTGGTATCTCTTCTCCTGGCTCCTCTTCCCCCACCTGCTCTTTACATGTGGGTGCTTCTTGCAGTTCTGTCTGTTCCTGCTGTGTAATGATCATCTGTCACATTATTCTAACAGCTTCCAAACTGATTCTCCCCAATCCATCATCTACATTACTCCCAAAGGGATCTACTGAAAATACAACCCTGACCACATCGGTCTCCTGCTTAAAATGCTTCCTGACTCCATATTACTCACAGAATAAAGTTCAACCTCCTCAGCATGATGACCCAAAGCACTAGTCTTTGACTACCTTTCTAGCTTTGCCCTTGCCACCAACCATTTGTATTCCTATCTCTGCTGACTTTGACAAAACTAACTTCAGATATAGGCATGATAGATAAAATACAGGATGCCCAATTAAATTAGAATTTCAGATAAACAATGATTCCTTGTACAGTATATCCCATGTAATTATTATTTAAATGAAATTCAGATTGAACTTGGACTCCTGCGCTTTTATTTGCTAAATCTGCTAGCCTTGGTCCGCTCTCAGCTCCTCTAGGAAGACTTCTTTGACCTTCTTCAAACTCTTTTCTCTCTCTTGTGCTTTCCCAGTACTCAGTGCTTACAATACTTCATGGATTTGGATTTGTCTATCTAGATATCCATCTCACCTACCACACTGGCAGCTCATAGTTGCCTTTGTATTCCTGGCATCTGCCTACTATAGTCTTTGGCACATGATAGGCACCTAAGAAGTATCTATTGAATACCACTTATTGAATGTTGCTAATACTGTGTGTATGAAGTTACTTTTTTTGTTCTTTTTAGGAACACATGACAGTAGAGTATATTTTGACATATTATACATACAAGGAGCATAACTTATTCTAATTAGGATCCCTTTCTTGTGGTTGTACATGATGTGGAGTTTCACTAGTCATGTATTCATATATGAATATAAGAAAGTTATGTCCGGTGTGGTTACTTTGATATACAAAGTTTCTTCTTTTCTTTTTTGTGGTCCTGAGGATGAAACTCAGGACCTTGTGCATGCTAGGAGAGTGCTGTACAACTGAGCTGCACACACCCCTGGCCCATGTTTCTTATTTTCAAATGCAAGTAGGTGTGAAAATAGAAAGATATGGCTCTTTTAATGTATATTTTAAGAAGGAGACATTGGTCCACACTGCTTCTAGTTCCTAAGTGATAATCATCTGCCTCAGCTTAAGTTGGGCCCTTTTTTTCAAGCAGAAATGCACAATCCCAAGCAGCAAGTGGTAAATTTTTTCTGAATAGGATACTTCTGAGAAGAGAAGATAGTAGGCCCCAAAGGGGCACATCTTTACAACAAGAAACTAAAAGGAAGAGAGAGTAGGAGAGCTTGGGAAAACTTTCCCAATTGCTGTTCACATAGAGACACAATCCAGATTTGGCAATACTATACAAATGAAAAATTGAAATTTAAAATAAAAGTTAATTGGAAGGACTAATGGAAAGGGGAGAGAAGTAAAGAAGTGTGTGTGTGTGTGTGTGTGTGTGTGTGTGTGTGTGTGTAAAGACCTGTAACTGTTATCATGGACATTTAATTAAAACTTATGGAGATATTGTGTTTTAAGATCCTAAGGAGGTTGTTTTCAAATTTATGGTGAAATTTTTCCCAGTGGACCCTGCACATCTTCGGGAAGAACTTACAAGGTATAGTACCCACCTTTGTGTCTCCTGCATGATGTTAATTGAGAATGGTCATTCTCCATTGATTGAGAAGGGGTTTCTGGCTCTCCTTTGCAAGGCTTGGCTCTAAGTCAGTCTCTAGGAGATGGCAAAGAGCTGGAGAGAGAAAGGGCCTGGCCGGTCTCTAAGATGTAAATCTTCAAAAGGTTTGAAGCTGTAGGGAGAAGGAGGAGTGATATTCTAGAAGTGGTAGCAAACCTGGGTGATCCTTAGGGGTTATGTTAGTAACTGCTACAGCAATAACCATGCTCTCCCTCATAGCATATGTTTCAATCAGTATAGGCATGATACCAGCTGATTTCTGTGGACATTGAAAATAGGTGCGTATGTGTACACACACATACATACATCTCATAGGTAGAGACCGAGACATTCTATAGTGATGTTGTATACTTATGAAAGATGCCCATTGGAATGACAATGTAAACCTCCTTCTGCAAAAATTCCTTGTCAATACACCACTCCCCCAAACCTTACTCTGCTTTCTAGACTTAGACTCTTACACGTAGAACAGATCTAAGAGATAACCCAGTCCAGCCTCTTGGTATACAAATGAGGAAACTTGTCCTGGGAGTTAAAGTGATTTGGCCAACATCACAGGATGTTGGCAGTTATTTTTCCTGATGTGTCCCCTCCTACATGGTTCACAGCTAGTTCAACCTCACCCCTTTCATACGAGGAAACTTTTTAAAAGGGTCTTTGGAAAAGTCATTTTTCATAAGCCTCTCTCCTCCTCTTTTTCTCTCCAAATCCTCTCCACATTTGTGAGTTACAGGCCAGTTTCCCAAATAACCTAATTTATTGGTATTTATGTTAGTTTGCATTCATAAACCCATTTCAGTTAAGTTTTAAATTATGATCAATTTTGGGGGCTGGGATTGTGGTTCAGTGGTAGAGTACTCGCCTCGCATGCGTGAGGCACTGGGTTCGATCCTCAGCACCACATAAAATAAATAAAAATAAAGATATTGTGTCCATCTACATCTAAAAAAATATTAAAAAAAATAAATTATGACCAATTTTGATAGAGATAAACTCTCTCTCTCAAAAAAAAAACAAAAAAAAAACAAAAAAAAAACCAACCAACCCGAGAAAATCAATGTGATGATGAATGATTCATCAGCTGTTCAGAGCAAAGATTTGGTATTTGTAGCAGGCAGCTGCCTTTTTAACAGCAAGGAATGTGTCAAATGACAAGAAGTTTCTTTCTTGTTAGGAACACAATGAAATTCACTTTCCTTTTAGCAACCGAACTGATCTTTTTTCTCATTTCCATCTCTATTTGAAAACAGGCAATGGCAAAGGTTAAGTTTCCTTTCACTTTTCCCCATTGGTCCATTTAAGAATACTTAACTGGTTGAATTCACAAGGATACCTTGTTTGAGGCTAATATGTGGATTTCTGTAAGTGGTGTGTAAATATAATTTTTCTAATTGAGTCATTTCTAATGCATTAAGGAGCTCACAATTCTAAGGATTATAATGACTAATGCTTTTGTAAACTGAATAATCATCTGCTAAATTTTTCCATCTGTATTTCCATCTATCACCTGCAATTAATTTTGACCCACCACATGGCCTTCAAGGCTTAACTAGTTACCAAAAAGGTCCAAAGAACTTCTTTAAGAAAATCACATTTTTGGCAGGAATAGTGGCGCACAGCCATAATCCAGCTACTCCAAGATGATGAGGCAGGAGGATTGCAAGCTCAAGGCCAGGCTGGGCAACTTAGCAAGACTCTGTTTCAGAGTAAAATAAAAAGGACTGAGGATGAAGCTGTCAGAGTGCTTCCCCAGCATGTTTGAGGCTCTGAGTTCAATTCCCAGTGCCAAAAATGATTTTATTTTATACAGGGAAGCACTCATGGTAGATACTCAATAAATGTTTTAATGTATAAAATAAAATACTGGGACCAGTTTTGGACCATGGAAGAAAGTAGTGGTGAAGACGTTGTTATACACATTTTTCCCAAATGTTGATTCTCCTTTGATAAGGCCTTAAATGTGTGAGACAAATGCTATCTGTTTAGTAGAGCCCTGAATACCAAACTTCAGTGTATGGGACCCTGATGAGGTGTTGGTGGGGCAAACGGCTTAGTTCCATTCAACAAATGTTCATTATATACCAATTCTGTGTAAAGTTTTGGACTGGACTCCAGTGACACCGATAGCAATCCAGGCAAAGGGAATAACGTGAGCAGAAGCCTGGCTCCCAATCCTTGATTTCTGAAATCATGATCTTTGGGTGATATGACCTTGTTAAATCATATCACACCTCTGTGCATAAGTGTAAACCAGGCTGATCATTCCTGCTCCACTAGCTTCCTTCTTATAACAATGAGTATTTGATAACACTATTTTGTGTGTGGTGCTGGCAATAGAACCCAGGGCCTCATGCGTGCTAGGAAGGCAATCTACCACCGAGCTACACCCCCAGCCTTTGACTGCACTTTCTGAACAGTCCAGTACTGGCCTCACAAGTGCCTTCATTCTTGCCTGGTCTTCTTTTCTCTCTAGCTTGGAATGTGGTTAGCTACATGGCAGAAACTACCAGAAGATGATTGGCCACTTCCCTCAAGTTGGCGGGAGGATTTGGCCAGGGTGATTCCTAATGGCTGCAAAAATCTGCCGAAGTGCTGCATCAGCACTTTGTGGTCTGGGGCTGGTTTGGGGCTAAAGCAAATCTTATGCATTACTCACCACTGGGGGTGCCATTCCTCTCTTGAATCATCTTGGGTCTGGCAGAAGTGAAATGCTCTTTCTTATTCCTGTTTCTCTCTCTAAGAGATTTTCCCCACTTCTTTGCAGGTATCTTTTTACTCTTCAAATAAAGAAGGATTTGGCTCTAGGAAGGCTTCCATGCAGTAACAACTGTACAGCGTTGATGGTATCTCACATCTTACAATGTAAGTAACAAATGTCTGCTTTGGGGCCTATCGGCCAGATAGAGACCCAAGAAAAGAGCTGCGCATCCCAGCGTGCCTATCACTGTGTTAGGGCTTTAGAGAAGATTCAGCCTGGATAAGATCTAGAGAAACAGCATGGTTCAGCAGAAAGAGGCTGCTTCATTGCAGCCTTTGCGATTTGTATCAAATTCTGTTCTGTCTCTACTACTTCCTAACTGGGAGGGCAAGTCCCTTTGCTTCTCTGAGCCTCAGTGTCCTTGTCTTTAAAACAGCAATAAGAATATCCTCTCACAGAGTGGTTCTTTAGATTAAAAGTAAATGCTGATTTTCTACTACCTCAGTCCAACCCTCCCCTCCCACTGCCCCTGGGCTTGCTGTCCAGGAACTGGTTTGGACAAATCTGGGCATGGACTTTGCCAGGCAGGCACTGACTCCCTCTGTTTGCCCCCAGGATACATTTCTGGTATGTGCTCTCTGCAGCACACTGTCACGTTCAATATGATTTCTGTGCTGCTCTTTATCGTGGTTCCAGAGAACAAAGCACAAAGTACAGCAGGTGGAGAGACGCTAAAAGGGAAAAAGGCCCCAGGCATCTATTAGTGTTCCCCATATCCTAGCAGCCATGTAGTTGGACTAGGCTGAATAACAAAGGTAGGCGGAGGAGGCAGCACAGTGGGAGCCTGCCTGGGAGGGGTGACACTGGGCAGGCCAGGCTGCTCCTGTAGCCTTAAGGGTAGGGTCTAGGCAGCTGGAGATAACATCTCTTCTTCTCAGGCCAGCTGGACTTTCTCTCTGTTTTAGAGGCCTCCCAAGAATACACTGTTCCTTAGTAATCCTACAGGACCATAACTCCAGTTTCTTGTTTCATAAGTTCATTTTTGACCTCTGCCCCCTTACCTTCCTGCCAGTCCATAAATGGTCAATTTCTGATCTTACTAGGAACTCCAGAATGAAGTGCTTGGATGAGGACGGGTGTCTGAATCCTTGTTTATCAAGGGATTTTTGGCTGGGACAAGTAAAAAAGAGCTGAAGGATCTCAGCAAGGCACAGGGCAGTAAGAACAATAGTAATCGGGGAAGGCTGATGGAGGAGGTGGCTTTTGTGCTGGACCTCAAAGAGGCCCTGGGGAATTGGATACATAATGATAGGCAGAGAAAATAGCATGAAAGAAATGGTAGTGGGGCTAGAATCAGCAAATAAAGAGGCAGAATAAACCAGTATAGCTCAAGCACGGTGTCTATTTAAGAGAAGTAGTGGAAAGTGAAGCATCATTTTCAAAGCTCTTGAGTGCCAAGGTCATTAACCATATGTCAAATATTTTATTTGGCACTAGGATGTGGAGCCTGGGTAGAGCAGATGGAGAAAACATTGTTGGAAAACATCTTTCTCCACTAGCTGCCTCTTAATGTAGCAACCAGGGGATTGGGGTTTTTGGGTGGCCTTTTTTGGGGGAGCCCAATTTCATTCTTAACAATTCTGCCTTATGGGTTTGAGCATTCCCTTGTGGCCATTTCAGGCATACCATAGAGCCCTTCAGCTTTCCCTGGAGTTATTTTGTTTATCAATAGAAGCTTATTCCATTGGAGAGCTGAGAGAGTGGGGGACTAAACTTCCAAGTGAGTTAGCTTTTCATAATTGATCCTGGTCAGGCTCACTGGACGCTAAGATAGTATGCAGATCACAAAGAGATTGCTCATTTATCTGTTCATTTATTCACTCATCCAATATTTGTTGAAAACCTGCTGTATTCTAGGCATTCAAGAACCCCACCTTCTTACCTTCTCACCTGCTTAAGTCTGTCTTACACTCCATCTTCTCTAGTCAGACATTTTCTCTCAAACACAATTTAGATATTTCAAATGAACCTTCCCTCTTATGAACTTCTTTAGTAACTCTTCTTTGCTATTTATTCAACCAAAATTTATTTTTGCATATCAAGTACATGCCACATGCCAGGTACTATTATAGGTAAATAAGGCCACAGTAGGGAATTAAGACAAAAATCCTTGCCCTCATGGAGTTCGCATTTTGACAGTGCAGGAGAATCAGGCAATGACCAAAATAAGAAAACAAATTCTATGATGAATGTTAGAAGGTGATAAGAGCGATGGAGAAAAATAAAGCAGAGAAGAGAGATGAGGGATTCTGAGAGTAGGTACTGAATATTTAAATAAGGTGGCAAGTGAGGGTAAGTGTACTATGAAGGGAACAGTTAAACACAGACTTGAAGGAGGTGAGAGACCAAGCCATGCAGCAAAATCTGGTGGAAGAAAGTTCTAAGAAGAGAGAACATTCAGTGCAAAAGGCCTGAGGTGGTAACATGCCAGGGGTGTTGGGGAAACATTAAAAGCTATTGTGACTAGCTGGAGCTGAATGGAACAGGGAGAGAGTAATCCTGGAGGGCCTTAGAGACCCTGTCGCTAAATAAAATACAAAAAAGGGCTGTGGCTGTGGCTCAGTAGCCCCTGAGTTCACTAACTAGTTTAAAAAACATATATATTAAAAACCAGGTCTAAGGCACACACCTAGAATTCCAGTAACTCAGGATCCTAAGGCAGAAAGATCAAAAGTTCTAGGCCAGCCTCAGCAACTTAGCAAGACTGTCTTGAGAAAAAACAAAATAAAATATATTCAAGATCTAGAGCTTGACTCTAAATAAGATGGGAAGGCACTGAAGCAGTTTAAACAGAGGAGTGAAGTAATATGAATTGGATTTTAATAGCATGTTGGCTGCTGTAGTAAAAATAGATCTGAGGAGGGAATGGTAGGAGTGGGGAGACCAGATAAGGGGAGATTATAGGAAAGAGAGATGATGGTAGTTTGGACCAGCATGATAATAGTGAAAGTGCTTTTAACATTTGTCACCTTCTCTTATTGGTGACATTTACTCATTTGTATATCATAGTTCTCTTCCTAACTTGTCATAGTTTTACATGGAGAAAAAAACAAGCCCAGTCTTAGGTGTTCTTATGGTTTCCTAAAGGTCAACATGGCATCTTGTGCTTAATAATTCCAAAGTCTAGGGATGGGATATGGCTTAGTGATAGAGAACCTGCCTGGGATACATGAGGCCCTGCGTTCAATCCCAGCACTGTATAAACAAAAAGCAAAACCAAACAACTGTACTAAAGGACTTTAATATCTGCTTAGTCACCTAAGAAGTCAGAAAAATAAGCCAAAAGTTTGGTGTGTGATATATTTTTAAAAATGGCTCTATTGAGGTAAAATTTACATACCATAAATTCACCTATTTAAAATGCACAATTCAACAATTCTTAGTAAATTTAAAGAGTTGTGCAACCATTACCATAGTCCAGTTTTAGAACATTTCCATAACATCAAAAGAGATCTCTCAGGCCCATTTGTGATCACACTCTGTTCCCATGCTTAGCTCCAGGCAACCACCAATTTATTTTCTGTTTCTCTATATTTGCCCTTTTTGGACATTTCATATAAATTGAATGATAAAATATGTGGTTTTTTGCATCTGACGTTTTCCACTCAACATAATTTTTTTTAATTTTCTTTTTAGTTCTTGATTGACCTTTATTTATTTATTTATTTATTTTTATGTGGTGCTGAGGATCAAACCCAGTGCCTCCCACATGTGAGGCAAGTTTAGTCATTACTATAATGACTTTATTGTTGTAACTTTGTAATAGGTTTTAAAATAAGGAAGTGTACATCCTCCAACTTTATTTTTTTCTGCAAAATTGTTTCAATTAATCTGCATCCTGTTCATTTCCATGTAAATTTTAAGCTTATCTATTTTTACAAAAAAAAAGTCTCCTGAAATTTTGATGAGGATTATTGCCTTAAATTTATAGCTCAAATTTAGGAAAAGTTGCCATCTTAACAATATCAAATCTCTAGTCCATGAACATGAAATATCTTTCCATTTGTGTAAATCATTTTTAAAAATCCAGCAATGTTTTATAGTTTCCAGTGCACAAGTCTTATACTTCTTTTGATTGATTTATTCCTCAGTATTTCATTTTTTTATGTTATTGTAAATGGAACTATTTTTTAATTTCATTTTCAGATTGTTCATTGCTAGTATATTAAAATATATTTACTTTTTGTATATAAATTTTTATCTTGCTGAACTAATTTATTTGTTTTAGTAGCATTGTGAGTTCTTCACGATTTTCAACATACGAGATCATGTTACTCCAAGATAAGACAGTTTTATCTCTTCCTCTTTAGTGCACATTCTTCTTTTTTTTTTTTTTAGAGTACCGTTGATTGGACTCAGGGGCACTCGACCACTGAGCCACATCCCCAGCCCTATTTTGTGTTTTATGTAGAGACAGGGTCTCACTGAGTTGCTTAGTGCCTCACCATTGCTGAGGCTGGCTTTGAACTCGCGATTCTCTTGTCTCAGCCTCCCTAAGTGCTAGGATTACAGGCTTGTGCCACCGCGCCCAGCTCTTACTGCACATTCTTTATATATCTTCTTGTCCAATTGCAATCACTAGAACCACCAGTATCATGTTGGGTGAGGTAGCAAGAGCAGATATCTTTGTCTGTTTCCTGGTCTTAAGGAAAGCATTCAGTCTCTCACCATGTGGTGTGATTATGATGGTAGTTATAGGTTTTTGTCCATATTTTTACTAGTGCATTATAATTGTACATAATGACAGGATTCATGTTACATACTCATATGTGCACACTAAATAATAATATAATTTGGTCAATAACATTCCCCAGTATTTCCTTTTTCCCTCCTCTCCTTAGCTGTGGGTTTTTTTCTTTGCTTATTTGTTTTTTGCAGGACTGTGGATTGAACTCAGGGCCTCACACATGCTAGAGAAGTGATCTACCACTGAGCCAAGTGTTTTTACCATAAATGGGTGTTGGATTTGCTCATTGCCTTTTCTGTACCTATTCAGATGATAATATGCAGTGGGTTGGGGTTTTGTCTCTGTGTGTGTGTGTGTGAGTGCCTTTGTGTCCTTTATTATATTAACAGGTTTATTGCATTAATTGATGTTCATATGTTGAACTTACCTTGAAATCCTGAAATAAATCTTGGTCATAGCGTACAATCTTTTTCATATATTGCTGGATTCAATTTACTAGTATTTTGTTGAGGATTTGTGCCTGTCTATTCACAAGGGATATTGACCTGTAGTTTTTTTATTGATGTTTTTATCTGGCTTGGGTATTGGAGTAATACTGGCCCCATAGAATGAGTTGGTAAGTATCCCCTACTCTATTTTCTGGAAAAAAATGTGAAGAATTTATATTTATTTCTGTTTTGAACATTTGATAAAATTAATCAGTGAAGCTATCTAACCCTGATTGACTATTAGTGAGATTTGTATATTTATCAATATTGGTAAAATAAATTAACAAATAAATTAATAAGTCACTGCTTTGGCCTTTAGAAATATTTGATATATGGAGATTTTCATTATATTGTGAGTTTGAAATATATATCTATGCCTTAATTGTCTAAAGATGAGTAATCCATCTGTCTAAAAATACAAATAGAGAGCAAAGACAGAAAAGAGAAAACAAACAAAAACTCTTCTAGCTCTCAAACTTGGTACCCCATTGTCCACATATTTTGCTTATCACAGGATTTCATGGAGAATATATTAACAATTTTAAATTATTTATCTTTCTATCTATCTATTCATTTTTTTTGGTACTGGGGATTGAACTCAGGGGCACTTGACCACTGAGCCGCATCCCCAGGCCTATTCTGTGTTTTATGTAGAGACAGGGTCTCACTGAGTTGCTTAGTGCCTCACCTTTGCTGAGGCTGGCTTTGAACTTGTGATTCTCCTGTCTCAGCCTCCCTAAGTGCTGGGATTACAGGCTTGAGCCACCGCGCCCGGCTTATTCATTTATTTTTGATACTGGGGGTTTAACCCAGAGGCACTTCACCACTAAGCAACATCCCCAGTCCTTTTTATTTTTTATTTTGAGACAAGGCCTTGCTAAGTTGCTGAGGCTGGCTTTGAATTTGCAGTCCTCCTGCCTCACCCTCCCGAGCTGCTGGGATTACAGACATGCACCACCATGCCCAGCAAGAGTCTACTTACTCTTACACAACATATACTTCTCATAGGTATGGATATATGATTTCCCATTTTAAGTTAGATTATAATTCAATGACCAGGAAGTAATTAATATAAACCTGATAGGGAAAAAAGCAAAAACAAAACAAAACAAAAATGACAACAACGACAAAAAGGAAGACAAAAGAATTCAAATGTCAAAGCAGTCTGAGGCCTTTTACATTAGGGGCAGATAATCCTAAATACTTCAATTGCTTGCATAGGCATAATGCTATAATAAGTGTTTATAGTAATAAGGTGGAGACATCTAGAAAAGAGTAAATTACGATCATGTGTAAACTGCCAGGTCTTCAAAAGGCCAGAATGATTTCCAGAATGATTCATCTTCTGAGGATTCCAGATAGCTGGGGATTTACTAGATTCCCAATGTATAGAGTGATAAATTGGCTGAGACTGGGTTGCATTATCGTTAGCATGTTTATTCCTCTTTCTTGATAATATATGATTGGGGTGGATTTAAGTTAGGAGGATAAATTAGTTTATTAGGGCTGTCATGGAAAAATACCAGAGACTGGGTGGTTTAAAGGAGAGAAAATAATTTTCTTATGATTCTGAAGACTGGAAGTTCAAGATCAAGGTGTTGGTGTGTTTCGTTTCTTCTGAAACCTCTCTCCTTGGCTTGCTGATGACTGCCTTCTTGCTGTGTCCTCACATGATCCTTTTTCTGTGCTCACATCCCTTGCATCTCTCTGTATGTCCGAATTTCTTCCCTTTATAGGAACTCCAGTCAGATTGAATTACAGAGCCCCCTAATGTCCTTGATTTTAACTTAAGCACTTCTTTAAAGGACCTATCTCCAAATTGAGCCACGTTTAGTGGTACTGGAGGTTAGGATTTCCACACTGGGGAGATAAAACTTAACCTATAACAGGGGCTGTTTGGAAGTGGGAAATATAAGAATATGGGAGAAGAAAATCCCAACAAAACATGCAGATGTAATCTTGGAGCCTTTAAGACCTATTAATACTACGTCTGTGTCTTACTATACTGAAACATCATAGCAACCAGCCGCTTGTAATTTGAAAAGCAGCCATTCAGTCCTCCCCTACAGAAATACAAATATATGTATAGCACGGAGTCAGAGGCATAGAGCTACAACTAGCTGAAAAGAAAGGACTATTTGGGGGAGATCAGAAGGCTTTCTGAGTACTCTATTGCTTAACTCCTCGATGGTAATGTGAAAAATATCACTATTTGTCATGCAGCAGAACTGGGAGACTTTCATGAAGAAACAGTCAGGAAACATCTGGCACAAACTCGGTACTTACCAAACCAAGACTGTTTAGAGAGCAAGATCATGCACTTTCATCAGAAGCACATGTAAGTACTTTAACTGGCACCTGCTTCCCCAGTGGAGGACACTAAAGCTGGGAACAGATTCTTGAAAGCAAGCCCTTAAGCCTGAGAAGCTTCAGGCTCGAGAAAACACTGACCTCCTCATGGAGCTCTCAGAGTGGAAGTGTCATGCTTGCTGCATTTATTAGGCTCATAAATTCTTTCCCCTTGCAGTGGCAGGAACCCAGCTGAATCTGACATTCTACTACTGGACATAGCAAGGAAGCTGGACATGTATGGCATCAGGCCCCACCCTGCCAGTGATGGTGAAGGGATGCAGATTCACCTTGCTGTTGCACACATGGGAGTCCTGGTGTTACGGGTAACAACCTTTTCCTTCCAAGTCCTTCAGCTTGCCAGGTTATCTTCACTCAAATGTGAGTGTCTGTTCCCTTGGTGAACACAATGGTCAGGTTTACAACCTTTTAGAAAGGTGCTTAATGCTTGGAAAGGTCTGGGGTAAGCCCTCTTCCCTCAATGCACTTTGTTTCCAGGTGCAATCTGTAAATGATTACATTCTAAGGGGTTCACACATTAGATTATGCCAGCCACCCCATTTACCCAAATGTCTTCAATAATTCTTCACTGTCTGCAAATATCAAATCAGGGAAGTAAAGCCAAGAGGCTCTTTAGAACTTCTAGAGCAAGTATATTAGGGCATCCAAAAAATATAGGCTATGACACTGTCCAGGTCCTCCAGAGACACCTTGAGGGGTCCAAAATGTGTGATGCTTCTGTTAATTACTGTTTGTCTTGGAGATGCCCAGTGCTAGCTGGTAGGGAATTAGTGCCCAATCTTGCCACCTACTATTGCTATTTACTGGCTTATTCTTTTCCCAGGACTTTGTTTTTCATGTTAGAAACCAAACTCAGGGCTCCCTGGTCTCTCATCATCATTAATCCTCACCCCAGGGAACTTTGCCATAAGACATTTTTTTCCCAGCAGATTTTCAGTCCACTAGATATCTTCATATTTCTGAATATTTGATGAATTTAGATCCAAGTTAAGGTTCAAGGAGACTTACCTACTCTTCAAAATGATAAAAAGAATGATAGACAGATATCTAGGCAGGGTTGTGAATAAATTGTAAAGGAGAAGAGAGATGACCTAAGGCCCACTGACCCTCAAGACCAAATTAGAACTCTGTAGTCACCAAGCAGGTCGTGTAAGGACTCAGCTAAGAGAATCTTGGCCTTCTCATATATTCAGTTGTAAAGTTTTTCAGCATGACAGTCAATCATATTGATGAGCAAAAGACTCAATGGAGTGAAATAAGCCAATTCCCCAAAACCAAAGGCCAAATGTTCTCTCTGATATGAGAATGCTAACACACAATGGTTGGGGGAGAGAATAGAAGTTCATTGGATTAGACAAAGGGGAATGAATGGAAGGGAGGGGAATGGGATGGGAACAGGAAAGATGGTGGAATAAATTGGACATAACTTTCCTATGTGCATATATGAATTCACCACCAGTGAAATTCCACTTTATGTACAACTGCAAGAATGGAAAGTTATACTCCATGTATGTATAATATGTCAAAATACATTCTATTGTCATGTATAAGTAAAAAGAACAAAAAAAAAGACTCAATGGATCACAGGTATGTGTTCACCCATGAGGGCCTTGTTACCCTTTCCACTCTAACCCCTGATCCTTGCCATTTCCTACTGCATTGGAAAAGATAGCAAGGTAAAGCTATCATGTTGCTTGTGATTTCTTTCAATGTGAATATTTCCATAGGCAGTTGGGGACAATATACCTGATGTTAATTAGAATATCTATTGTCTCCACCCTATATTCAGTCAAAGAATAGATATTTATGTATGGAGTACCTTCTCTGTGTTCTTGTTTTCTAAATTTTTAAAAATTTTTTAATTATAGATGGACACAATGCCTTTATTTCATGTGGTGCTGAGGATCGAACTCAGTGCTTCACATGTGCAAGGCATGTGCTGTACCACTGAGCCACAATCCTGGCCCCTCTTATTTTTTTAATAGTTTTTCATTGTAGATGGGCACAATATCTTTATTTTATTTATTTATTTTTATGCGATGCTGAGGAATTGACCTCAGTGTCTCACAAGTACGAAGCAAGCACTCTACCACTCAGCTACAATCTCAGTCCTCTGTGTTCTTTATCATATTCTTTTTTTAAAAAACAAGTGTTTTTGAGATATAAATTGCATACTATAAAATTAAACTGTTCAAAAGTGTGCAAGTCAGTAGTTTTTAGTATATTTAGGGAGTTGAGAAGCCATTTATTCATTCATCCTTTTTAAAGTATATTCATTGTGCATTCATATTGTACCAGGCACTAGGGCTACAGAGGAAGATAAGAATGATTCACGCTGGGTGTGGTAGCACAAGCCTGTAATCTCAGCACTTAGGGAGGCTGAGACAGGAGAATCGCGAGTTCAAAGCCAGCCTCAGCAACGGCGAGGCGCTAAGCAACTCAGTGAGACCCCGTCTCTACATAAAACACAAAATAGGGCTGGGGATGTGGCTCAGTGGTTGAGAACCCCTGAGTTCAATCCCCGGTATCAAAAAAAAAAGAATGATCCTGAATTCATATCACTTGAATTCTAATGAGGAGAAGACAGATAGTTAAATAAGTAATTATAAATAAGTGCCGGGTGTTTTGTGCTAGAAGTGTGGGGCACTAAGGTAACAGGTGAGGGGGGTTAACATTTAAGCCAAGACCTGAGGAAGTTATCCAGGCCAAAGGGCCAGGATTGGGAGTTAAGGAAGGTTGTCTCGAAGAGTGAACAGACAAAAGGCCTGAGAACAGTAAAGCATGGTAGAGTCAAGAAACTAACATTGAATGTGAGAAAGACTTGGCCCCAATAGTGCTATCAGACTTTTAAATAATCACCAAACTAATAAATGTGGTTGCTTGTAGGGAATGATTAGGTGGGGACAGGAGTAGGGTTGATGGCGGTGGGAGTGAAATTTTTCAATGCTATATATCTTTTTTTTCCCTCTGTGTGTGTGTTGGGGAGAGGACTGAGGATTGAACCCAGGGGCACTCTGTTGTCCCCAGATTTTTAAATTTTTTGACACAAGGTCTTGCTTAAGTTTCTGAGGCTGGCCTCAAACTTACCATCCTCCTGTCTCAGCCTCCTGAGTCACTGGGATTTCAGGCATGTACCACCATACTTGGCTTCAATACTATATATCATTTGTGTGTACTTTTGATGTTTGGACCATGTGAATGGATTATCTGTTGAACAAACAAATAAATGAACAAATAAAGTAAGCTGTTTAGGCAGACCAGGATATCCAAGGGAGTACAGTGGAGTTAGAAAGGGATGTAGGCTTCAGGAATTAGAATATTCTAGAGAAGGCATACACAATAGACAAAATAGAAATGACCTATCAATGAATGGATCAAGAAAATGTACACAAATATACAAGATGGAATACTACTCAGTGATACAAAGAATAAAATCCTGTCATTTTCGACAACATGGATGGAACTGGAGGCTATTATTTTAAGCAAAATAAACCAGGCACAGAAAGGTAAGTACTAAAAAAGTAGATGTTGGGCTGGGGTTGTGGCTCAGTGGTAGAGCACTTGCCTTGCATGTGTGAGGCCCTGGGTTTGATTTTCAGCAACACATGTAAATAAATGAATAAAATAAAGGTCCATTAACAACTAAAAAAATATTTTTTTAAAAAAAGTAGATGTCATAGTTGAGAGTGATAGTTCCCAAAGACTGGAGAGATTAGGAGGGAAGTAAGGATGAGGAGAAGTTGATCAATATGCACTAAGTTACAGTTAGATAGAACGAAGAAGCTCTGGTGTGCTATGGATTGCACAGTATGATGACTATGGATAACAATTGTCTTACATATTTCAAAACAGCTGGAAGAGAACTGGGATTGTGGCTCAGTGGCAGGGCACTTGCCTCACACATGTGAGGCACTGGGTTCGATCCTCAGCACCACATAAAAATAAATAAATAAAGATATTGTGTCCATCTACGACTAAAAAAATATTTTTTAAAAAAGCTGGAAGAAAGTATTCTCAATGTTTTCATTGTAAAAATATTTCATGAAATAGGTATATTTAACCTGGTTAGAACATTACACAATGTATTGAAATATCACATGTACCACTTTTAAGTTTTTATAAACAGCTAAAAAACAAATTTAAAAAGTGAATCTTTTCTTCAAAAAAACATTCTAGAGAGGGTGCTGTCAAAGCTGGTAAGAAGGCTTGACTATGTGGAAGGCATTTTGAGTAAGGAAAATGAGTTGACTACAGTGGGAAATATACAGATTGGAATGGAAGAGTGTTTTTTGCAGGAGGAGGAGCAGTGAGAAAGACAGCTGTATATTCAATATAAAAGTAACAGCAAAACCCAGCCAAGATTTGATATTGCAGGCAGTGAAGAATTATTGAAGGCATTTGGGTAAATGGGGTGGCAGGAGAAATATGTCTTTTTTTTTTAGCAGCTGAATCTGGAAACATGGGAAAGAGGTAAGTTTCAAGAAGCTAATAAAGTAATCCTTTTCTGCTGTGATCTCACTGTCTTAGCCAGAAACCATCCCCAGAGCAGCCTTGTGGCCCACCTGGAACACGTGGCCTTATCTTCTACTTAGCTCAGCAGGATCATTCTTTGCAAGAGATCAGTCAAAGATAGTTTCATTTGCCAGGGGCTGTGACACATGCCTGTAATCCCAGAGACTCAGAAGATAAGGCAGAAAGATCACAAGTTTAAGGCCAGCCTCAGCAAATTAGCAAGATCCTGTGTCAAAATAAAAAAAAATTTAAAAGGACTGGGGATGTAGCTCAGTGGTAAAGTACCCCTGGGTTCAATCCCCAGTACCACACACACACACACACACAAAGATGGTCCTAGTCAAAAAGTGCTTTTTTGATCATATTTGCATTGTTTTACAAACCAACTGTTGCTCAGATTCTGAAATCAGCCACATGTTTCATTACAGGGAAATACAAAGATCAATACTTTCAACTGGGCTAAAATCCGCAAGTTGAGTTTTAAAAGAAAGCATTTTCTTATCAAACTTCACGCCAATATCTTGGTAAGTAGATTTCTAATAATTCTTTTTACATTTCTGTTCACTTGGAATTTCTTGGTTGCTTCTGCAAGTGGTTTGAATAAAAAAATAAAATAAAAAAGCTGACTGGCCCTAATGGGTGATATGCCCCCTCTTTTACCTCTACATAAGTAACCAGAGCTTTTTTTAAAAAAAATATTTTTTTAGTTGTAGATGAACACAATATCTTTATTTATTTATTTTTTTATGTGGTGCTGAGGATCGAACCCAGTGCCTCATGCATGCAAGGCAAGCGCTTTACCACTGAGCTACAATCTCAGCCCCAACCACAGCTTTAGTCATACTATTAGCACAGGCAAAACACTAAGAAATCTAATTTGTAGGTCAGAATGAATAAAGTAATGGAAAAATGGGGCAGGTAGGCTCAAAGGTAAATCTCTGTGGAAACAGTTTTGAGGGATTTGATGAGTCAAATGGCAATGAATGATCAGAGTTAGGGCTATGGACATAATCACTTGATGTTCTCTGCTCCATTTTATAACACATTTCTTTTTTAGAGGTTTATTTATTTATTTTTATTAGAACATTATACATAGTAACTGGGTTCATGCCAAAAAATTCATACATAAATGGAATTCAATTTCAGTTCATGTCCCCCTATTCCTTCCCCTCCTGCCTCCCTCCTCCTAACATAACTTTACCTATTTTCCTTGAGCAATAATAGTTGAGCACCTACTACATGCCAAAGCCAAGCAGGATATGGGAAGTGGGTATACACATTAGCAAAATAAGCAATTATTGGGCAAGTTTGCATCATACAGGATGAGACAAAGATGTGAGAAAAGATATTGTTGTATAACCATAAAGGAAATGAAACATGTGTATCAAATCATTTTTGACCCACAGAAGATCCAGTTTAGGCTTCATTTTCTGTATCTTGGCATTATATTAAAGTGTTCATTTGAGCAGTTCAGGAGACTGGATCCAGTGCGAAATTCATGGTCAGCCCCAGGGGCTGCATGTAGGAACCTGGAAAGCAAGGAGACAAGGTTGGGGTCAGTGCAGGGGGTTGGTTGGGCTGTGGAAAATGTGGCTGTAATCATGCCATGTAGCCTTGAGCTAAAGGAGGGTATATAGTGAGTCAGGGGATGGGAAATCTTGAACTTTAGGTCTGGAAGGCCAAGCTCCCCAGGGACAGATTGAAATATGTTAAATGAGCAACACAGAACATCATAGAACAAGACAGCATCTAGAAGAAGAAGTGTTTCTAGCTGGTACATTAAAAAGCCTCATGGAGGGGCTGGGATTGTAGCTCCATGGTAGAGCGTTTGCCTCACATGTGTGAGTCACTGGGTTCAATCCTCAGCACCACATAAAAATAAATAAATAAAATAAAGATGTTGTGTCCATCTAAAACTGAAAAAGAAATTTTAAAAAAGCCTCATGGACATCTAATTATCCTATAAACCCTTCCATCTGTAAGGAAATCTCCTCCTCCTTCCCCTTTCCTGTTGGTCATTTATAACTTCTGTCACCTTGAAAGGATGCCCTTTGATGTTCATTTTAACCTGATTTACAACTTCATAAAAATGTTCCTGGCAGAGAAGAAGGGGGGTTAAACAGTGTTTAAGGCCAGAAGAGTGTGTAAAGCAAGACTGGCTTTTAGAGAAGGCTCTATTTGAGAGGAGTTGCCCTGTCTGTTCCTCTGAAGGTTGCCAATCATTTGGTTTCAGTAGGTGTGAAGCCTATGGGGAGCCAAGTGGGAAATCAGAAGTCCCATAGGCCCTGGGAGCGACAGCTTGGAAGGCATTGGGATTCCAAAGTCTTTAATATTCTGGAAGGATGTTTTGGTAGATGTAAATTGCTTTATATAGGTGTTGTGCAAGGACACCTTGGAGTTCACCATGGCCAGCAGAGATGCCTGCAAAGCTTTCTGGAAGACCTGTGTGGAGTACCATGCCTTCTTCAGGCTTTCTGAAGAGCCTAAATCAAAGCCCAAGACCCTACTTTGCAGCAAGGGTTCCAGTTTCCGCTATAGGTAATTAAATATCATGCATGGGAAAAAGATACACAGTACTTCTTTTCAATATCATGGGAGGCAATAGGAGGAGTTTAAATTCTAGAAGCAATAAAGAATCTATTTCAGTGGGGTGCAGTGGCACACACCTGTATTCCCAGCAGCTTGAGAAGCAGAGACAGGAGGATTGCAGGTTCAAAGCCAGCCTTAGCAACTAAGTGAAGCCTTAAGCAACTCAGCAAGACCTTGTCTCAAACTAAAAAAATAAAAAGGGCTGGGGATGTGGCTCAGTGGTTAAGGGCTCTTGGGTTCAGTCCCTAGTAACTCCCCTGCAAAAAAATGGATCTATTTCAATCACTTGAAAGAACATACCGTTTACTGCTCACTTTTGGTATGATACCTTAAGTCAATATTTCCTAACTGGAAGGCAGGCTCCTTCTTCTTTCCTAACTGGATGGGGGCTCCCTACCTAAGAGGTGGGATCAGAATTACAGCAAAAATGAGGGGCATAAGCAGTTTGAGAAAATATATTCAATGAACGTATTGTTTCTCTATATGCAAGACATGGAAAGGAAAGATGAACAACATCCTTTTGGTGGTGTTAGGTAAAAGAGCAAGAAAGCACTGGAGGGGATAAGGATTAAAAGTGTTGAGCAATATCACACTAGAGGCTCCTCACTATAGGTCACACCTTGGAGGAATGGAAGCAAGGTTGAATTAAGATCTTGTTTTTACTTGAAAACACCAGCCTAGGAATGCACTGCAAGAAGCTTTCAAAACTCTTAGCTAAGTTAAAAAATTCTAATCGAATGCTTCCACATAAGGAATTTGTCAAACAGTGGAAGCCTGCCCCAGTAAGAATTGAGGTATTTTTAAGAACATATTTTTGATGGAATCATTCCAAAACGTATTCTACAAATCCCTGCCTTCTTGAACAGATGATACTGCGCATATTTTGCCCTTTTCTTAATGACCTGAGTTATTATAAACATCACTTATTATCCTCTGCAGGCAGCTGTAGTGCAGTGATGGCCTCAGGGTGGGGGAGGCAAGTCAAGCCTTGCACTTCAGTGATAAATGGCCCAGACTTTCTGGGCTTTATTATTTTTGTGATTTCTTTCTTGGCTCTTGTTTCTCCCACCAGTCAGCTGCATTTCTTTGCTAGTGTACAACTGACTGGAGGTATCCTCTTCTCCTGTTTAGTTAACTGCTTTTTTTTTCTGCTGTGCATTGAAGAAACAGATAAATAGCCTCATTAGAAGTAGTATATAAAATCAATCAGTTGAATTTTTAAATTTGTAAAAAAAAAGTCTGGGTTCCATGCAGTTCAGGTTGCTCTGTTCCTGGTTCTTGGATAAGTGGGCAATGCCATCCATGTGATCTTCGATGAATCACAACCTATGTCATTCATCTAGATTCTTTTGGTTTCAACAATAGCTGAGGCTCTCAAGTTTTAGTAGCTTGTTGGGTTATTAATTAATTATTCAATCTCATTTTTATAATAGTGGAAGAACCCAAAGGCAGCTTTTGGAATATGGGAAAAAAGGGCGGTTGAAGAGCTTGCCATTTGAAAGGTATATGCTCTTGTTTCTCTCTCATGCTGATTTCAAGTTGAATGTAGAGATTTATATCCTGCTATTCCCATGCCAGCCATTTCAATGACTTCTCTGTTTGGGGATTTCAGAAAGCATTACCCGTCTCAGTACCATGAACGACAATGCAGGTCCTCACCAGACATCCTCTCTGATGTGTCAAAACAAGTAAGGTTTCTGAAAACTCCTACTTCTTTAGATAAATATAATTTATCCAAATTTCAAATGCTCCCCAAAATTGATTCTGCTAGAATCTCCCACTGTGTGTAAGGGTTATTCTATTCCAGTAGGTTAACCTCCTGGGGAGGTCTGCCGGCTCAACCTTTCCTGCCAATAGAAGACCATTTAGTAAACTCCCACTGGTGTGTACCTTATAGACTAAAAGGCTCTGGCACATTTTCAAATTGTAACCAGTATTGTTAACATCTTGCAAAATGAAGATCCAAATCAATTTCTATTGCTTTGTATTTTTAAAACTAAAAGCTCTGCTTTTTTACCTATGGAAATTTTAAGGCTTAGAGGAAGGTATGAGGTCTGTGGTAAGGTTTTAAAATAATTTTGCTACTTAACTGTGTAACTTAAGGAGAAAGTTTTTCCCTAGAACTGAGATGATGGCTTCCATTTCAATTTTATAATATCAACCTTGTTAATCACTTTTCTTTGGATCTTTATACAAAAATTAATTATAGGTCTCATAAACTCTCATGCCTCATTTCAAGTCACAGTTTAAAAAAAATTTTTTTTAGAGCTGGGGTTGTGGCTCAGTGGTAGAGTGCTTGCCTAGCATGTATGAGGCACTGGGTTCGATCCTCAGCACCACATATAAATAATAAATGAATAAAATAAAGGTTCATCAACAACAAAAAAAATATTTAGTTGATGGACCTGTATTTTTTTCATTTATTTATATGAGGTGCTGAGAATCAAACCCAGTACCTCACACATGCTAGGCAAGCGCTCTACCACTGAGCCATAACCCCAGCCCTCATAGGCAGTTTTTTTAAAAAATTTTTTTAGTTGTAGATGGATGCAATATCTTTATTATTTATTTTTATGTGGTGCTGAGGATCGAACTCAGTTACTTATGCATGCAAGGCAAGCGCTCTACCACTGAGCCACTGCCCCAGCCCTCATAGGCTGTTTTTATCCAAAAGGTATCAGAGGTATAATGATGAAAGATTCTGTCCAATATATGAACCGTTTATGCTATTTATAGACCTGCTCCCATTTTACAGAAAATAGGGAGGAGGCTGGAGCAAGGAAGTTAGGAGACTTGCCTAAAGTCACACAGCAAGACAAAAGCAGTCAGGACCAGGCAGGATTCCTGGTTCATTGATAAGAGCTACGAAACCAAAACTGCCTGAAGTACAACGTTGCCTCAAGTCCTTTGCAAACTTGGAGGCTGGAAATTGGATGTAACTGAGAAAGAATAGTCTCTCATATACTTTTTAAAAAAAATTTTTTTAGTTGTCAATGGACCTTTATTTCATTTGTTTATATATGGTGCTGAGAATCAAACCCAGTGCCTCACACATGCTAGGCAAGCACTCTACCACTGAGCCACAACCCCAGCCCCTCATATACTTTTTAATTTACAACTTGGAAAATAGTACAAGTGCTTATGCTTTCTATTATATTTATCAATCCTGGAATATAACATGGATTGAACTACCTTTGTGGAAAACTACCTTTCAAAATTCTTGGCTAAGATAGAACTGTGTGATCCCATCCAGCCAAATAGCTTTTTCCTTTTTTTCACCAACATGTCCTTTCTTTCAAGGTGGAAGACTTGAGACTAGCATACGGTGGTGGGTACTACCGAAATGTGAATGGAGTGCACGCATCTGAACCTGTGCTAGACAGTAGGAGGAGAAACTCCGCAGTGGAGGTGACCTTTGCAGCTGAACTGGAGCGTTCCAAACCAGAGGCAGATCCTACATCGTTACATCAGTCGCAAAGCAGTTCCTCTTTCTCTTTTCTTTATTCAGATCCTGTCTTTAACACTGACCCTGATCCTCAACCTGATCCCAGAGACTTCTTTGAGCAGAGAAGTCCTCTAAGCTCCTTCCGAACAAGCTCCAAGTTTGCTGACCATCACATAAACACATCTTCTGGCCTCACAAGCAAAGTGAGTCCAGCGAGGCAGCTAACTTACACAGATGTGCCCTATATTCCTTGTACTAGTCAGCAGGTGGCTATTATGCCTCCCCAAGTATTTTTTTATGTGGACAAGCCACCCCAGGTGCCCAGACGCTCTCCAGTCATGGCAGAGGAAAGGGCAAGACCAGACAACTATGTAGAGCCCTCTGCAATAAAGCCAGCCAAAAGGAGTCCAAGGAATATCAGAATGAGAAGCTTTCAGCAAGACCTTCAAGAACTCCAAGAAGCTATGGCCAGGACTAGTGGTAGGAGCAGTATCAATTTAGATCCAGAAGAGGAAGACCCACATTTAGAAGATACTTTTACATACAATATTCAAGATCAAACCCCCAAACGGTCTCAGAGCCACTCAGACATGAAAACTATCCGTTTTCCTTTTGGGTCAGAATTTAGACCTTTAGGGCCTCATCCTGCTCTGAGTCGTAAAGCAGACCTATTTACATGTATGTTTGCAGAGCAGGAGTTCCCAGCAGTTCCCATGGATCAGAGTACAGCAGAAAGGTATGTGGGTAGTGAATCCAGTGATTCTGAATCAGAGATTCTTAAACCAGATTATTACTCTTTGTATGCCAAAGGAATAAAGTCACCCATGGCCAGAATCCGTTTGTCTTCTGGTAGTCTCCAGCTAGATGAAGAAGATGAAGATGTTTCTTTCAACACACCAAGTGCTGAAGACAGGACTTTACTAAAACCGTGTAATTACTTCTTAGCTTAAGTATGAACTCTATGAACATTTCTGGGTCAGTTCCATGTTAGAATCTTAGGTAGAAAATAAGAAACTTTCTTGCAAACCATTTTCTTACTCACTCTCCATTGGTGTTAATGAAGACTATGAAAAGATCCGGCTGCTGCCTCATTCCCTGAGCTTTATTCCTTTATTTCCTCAGAACAGACTGGAACATGTCCTCTCTTTCCCAGCACTAGACAGGATGTGGGGAGTATTTATCATCTCCATTATACATTTCTTCATAGTGATGATAAATGCAGGGCAGGCTCTTCAATAGTGAAGAATAGTGAGAGTGTGGATTTGCATATGGAATTGGCTTCTAATGACATTTTGTGATTAAGTACACAGTGGCTATGTTGATTATTTTGTACATTTTTAAATAATACTGAACAAAGGCTTTAGTCTTCATTATTTGTGTGGGACCTAGCAAAAACAGAATTATTTGCTAAGGACTTCGATTTTTACAATTTGTATCTAAGGGAGCATGGCCCTCTTACAGACTCAAAAACAAGGTGATAGCATAGATCCTTTCAACGAAACAGGTATTTTTAGGATATAGGACTTGGCAGAATTTAAAGCTCAGGAAATTAATGTATTAGGCTAATTTCTAAAGCCAGATATAGGCCTGATGAGGATATTATGTCTGATGTATAATTTCTCTTAATTATCTATCACATGTAGTGAAGAAAAAAATTAACAGATCAGTTTGTTGACTGAATCTCTTCTGCCAGAGGTGTTTTTTCCCCATATCTTGTTGCATGCATGTAGGCAAGAAAATGAGATTTTTTTAAATAAAGTGTGATGGAAATCTACTCAATTAAAAAACAAGGATGGTCTTCCTTTTGTTTTCATCTATTTCAGAAGTGATTGGTTCTGGCATATTAGTAAGAGGACAGTATGGAACAGGGACAAGGAGGCAAGTGAAAATGTATGGTCAGGGTGGATAAATGGAATTGAAGGGTAACTTGGAAAGATAAAGGATAGTAATGGCACCAGACTGCATTAATGAACTAAAATTCTAATCTTGATAAATTCAGAATTTCTCTAACAGTCCTTCTGAAGGTATCGCATTCTACTTGACAACTTCATTTTGTTTACTGATTTTTTAAAAAAAATTTTTTAGTTGTTGGTGGATCTTTATTTTATTCATTTATTATTTATATGTGGTGCTGAGGATCGAACCCAGTGCCTCACGCATGCTAGGCAAACCTCTATCACTGAGCCACAACCCCAGCCCCTTGTTTACTGATCTTAATGTTAAGTCTAACATATTTACCAGATAATGTTAAACACAAAATTCCAAGAAATGAAGCAATTATACACATAAGCTATTTTTAAATATAACTTAATGGAGAAAAGACAGATCAGTCTCTTTATTCTCCTTGTCCTTACATCAGGAAAATCTCTTTTAATAGATTTCATTCCATCTCTTTCCTTTCTGTTCCTGGAACTATATCCAATAACTCACAAGAAGTCTAGAATAGTTGTTTAACAATAAGAAGGTATTGAAGGGCTGGGGATTTATCTCACTGGTAGGGCTGTCAAATACCTTTATGCTATATGCTATTTATCTATTACTGAAAATCTTTGCTAAATTTATGTTTTCCCCAAGAATTATAGGGCTTAAATCTGTACGTGATTTTCTAATAAAACAGAAATTAAGGAGACCATATAATTTATTGTCTAACCCAGGACATTTTTGAAATGGGACTTAATTAATAATTCTGTCAAGATAGGAGGCAGAAGTTAGGACAGATGGTCACTGTAGCTATAATGAATCCTAAATAAAATGTCAAGAGTATCTTTTAGTTTCAAATAAAAACTCTAGTTATAATGTTTCAATAATAAATTAAAAGTCAAAGAAGAAATGTTTTGAAATAATTAAGACACCACATGATACCTCCCTCAAGAAAACAAACACTGCAGATCATGAAATTTAAATATTTATTTTTAAAACCCCCAAAACACTGGAGTATGCTTCACCTAGAAACAGTTTACAGGACTAATAACTATAATGAATAAGCAATACAATTGACATCTGTGATATAGTTGTAAAGTTTCAAATAATCAATTTATAAACTTGTTGCTTTTATTTTTACAAAAATATTCATTAATCCATGATGAGTTGCAAAATCATGTTAAGAGTGCTACAGATTATAAACTGTAATTGTGTTTCAGATATATAGCAGGTGAAAAATTTAACTGAACCATTACTTCAAAATACAATGCATTAAAAGTAATTTTACTGCATAGGCACCAATGAAAAGAAATTTCTTGGCATATTACACCACAACTTTCTCAAATGTCTATATTTTCAAAAGAGCATGTAATGGCTACTTTGATGAAAAACTGTATTCTTTCCTTGTAGAACATTTTCTTTTAATACTTGGCAATTGTTCAGATTTCTTTTAAAATGATTTTTGTGCAAAATCCAAGTGTGCAGATCCAAACAAAATATTAGCTATTGAAACTAATTAATATCAATAATTCTACAACTACTGATATATAGCCCCAGTTAGCACTTAGCCAGGCATAATATATATACTGGGCTTAAAAGAAAGAAGGTTATTATCCACTCAACAGTACCATAAATATAACTAAAAATTAACTGTACAGTCTAACTTACCTTTGAATGGACAGAAATCATCCTGTACTATTGTTATTTTTATATGAACTGAAAAATACTTGATTAAATACCCTTCAAAAATGAACACACGATGCTTGTGTACTGGTAACTATGATGAACAAAAATGAATAAATAGTTTACAGGACAATTTACTGCTATGATAAAAATATACTGGTGTAAATTATATTCATACCTGTTGATCAGGTATTTAATCACATGATAATCAGTTTTTTCAAGCTCTCTAAATCCAAGCATATGTGATTTGAGTTAAAGATTTAATAAATGAAGCCAGAATAATTCCTCCATTGATACCAAAAACCCATCCTTGGCTAAATGATTTTGCTTTAAATTTCTAACCATATTAAATAAGGGTTGATTGCCTCTTCCACCTAAAAGAGAAGATAAATACTGCACACCAAGAGGTACTTCCGTTGCTGTACATTGCCTGTCAATGCCTCAAACACAGGGCTCTCAAATGTGATAATCATTGAGCTGCCTGGAATGCATACCAACTTGGTATAAGAATCAATACTTTTCCAGGTTCAATTTCAAAGAGCTTATTAAAAATTTGTTTTAAGAAGATATCTCTTACTTCCACTTTTTCACAGATAGTCCTTTTTAGAATATGCTTGTGTAAATAAAATCAATTGAAGCTTGATGATTTATGAAAGTTGAATATTTAGGATGACTTTGAAAGACCTGTATGTTTAATGAGTGTACAGTTAACTGAAGATCAAAACATGAAAGGTATTCATCCTAGTAACTTAAGAAATAATGATACCTAAAAGCAAAACTGTATCTCAACATTTACTACAATACAGGTGAAACTATAGTATTAAAAGTTTTCCTTACAAAATAATCTCTTTAAAATATAAAATGATAAACACCATCACAAAATAGTTGAATAGCTTCTTCCAAATCTTCAATGTTGCAAAGATCCAAAAGGCACATGGAGCTCACGAGTTAAGCATTGTTAAGCTTGAAGTAGCTTTGGTGGGTTTCTCTGGGTTTGTATGAAACTGATGCCAGAAATACTTTCTTAGGGGGATTCATCTGCAGAACACCTATAAAATTAAGAAAAACATAACTTGATGTACAACTATGAATGTTTATATTTCTCACTTATATGAACTCTGTAATGAAGGATCTGATTCAGTCAAGAAGATACTTTCAATTGAATATAATCCTATAGATGTTAAAACACAAGTTAAGTCCAAAGATCCCTCTGTATGTGATTTCACAACTTCCAATTGATTCCCTCTGCATACTGGAAAATGGATGAGAGTTTTCCATTAGAATCTAAGGGAGTTTAAGTGAGTATTAGCTTATGAGTAAAAGTGGGCTTTATCGGGTAGAAAGATCTTCGAGAGTGTATGATTTTACAAGTCATATGGTTTGTTCCAACTTAATCCTACTTGACATCATGAATACAAGAAATACAAAGAGGCAATGAGAAGCAATATAATGGTTTAAATAAAATTTGTATCACTTTATAGCTTAAGCTGTGTGTGTGTGTACATACAAAAGTCTTATTTAATAAAATAAATTAAAAATTGGTTATAAGAATTTCTCTGAGTAAAATCCAATTAATAGTTCAAGATACAGTGTAGAAATTGAAGTCAAACATAAAGGGCTTTTATTGTCTGGATTGAGTTCCTCTACCTAAAATTGTCCCTTAATTTTTCATATGAATCTTCAAACTTAGGAACTTAAGCACTGGAAACTATGTGAATAGTGGTGTTTCTGCAAATGTTGAGCATAGTATTAAGAATGAAAGCATTCCTAAATAACATTATTGTAAGTGCCAAAATAAGAACATGTGCAGTGACCTTTTGTCTATATTACTAGCAGAGAAAGGGGCAGAAATCGGGCCACTCATCCATCATTGGAAAACCACCTCATCATGTCTAAAGAAAATAATTTCAACACTTATGATTAAGATGGGCAACAGACAGTTTTCAAGCATACAACTATTTTAAAAATGACATTTCAAGCTTACTTTTGAAACTTTTCAATTAATTTCTTCACCATTTTATCTGTGATGCCAGGACAGGCGGCTTCAGCCACAGCAATACTTTTCTCGAGTTCTTCAATTGCCTGATTCCTGCTTGCATTATTCTCATCCTGCTGTTTAAGCTGAGAAAGATTGACAGCTATAACATCTGAAATACTATGCTATTTAAAATAGATATCAAATGCTAAAGAACCTGCACTTACTTCAGCAAATGCAGGTGTGATTATCATAGACAAACAGCTCAGAGTTTGCACAAGATCTTGCTCCTTTGAACAAATAATATAGATTACACACATGAAATTAAAATAATCATTCATGCTTTTCGTATTTTATGACAAATGTGAATTAATTTGAATTCCATCCAGGAAAGACCTAAGATATAGCAAAATGCTATGCTCCTTCCGATCACGAGCCCCCCTCCATAGACAAGAAAGCCTCTTCTAGAATTATAATAGATATCTATAATTCCTTGGGTTTATGATCTCTAGATGAAATGCATTTTAAAAATACCAATGACCACTTAAATGACTTTATCTTTTCTTAATTAGCTCAAAACTAATAATAAATGAAGCATACTACATATGTAATGAGGCAGACAGGCATTTAGTGGTGCTGAATCCTAATAATTTTTAGCCTTATAATCTCACTACATAGTTGGAAAAAAATCAATCAAGAGGAAGTGATCATCTCCATATACATACTGCTCCATTCTGTAGTTTCTTTGGATCAGGCTTCTTTCGCACAGTGGTAAAACTCCATTCAGGATGAGTACTGTTTTCCCTGCTGGTGGATTCTCTAAAAAGAGATTGCCAAAGATATTCTATAAGTTTATAAATAATTCAGCATGATAAAAACATCAAATCAATGCAGACAGAATCTGGAAAGTTTATTATCCCAATGTGTAAAAAACTAATAGTATAAAAAAGCATTTGACCTTACTTTCAGGTACATACATTTTACCAAAGACTAGCAGTGTGTCTTTCTATTCAACCTTCTGCCTGCCCGTCTGTTCATCTTTCCTTCTTTCCTCCTTCCCTCTTTCTTTTTCTTTGTAGTACTGGGGATTGAACCCACGGGCACTTTACCACAGAGCTACACCTCAGTCCTATTTATTTATTTATCATTATTACTATTATTTGGTACCAGGAATTAAACCCAGGGGACACACCCCCAGCCCTTTTTATTTTTTATTTTGAGACAAGATTTTGCTAAGTTGCTGAGGATGGCCTTGTACTTGTGATCCTCCTTCCTCAGCCTCCTGAATCAAGTGTTTTTCAATTCTAAGTGTGTACCAGAATCCCACACGAAGACTTCCTACATATATACATACCTGTCCCCCATCAGTCCCCAGTTACTGAACCAGGACCTCAAGTAGTGTGGCTTGTGGTTTTAGACTTTATCGGGTCTAAAGGGCAGCTAAGGCTAATAACGATTAGAACAGGGTACAAACTATCCTGGTATATTTCACACATTTTTTTTTAAATTTTTTCTTAGTTGTAGATGGACACAATGTCTTTATTTTATTGCTTTGTATGTGGTGCTGAGGATCGAACCCAGGGCCTCACGCATGCGAGGCAAGCGCTCTACCGCTGAGCCACAATCCCAGCCCCCTATTTCACACATTTTGAATGTTGGTCATTTTTTCATACATGTGGGAATCTAAGAGTTCTATCTAAAGAAATTTGGTGTTGCCTTTCTTCCAGTTTTCCTAGTGGACGAGTAAAGTCTGGTATAGCCTATATATTCTCCTAGTCAAAATTAAATTAGAAACTTAAAGGCTGAATTTTTTATATAAATGCTGCCATTAAAAAAACACTAACTTTTTCAAGGGGTAAAAATCATACAGAAATGGGTATTGTTATTATTTTCTGTGGTGCTGGGGATGGAACCCAAGGCCTCACACATACCAGGCAAGTGCACTACCACTGAGCTACATCTGCAGCCCATGGATATTGGTTTTTTTGCAGTAGTAGAGATGGATTCTGGGGCATTGTACATGCTAGGCAAGCATTCTACCATTCAGCTACATCCCTAGTTCCCATAAATGAATATTTCAATGTACCAATCTGATCATAGTTTGGTGCACAACTGAGAGGTGGGTAAGGTCAGTTCTCCAGAGGGATTTTAGAAGTTGCCATCAAAGCATGAGAAGACATAGCTCCTTACTTTTTTGGGTACTGGGGATTGAACCCAGGAACACTCTACAACTTAGCTACATCCCCAGTCCTTTTTATTTTTTTATTTTGAGATAGGATCTTGCAAAGTTGCCCAGGCTGACCTCAAACTTGTGATTTTCCTGCCTCAGCCTCTTGAACAACTGGATTAGAGATGTGCTCCACTGCACCTGGCTCCTTATTACTTGTTCCAAACTAATGTTAACACCTTTAATGAAATTTTATTCCAAAATTTTGTAATATGCTCAAGTATCCACTAGGGGTTAGACCAAGACCATTTAAAACTAGAGCTATTCACTTCCAAGAAAAACATGTTTCCAAATTCATTGTATTCCACAGACTGTGATTAGAGAAGATTTTCACAGTGTCTAAGATGAAATCTCAGAATATAGTTAATATTTCATGCTAATGCAAGCATACCAAATCATTGCTAAAAGACAGTGTATTCAAATGGGCTACCTACATAAAAATTAAATAATTTGTACATACGAATCAGAGCCATCAGAATCAGATTCGTCATCACTGTGTCCTTCGGCCTTCCATCTCTTAAATCGATCTATCAGTTCAGTTAGATAAGAAGTCTTCTTGGAATTTTTTACAATGAATTTATGTTTCAGAAGTTCTTTAGCTGTAGGACGCTAAGGAATAAAATGAAGAATGCATGACTATTTCAAAGCTCTTTATGATTGCAAGCAGTGGTAAAAAAATTATTTGAACTAAAAATAAGTCTGTAGACATGAGGATAACTAAAATGTAAGAAAACAGCTAATTCTATTTTTTAAGTGGTTCAAGGCAACCACATTAAATCCACTACTTTGTTACACCAATTTGGTAAAACCCAAGTAAATCAGCAGGTAAAGCCTTCTCAAAAACACATGGCAGGATTCACAAAGTAAAAATGTAAAAACATTTCAAAATAATACTTTAAAATACTTTTGTTACATTCATTGTAAATTGAAAAAATTCATGAAAACTAGTAAGGCTATAATTTTGTTATCATCTGCACACATCTTAGGAATGCCTAATTGTTATTATCTGCCCACATCTTATAATCCTTTCTCTATCGAGCATCAATTCCTATTGTATCTAAATGCAAACACCAGGTGCTGAGGGGGATACTTTCCCTCTAGCATTTTATTAATATCACAATGTTTACTATTAACTTCAAATTAGTTATATCAAGTTCTTGTATATTTTTAGTCTCTTGAAGCCACAAGGCAACTTTAATTTAACAACAGTAAAACAACTATAATAAAACTGCCAAGTAAATGAGAGGACTTCACTAGACCAGGAAAAGTATAAAACTTCATGCTGGAATCTCTGAACATTAAAAAAAAAAAAAAGTAAACACAAACTTTCATGAAAAATGATAACATGGTTGAAAGAAATCATCATGAATTTTTTATACATGTACTTAATGACATAAAATGAATTTTATTTCTCAAATCTGTTTCTCCTTGAAATAGGGAATGATCAATAGACAGCAGGGAGCTGGGGACCAAGAAAAAGATGCAGGGGAAGGAGTAAAGAACTAAGGAACTGGTTAAAAACTGATTATGATTAGCAATGTGGAGGGAAGAACTAGGTTTTTGGATAGATCTCAATTTTCACATGCACTCTGTTCCCCACTGTGGGAAAAAGCCATCTTTACTCAAGTAGATCTAATAATGGAAAACAGATAGTAGAAAAAGAAATATATACTCACAAATGATGGATCTTTATTCAGGCAAGCATCAATAAACTCCTTAAAAGACTTAGTAAAGTCTCCAACAAGAGTTGGAGGATTATTTTTTGGAATAAGAAACAAAACTCTCATTGGATGCATATCGGAGTTAGGCGGCTCTCCTTTGGCTAGTTCAATAGCAGTAATTCCCAATGACCAAATGTCAGCCTAAGGTAAAAGAAAGAAAAAAAGTCTATTATCTTGAAACTTCATTCCAGTATACTGCCACAAAAGAGTCTGTAGAATGTAGTGGTCCTATAGTTTCAAAAAGTCTGCCAAGATAGGTGGCATTAATAAATTTTTATTAACAGAATTCACTTATTTATTTACTTACTTACTTACTTATTGTGCTGGGGATTGAACCCAGGGCCTCGTGCATGCAAGGCAAGCATTCTACCAACTGAGCTATATCCCCAGCACTCATTTATTTTAAAATATATTAAATTCCATACTGTATGCCAGGCACCATTCTAGCTCTCCAGGAGCTTACATTCTAGTATGAGAGACAGAGAATAAACAAACATGTCAGATAGTGCTAACTTCTGTGAGGAAATATAATAGAGCAGAGTAAGGAAATAATGAATGAGAGAATGAAGGTTGCAAATTTACATGGGAAGTCTGAGAAAGACATCTCTGTGTACCTGATGTTTAAGCAGAGACTTGATTGGAAGAGGTTATTCAAGAAAAAAGGAAGGGCAAGAGCACAAGTCTTGAAGCCAGAGTACACTTGCTATGCCTGAGGAACAACAATGAGGCCACCATGATTGGAGAGGGAGAGGCAGACAACAGCCAGTCTTATATGGTACAGCAAGGACTTTGGATGTCATTCCAAGTAAGATGGAAAGCCATTGATGTGAACAGGGTCCGGATATTATTGGCATCAAGGGAATTTATGAAGAAGCAACAAAATATGACATAACTTTTCCTTAAGAAAGACTTGATGAAGGAAAAGAAGGCAGTTTATTAACTAGGATAGCACCAGGACCTCTGCTGTTGGCCATCCCTCTATCTGAAATAAAATTCTTCCAATCAGATCTGTGCTACATAAAATTCATTAATAAAAATAAAACAGTTTGGACAAGTAATCCTTTACTTTTGAGTCATAAGCTGACTGTTGAATAACTTCAGGAGCCATCCAAAATGGAGTTCCCACAAAGGTGTTTCTTTTAATTTGTGTATCTGTCAGCTGGCCAGCCACTCCAAAGTCAGCAAGTTTAACATCTCCTTGTTCTGAAAGCAGGACATTGGCAGCTAGGAGGCAAAGAAAAAAGAAAACCAATTCAGTTTCCTCAGAATGCATCTATTTTTCTAAGGTTCGTATTAGACTGCTGTATACCTTTTATGTCTCGGTGAATTTTCTTTTCTGAATGCAGATAGTCCAGACCTTTCAAAATTTCCTTTAGCATGGTAGCAATCTGGAACTCATCAAATGGACCAGCTCGCAGCTTAAGGGGAAAAACACACACACACTCACACACGTTTCAAAGTTTGCAAAATAAAATTCAAAATTGCTATCTTTGAAATAACAGAATCACTTAGATATATGAAGCAATTCTGTTTATTAAACCAATATTTAAATAAATGAGAAATTTTTTTAAATATGGGGGAAGAAAGCAAAACAGTTTTAAGTCACAGGGCTGAACAGAATTTTAAAAGATTAAACTTACTCTGCAAGGATAATATCAACATTTTTTCCTAGGTACTAGCTTCAAATTCTGGAGTTCCTGAAATTTACACTAGAGATTTAACAAATATGTATAAATGGTGATAGAGCTAGCTAAATTGTTTTTCAGATGGAAAAAAAAGAAATCAACTACTTACATTCTGGCATTTGTTATTAACAAGTTACTAAATATTGACATTGAACTGATTTTTAGATCAAATAATCTGTAAGATTTCCCAACTATTTGATCATACAGGTCAACTATAGTACAGTTACTTAGCATTTTGTATGTTTCAATAATATTGTAAGGAACAGAGCCTTGTTGAAACTCAAATTTTAAATTTAGCCAGGAATATAATAATTAAACCATTCAGTCTCATTGTAAAACAAAATTCAAATCATGGAGGGATAATATTTTTCAAGTAAATGTAACACATTTCCCTTTCTTTCCCCATCTCTGTACCGAAGCCAATAGTTCCAACTCGAATACAAGGAAAGCAATGACTAGGTTTCAGAACTTGTAATGGAATATCTGAAAATTTCTCTTTAAAATAAATGGTAATTTAAAAATTCTGGTACCTCATAAAGCACAAACAGTGGACTGTACAATATTATTACAGGAAAGGGTGGGAATCTAAAGTCAGAGCCGAGGCAGAGTTCTGTTTGCTGGAAGGAGGGAAGAGGTGGTGAAAATCAAACATTGCACACTCTGCCTCACACTGGGAGGGATTCACAGCTCTTTGGCACCTTGTGTATTTCATCTTTCATGAATGCCATATTTATGCTGAATAAAGGGCACTTTCATGTCAGAATGTAACAGCCTAAAATAGGACCCATACTTTGGTCTCACTATTTAATATTAACTCTAGTCTGGGTATACAGTATACTCCAGGGATGGCTGCAATTCAATAGCTCCCTTTCCTAAGAAACATTATCTATTTATTTCCAAATCTATCAACTTCCACCCCAAAAGTTTCTGTCTTAAACAGTACTGATTAAGTTTTTTATTTTTTTGGTGGTGCTGCTGGGGATTGAACCCAGGGCTTTGTGCATGGCAGGCAAGCACTCTAACAACTGAGCTATCTAGCCCCAGCCTCTGATTGAAGTAATTCTAAAAGGTGAAAATGAGCTATTACTCTATTGATGGCTGGCAACAAAATTCTGAGGTACTACCAACTAACTGAAGGATAAACATATTGAGATGGGTACTTAGTAAAACCTCATCAAAAATGTTGGCAGGGCCACAGCATGCAGGACAACTTTGTAGCCGTGAAATGGGCATCCGGAGATAGTGTGGGTGTTTTTTTTTTTTTTTTCTGGTTTACTATCACACAGAAAACTGTCTCAAATCTTGTAGTTAAAATGGCTCCTCAGGCATTTTTGTAGTGATGAGAAAAGGAGAACAAAGGGATTAGGAAAGAGAAGAAACAAAGTAGAAGGAACACAGGTTTGTTTTTTTTTAATATCCAATACAACTTCAGGAGAGATCATGCCAAGATTGTGGTCTACTGTCCTTAAAGTGCATAACTGAACTTCTCTCCAATGACTGAAGATCTTGAAGATCTTGTCATGTCTCTAATATGTAACACCTCTGCCTCAGGGCAGTGTACTGGCCTCGTGTAATTTTGCCTCTATTATGAAGGAAACATACACAAAAGAGGGACGTCTGCTCTTTCAAAGATTGTACCCCTATCCAGGTGCAGTGGCACACACTTGTAATCCTGGCAACTTGGGAGGCTGAGATAGGAGGATCACAAGTTTGAGATCAGCCTCAGCAACTTCGACTCTGTCTCAAAATTAAAATAAAAATAGAAAGACTAGGGATGTAGCTCAGTGGTAAAGCACTCCCAGGATCAATCCCTAGTATACAAAAAAAAAGAAGAAGAAGAAAATAAAACTGTAGTCTTGTGGGCCTGTGGATTTTCCCTACATTCCTTTGACTTCCAGCCAGTCCCTAATACAGCATGCTATATTATGCCTTCTTTTACAGTTAGTAGATTGTTTCCAACTTTTTTCTTGGTGCTCATGTTTTATTCTGTTTACTTTATTATATAGGTTTTTGTTGTAAGCCATTGCAAATTCTTTTTGGAAAGAAGTAGGGTATAATAAATTCAATAAAATAATGTACAGTATGCTCAAAGTTTTTTCAGATGCGACAAATGGTTTATCAAGAATGAGAAAGACCCTTGAGGTACACTATGTATAATGTTGATATAAATTACAAATAATAATCTTATGTTATTCCATTAGTCAGGCACCAGCTTAAAGTGAGAAATACTCTGTTCAACATCTCTCTTTGTTTTCCCTTGCTCCTGGTAACAGAGCCCTCCTCTACTACTATCATCGTTCTTTCTTAGATTCCCAAAATGACAGCACTCATTTCTATATGACTATACATGGAAAAGAAACAGCACATTTTTTTCAGCACTTGCTCTCCTTTTAAAGCTCGGTTCAATGAGGTTTACAATTAAATCACAATATTATTGAATTTTAGAAATAGGAGAACAAAAAAAGATAACTAATTTGATTTCTTCATCTAACATTTGATGAAATTAAGGCACAAAGAGATTATCTTGCCCTATTTTAGCCAACTAGTCAGTGGTAGAAATGGGACTAAGAATGAGGTCTTTAGATTCTCAGTGAATACAGTGGTAACAACATTTTAATTCATTAAATTTATTCTAAATGCCATTTAAAAAAAATATTTTCTTAGTTGTCAATGGATTTTATTTATATGTGGTGCTGAGAATCGAACTCAGTGCCTCACACATGCTAAGCAAGTGCTTTACCACTGAGCCACAATCCCAGCCCTCTAACTGCCATTTTTTATCAGATAGAGTGCAGAATGGCAGGATGAGATCAAGAATTCATAATCATTTCACTCAGAATATAGATTAGGGCTATTAGGTAGGGTTATGCCAGCATTCAAATGTTTAACGTTGCTATAAGTGATCCTGATAAACACAGTGGACTAGCTTTGCCAATGCCTACAAAATGGAAAAGAGAAATGGTAAGTAACATGGGGGAACAGACAAAGTAACTGATAAATTGTAAAGGCTTCTCAATATTTTAAAAGTAGAAGGATGATCCCAGAGCAATTGAGAGGCTTCTTCTGGGGCTAAACAAAGTATTGTAATAATAAGACTGACAAAGCAAACATAAATGAGCCCATTTAACTTTAAGAATGAAGTCTGACTCCATATGCATGAAGGATATTATATAAAGAAATGCCAGTGGTGTTCTCTCACTAGAGAGGAGAGAGGAAAAAATGAACTTAAGCTTTAGGATATGAGAATTAGATTAGAGACAAGGAAGGATTACCAAACTTGGCAACTGATTAAACTAAAATGAACTCCTAGAAGTAAATGAGGCTTTCCAGATCAAGTTTATCATATCTTTACTTTCAGTACAGTTCTGCCTAAAGCAAAGAAAATCTCTTTGATCATTTCTGTTCATAGTATTATTTGAAACTTTGACTCATCAGTAGTCAGGGTTAAAATCTTTTAAAAATATATAATCACTTTCAGGTAGGAAAACTCATCTTCACTTAAAAAATAAGAATTGAAATAGTACTTAATGATCTTAATCAAAACACCTTTCTCAGCCGGGCACGGTGGCTCATGTCTATAATCCCAGCACTTTGGGAGGCTGAGACAGGAGAATCACAAGTTCAAAGCCAGCCTCAGCAACAGCGAGTCGCTAAGCAACTCAGTGAGACCCTGTCTCTACATAAAACACAAAATAGGGCTGAGGATGTGGCTCAGTGGTCGAGTACCCCTGAGTTCAATCTCCAGTACCAAAAAAAAAAAAAAAGGAGAAAACACACCTTTTTCTCAGAAATAGCATGCTCTATAATTTCAAAGGCAGAGGCATATAAATAAAATATGTCCTATAGTATTACAGATGGAAGAGAACTTAAAAACAATGTACTGCAACTTGTTTTATGAGACACCAAAGTTCAGGGAGTTCCTGGGTCTGGTTCACAGTCATGGATTTAGCTGAGTAAAGATGGCCCTATAACCTTAGGGCCAGTGGTCACTTCATAATTCATATTTAATCTTATAAATAATGCCATATTAATAAAGATTTTAAAGGGAAGAAATCGATATTGATAGGATTATACTAATGTGGGGAACACAATCACTTTCTCAGAGGTATACTGCGTGTGGACATATTAGCATTGGGTGGAAATTTTCCTGCTCTCTGCAGGACATCAGTATTCTGATACTGGCCCACTAAAATGGCAGTAACACTTTCAATCATTTTAACAATCAAAAAATGCCATCACATTTCCAAATAACCTATAGTGGAGCAGAAAGAATCCGTACAGAACTTATTTATAGGCCTACTTGGTCAAATCCCTAAAACTAATGTCTTAGTCACTTTGGGCTACTCTAACAGAATATCACAGACTGAGTGACATAAAACAGCAAACACTTATTTCTCACTGGAGAAAATTCTTATTTCTTCTGTAAGCTGGGAAGTCCAAGATCGAACTTCTGGAAGAGTGAAGTCTGATGAGAGTACTCTTCCTGGTTTCCAGATGGCCATCTTTTCAATGTACCCTTGCAGGGTAGAAAGACAGCTAGAGGGTTCTCTGGAATCTCCTTGACACTAATGCCATTCCTGAGGGCTCTGCCCTCATTACCTAATTACCTTCCAAAGTCCCACCTTCTAAGACTATCATATTGGGAGTTAGGATTTCAACATATGAATTTATTGGGAACACAAATATTCATTTCATAATCACTTTTAGTGACAGTTATATCAATTATATATTTTTTAAAATCTAAGAACATTCAGTCTTAGGATAAGCTTGCAAAAGTGAAACTCAAAACTGACAGCAACTGGCATACACCCCACTCCTAATTTGAGGCAATCTTATTTTATTGAGCTATTTATATTTCTCATATACTCAAACTGTCAGCAACATTCTCAAGTCTGCAATAAAGCAGTATCTACATAAGTGCAGTGGTCCTCAAGAAAAAGTTTAATTTGAACATATTAACTAATATAACCACTTAGCTTTGCTCAAAAGCCACTGCTTACTTAAACTAAAAGAAAACAGTTAAAAATGTTTGTGTAATTATTTTAAAATACTTACAAGATCCAGTGCTGAACCGCCACCCAGGTATTCCATTATTATCCATAATTTTGAACCCTGCAAAGTCATGAAACAATTTAATACTTGTAAACCTTAGCCAAAATAACATACACAAAAAGTTAAGTCTTACATACTAATGCAATGATTCTAAAACAGATGTTTAAAAGTGGTTGCTTGGAACACAGAACATATATACAAAAAAACATTAAATCCTGTGCCTAGACTCTTGCAAATCTATTTAGCCTTTGATATAGCTAAACAAATACAGTATATTGTTAAGCTACTAATAATTATCATAAAACTGAGAAAAAAAGCCATAGCTTCTAATTGTTATCATGAATGATGACACTGAAAGGAAAAGATAATTACATTAAAGAAAGAGGAGAAGAACGGACACTTAATATAATTTTTATTGTTCCCCATGTGATTTGAAAGTTTGAAAACACTGGATATTTTGCCTTATTTCAGTTTTGGTTTCATTTGTTTTAATTCAGTTTATAATTTTTTTTTATAATGTTATTGTATTTTTATACCTTTATTTTTTTGGTTTATATTTATGTGGTGCTGAGGATCGAACCCAGTGCCTCACGCATGCTAGGCAAGTGCTCTACCACTGAGCTACAGCCCCAGTCCCAGTGTATAATTTTTTATCAGCCATGATTAATGAGCATTTTTGGTGCATGCATGAAACCTAGAAAGAACAGGGTTTTTTGCCCTTTGATATAAATGGATAAAGAAAGGAGTGTATAGATTAAAATGCATCTGATTACTCCAGGTAAAATTAATTTCACTGTGACCAGAACAAGTGTAATGAGGTTCATGGGGGAATATATGTATATGAATTCTAAAACAAGTATACACATGTACACACCATTAAGTTCCATCAGTTAAACACTGGAATAAAGCACTACCTTTTTTCAGATGTAGCTTGAAATACTAGGGATAATTTTTCTCCATACCATTTTATGAATGGTATTCTCTGAATGTTTTTGAGAACACATAGCTGACTAGAAATCAAAAGGTTGGTTTTACTATACTGGCAGCAGCCAGGTTGTGAATTAATTATATCCCAAAAGTCCATTTTTAGAAGCATTTTTTCCATAAAAAATTATGTTTAGGTTCCTAGAGTAGTCCCCCAAAAGAAAAATTTAACATAAATATATCCATAGTATATAGCATGAAGAGTTTCAGAGAAACTCACTACTGTTTAATTAACAATTTTGCTAAGGGAAAATATATACTCAGTGTTGTGGTCCAATTTGGGACTCAGGAACACAGTTCTCGCTTTTACAGACCCAGCTGTGGGATGAAGATTCTCAAGCTACTGCTGTTGTCCTGACTCTAAAATCCCTGGGAAGTACTCAGGAGTTCAATTTAAAATTTTTCAAGCATCTACGTGGGGCTGGGACTTTATTAAGCCAGAGAATGGACTCTAGTGACACAATGATGAGTCAAGGGATGCTTAGGGAATGGTAGAAGGTTGAAGAATCACAGTTAAGTTGATATTGTAGTGTAGGGACTGGGATGTGGCCTAGAGCTAGGGACTGAGGAGGGAAGGATCAGTTAAATTAAAACAGAAGGATTCTCCTTTCTTAATGTTGACACTATGTAGGATATATAAAAGAAAGAGCAGAACAGTACACCTCCATCCTGTCTGCTCCCACTAATTTTAACACCTGCTCCGTTTTGAACTCAGCCAGTCAATTTGAACTGAGGAAAGAAAAAGCTGAAAGTCATGTGTCAACAGGAAGAAAAAGAGGAAATATATTTCTACAATAGTGGGGAGGGAAGTGAAGTTCTAGGAGTGGTTCCTTTAACTTGTATTTATGCACAGAAATTAGGCATACAGAACTGGAGAATTATAAGCCTGACACAACTTTATTTTTTTTAAAGAAAAAAAGTATCTCTTGCTGCTCAAAATGGTGCATGCCTGTAATCCTAAAGACTCATTTGGCTGAAGCGGGAGGATTGCAAGTTGGAGGCCAGCCTCAGCAACTGAGCAAGATCCTGTCACAAAATTAAAAAGGGCTGGGGATATAGCTCAGTGGTAGAACACCCCTGGGTTCACTCCCTAGTATCACACACACACAACTGGTTCTTATAATGGTTTACAGTTTAAGAATATTTTCTTTTACCATAAGTTTGTTTCTAGCAAGTACTGTATGAATTCAGAAAGTTTCCCAGGCACCTGATATTTAAAAGAAAAAGATCTTATAAAATGAGCTTATCTGTTTTAAGGTTCTGTATGAATGAAAAGTACCTGTTTTTCAAGTCTAAAAAACAATGTATGCCTTTTTGTTTGTACCAATTCAAAATGGAAACTTATGAACTATCACCAAAAATATTCATAAAAAGATTAACATGTGATCTTATAACAGTATATACTGCTTAGTTATTAAAGTTAGGACTAAGCAAATTCCAGATCTGAAAATAAGACTTTCTACCAGGAAGTGCTGTTCAGTAGAACTAGGTAATCCTCTGAGGCACCTAGGTACAGGTGGTATCCAGAGGTACCAGATAGCTTTTCTGGCTGCCTCCTTTTGATTGCTACTTCTGGACACAAGCATCACTGGAAGATGGCCATAGACATGGAAGACTGTTAGGCAGGCAGAAGCCTGAAGCAAGGTAGAAATGGCAAGCTATTTTTTGGGGGGTGGAGGGTGTGATGTGACAGGTTCTACCTTCAATTTCCACAAAAGGCGTTAGTGTTGGAGAATACAAATAAGTAGTTCATTTGCCTTTTAAATAATGTAAAGTGCTAAGATGGTATCTACATACTGGTTTATAATTCTAAAAAAGAGCCAGGTGAATGTAAACCATAACCATAAACTTAGCAAATAAAATTCCACTCTCTGCTTATAAACGAATCCATACATTTGAACAATAGTTTGGAGGATTAAGTTTCAAATCCTGTATCAACATGGGTTTTCAGTTGGTATTAGGAAATTGTCCCTAAATTCAGAACACCTAAAGAACAATTGCTGGGGCTGGAGTTGTGGCTCAGTGGTAGAGCACTTGTCTGGCATGTGTGAGGCACTGGGTTCAATTCTCAGCACTATATATAAATAAATGAATAAAATAAAGGTCCATCAACAACTAAAAAAAATGAAAAAAAAAAAAGAACAATTGCTCTAGCCAGGTGCGGTGATACACACTTATAATCCCAGTGGCTCAGAAGGCTGAGACAGGAGAATCATGAATTCAAAGCCAGCCTCAACAATGGTGAGGTGCTAAGCAACTCAGTGAGACCTTGTCTCTAAATAAAACACAAAACAGGGCTGGGGATGTGGCTCAGTGGTTGGGTGTCCCTGAGTTCAACCTCCGGCACCAAAAACAAAAAAAGAGAGAGAGTTCAAAGCCAGCCTCAGGAAAAGCAATGTGTTAGGCAACTCAGTGAGACTCTAAATAAAATACAAAATAGGGCTGGAGATGTGGCTCAGTGGTCAAGTGCCCATGAGTTCAACCCCTGGTACCCCAACCCCCCAAAAAAGAAAAAAAATAATTCAATATATCGATTGTATGTATATATGAGAGGATTATTTATATTACCTACATGTTGAATTAAGTGGCTGGTCTATTAATCCAATAGCCAATGATAACACTGACCACATCAAACACCATGTGCAATTGAAATAAGCCAGTCACAAAAGGACAAATATTCTATGATACCACTTATATGAGGTACCTAGAGTAGCCAAATTCACAGTGACTCAAAGTAGAATGGTGGTTTCCAAGGAGCAGGGAATGGGTAGTTATTGTTTAATGGTATAGAGTTTCAATTGGTAAAGATGTTCTGGAGATGAATGATGATGACTGCACAATACTGTAAATGTACTTAATGCCAGTGAATTTAGAAATAGTTAAAGTGGTAAATTTTATGTTATGTGTGTTTAACCAAAATTGAAAACCACAAAAAACATAAGATTTTATAGAACAGCAAGGGACTGTAGAGATCATCTTGCCTAGATTATGGCTAGATACTCCTGAACTGTTTTCTTCCGGTTTGGAAAGCCTTGTCCCTACTCCAACCTCACACTGCAACTTGCATTGCAATCATATTCCAGACCTAGTTCAAATGTTAGCTCTTCAGTTTTAGGGTTATTGCCCTTGAGGTATGCACGGGTGAGTAGGTAACAGATGAGGCAAACTAGAAATACTGTGACTGAGAAGAGTCTGGGACCAGAGGCATGAATTTAATTGTCAAAATAAAGTAGATGAGATTGACCAGGGCAAAGAAACAGAATGAGGCACTCAATAAATACATGTCTGTTAAACTGAATCTAATAAGGGGCTTCTTAGAGATATACTATTTTACATTCAAAGCTTTTTTTTTGTACCAGGAATTGAACCCAGGGGCGCTTAACCATTGAGCCACATTCCTAGCCTTATTTTATATCTTATTTAGAGACAGGGTCTTGCCGCTTAAGTTGCTTAGGGCCTTGCCAAGTTGCTGAGGCTGGCTTTGAACTAGCAATCCTCCTGTCTTAGCCTCCCAAGCTGCTGAGATTACAGGCATGCACCATTGCACCCAGCAAGCTATTCTTATTCTGAGAAAAGAATATTTCTGTAAGGAGAAATATATTCTGTCTTCAATTTTCTTCAAGTTTTATATAACTATAAAACATTTTTAATAGAAGAATATTCTAAAGACACCAAACATACACTGGATGTAAGCACACACAAAGCTTCAGTGAAAAATGAGGCAGCCACAAAAGTATACAGAATCTATTCTGGAATATTTCACTTTATTCATTCAATTCTTTTTTAAAATAAATTTTAGTGGTGGCATATGTATGTGTGTGGGGGGGTTGATTATATCCTTAACATAAACAGAAATCTAAAGGCAATTTTTAGCAGCAAATAAAGGCATGATTCAAATACTACTCAATGCCTGAGTGAGCTTCATTTTAAGATTTACATTGAACTAGAAAAATATTTAAAGATTATAAAAGATTCTTCCAACATTATGAGATCAGAAGAGAAGGGTTTGCTTATTTTAGCACTCTTTATAAAGACTAACTTTGTCTGTAAAGAAACTCTGCAGCGAACTAAAATTAAAGGAAAACACTGTGGTCACACTGATGTGTTTGTCTGGTTTTTACTCTTGTTTTTAAAAATGAAGTTATACACTGAGCTCAGTCAAAATGAATACCCAGTACATTTTTGCATGTCTCAAGGAAATCACTACAATTGCATACAGTTTTAGAGAGCATATAATTTTCTCTCAAATGCAATAACCTTTTCCTCCAGCTTTTGGTGAGGTCTTGGTTATGTATAATATCCTGTGTAAGGGCAACCTGAGCAAAACTGATACCCTACACTGCTCAATCAACTTGACTCACAAAATCCTCTATCATCTGAAATGTAAGGATGGGCCACAGAAGGTACACAGTTGATTGACAGTGCAGTTCTCTGATGTTACTGAGAGGATGTGGCTTTGAATTATATTGACTGCATTATACAGAACCCTGATATGTGATTTTAGTTTAGGAAAAAATCCAAGACTACACACTCACTGTAAGATTTAAATATAAATGGAAAACGAGTTCTCAATTTTAAAAAGCTATTCACATAAATAGTATTAAAAGACCATAAGATCATAGTGTATTTTTTCTGTGTATACATATTTATCTGTGTAGAGATATACATGTATCTACATACATTTATTTCTTTTAAATAGATATAACTATTCAGTACTGGCCAACTGTGCATTTCTACAATTTTATCATGAAATAAATTCTTCACTGTATTTTTTTCTTTTTTTGCAATACTGGAGTTTAAACTCAGGGCCTCATGGATGCCAGCCAAGTGTTCTACCAGTAAGCCATATCACAGCCCTAAAGTATTCTTTTACTCATAGATTTCAATTAATGATTTGGAAATGAGATTTAAAAATTCAGTTTAATCCCTTAAGAACACTTTGGACAACAGTGGGTTTTTTTGTTTGTTTGTTTGTTTGTTCTTATCACCAACTAGTTTGAGTATATTCTACAATCAAGATTTGGTACAAAACAAAAATTAGTTTATACTCATTTAAAGGTTAAATATTTACTAGATACTACTGTGCTAAGTTTTGAAGAGAATTTTTTAAAATGTGAAATCTTATAAAAATAGACTTGTAGCACATTTTCTCTGAGTACTGAATATGAATAAACAAAGGCTATAACAACCAGTAAGAAGTTTAATCCCATCAGTACTTATTTCTAATATAATAAATAAGAGCCATTTTAAATAGGGTTTATTTAATATTTTAAGTCAGTCACCAAAAATAGCTTATCTGTTATAGGTACCTAAAAATAGCAAGGGTTCAGGTTTGCTCTAGACCAGGTCTGGAATTACCAGTATTTGATCCAGAAAGAGTCAACCTGAATGAACAAATAATACACACACACAAAATTCCTGGGACTGGCTACAATCAGATCTGTTGTGGGAATTAGCAGGGGGACTTAAAAGTATTGAGAATGAATGATCACACACAAGATTTCTCTAAATGAATATTAACTGCTAAATTAGACTTTTAGGAGCAAACATGAAAGCAAAATTATGCTGCAAAGGACCAAAAATTAGATATGCAGTAAAACATAGTAACAACTAACACATAGAAGTAAATGCTGAAATTGAACAAAAATTATCAATATTACCACCTCCTTTTGGAGAACTTTTTTTTCCAAATTACTCTCAAACACAGGATGAACACTTATTTGTGCCTCATCTATATCTTATATACACTTTAATCATAAAATTTGCACCATTTTCATGCAATACTGGATTGTGAGGTTTTTGACGGCAGGAGTGAGAGAGAGAGAGAGAGAGAGAGAGAGAGAGAGAGAAAGAGAGAGAGAGAGAGTGTGTGTGTGTGTGTATGTATTTTAGATATTCAGCACCTAGTACAATGTATGATACAGTGGCTGTTTAAGGATTAATTCTACTATGCAAGTACTCCCCATTGATGTTAAAATAAATCAGGTTTGTAAAATATCACTGAAACTGATGGCAAACTTTTATATTGTTTTGTTGTGGTGGTGGTGGTTGTTTTGGCACTGGGGATTGAACTCAGAGGCACTTAACCACTGAACCACATCCCCAGCCCTTCTTTCTATTTTAGGGACAGAGTCTCATTGAGTTGCTTAGGGCCTCACCAAGTTGCCAAGGCTGGCTTTGAACTTGTGATCCTCCTGCCTCAGCCTCCCAAGCCACTGGGATTACAAACGTGGGCCACCATGCCTGGCTTGGATTGGTATTAACATAAATGCTGACCAAGAAAGCAATGACAGAGTGAAGTCAGCAAGCTGGAGGAGTAAGAAACAGCAACCTTCACCAAGGCGGTCACACAGACGCAAACCAAAATAATCCTGGAAGGGTTTAAGTGCGCTTTTAAGCAAGTATAACAATACACTGGAGCAAAAAAGGGCAGACTATACCCATAGAAAGGATCCCGGGTAAATCTAGCATACCTGAGAAGCCAGTGCACCGCTAGGAACAAAGAAGTAAGGCGGGAATTATCGGTTTCGTCACGCTGCGATGCCAGCTCCTGATTCCCGAGTGATGGCTGCCGTGCGAATTCACACACGAAACAAGCGCGCTTTGTTGACATGTATCCACCCACATGTCAGATGCTGCATTTACCCTCTCGGACAACTAGATAGCACCCTGGCCAAAACCAAGGTTTCTGTGCCTGTCTCCTCACTCCGCACATCAGTTCAGTGGCCACTGAGAGACAGCATGTACTCTGAAATCTGGACTGTAACTACACCTTAGACCATGGAGTCGCCACTAATGGCTCACATCAGGTCCGCACCAAGTTCTCTCTGCGCATGTCCGTGCTGCAGACATAATCTCAGCCACCACTGAGTCAGAGCCAAAGTTATGTTATAGACGATACAGTGGCACTGTAGGCACCTGCAGCTGGGACAAGAGAGCGGGTTTGCCACAACAAGCAAACTCTCCCTCGACTGAATCAAGTTTTCTTTCTGCATGCGTGCACTCTGGAGATCTCAGAGGTCAGTGAGGGATTCTCTTCCCCGCCCCCTAGTAGCTGTGTGTGTGTGTGTGTGTGTGTGTGTGTGGTGGGGTGGGGGGACTTCCCATCTCCACCTTTTTTACAAGCACCCACGGCTCGACTGAATCAAGTTTTCTTTGCGCATGCGTGCACTCTAGAGATCTCAGAGGTCCGTGAGGGATTCTCTTCCCTGCCCCCTAGTAGCTGTGTGTGTGTGTGTGTGTGTGTGTGTGTGTGTGTGTGGTGGGGTGCGGGGACTTCTCATCTCGACCTTTTTTACAAGCACCCATGCCTTGCAAAAGAAATAATATCAAGCAATCCCACTCATATAAACTCTGAAATGCAAAGGTCTAATACTGCCTTCCTTGAAATTTTTCAACATGGGAATTTTTCTTTCTTTATTTTCGGTGCCAGAAGTGAACCAGGAGGCACTTAATCACTGAGCCACATCCCCAGCTCTTTTTATTTTTTATTTTGAGATAGGGTCTCACTGAGTTGTATATAGTCTTGCTTAATTGCTGGGGGGTTGGCTTTGAACTCACAATCATCTTGCTTCAGCCTCCCTAATTGCTGGAATTATAGGCATGTACCACTACACCCCGTAAAACAATTTTTTAAAAATATATTTAGTTGTAGATGGACATAATACCTTTATTTATATGTGGTGCTGAGGATTGAACCCATTGCCTCACACATGCTGGCAAGTGCTCTACCAGGGAGCTACAAACATAGCGCCCCCCATTGTTATTTTTAAAATAATTAAAATTCCAACCTAAGCTAGAGTTTTCTAGCAATTTATTATTTTTGTTTATCTTTTAATTTTAATTTGTTCTTTTTAGTTATACATGACAACATCTATTTTGAAATATTTATACAAACATGGAGTATATCTTATTCTAAATAGGATTTCAGTACATCTTAGGATGTACACAATGTTAAGATTCACTGGTGTATTCACACACGTACATGGGAAAGTTATCTCAGATTCACTCCACTGTCTTTCCTATTCTTAATACCCCTCCCTTCTCTTAATTCCCCTTTGTCTAATCCACTGTAGCTATTTACTCTTTACATTTCAATGGACACAAATTCTGATTTCTACCTCTGGAACCCAAGAACTCCTAGGTTTTACTAAATAGAGTTTTCTGTTATGCAGTAACATCTCCATCTGCTGGAACTTTAGGTGGCTGCTAATTACATGATCTTGGAATCAGGAAAAAAATCCAGCTTCAGCAGGGTCAGACATTATTTCATTTTCTCCCATTTTAACAAAAATCTGGCCCCCTATGAGTTCCATATCCAAGATTCAGCAGCACATAGAAGATTTTTTTATAAAAACTCTCTACTGAACAAGTACAGACTTTTTGTCATTATCCTGTAAACAATACAGTATAACAGCTATTAACATAGCATTTACAATGTATTTAGAGAATAATCTAGAGGTGATTTAAAGTGTAAGGGAGGATGTACATAGGTTATATACAAATACTATGTCATTCTATATAAGGGACTTGAACATCTGAGGATTTTAGTGTCTTGGGAAGGAGGGCCTGGAACCAATCTCCTGAGGATAATAATAAATGACTATATTTATCATGTGCCTGAGATGTGCCAGACTCTGTGCTGTGATAAAGAAACAAAGACTGGTTAAGCTAAACTGCCTGCCGTCAAGAAGCTCACAACCTAATGGGAGAGAGAAATGCAACCACCTTAACTCAATGGAATAAATGACATACTTAAAAATTTCATCAATTCTGAGGTTGAGACAGAATGGACTATTGAAAAGTGTGTAGGAACCAAGCGGGATGGCTTGTTCCTGACAAAGGAACCAGCTGCTTCATTTCCACTCCTCCACTGAACCAAAAGTTCAGGTATAGAACGAAGTACAGCTGAGTGCTGAGATGCATTCAGGATACAGTTGCTAAATCTAACAACAGTTTATTTGGCACTATAATGAAACTGGATTCTGCCTGAAGGCCAAAGATTGCCAAATCCTAATTTGAGACATTGTTTTTCAAAAACAGAATTTATAAAAGAAAGAAAAATGTAGTGAAAATACCTTATGACTTAAATAATATAGCATACACATTACCTTTAAATATGACCCATAGTATTTTGTTACATAGGAGCTGTCACATTGACTCAAAACAGTTATTTCTTGTTGAATGTCTTCTATTTCATCTTCAGCTTCCTCAAGATCAATGATTTTAATAGCAACAACTTGCTGAGTACGGTTATCAATTCCTTTGAAAACTTCTCCAAATGAGCCTTTTCCAATGCGTTCTAATTTTGTGAACAGTTCTTCTGGATCTGCTATATTATTCTATGGGAAGGATGGAAGAAAGAACACACATGATTTTTTCAATGAAGGAAAATGAATCACAAAAGACAAAAACACTTTTTGTATAGGTTTTCACTTTTTATTATTTTTTAATTGTACATATTTACTGGGTATGGTGTGATCATTCAACATATACACAAGTGTAATGATCAAATCAAGGTAATTAGCATTTTCATCTCCTTGAACATTTATCACTTCTTGATTTTTTAAAAGCCTACAAACTCCTTTGACTCTTCTCCACATTTGCTTTGTTAGAACAACTGTAATCTCAAACAGCCAGCTGGTCCACATTCTACTGGATCACCTACACCAAAAGGGTTTAACTGATCATGCTACCACAAACAATCCCATACAGCAAACGTCTCTGAGGTCTGCCAAATGATCACATACATTTTGGAACAAAGCAGAGGATTATATAAAGTTTGAACATTAATGCAAACATAAAAAGAGTTATATAAGCATTCTTGCTGGGTGTTGTGGTGCACACCTGTAATCTCAGTCACTCAGAGGCTGAGGCAGAGGGATTGCAAGTTTGAGGCCAGCCTCAGAAACTTAGTAAGACCTTGTCCCAAATTAAAAATGACTGAGGATGTAGTTCAGTGGTAGAGCACCACTATGTTCAGTCCCCAGTACTTAAATATTAATAAAATAAAAAAACATTCTCTCAATATTACCTTTTAACTCTCCTCTGTCTCCAACTCAGACATGCCAATCAATCCACCTACAATTCTAAGCAACAAAGGACACAAAAGACTTTCGTGTTTTTTTTTAAACTTAGGATCCTATTTGTGTGAAATGTTCTCATCAATGGTTGAAATGTTTTTGTGTTTTTGGTAATAGCTAATCTAACTGGGGTTAGATGATACCTCATTGTGGTTTTGACTTGCATGTCCCTGATATCTAATAAAGTTGAGCAATTTTTCATAAATCTGTTGACCATTCGAATTTCTTTGTTTGATAATTATTCACATTATTTAGGGTCCTATTTGTGTGAAATATTCTCATCAATGGCTTAAATGAGATTCTACGCCTTTACTAAGAACTGTTCCCCGTGCTGGGGAAAGAAATCTTCCAAAATATGCTAAGTCCATGTATGAATATATCACAATGAATCCTGCTTATATATATAATTAAAATGTACTAATTAAGATAATAATACAATAATTATTAGAACAGTACAGGAAGCAGATCAGGGGGAGGGGAGGAAGGAAAGAAAAGGTAATGAGGAATGAGATTGATTATAATATGTTATATACATATATGAATATAGCATAATGAATCCCACTATTACATATCATTTTAATGTTCCAATAAAAATATTAAAAAGAACTCTTACCCAAAAGCACAGGAAACAAAAGCAAAATTATGCAAATGGGATTATATCATACGAAGAAGCTTCTGCACAGCAAAGGAAACAATAAAGTTAAGAGACAAACCACAGAATGGAAAAAACTAAATGTAAACTATTCATCTGATAATGGTAGATGAACCTCCATAGTGGAACACTTGCCTACCATGCATGAGGCCCTGGGTTTGAGTCCCAGTATTGTTGAAAAGAACAGAATGTAGAAACATTAAAATATTTTAAATATACAAAAGAAGTTTCACAAATCATTTCACACTGGAGAATAAGAATATTAACACTTTGCTCCAATAAAATCTGAAATGAAACAAAGGTTAAAAAATGTACAGGCATGACTTAGATTTATAAATTCACTGTCCTTTTCAGATATAGAAATATTCTTTTTCTTGCAATCTACAACTTTGAATTAAAATTTTACTCCCATAAGAAATCTTTTTATACTTCTTAAACTTTTAGTGTTAAAGACATACTTCTGAACAAGCAGCATCTCAAGATGTCCAAGCTTTCCTACAAAATCATATTATTAAATTATTCTTAAGTACATTATCAGTCTAAAACTTTGAGTTCTGCCAAAATATAAGAGGATGCAATTTAGTTCTGGTGAGCTAAATTATAATCGAATTTGTCAATTGGACCTAGAATATCTGTTCATTCTCCATAATTTTACCTCATTGTACTTTATCATCAATTTCAGGAGACAATTATGGAGTTAACATGTCCCTTATATCTTATTATTAAAGAGGCTATTAAGGTTTATTTTTCTCTTATCAATTTCTTTGCTCCATGATCACCAAATAGACACACTACTACTCTAGTAAACTGGTTCCTTTTGAAGCAACTTTAAAACGTAGTACAGCTTTTAAAGAATTTCATCAAGTTCTCTTTTTCAGCCTGCCTAAAATACAGTTTTGACATGACATATTTTACCTTATAAGCTTCCCCCATTCTCCTTTATTGGATTTTTTTCCATTTCTAAAACATGCACAGTCCATGTTGGCGGTTCTTTGATACCGCAAGCTACCTGTATATCCTCATCTATCTCCAGTATGCACATGAAACCAATACACCTCGAGATTCCCATATGGAATCAAGACTTCCAGTAGGTTGCAAATGCCTCTTTAAGGCTCACATTTTGTTGTAATACCTTCTCAAAGACAAGATTTCCTTGGTGTCCTCTTTAATCAAGCTATTATGTGTATTTCATTGTGATCACTATTTTATTATAATTACACTGTGATCCCACAGTTACCTCTTCCTATTTTTGGTGATGGTTTTTGTTTTTCTACTACCCTGTGGTAAAAATTTCTACCAAATACCTTGGTGATGGGTTCACTTCTGTATAACTTCCTAAATTCAGTGAACTAGGAAATTTTTCTAAAAAATGAGTTAGGCTGTTCTGATACAACAAAACCATACTAAAGTTTGGAAATACACCATTGATGAAAAATCCATAGTATATACTTTTTGATAATGCACTCTGGAAAGTGTGTATATTCATTAACTCTGTAACAAGAATCTTCTGTTGTTAAAAAACAAAAATTAAATCCTAATCTTCCTAATTAGTGTTTTAGAAGGATTTGACTGGAACAATCAGCCCCAGGGAGGATACAGCTGTTCCTTGCTGTCTATAATAAATGGATTCCGGCAAATATGTAAATCAAAGATTTAAAAATCAAGTCACATTTTGCATTTTAAGGAAGCTCTAAAGTAAATCCTAACTCATTGGTATAGTTTAAGATTTTATATCAAGGAATAGCTAGTTGGAGATGGAAAAAATCCACCATTTACACAATGTATCATAACTCCTACTCTTATTTTTGGTATAAAATTTATGCAAAACATCTTTCAGAATAAAAAGAATCAGGAAAACAAGTTTTCTCTAGCATAACTTCACTTCTCTAAGTATCTGAAGGATAGAGATCCCTGCCCAATTTACCAATTTCTGAATCCCTGATAGGAAACACCCAAGTTCTAATTCCTCCTTCAGCATTTTAAGCCAAGATATTCTAAGTATCTTTAATAAACAGAGATTGCTTTCTTGTTTTTATTACAAGGGCAAAAGTCATGTAAATTAATGGTAGACATCCCAAATAATGCAATTAAAAAACATCCACAGCTGGGCACGGTGGCATACACCTGTAATCCCAGTGGCTCAGGAGGCTGAGACAGGAGGACCGTGAGTTCAAAGCCAGCCTCAGCAATGGTGAGGCACTAAGCAACTGAGTGAGACCCTGTCTCTAAATAAATACAAAGTAGGGCTGGGGATGTGGCTCAATGGCTGAGTGCCCCAAGTTCAATTCGTGGTACCCACCCCAAAAAACCCCACATAAACATGCTGGTTTGTGCCAGGTATGGTGACATATGTTTATAATCTCAGTGACTTGGGAGGCGAGGCAGGAGGATCGCAAGGTAGAGGCCAGCCTCAGCAACTTAGCAAGACCCTGTCTTGAAATTTAAAAAAGAAAAAGATTAGCAGTGTAGCTCAGTAATAAAGCACCCCTAAGTTCAATCTCTAGTACCAACCAAAAAAGAAAAAGTTTTGCCCAATCATTCCCATTACTCTTGGAGACTAGAAGAAAATCAAGTTAGCGCCCTCTCTACCTCAAATCCAATATTCTTTTAAGAATATAAGAATCTCTGTTTCTATTTCTGCTGCAAATTAAAATTTACTACTCTGTTTGCATTGCTTTCTCAAAGCCATAGCCTAGGAAGGTGTTCTAAGTTGTGTAGCAGCAAATACAACCTAAGAAAACTTCATATTGATTTACAACTAATGGTAGATGATTTCTACTTGCCCCATAAATGTGGGTCTGTAAAAGTGAAAACCTCACAGATCCACCTCAGGACACTCACATTAATTCTTTGATCTACTTTACCTGTTCAGATTGGGTTAACTGCATCCTTCACTATATCAAATTTAAATCATAGAAGGTATTATCACTAAACAACTATTCAATAGGGAATTAATTACTCTCAAGCCTAAAAGGGGAAAAATTTTATGGTGATAATCTTGCTTTTCTTCTATGGAAAGTCAGAGACAGATGGAAGAAGACTTTTTGGATTCTCAAACCACAGTTTAGTTTCTTTTTTATTAGAGCTTCATAATTTTACATAGCAATTGGGTTCATTCTGGCTGGAGGAATTCATAAAAGTTCTCTAAGTGCTCATCAGTCTTGGCTGTGTGTTTAGAACCACCTGGATAACTTTAAGAATGCAGATACCCCAGCTTCATCCCAAAAGTATTGATTTGTATATTTGAGATTGGAGCCTCCTGAGTATTTTTGAAAAAGTGACTATGTAGTCATTTTGGCATCAGTCTTAAGATCAACATTTGGAAACCACAGAGCAGACAGATGTGAAATTTGTATTCTTGATTACAGGAAACACATTATCCTTATTTTTCCCAGACAAGCACGGGGGTCTCATCTAGTTCTGTACACTAAGTGAACAACCTGGAGTTTAAAATAAAACCAAGAAGCTGAGAATGGTGGCTCACACCTGTAATTCCAGCAACTTGGGAGGCTGGGGCAGGAGGATCATAAGTTTGAAGTCAGCTTCAGCAACCTAGCAAGGCCCCACAAAACCTTATAAAAAAAAACTAAAAAAGGCTGAGGATGTGGTTCAGTGGTTAAGTGCCCCTGAGTTCAATCACCAGTACCAAAAAACAAAAAAAATACCCAAGAGGATTTGATACTTACATGTCTGTGCCTGTACTTTAAAATCAAGTCTCCAACACCTCAAAGGATGCATCTCTAAAATTAGCACTTATTCTCAATACTAGAAACATAATATGTATGGAAACACAAGCAATATATCTCATGCTTTCTGGGTGTAAGCATTCTTAAACATTGCTTTTACTCAATTTAGTCTATGTATATCCTATAGGGTGTATAACAGGTTAGGATGTAATTGGTGATAGAGTTTTGAGGTTAAGAGCCAACACTGATGAAGAATAAAAGTTAAGATCTAGTTGGCAGGAGAAAATGAGTTCAAATTGTAGAGGGTGACATTAGGCATGGGTGACGAGATCAAATAAGAAAACTGTACACAGAATTAGAATAAAAATTTTTTTGTACCAGGGATTGAACCCAGGGGTATTTAACCACTGAACCACATCCTCAGCCCTTTTTATTTTTTATTTAGAGACTAAGTTGCTTAGGGCCTCACTAAATGGCTGAGGCTGGCTTTGAATTTGCAATCCTCCTGCCTCAGCCTCCTGAACTGCTGCTGCTGGGATTACAGGTGTGTGCTACCTTTCTCAACCAAAATGAAAATCTTTTTAAAAAATATTTTTATTTATTTTTTATGTGGTGCTGAGAATTGAACCCAGTGCCTCACATGTGCTAGGCGAACACTCTACCACTGAGCTACAGCCCCAGCCCAAAACTGAAAATCTTGAAAGCCAAAGGTGGGGAAGAATGTAAGGTAAAGAATCTGTGGGGCGTGGTTGCGCACGCCTGTAATCCCAGCACTTTGGGAGGCTAAGACAGAAGAATCACGAGTTCAAAGCCAGCCTCAGCAATGGCGAGGTGCTAAGCAACTCAGTGAGACCCTGTCTCTACATAAAACACAAAATAGGGCTGGGAATGAGGCTCAGTGGTCGAGGGCCCCTGAGTTCAATCTCCAGTACCAAAAAAAAAAGAATCCATTTCTTTGACTCTGAGGTAGCTAAGATCTCTAGTCTGGGTGAAAATATACTAAGTTTAAGGAAGAAATGAGATTTCTCAGAGGATTTGATCAGGAATGGTTGAGCTCAAATATTCTTAAGGAACCTGCAAGGTACAAAAGCAAGCAGAGCAAGGCTGAACTTGTAGTTTTGCATTTGGCTGAATGAAGCCCATGTAATGAATCCTCTCAACTATAATTTTTTGCTTTTAACAAAGGCTGGCCTGTCTGAGGACCCATCAGCGATTCCCCGATGAGGAGGAACACGACAGAAAATGATGAGCAAAGAGTGTGCTAATGATATCAAGGCTTAAAGAGGAAGACCTCTTACTCTCAAGTGGTAATACCAGGACTGAAATACAGTGAACAAAGGGTACCCTAATAATCACAGAGAGTAACTAAAAACTTTAGCCTAACAGTGTACTAAACTCTAGACATACATCTAATTAGCTATCTATTTAAATCTCTCAGATTTAGGTCTCCCAAGCTAGAAATGAAATGCTTTTCTGGATGACTCCCACATCTATACCATTACCTATCATCTAAAAAGTAGAATGAATATTAATAAAAATCATCCTCTACTGGCTTCATGAGCTTTGTATTAAATTACTCTTTTGGGCTGGGGTTGTGGTTCAAATGGTAGAGCACTTGCCTAGCATGTGGGAGGCACTGGGTTTGATCCTTGGCACTACATAAAAATAAATAAACAAATAAAATAAAGGTATTTTGTCCATCACAACAAAAAATATATTTTAATGGATAAATTACTGTTTTACTATAATTGCCTACATTAAGATTTTTTATTTACTCTAAGATCATTGCCAAAATATGTTCTTGAGTGTTTCCTAATCAAGATATTCCAAAAAGAAAAAAAAGTTTAAAATCAACAGTCATGTCCCTCTTAGCACTGTTGAGTTCAAGACCACAGGACACTATCTTTTTCAAATGCTAAATATCATCCTGCATAACCACCTTCTCCCTCAGTCATAGACATTTGGAGTTGGAAGGAAATTCATAAATCATTCAATCCAACCCCCTATCACTACCATCAACAACAATGCTTGCTATGTATGTCCTAAACTAATATCACCAAATACAAGTTATGAAGTTTAAGGTTATTTATGTCAAAATGATGGTAGAGGAAGAGAGAGGTTAAGAATGAATACAGTCTCAGAATTAAACAAATTATAGGCTCTTTGACATGAACAGGCACTTAGATTTTGAAGTAGCCTAGAGAGATTATAAATTCTTGAAATATACAAGACAGTTAACCAGTGGCAAAACTCAAACTTGAAACCAGATTTCCTGACTCATGTGCAAAGTTCCTTTGCCACAGCTTAGATTTGTAACTTAAAACTATACTCCCTTTTGCCATAAAACCAAAATTATTTCCATCATAAACAGATCACACAACTGTCCAATGTCTACTTTGTAATATCCCAACATTTAAAGAAGTTGAAAATTTTAAACTTGAAATAATTTTTAAAACTTAATATAGTACTTTTCTATTCTCCAAATAATATGATTTTTATTATTTTTAAACAGTGATAAAAGTACATATATTTATCGTGTTTACAATACTGTTAAAGTCCATATACATTTTGGCATGATGAAATCAAGTAGTTATTTTTGTGGTGAGAACACTTAACATCCAGTTTCTTAGCATTTTTTAAGACGACTGTATGTTTTTACTAACTATGCTCACTATGTTGTACAATAGATGTCTTGAACTTACTCCTAACTGAAAGTTTGTACCCTTTAATCCATCAGTTGCCAGAACACAGACGAACCTGGAGGGTGTTATGTTAAGTGAAATAAGCCAGAGACAGAATGACAAATACTGCATGACCTCACTCATGTGTGGAATCTCAAAATGTTGCTCTCATAGAACTAGAGAGTATAATAGTGGCTACCAAGGCCTGGGGCACTTAGCAGGGGGCAAGTATTAGGAAGATGTTGGTCCAAATGATATAATTTCTTACAATTTTTGAACCACTGTGCAATTGGCTGACCCTTGTTCGTGTCCATAACTACCACATATTTCATATTAGAATCCTAATGAAAAGTAATCTGTAAGTACCTTAACTTTCTGTCAAAGTTAGTATACTTGGCCTATTTTTTGTTTTCCATGCCAGTAACTAGGCTGGAATCTGTTAGTCTCTAGAGTGTAGGAGGCAAGTGTAGTAATGGTATTCCATATCATAATTCCCATAGGATCCAATGTCAGGAAGCCACTGGCTCCAATTCCAGCTCTATCAGTGATTTATTGTAAACTTCAGTAACCCTTTAACACTAAGGTTTTCAGTTCTGCTCATTAAAAAGCCCCACAAATCAATGAATTTGTCCAAGAATAAAAATAATATTTAACATCAATTGTTAATCTTGTGCTGTTTCATGTAGGCGTAGAATCGTTGAAGTGACTGTGTGAATACTCAGATTAATAATGAGAAGGATAAAATAAACTCCCCATAAATTTGTCTAAACTCTTGGAGAATATGATGTTAGCAGAGTGTTTGTCTACTGTGCATAACCTCAGGTTCATATTACAAGCATCTGATAAAATTTTATGGATTCCTTAAAAAGAGACCCCTGTGATTTATATTCCTGAAAGAAAATACTTAGCTTCACTATATTTTGCATATGACAGAATAAGAACTAAGATAAACTTTTAGTATGTCTGTGTATGTTTCAAATTAAACATGAAGAATTTGGCAAGAAGTCAGATTACTCTAGGTGGTCAGTCATGGCAGTTTGCATTTTCATGTTTATAAGAACTAAAATATATTTAAGTGTATAAAGAAAATGTCCTCAGTTTATCTATTGCATAGTTTACTCACATTTGTACATCTTTCTCAAAGGTTATTTTAACTTGTCTTTGCATCACAAATTAGCAAATTGCCAGATTTTACATACGTGCAATGAGATAAATGAAATGTAGTTTCTATGCAGTCTTAACAACTCTGGGCTTCCTTGTGGTCACGAACAGCATCGGATCAACTCACAGTTGAGTCCCTTTCTGTACTCACTCACTTAAAAGGCAGAGTTTTGAGATGGATGAGGCCAGCCCTGCCATGGTAATCCTAATGACAATGCATGAAGTCAGAGGTCTCACGCAGCATTGTTTTGTACTCTTAAAGGAACCATTTAAACTCTGAGCAATATTATGCACAGCAACAAGAAAAATGTGTTCATAAAGCAGAAATATAATTAAATATACAAGTACTTTTTCATCTCCTTTATTTTATTATTCCTGTTTTTAAATGCACCTCATTAGCAAAAATATTTAGAATGCAAATATTTTAGTAAAGGATAACTTCATTAAAAATTATTACCAAAGGTTTTGACATAGCTGTATGAATAACATAGCGGTTTGAGGAGTTTCCCCTGATTAGCAATTGTGATTCTACTTCATCTTTAAGAACAAAAGAATAATTGAAAATATTCCTTCATCTTAATTCCTCCTACTCAAGAGAGGATAGGAGAAGAGCTTCCTCTCTGCCTCCTAACTTGCATTCTTATCTTTACTCAAACTCAGATCTCAAGAACAATGAAGCCAGCAGGAGCCATTCTCGCCTTTGCGGACATAAAGAATGCAGTTCTTTACATATGTTTGTAAGACAGTTCACTTTACAATGGGGTAAAGCAGAATGAGACATTTCTTTGACTCTATTGTCACTTGACCACATACCACATTTTTCTAAAGAGAGATGAAAATACAGAAAGCATGAGAAGAAATTTAACCAGACCTTCCCCCATATTACAGATCCCCAAGCAAGAACCCAAGTCATAACAGGCAGCACTTTTATTAACTCTCTTTCCCACATATGGAGGTATCATATCCCTGTTATTTTAATTTAGACTAGAAATATCAGATTATTTTGTTCAGCCAGGTAAATCATCCTTGGATCTAAAGACCTCTTAAATTAAAGGAAATACAAATTTTGTCTTTTTAAACAACTCTGGGATCTGAAGTTTCCTTAAACCTTTAATTATATCCATGGGGAAGGGGAAGGAAACGTCCTGCAAACAATCACATTTTTCTCTCAATAAACCAAAAGTCAAGGCTATCATCACAATAAATGCTGGATGCAAATTCCATCGCATCATTTAGCTCATTTCTCTCTGACCTTACAGCCATTCCAAAGGAAAAAGGAGGTCTGGTTTCTCATAAGTATTACAGAGGTAAAGAGAGCAGAGAGGTCAGGCAAAATTGGCTTAATTTTGCTTATCCCGGAAATTGCAAGAAATCAGCGATTAAATGTCAGCTTCACCATCTGTATAATGAGGGAGAAAGGTGGACTCATGATCTCTAAATCGTTTCCTGTTCTGCCGCTGTGTGAATCTGTGAAGTATTAGAAAGCAGATTCCTTTGTTCTCTTCCTTTATCGCTTGCAGTCGCCAAACCTAGTTTACATATAAATATATAATGTACTTTTTTTGTACTAGGGATTGAACTCAGGAACACTATACCACTGAGCAAAACACCCAGCTCTTTTTATTTTTTATTTTGAGATAGAGCCTTGCTAATTGCCAAGGCTGGCCCTGAACTTGTTAGCATCCTGCCTTGGCCTCTAAAGTCACTGAGATTACAGGTATACACCATCGCACCCAGCCTTGTTTTGAAACATAAGGTAAGGGATGAACTGGCATGGACTCCATAGTCAATTCTACAGCAGTACGCAACAGCAAAAAGAAAAAGTTTATAATACCCTGCAGTTCCAGTAAGAAAATCAGAATCACTAGTACACTGCACTCAAGTCTCAACTCTGATACAGTAATAAAGCAGGCCTAGAAGGCAAGGGTGGATAAAGAGCTGGACAATGCATGAGTCAACTCTTCAGACTCATCTCTGCTCCTCTCTCTGTCCTATTATGTATGAGTGAATATCCCCAAGGAAGTCAAAGGGAGCCAAGAACTCAACATGTATGGGAGGTAAGTTTCCATTAGTCTTCCTATCTTTAATCATGAAGTAAATTCATTCAGAAAGTGAAGTATTCACAAGGTAACAGTTATACTTAATGGTAAATAAAACTTCAACATCCAACAAAACAAAGTGAATAAAGGGAAAATTCTAGGGATATTTTAACCATATCTCAAGCCCGGTGCTTCAGTGGATAGTAGCTTAGACACAAAGTTAAATGCAATGCTTCGTTAGGGAATGATTCTACTTTTTATTTTTGAACCTTTTACTCTCACATTTTCTCAATCTACAATATCCTCCATCTACATCTATAATATCTCCTCCATCTCTGAATATCCCCATATCTTAAATTAAAACAACAAAAACAAAACAAAACAAAACTTCCCAAGCTCCCAGGGGCATCTATTGCTTCATCCTCTGCCCTCTCAAAACACTTTAGTCAAGCCTCCACTAAAGCACACGTTTTATTATGTTTGCAATCTCTTTCATTGCCATGACCTTTCTATCTTCAACAGTAAGGTCATTAAGGATAGGGCTCTCTGTTTCACTCAGAGCCAGGTACCCTCATGGTACCCAGTACAGTACCTTACACACTGTGGTCTTTGGATGCTTGTGGGATGTTTACCTGGAAGACTGCCTAAGATGAAATCTTTGGCATGAGGTTATCCTTTTATTTGCAATTTGATTTCTAACTTTTGGTACAAGAGAGATTACATTTAATAAGCTAAAGGATGTTAAAATAGATATGAAATTTTAAGCCCATCCCTATCCTCACATGTCATTAACATAATAAAAGCTTTCCAAACACCTGGAGATATTTTTTCTTTCAACTGGAGAATTCATTAGGTTGCAAAACAGCAGTTTTTAAAAATAATATGGAGCTCTACACAAACAAAAGATGGTAGTAGCCATAAGCAGGCACAGGGTACATATCTGCAGCATATGCAAATCTGATTCTGGAAGCACATCTACAATCACAATTAACCAGGGCTCATGACTACTGCATGTCCTGGAGCCATCTTGGATTTCATATTCTAATGTAAAGATTAGAGGTCTCCAAGAGCCACAATTTGCATTATCACTCTGCTATACATGTCTTTTAATTTAGTTGGGCTAAACCCATGTAGAAATATACAATTCAACCTGGGGTCTAATTTAACCATGAATATTAGTGTTAAAATTAGAGGGATTATTACTGACTAGATAGGATGTTACATAAATATGGCCTGGGATTGATAAAAAGCCCTAACTATAAAATATTCATTCAGAAAAGGAGAAAAGGCCATATAATGAAAGGAAGACAAAGGTTCTGTTAATATATAAATGATAAAACAGGTATGCTAATTTATTCAGACCATTATTTAATCAAACCCACAGAGGGCATTTAAAAGTGATGGACAATGAGAGCCCCATTTATGCTATCCATATTAGTGGGAAAATAAAAGGATGTCATTCTAGTACCTTTGGTTAGAATAATAAGCACCTTTGGTTAGAATTTAAGGCAGCAGCCTGTTATAGCAAATATCGAACTATCATGGGTAATGTTATGGTGAATCTTTAGCACACTTATTAAAATGCATTGGATTAAAACAAAATTGATTTGCTCACTGCCTATCTTCCTTCTAGATGCAGAACTCCAATTAAAATCAATAGGTTTGAAGCTTGTAAGCACAGCACTAAATTATTAACACCATGAGTTCTTTTAGAAAATTAACACTGATTGAAAAAGTGGAATTTTACATAGACTTACCTTTTCATTCTTAATGAGAAAGTGGCTGCAGAATAATTTCCTTCCAACATTTTCCTCCTTAATCAAATCTATGCTCTGAATGAATTTAATCAAATAGTATTTGCAATAGTTACCCAATGGAATCTTGAGACTAAGGAAAATTATCTCTTGGGTCCCGCTGGCTTTAACATTCTATGATCACAAGAAAATTATACTGATGGCACAAAGGCATCAATAGCAATATGATTTTAATCTTGGCAAGCACTAAGAATGGAGCTAAGGGGAGATTATAGTGTACCCTAGAAGAAAGCTCTCTTTTAAGTTCAATAATCCACTTTTCATTTCCTCAAAGTGAAAAATATCTTCAGAGTGTTTGATTATGTATGGATGTCTGAGTGTAGGGCTTAAAGAATGCTTATTGTTATTTTTATAGCCTTCTTTAAAAGATTTGGAACAGAGCAATAATAAATAAGAATACACTCTGAAACCGTATTCTTAGTGCAGGTGTGTGAAACCTGCCTACCTAACCTAAGAAGACCACTATAAAGGAGCACAAAAATTAGCTCTGTACTGAGCACATGACACATACCAATTACATGAGAAAGTAGCTTAAGTTAAAAAGACAGGGGCTGGCTAGAAGATGATGAGTTTATTATTCTTTACTTTCGTTTACACAGGGAACATCATTCATTTTATATAAAGCCCTAAATATTGTTCTATTTCCATTTTCCCAAAGAATTGCAGCTTAGAAATTCATCTGAATTTTACTGTGAATTAATCTCTTCTGAAAGTTCTCCAATATTTCCTGATCTGAAAATTTTCAACCTATCTTCATCCCGCCCCAAACCCCACTGTCCTCAATAGCAATTTGAATATGCTAATCTCTATCTCTACAGGTCCAGATTCACCAGTTTTTACACCCATTGATCTGTGTTGACATTGCTGAAATCTGTTATGCTACTGAATTATGAAATACCCACTAACATGAGTTGAATCTTCTAAATTTTTAACAAATACCACTATTAACATAAGAGCTATTTCCATGTTTTCTCCACAAATATGGCAAAGTAAATACAATCCACTTATTAGCTGACATTTATAATCCTTGCGTATTTAGCAATCAATTTCACAAAGCTGTAATTCTTCAGTTAGTATAATCAGCATCCGGTACCAAATTTGCATACATGTACAAAATCTGAAGTTTCTTTAAAAAAAAAAGGCTATATGGTCTATTTAGGAACTTTAAAGGGCAACATAATTTTAGAACTGGACATGACTCTTATAAAACACTTGACTTTTTTGATTTGATGATGAGTGATTTCTAGCTGTGGATGGGGTGGGGAGGGCAATGACATGTAACCGCAGGATGGAGACAAGTGACAAAGTTCCTTAATTAGTTCTTGACTTGCCATCACCAAAATAAGCTTCATGAGCAATTCGAAGTAATTAAAATGCTTGGAGCAATGTCGACCCAAAAAGATCTGTGATCTACAACTTGAGCTGACTTGTACCCTATCATTTTACAGTCCTACCCAGAGAGAAAGTACCATTCACCAAACAAATCCTCACTGGCCGACCCAAAAGGACTTAAAAAGCACTTTGAAAAATACAACCTCAAGAACTCCCTTTGTGGGGCTGGGGTTGTGGCTCAGCGGTTGAGTGCTTGCCTAGCATGTGTGAGGCACTGGGTTCGATCCTCAGCACCACATAAAAGTAAATAAAGGCATTATGTTAATCTACAACTAAAAAAATATATTTTAAAAAAAGAACTCCCTTTGTCCTTTCTTGCCTCAGCCAATTTTTTCCCTCCCTTTCTTTCCCTTCATCACACCTAGTCTTAGAGCCAGCTCAGTCACTCAGGGATGCCTTTTCTGACCATCTCTGCAGCCAAGCTTGACTCATCTTTTCTGAGTTTCTGCTCAGGCTGCTAAGGAGCCACTGACAGCTCTCAGCAGATGAGTGAAAAAATAAATGTTCTGTTTCAGGTAATTCCATCATGTCTGCAGGCAGCCTTGACTCTACTTAGTGATAAAGGCCAGAATGGCATGATAAAAGAAGGAACGATGCCTGACACTTTCTGGGGAAAATTGCTGATAGAACTTCATGATTAACTAAACATGGAGAGAAAGGAAATCAGCAGCAAGTTACAAATAATGCCTGCTGGTCTTCTCTTCCCTTGATAATTTTTTTCCCTTGATAATTCTGTGATTCACCAATACATATTTTATGGTCTGGCACCTCCCCCACTAAATCAAGTAGTTAAGTGGCATTTAGTAGAGCCTGATTATTTCATGTGCTATGATCTAATAATTTTAATGCATTTTTGATTAAGTATTATTCTCCTTACCGCTGACAAGGTACCTGAGATGTTAATTGTAGAGTGAAGACACTTACTCAGTACAAGGAGGAAACAAATGTGATTATAGCTGACACTTAACACTCACTATTCACTTTTCTTCTCCAATAGATATGGCTCTTTAATTTAAAATCCTGATAAAAGCAATTAATGCCCTCTCCTTTCCTTCCTTAAATTCCTTTATAAAATTCATCTGTTTTTATTTTCTTTTTCTAGAAACTGAGAAAAATATTAAAATATATCCTTATACACACAATTTAATCATTATCATTACCAATACAACTTGCCATATAATGGTTAAAATTCCATCTTTAAAAAGCAGACAAGAATACATCTACATATTTACTATCATCTGAGGTCTTTCCGTGAATTCAGCATTACAATACTAGGATTGATATGCAACTCAGCTGCATTAATAAAGAGAAAAACTTATCTATTTTCATACTGTATCCCCAGCCTCAGTGAAAATACCATAATACCCCTCCATTCTTTAGAACAGCAATTCTCAGTGGCATTCAAGGTTCTAATGTAGGAGTCAGGAAACTTTTTCTGTATAGGGCAAGATAATAAATATTTTAGGGTTTGTGGGTCAGGTATACTCTCTAGTCTCTGAGTATCACATCTTCCTCCTCTTTTTAGTAATTCTTGAAAAGTGTAAAAAAAATTATTTTTAGCTTGCAGGCCACCTACAAACAGGCTACAGACAGAATTCTGCCCTTGGCTGCAGTTTGCCAACTGTCACTATAAGGAATCCACTGTATGTAATAAATTAACTGCTCTGTAGTGCATCTAGAATTGGTCTTAGTTATGTGTCCTTCTTGGGAGAATTGAGAAAAGAATAATTCAACTCATGTTCTCTGCTTTATGGTTCAGAGAAGAATTCTGATTGAGAAAGTCTGAGTTAGATTAACAAAGCTCCAAACACACTACTGAAAGAAGGGGGATGATTATCATTTTCAAAAATATAGATATTCAAAAATATTTACAAAGGAGAACTTAAAAATGTAAAATTTTAAACAACTTTCCTTCTATCTGAAGCATAAGGCAAACACAGCCTTAATATCTCTTGGTAGAAAATTAATTACACAGAGTCAAAAAATAATTACACATTAATTGCCTCAGTAGAAACTGAATTACATCTAATTCAAAATTTGCATGGAATGGGTACCAAAACCCTTTAATATATAAACAGATGAGTGTTACTTGTTTTTACAAATAATAATCTAGTCTTAATTCCTAAGCAGGATCCCCCAAAACTCACAGTTTAAGGGTTTTCTATGCAATCTCCTCACTTCACATTTGAGGAGATGCTTGTAGGCATTATTTCAAAGAATATACTACATTCTTCATTCTAGCAGATAGGAAGAAAATATTTAGTGCCATACTGGGGAAAACAATTAAATATTCTAGCTTTAAAATATCTGACCATATTAAATAAGAATATTCTTTCATAATGAATGCATCTTCTTTTCGGATAATGGAGTTTTGTTTTTCCTGGAGCCTAAAATGGCTGGGGGTGTAATTCAGTGGTACAGTATTTGTCCAGTATGTGCAAGGTCCAGAGTTCCATCCCCAGAACCACAAAATTAATTAATTAATTAAAAAGTCTAAACCTATGCCTTACCTTTCAACTAGGATCATCCCTTACACTATAAATGCATAACACACTCATCAAAAAATACACACCAGAGTAATCAAATTAAAATGCATCCAGTTAAACAGATTGACCCCAAATCCAGGCAGGTAAGTAGATAATCGGAGAGAGCTGTTTCTGCCTTGCAACTTGAAGAAGCTGTAGCCCCTGGACAGAAAGCAGTAGGTTTTGTTTTGTTTTGTTTTTTCAAAGTAAGAAGACATTTATACCTTTTTAACCACCAGAAAGTTAAAGTCAGTAATAGAAACAATATTTAGCATCCATACGTGTTCTTAGAAGTAAAAGTGAATTGCATTACTACTACCTAAAATTCTTTACTCAGCCAAAGCAGAAATCAAATGGTGCTAAAAAGTCATTAGGCAAACTTATTTTCAAGTAAATCTGAGATGCTACTCAGCCTTGAAATGCTCCAAAGAACTATTTTAATCATTCCCTGAGGGAGATCTTTTATGCCAGAACCTACTGGAAAAGTAACAATGATATTAAATCCAGTCATTTGACAGTGAGTCTCCTCTTTTGCCTTCCATTCCCCACAAAAATTACAGTTTAAATTAACCAAATAAAACCCATGATATTCTGGCATTTTCCCTTGTTAATGAAAAGGACTCCTTTACCTGCCGAAGGAAAAAAAGGCCACCCAAAATGACTCCAGTGTCTAGAAACAATTTATTGGAACAATATACATGCCACCAAAATTGCACATCTTAAACAGAAAAGCAGTTGAAATCACTATCCCCCTGTCGTCAGCTCTTCCCCTGATCTTCCCCAGGCTTCCTCCCAACCAAAAAGACACTTAACAGATATTTCCTTGCCATAACCAATTAATTATGTAAATGTAACTTTCATCACAGAAGTCATAAGCAACAAGAAAGAAATGAATTACTATTACCTCCCCAATTTCCTTTTCTGTTAGTCTTTTCTCCTCTCTGCAGAAAGTAGAGAAATTTCCCATTCTAAAAAATATAGAAAGAATTCTCAATCTTTAAAGCAAAAGACTACTTTTTCCCTTTCCTTGGAAATACTGTCTTTCTGTTCTTCCAGACTCCAACACCTCTTCCCTCACCTACATTTTCTGTTTGCTCATGAGGCAGCAGTAATCCTCTGGTATTATGAAATTCTACCTTCCCTAAGCAGGGTTTACACCGCAGCCTCCAAAAACGATGCCCGAACCTCAGCAGATAGAAGATCCATAGCAACAGCGGTAATAGTTTTTTTCACTTGCTATTACCAGAAATCACAGTCCAAAAAGACGACCATGGAGGTGTCACCTATGCTAAAACCTCAAAATTGATTCATTATTTAACTAGTTGAATCCCACGTTTTTCATTGTATGTGCCCTTTGGGAAGCTTGTGACAGGAAAAAAGATCTTTCAGTGACAGTCACCATTTTTCATAAAGAGATAAATAGTTTAAAAAAAAGCAGCTCTCTGGGTGCAAGATTTTGTTTATCACTGAAACAGACTCCAATGCCCAGTCTTCTCTATAATATAAAGTACCCATAACAAATTTAGCTTCAAAATAAGAGCTTAGACAATTATGACAAGTTTCTGTTAACTAGAAGTCATTTGTATACTGACCAATAGCTCTGATTTTACTAACAGGTGAACAGATTTATATTTATCAAAGGCAGTTCCTTTGATGCAATGATTCTCTGTAAGACTATTCTATGGGAGAAATTAAGTTGAGAATTGGAACTCTTGATAAATGTAATCCTACATAATGTTCAATTCTAATTCACTAAAACTGCCTAACACTGGTATTGAATTTCATTAAAAGTCATTTCCCATGATCTGTACCCTGTATGGAATAGACTGCTGTGAGTTCAATTTCTTCAAGAATAATAGGGGCTTAAATATCAAAGGCAGAAAGAACCAGCCATGGTAAAAGTGCAACATGTGTCACAACATAAGTACAACATGTAAAATCCTGATAACCTCATTATGCATAGGTACATACACACCTATGTTTACTAGACTACATATTTTAAATGAGGTAAGAATTTTACACATTCACTGTTTTTCATATAATAAAAATACTTAGCAACCCCACAAATATCAGTATTTCCTGACTACATAAGTTTTACATAAATTTTACTGACTTTTTATTTGTTCTTTTTAGATATACATGACAATGGAGTGTATTTTGACACATTATACATACACGAGTAAAACTTATTCTAATTAGGATCTCGTTCTTGTGGTTGTACATGATGTGGATCTTCATGTGATGTATTTATATATGAACATAGGAAAGTTAAGTGAGATTCATTCCTGTCTTTCCTATTCCCATCCTCCCTCCCTTCCCTTCATTACCCTTTGTCTAACCCAATGAATTTCTATTCTTCCCCTACTTGTTGTGTGTTAGAATCCATATATGCAGAACTTAAATGACACTGTCATAGTTTTCTGTTTTTCTAATTTAGTAACCATCTTATCCTTTAGCCATTTTTCTACTTTTTAAACATAGTTATAATCCGGGTGCGGTGGCTCATGCCTGTAATCCCAGCACTTTGGGAGGCTGCGACAAGAGAATCATGACTTCAAAGCCAGCCTTAGCAACGGGGAGGCGCTAAGCAACTCAATGAGACCCTGTCTCTACATAAAACACAAAATGGGGCTGGGGATGCAGCTCAGTGGTCGAGTAGCCCGAGTTCAATCTCCAGTACCAAAAAAAAAGTTATATTACAATTGGTACAACTGATTAAAAACTCTACAGGCAAATATTGAGCCTTAGTTTTTTGAATAAAGTGTTTTCAAATTGTAAAATATACTTCATGGGGAACACTTATTATGTGTGCATAAATACAAACATCTACCCATCTGTCCATTCATTCATCTATCATTTTCATCAACAAAAACAATCTACCATTTATTTATAAGAATAAGTGTCGGGGCTGGGGTTACGGTGCAGTGGTAGCGTGCTCGCCTAGCACACGTGAGACACTGGGTTCAATCCTCAGCACCACATAAAAATAAAATAAAGATATTCTGTCCACCTACAACTAAATAAATAAATAAATATTTTAAAAAAAGAAGAAGTGTCCTGGAAGAGATAACTACCTGAGAAGTGTGAAATATAAAGTAAAATTTTCTTTTTTTTAAATAATTTTTAATCGGCAGTGGTCTTTATTTATTTACATGTGGTGCTGAGAATTGAACACGGTGCTTCACACATGATAGGCAAGTGCTCTACCACTGAGCCACAACCCCCGCCCAAGGTACAAATGTCTTAATTTTTACATCCAAACAAACTGTATTTCCTAAAAGAGAAACAGGTCTTTTAGTGATTCTATGGATTTATTCTAACAATAATTAAATATAACTTTAAGTAGTTTTAAGAAGATATTTCTGAACATGCTTTTGAATATCCTCATAGGTACCAAATCTTTGATTCTGAAGGATGGATTCATTTTTGTTGGCTGTCTGTTCACTTTGTAAATTGAAAAGTAAGCTAGGTACAAGGCTGGTGAACAAGGTAGGTAATCACGTTTGCTCACATTGTTTGGTGTTGGCAAACTCATTTGATATTTGCTTCTTGTATTTTCAGTTCTCATCATATGTTTGAACTCAATTCTGAGCTTTCCTACATGATACCTGTTGGCAAGTGCTAATATAGTAATCGGACAGGTATAGGGAATATTTCAGGGAGCAGAGAGGGCATTTAGAAAGTGGTTTGATATTTCCTTAATGACTCAATTAACTTCCTCTTTCTTCCAGGAATTTACACATGCAATCAAAAGTTGGCTTTGGAATGTCATGATTGTGAATGACTAATTTTTTATATAATAACAGACCAGAGATATTAAGTTCAGCTTGTTTGATTGGGGAAGGGGGTAGAGTTGGAAGCGGGGCAGTAATGGAGGGAGGGAAAAGTACTCTGAATAATAAAAACTGGTAAGAGATGCCAAAATTGGAAAATGTCTTAAAATTCTCTAACTTGGGGGAAATATTGTCACTTTTGGCATTTAAGATACTGACATTTTACTTCATTTTAGCCAAGTTGCGTTTTTGCAGCTGTAAACATACAGATTTCAAGTATATTAACAACTCCACAAAATATTTATTCCTAAGAACTGATCATCTAAGAAGCTTATCCAGATAAACTAAAAATATATGGGAAAAGTTTAAGATATTAAATCAATAAATAAAAAACTGAAGTACTTTATTTATAGCACACATGGGTCGATGAAAAATAAGAATGGGCATTTGCTGCCTAAATTACAAACCTACTTAATCAAGAAAAATACAAGACATAGGTGACAATGAAATTTTGAAAACTGTAGAAACTGACACAAAGTTGTATTCAGCTTCTTGGAAAGATAATCAGAAATCTTATTTTCATCTCTCATAATTTCATCTAACTAGGTATATTCATGCAGGACTTGCCTATCTCCATCTTCTTTCCTGAATAAATGCATTACTAATTGCTTCTTCTAAAACTAAACACACTTTCTTTCAAGCTCAGCCATGTCTTTAACTCTTGACTAACCCATCATGTCTCTCCTCTTGCCATTCAATTAGCCACCCAAGTTGTCCAAAGTCTTCCTTGACTGATGCTCATATTGGTTCCCAAACCTGCAGAGCAGTTAGGAACTGATTAAAAAATGCACCCCAGACTAACTGAATCAGAAACTAAAAATGGGCCCCTTCAGGTGGTTCTTATGCAGGCTCAAGTTTAACCATCCTTGCCCTGGATCAAACCCTTATCAATTAAATCTTTCAGCCTTTCTCTATCTCCAACCTAGCCTGTTGTGTTTTTGGAAGCCATATGCAATCTTCCAAAACAAACAACATTGCTTCCATCATTTCGCTGTGTTGCTGAAAAACTCATTATGCATTGAATGAAGAATACATGTCTCAGCCTGGCATTCAAGGCCTTTTAGAATCTGGCCAAAACACAGTTTATGGGCTGGGGCTGTAGCTCAGTGGTAGAGCGCTTGCCTAGCATGCGTGAGGCACTGGGTTCGATCCTCAGCACCACATATAAATAATAAATGAACAAAATAAAGATCCATTAACAACTAAAAAATATTTTAAAAAACACAGTTTATGCCAATAGGCACCTACTTCAGACTTCTAGTACACAAAGAATCTTGTGTGTGCCTCCTTGTTATGATTTGAATGTGAGATGTCCCCCAAAAGCTCATGTGTGGGACAATGCAAGAGGGTTTAGAGAAGAAATGATTGGGGTATAGGAGCCTTAACCCAGTGAATTAATCCCCTGATAAAATTAACTGAATGGAAACTGATGGTGGTAGGATATGGCTGGAGAAGGTGGGTCACTGGGGGTATGGCTTTGGGGTATAAATTTTTTATCTGGTGAGTGGAGTCTCTCTGCTTTCTATTCATCATGTGAGCCACTTCCCTCTGCTACATTCTTCCACCATGATATTCTCCCTCACATCTAGCCTGGAAGGAATGGAGCCAGTTGTATGTGGATAGAGACCTATGAAACTGTGATCCCCCCCTCCAATACACATTGCCTCCTCTACAATTGTTCTTGTCAGGCCTTTTAGTCATAGCAGTGAAAAAGCTGCCTAAAACACTACTTGTATCTTTTCTGCCATTGGTCTTCCATTCTGTTCTAAGAGTCTGATGAAGGTGGCCCTGCCTAGAAGCAATGGAATGTGGTGGAAAAACACAAGTGCCCAGCATAAAGATATTCATTATATAGTTTCCTTCCTTAAGTCCAGTCTTCTGTGAGATGCTTGCATTTATGTCAGATTCTATTTCATTTGGGATTCATTACTTTTGCTTTGCATTGCAGGATTGCTAAGAGTATAGGTGTCTAGTCATTTCATTAGAATATAAACTTCTTGAGTCAGATACTCTCATACCTGTTATATCTCCAAGACAGACATCAAGTCCTATATTTTGCTCAAAATAAGCCTTCCTAAATTTGCTGCTAATAATCTAGCTTAAATCAAACTCAGTTATTTCATGAAGACTGAGCATGTAAAAACCTTAAGTCTGGGGGCTGGGGTTGTGGAGCAGTGGTAGCGTGCTCACCTAGCATGCGTGAGGCACTGGGTTCGATCCTCAGCACCACGTAAAAATAAAATATTCTGCCTGCCTACAACTAAAAAATAAATATTTAAAAAAAAACAACCTTAAGTCTGGTTCACCACTGTCCAACTTGAGAAAGTCCAATATATTACCATTTACTGACAAGCACATAGAAAGGCTCAGAGCTGAATTCAAAGGATTTGAACTAGAGAAGCAAACAGGACCCTAATTAATGAGTTTGCCGACTGTTCATCTCATGGGGTCAGTAGCATTAAAAAGCATACACTTGAAATATGCTTCTTTTCCTAAAGCTGCCAGACATACTGACTATAGTGTCTCTAACCACAAGAGGTCAAAGTTCTATTTTCTATCACCATACTTAGTAGCATGTGTGCATGCTTTACTGGTTGGTTTCTTTTGTGCTTCTGCTTAAAGTTAAGGCAGGCAGCAGGAAATTGAGACCAGAGAGTCTAAAAACTTTCTCAGCTCTAGTGGGCAGCAATAATGATGAGGCAGAGGCTTTGGGAGAGATTTTGACTTTATGATTTCTATTGGTCCAGCTCCCCCAAATTTTCTTGCACTGGTAACAGTTTATACCCCTTCTGATTATCTTGATTTCCCATCTCTTCCTATCACCCACTGCTGTTATTTATCACATCAAATAGTTAAGACTAGCTTAATGTACATACTGTAAACTGATATGTTCCAAAGCCAATGGTTTAATGGAAAGCTGAGGGAGGGAACAGGGTTAAAAAAAGCACTAACAGAGCAACTCAAAAATGTATTTTCAAAGAAAAATCTGGATGATTCTAGATATCCTTGAAGTATTTTCTTCACCTGCCAAAAATTCACTCCTAGGATTATGTTACCAGGCACTATTGAAACCTGGTAGAGTAATTCACTAGAATGCTTAGAAATGTCCTAACACACGTAGTGTGGTATGGATTTCAAATCCAGTAAAACTTCATTAAGTTGATACTGGGAAACTGTTTCTCTAATTCAAAGCAACTGTTATTCTTTGGCTAGATACTCTATTGTACTATAATAAACAAATTGAGAAAACCCAATGATGGTTGGTTTGAGCTCAACTTATTTCAGGCCTTTATATTTTAAATTAATAAGGTTTTACAGTTTCCACAACTCCCTCCTCTCGCCCATTTTTCTTTAACAGGTGAATGAACAGGAGAGAGGGAAAATACCACCAACACACAATCTCTGTTACAAAGATCACAGAGATAGAATGAAAAGTTTTTTTAAAACCTTTATTTTTATGTGGAACTGCGGATCAAACTCAGTGCCTCACACATGCGAGGCAAGCACTCTACCACTGAGCTACACAACCCCAGCCCTGAAAAGTTTTTTTTGTAAATATTTTTATGAGAAAAATACAGGAAGCCGGGCAAGGTGGCTCACGCTTGTAATCCCAGCACTTTGGGAGGCTGAGATAGGAGAATCGCGAGTTCAAAGCCAGCCTCAGCAATGGCGAGGTGCTAAGCAACTCAGTGAGACCCTGTCTCTACACAAAACACAAAATAGGGCTGGGGATGTGGCTCAGTGGTCAAGTACCCCTGAGTTCAATCCCTGGTACCAAAAAAAAAAAAAAAAAAAAAAAACAGGAACAAAATGCCTTGGATTTCTCAACCCCATATTTTTGAAGTTACTTGACCCAAATGGGGTGAGAGTAGATGCTGAAAAAAAGCTAATTAGAATATTTCCAGCTCTTTCATCTAAGCTGTCTACAATTTTGTTTACTCTGAGGCTCAGGAAGTATGAACTACAATTTTGTTCTAATTTTACCGGACTATCCCAAACGATGCCATACTAATGGTTAATCTGATATTTTGCAAAATGAACCATTCTAATTTATGATCTTATGATAAATGTAGAAAAAGAAAGGGCAGCAGGCTGCTGTCAGGGAATGCTGGAACAAGTCCAGAGAAGGCTAAGGAAAAGTTCTGGGCAGCAGCCTGGAGCTCTAGTTCATGTGGAGTAATGTGGAGAAGGTGTGGTGGAGAGAGACAGGCAGGAGTAGAGGAGGAGGACAGAATCTGCTCCATGTATAGGTTTCCTGATTTCTTAACTTATCAGGTGATTTGCTTGGGTCATATGAAGTTTTGCAGAGGAAAAATAAAGAGGATCATGGGTAGAGTTGGCAAGCAATGTGTTGATAGTCTAATTTTTAATACAGTTTTAAAGGCATTTTCCTATATAATCACTACTCCTATTTTGTAATATTGTTGAGTTAATATCTTTAGTAAATACTTAATCTGGCAAATATTAATTCCAACATGTGGTCCCCATCATATAACACCTTAGTCTAAAACAGCAGATGAGAAGTGAGAAACGTACTTAAGATGGGGCCAACATTTTAGTTACGTGTATTTTATTGGTATTTGTTTTAAAGTCAGATATTTTGTGACATTGCTCCAGAGATATTGCTTTATATGTACCCATGATGTTTGAGACTTATGAGAAGAAATGAAAAGGAGTTTGTTGCATCATATGTAATAATAGTATTAATTTTTGTTCTCCTAACTCCATTTTCCAGCAACAACAACAAAAGTTAAACCACCACTCTTTCAGAAGACAGAACTCAGTCAAAAAATGTTATGGAAATGCCTAAAATTCTATTAGGTTTCCATTTCTTTAAGGCTTTATTCCCTGGTGGAATAGTTTACACACTGAACCATTAATAAAAACATCTTAATATGAATGAAGTTGTCTGATTCTAATATTACAGTTGGGACAGCAAAATTAAAAAGTTTAAAAATTGTGTTTGTTAAGAAGGGTGGGGGAGAGTAAAAGGAAGGGACACGAGATGGATAAGTCCTAATTGCCAGGGAAAGAACCCTGAAAAGCCATGGATAATACAACTAGATAGAAGGAGAAAAACTCAAGTGTTGGACAACTGATTAGTTTACAAGTGTATTATGCTAGACATATAATGTATGATGCATTAAGGTCATTTTAGTTAATAAAGTCTATTGTACATATATATTCTTCATTATCCAAAGAATTAAGCATTACACAACATATTTAAAGAGTCAGAATTGAAAAAAGTTAGAAAATTCTATAGTCTATAATACATTCACTAGTGAACACTTCTATTTGTAATTCATAGGTAATGGTATGAAGAAAGTAAAATACACAGTCTCTGACTTAAGGAAATTTCACAACTTAGTTTTGGAGTCATGTATAACAGACATTAAGAGAAAATCTAAGGCAGTATATACACCAAGGATTGTCTGGTGATGAAAAGAGGTGCTTGGAAATGGAACAGATTTCTATTGCCTGAAACATTCAGAGAAACTTTATGGAGAAGGTAAAATGACAACTTTAAAATCAGATAGGATTTGGCTATCAGTGACTACTTAATTTTAACTGGCATGATAGAGCAAAAGAGGTTTCTTTTCTTATTTTTTTGGAACCGGGGATTGAACCCAGGGGTGCTTAAGCACTGAGCCACATCCCCAGACCCTTTTTTTTTTAAATTGTTTTTCCTTTAGTTGTAGATGGACACAAATATCTTTATTTTTTTACGTGGTGCTGAGGATTGAATCCAGTGCCTCGCGCATGTGAGGCAAGCACTCTACCACTGAGCTACAACCCCAGCCCCCCAGACCTTTTTAATATTTTATTTTGAGACTGCGTTTCACTAAGTTTGAGGCTGGCCTTGAACTTGTGATCTTCTTGTCTCAGCCTCGCGAGTTGCAGGACATACCCAGAATTCAGTTTAGATCTATAGAGAGAAGATGAATAACAGAATGTTTGGGAGTCAGAGCAGAGGGTTTGGGATCTGATTGGGGAAAATGGGGTTGCTGTGATTGGGGTTTTGGATCTGACTGGGGAAAGTGGGGTTGCTGTGATTGGGGTTCAATAGAAAAATGTGGGTTACCAAGCAAGAGAGGGCTGAGATAATGACAGTGTTTTCATGCAATTAGCCTAACATTGTTTTGTAGGATGAACTGTCCATATACATCATAACACCATTTTTAAAGAGGTCCAAAATACACCCCACAGATGATAGTTAATTCATCAAAATAACCTCTCATTGAGGCAAAGAAAATGCAGCTTTTATTATTCCCAATTTTGTAGATAACTTACTCAAGGTTACTGAACAAATGAAAGGCAGAATAAAAAATAACAGTATCATAATGTTCAATGGTTCTAAATTATTTTCTCTCATTTTCTATGACTCAAGCAAGGTAGGTACATGATGGACCTTATACTCAAGTGCCATTTCTAGACCCTCATTACTGATCAAGTCGCATGTCTCACTGTGCCCAATTCCCATTTACTGTCCCCAGTGGTCCCTAGGCCCTGGCTTCAAACCTTCCAATTACCCCCACCTCTCTCAGGTTGGCTTTGATTATTTTTTTCAGCTGGTCTTCTGCTATTATCATTTGTATATTCAATCCATCTGCATCAACCACTGGACAACTGGGACACTGGTTTGGGTTCAGCAATTCAAGGCAAAGCTTGTTACCTCTTTCTATCGCAAACTGCAAATCTAATTAGTCCCTTAGGAAGGTGTAAGAGATAAGAACTCCATATGCTGGATTCTGATACCAAAAAGAATTCCTTCTCCAATATGCTTTTTCTGATGATAGTTAAATAAAGAATCCCCCCACCCCAGTTACCTCCCTATCTTAACATATTGTCTCATCTTTCCATGCTTCTCAAAGATACCCTTCTTTTTCTCAAAACTTATGTTTCAGCCAGGCGTGGTGGCACACGCCTGTAATCCCAGCACTTTGGGAGGCTGAGACTGGAGAATTGTGAGTTCAAAGCCAGCCTCAGCAACAGCGAAGTGCTAAGCAACTCAGTGAGACCCTGTCTCTACATAAAACACAAAATAGGGCTGGTGGTTGTGGCTCAGTGGTCAAGTACCCCTGAGTTCAATCCCTGGTACCAAAAATAAAAGTTAAAACTTATGTTTCCTGTCTCATGAGGGCCCTCACTTCCACATATTCTCTCTGGTATTATGAACCTCTCCCTCCTTGAAAGCATCCCATTCTTCATTTTCAAGTATAGTACCTGGCATATAGTAGATGCAAAGTTAATGTCTGATGAATAGGTAAAGCTCCAGTTGTATATCCCTTAACTATTTGTCAGATATATTTATTTACTTTGTTATCCCATTGTTACATCAAAATTTGTAAGTCTGGAATAGAAATCACTCTACCAGATTAGGCTCTTCTCCATTACATTCCAATTTCTTTCAGATGTACCATAATTCTCCCAGTTTCCCAAAGAATTTGACTCCTTCCATAACTAGCTAATTATTAACTCTGCCAACTTTTTTTCTTCGCAGTACTAAGCATATGGAAGGCAATCTGTCAATGTAAGGCTCATTGCATCTGTATAGCTACAATTGACCTGCTGAAATAGCCATTTTAGGTCAAACGGCACTAAATATCTTAACTCTCCTGTTCATCCATTCATCCAATATTAAGTTTTGTCTTCCTGTATATAAATTTGTTCACTGAATATTCTTTACTCTGAAATATTTAATGGTTAGTTCAAAGGCTAATAAAATCCTTCCCTAGCATTCAAGGACCACCACAATCAGAACCCAAACCACCTTTCTAATCTGATCTCCTGTTATTTCTCTAGGTATATTCTTCATCATGGCCCAAGTGCTTTTTATCACACTGTGTGTGTGCACATGCACACATGCTTACCCATGCACATGTACCCTCCCCTATATATCTATCTATATACACTTATGCTCAGGGTGTTTCCAAGCAAGGAAATACCCTTCCTAGTATAGATACTAACAATACTTTGGAAACTATCAACTCTTCCAGCCCGAAACTTCTATTGTACTTACAGTAAGTTCACGGATTTGGCATTATTTGATTATTTCATATACTAGCTTGAGCAATCCCGAAAGCTTTTTAAATCTGTAAGGGCAGATCATGTAGCACACTTTACAGAGGCCAGTACTAGGTTCACCAATGTCAGGCAATGTTTTCTATCCCTTAGTTTAAAAAAAACCAACTTCAATAAAGTGTTCATTAATCCTAAAATTTCATTACCACTCATATCCCAAATAACCACTGTTAAACTGTACCACCTTGACCATATTTAAAGGTAAATGAAAGCTCATTTTAAAATTCTTTAGCATAAACTTTAAAAGATTCTTTAATGAAAGGCATAGCAAAAACATAAAACATTTAGTACCCCAATTCAACATTTAACTTTATTCCCCCATCTAAATTTTATGCAAGATCTAAAAATTAATTTAGAATATTTGTCTTCATAAATACTAATGCAAATTCCAAAGGGAAATATCTTAAGCTTTTAAGTGTGATTTATAACTGAAAACTTCAAAGAAAAAAAAACAGGGTTTACATCATTAAAGAGTAAATATTTGGGTGGAAAGAAACAGGTTTATTGGTTTATTTTTTTTTTAAAAGTTGTACTTTAAATATTGTTCAAGAGTTCAGCTCCTAGTGTGGAAAATTCCTTCAGTTATACACTAAAGAAGCACAAATTAACTACAAAAAATTCATACCCTCAACATTTGGTGTAACAGGGCAAAAATGTTCATTACCACAATATTAAGAAATATCAACAATATGAGTTTGAGTAATTCATAAGGAAGAGTTTGAATTGGACTAAATCCTGGGTTTTCTTTCTTCACTCCAAGTTTCTTTCTATTTTAAACTAGTGGCAACAGAAATTTCTTTGTTTGAAAGTTAGGAATGCTGAAGTCTTAAGTGATAGAACAGGTAGCTCAGCTTCTACTTCACGTCTCTCCTCAGAAGGAGAAAAACATTGTGGATAAAGCAATTTTGTTTTTATTCCTGGAAAAATCATTTTTTCCATCAATCTTCATAATTCTCTAAAATAAACTGTTAAAAAGTTATAGGCCAGTAGACCACTTCACCCTGATTTGTGGAAATACTATACATTAATTTCAAGAACACATGGCTAACTCAAGTTTTCTTACTACTCTAAAGGCCTAAAAGTTGCTCCCAATGTTAACAAAATTTCAGGCAAATGTTACCAGTTCATGATATATTTCTGCATCTCATCTGCAATACTTTTGCAAAAGAATAGTAAAAGTCTAGGTTCAAGGGTCACACTGCATGCCATCAAATTTATTTTTAGGAGACTGTATGATTTTAACTATGGGAAAAACTTTTTTGTTTCACCAAGTGCTAAAAAATCAGATCTAGAAAGAAAATGGAAATAAGAAGTCAAGAATTTGCTATTTCATTAAGGTGGGGAGAATGGTAAATAGTCTTCTTTGCTAATACTGAGATGATTGCTCTACACAAATTATGTCTGACAAAGTTGCCACAACTTTTAGAGGGCATAAATTCCAAAACAAAATTTAAAATATGTGGTTCACATTCTAACCAACCTCAATTAAGATTTAAACATTCAAGAGATAGCCAACTTAGATAATTAAGCAAAGCAGGAAGCAATAAGAAACACTGAACAACAAACAGTTCCTAAACCATATAAATCAAATAAAATAAAGGCAAGAAACCATTTTCTCCTCAGCACAGTAGCCCCAAATCACAAACGATGAACGGGAGACAAGGCTGACGCACGCACGCAGGCGCACGCACACAATGGAGAGAGAAGCATGGAGACCCTCAGAGACAAACTTTACACATGTAACGTTCTATTCTCCACCCAATGGCAAACAGAGCGCCCGTGGAAAAGACATTACACTTTCTTCCAGATCAGACGGAGCAAAACAACAGTATTGCAAACTACAATTCTCTTGATACAATCAAAGGCGCAACTGAATGAATGGGGTGTGGGGCAGGGTGGATGGAGGAACGAGGGGGAGGGAAGTAGTGGGGGGAAAGTGCCTGAGTAGAAAGTTGGAGGAGGTACTTTGCAAACTTGAATGGATTAACTTAAAAAAATAAAAGCCCTACTATTTCCTATTTCACATCCTCCCCTAATTTTTATGAAATATACACGGACTTCCTGGGACGCAACCCAGACTAGCCCTAAATGCAGCTAAAAGGCCTAGAGCTTCAGACACACCAGGAGTCCTAGCCTAGATATATGCCCTAACACAGATGGCCCCTTTTGGGGGAAAAAGATTTTAAGAATTACTTTTGCCACCATGCGCAAAATAAGACCAATTGCTAAAGAAAAATGAATTCCGTGCATCAATCCACAGCGCTTTGATCTACTAGAAACATAAGCTATGTACCACTCTGGACTTTTTTTTTCTTAACTTGAAAAAGTTTGTTTTTGCATTTTCAGAAGATCATGAGGGACTGAGGCTTTAGTGCTTTTTAAGCCTCTGACTTGTTCCTAAATGGGTTGTTTAGGCTACCTAGCAAAGGGGGAAAAAGTGTGAATGCTTTAAAAAGTTAATTAAGATAACAGCACATAGGCTGAAATGTACTGATTTTAAAACGCAACAGTATAAAAAGTTTCTTGACACAACTTTTCTTTAATAAAATGAAAATATAATGGGGGATGGCGATGAGATCTTAAGAAGTTGGGTCCCATGCAGTGGTCCCTTGTACAGGACAAAAAGCTTTCTTTAACCACATGCAACAATCATGAGAAAGGCAATGAGAGGGGGCTGGGAAATGATCACCTCGGACACTTTGAATACGACCCTGCATTTCTCACAGCACTATGGGCTAGGCCAGGTGGGGGAGCGAGATACAACTTCGCCCTTAAGAAGCAACACCGAAAGGAAAAAGAAGTCACCTCACTCTTTTTAACTCTACACACACAGGAAGAGCCCAATTCAATGCCACCGCCACCCCTTGTCTCGCCCCGCCCAACTTGTGTGTGTTTGTGTGTGTGTGTGTGTGTTGGGGGGCACGACTCGCGTTTTATCCCACAAGTTCCGTTTTATCCCACAAGTTCGCGTTTATCCCAAAAGCTCCATCTTTTCCAGGTTAAGTTCCCCCACCCCCAATCCTCCACGGTGCCACGCTCAGGAGACGCAGGTGTCTCTGGTTCTGGCCTATTTTTATATCCTTACCCCCCAGCAAAACCCGTCTAGTTGCACGCCTCAGTCCCTCCCTGTCTGCCTAGCACAGTGCACCACCTAGCCTAGACACCAGGAAAACACCTCGAGCCCCACTCCAGGGTCACCTGGCCAGAGCGCTGGGCCCTGCCTTCAGGGGAGACCTGGGGCCGCCCCTCGTCTCTGGTGCCTAATGCGAGGTGCGCACGGGGTTCCCGAGCAGTCACGTGGGAGGCAGGGGAGGCCTGGGCTTCCTCACCTGCATCCCAGGCACTTGGACAGCCACCGGTGAGTGGGCCATGAAGGCGACTTCTGCTCCGCACTGCTTCTGCGGCGGTGGCGCCTTGGGTTCAGGCTGGCTCCTCCTACAGGGGTAGCTCGGCGGCCCTCCCAGGCTTTTCGATCGGGGCCTGGAAAGACACACAGAAGTGGGCTTACTGGGTTGGTGGCTTGTAGCCCCGGGCTAGGAGGTGGGCGGTTCGCGGGGCGGCTCCCTGGGACTCAGTCTACCTTTCTGGCGCCCGCCCGCCGCTGTAGCCGCCGCCTCCGCTGCTGCTCCTCTTCCTGAATGCTGGGCGCTGTGTGTGGCGGTGGCTGGGACCTGGGCTCGAGTGATGCCGCTCGTCTGCGCCTCGCCGCTTTAGGAAGAGGAGGTGGAGGCGCCCCAGCAACCCGCCCGCTCGCCTGGCCTGGGAGGCGGTTGGGGGCGGTTCCGCAGTTGGCCCTGCCCCCGCCCGGCAGCCGGGCGGTGTCGGGGGAGCTAAAGCTCCAGGCAGCGAAAGGGTTTGGCTGGGGTTACTGGAGCCTGACGATGGGGGGATTCTCCGGGTAAGCGGAGAGTAGGACCCCGAGAACGGGAGACCTGGGACACGACTGGGCCTCGAGAGAGAATGGAAAAGTTTGGGAGACCCTGGGGGTTTGTGGGCGTCCCAGACGTGGCCACGTTGCAGGCAGGCTTGCGAGGCTGGGGCACTTGAAGCCTCCGAGACATCTTGAGCTGAAACTTGGGGAGAGTTGGAAGTTTTCCTTGGCTCCTCCACCTGGCCGAGGGTGGGGCCACAAAAAGTCGCGGAGTTGGTGGACCCCGGCTCCCTCTCGCCGAACCGAGTCCCCAACCGCGGGCCGAGCCACTGGGCAGATCTGTAGTCTCTCTCCTGCTTTCCGGTTTTCCCGCCCGCCCACATGCTTCAGGTGACTTCAACCTGAGGCTTCCCTACCTCTTGGGCTATTAGTTGGGAGATGGCCAGGCTGAGCTTCTCGCCGCCAAGTTCTGCACGTGTGAAGGAGAGGGAAATGGGAAAACAGATGGTATATCGGCAGAAAAATTAATGAGGATAATAGAGGCAAGGGAAATGAGATTGGATCATTAGCAGCAGCAGTACATGTTATTGAATTCAGCATACACAGACATGGTTTCCGCAACTCTCTGCCTCCGCCCAAGTTTAAATTCCACTCCAGGAACTCTTTTGAGACCCTGATAATAACAAAATAACAATGACATTAATAGCAATTACAGGAATCTCATTATGAAGGCACCTTTGGGAAACACAAAACAGGTTAATTACATTTTTAAAACGTAATATCTAAGAGCCAATTTTAAATGAGGATGAAGTTCCTTACCTTGCAGTTTGTTAGGGGTCTGTGTACCCAATACAGTGTGTGTGTGTGAGCTCTAGTAGACACTCAATAAATTTTATTTTTAATGTTTTTCAGAGAATAGCATAGGATTATTATCAATATCATAATCGTTATTATTGAAGTTCTGAGGATTGAACCCAGGGCTTTGCACACACACACTAGGCAAGTGCTCTATCCCTGAGCTACATCCCCAGCCCAATATCATTGTTATTAATGAATCATTTTGTCCTGTGTATGCCAGGGACCACTAAATGCTCTATATGTGTTGCCTTATTGAAGCCCAATACATGCCATCTGGGGTTATAATGCTTGCCTCATTTTACAGAGGGAAAAAAAAGCTCAACAGGTAAATATTTTAACCAAACACCACGCAATTAAGAAGTTGTAGAGCTGGGAATTCGGATCCAGGTCCCTCTGATCATGAACTTCCTACTTCCTGTATGGTTTTTGTTTGTTTTAAAAGGTGATAAAGGATATAATTGCATTTTCCTTACTTCTGGTTCCCCAAGTCCAGGTCCTTAGGATTTCTAACCTGATGGTAGGCTCCAGTCTAATCTCTATTTCCTACCAGCATTGCTCACACTTAATGTTAGCCTAGCCAGAAAGCTGCAGTGCCACCTAAACTTTAATAACCATAGACATTTCCAAGGGTTTTTGTTGTTGCTGTTTGTTTTGTTGTTTGGATTGAACTCAGAGTCTGGCACAGGCTAAGCAAGAGCTCTACTACTGAGCTACATCCTCAGCTATGCCCCCACAGCAGATTTTGATCCCATGAGTCTGAGGCAAGCCCTAGGTTATGCATTGCTAACAAGCTCCCATGTGGTGCTGATGTTGCTGATTCTTAGATCACACTTTGAGTTAGTGTGGATCTGAGTCAAACTCCATCATTTAAGACACACCTCAAGTGGGTCCATTGAGCCTTCCTTCTTGTTCCAAGCCCCCTTCAAATTCTTATTGTACATTGGCGGAATCAGCACTCACATTGTAATTCTTTCTTCTTATTTCATGTGTTTTTTCTGGCCACCATGATTACTAGGTCCTTGAAGTGAGAGAATGAGCTTCTCTTTCATGAAAATTATTTAGGGAGAAGGGCAGCTCTCCCAAGGCAAACTTTTTTTTATTGTTTTGTTCATTGTTGTAACCTCAGAGCCTATAACACTGTGTGGCACATAGTAGGCCTTCAACCAGTATTTGTTGAATGAATGAATGAATGAACTTCCTTTGAAATCTTCACTGAGGTTATTAGGTGCATAATAGGTACATTGAATGTTTTATTAATGCCAGACTAAACTCCTAGGAACTGCTCTACTAAACCTTTAAATTGGTAAACATGTTACACTGTTCATTTTTTGTCTCCTAAATTCTTTCCAGTTTAATTTCACAACTACCTAGGAGCAAGGTGTATGTGTGTGTGTGTTTGTTTCCTGGTGCTGAGGATTGAACCCAGAACCTCAGGCATGCTGGATAAGTGCTCTGCCAGTGAGCTACATCCCCAGCCCAAGATGTGTAATTTTAATAAAAGTAAATAAAACATTTCAGAGAAGTGGTTTTCCTTGACATCATTCTGGGCCAGAGTCATGTAATAATATGAAAGAATGAGTGCTAAATTTTGAGACCTGGACAACTGATATATTTCCTAAAAGACTAAGTAAGCTATTGACTTTTATTCAGAACTACTAATATTAAATAAACCATCTCAGGTTGTTGTTTTTTGTTTTGTTTTGCTTTGGCACTGGGGAGTGAACCCAGGGCCTTGGTCATGTGAGGCAAGCACTGTACCAACTGAGCTATATCCCCAGTCCTGGGGTTATTTTTAATACAGGTAGTGTGGATTTTTTTCAGTGCTGGGGATGGAACTCAGGGCCTTGCACATACTAGGCAAGTGATCTGCCACTGTGCTATGTGCCTTCATTTGTGTTCTTATATGGAGTTCCTTGTGGTTTTGCTTATTCTTTTTCCATTATATGTGCATGTGTGTATATGTTACACATAAATGTATGCATGCATAAAATCTTGTGAAAGTGTCAACATTTGAAAACAACTCAAAGTTTATGAGCAGTAGGAACTTTTTCTGCCTTGCGTTATCTGAAATGCATGAGAACACAAGTGACTTCAGAATTTTTCTGGATTGGGGCCTTTTGCATGGACTTTACCAGTTGAGCATCCCTGATATGAAAATCTGAAAACTGAAATGCTCCAAAATATTTGAGCACCATGTTTACACTCAAAATGTTTCTGATTTCAGAATGTTTTGGATCTTGGATTTTCAGATTAGGGATGATCAATTTGTGCATTAAAATGTATTCCCAAAGCTTGATGAAAAAAGTTCCCTGAGGAGAGACCCACATCTATGCTTCTTGGGAGGTATATAGGGTGTAATATAGTACCTCAGATAGATTTTGGTACACGCTTGATTCTTGTGACCTGAATACTTAGTAACTATATGAAAATGTTATACACATATTGTGCAGTCAGTGGATTACAAGTTAATATCTTTGAGCCCCAGAAAACTTAATTTAAATTTTGCTTCTGTGGTTTCAATTTCCTGATATTTGTCTTACTTTCAAAATTAAATATTTAACTTTACCCATGTTTATAAATATTTACTAACTGGACTGGTTCATAGCTAAAGTGTACGTAGATGGAAATGACCAAACATTAATGTAGGCAATAGTGAGGTAATACATTAAATCCGTGATTCTCAACTAGGGGCAATTTTGCATTCCGGAGAACATTGTTAGGTGTCACAAAGGGGTAGTGAGGATGCTGCTGGGTGGGTAGAGGCCAGAGATGCTAACTATCCTACAGTGGACAGGACAGTCTCCACAACAAAGAATTATCTAGCCAAACATGCAAATGGAGCTGAAGCTTGAGTAACCATCCTCTACACTTTCAACATTAGGGACTACTAAGAAACAGACGTGGGGATCACTGTTCCTTGAGGATTTCAGTTCAATGTGCTATGTGGAGCCATAAAAAAGTGAGTACTGGAAACAAAACAGTATGCTTTTTTTAAATTTATTTTTTTCGTTGTTGATGGACCTTTGTTTATTCATTTATTTATATGTGGTGCTGAGGATCGAACCCAGTGCCTCCCACACGTGAGGCAAGTGCTCTACCACTGAGCGACAACCCTAGCCCAAAACAGTATACATTTTTTGTTTGTTGGGGAGGTACTAGGGATTGAACCCAGGGGTACCTTACCACTGAGCTATGTCCCTGGAAGTTTTTATTTTTATTTTGAGATAGGGTCTCACTAAATTGTCCAGGCTGGCCTTGAACTTGAGATCCCCCTGCCTCAGCCTCCTGAGTAGCTGGGATTACAGGCGAGTTCCACTACACCCACCTCAAGCAGTATTCTAATGTTAACATTGTACTAAACCATAGATCACCTGCCCCAAGAGTGAATGTAATGACATGAAATTCAAGTATGTTTTTGTTACCCCCACCCCATACACAAAGGGCACTTCAAAGTAATATTGAACAAAAAATAACTTTAAGGGAAAAAATCGATTTATTTGAAAAACAGTAACTGAAGGTGTTCTAACATACCAGGCATTACCCAAGAGCCTTGAAGTATATTAACTCATAAGTTAAATTTGACTTTTAACTCCACTTTACAAAATTTATAGATAGGGTTTCACATTTTGGACTTTCACATTTTTAGCCTAATGACTGTGATGAAATATATAAAATGTGTGAAAGTATAAAGGTAAATGGTACAATTACCTGAATTTCTTTCCATTATTGGGATATTCAAAATGAAAGGAAATGATCTGGGTAATTCTAGAAGCTCACTATCCAGTGATAGAAATGTTTTGATTCGGGCTATGAGACTCAATACTGATATTTGGAACTACAACTTTCAAGGATCCTTTTTTTTTTTTATTAATAAAGCCATATGTGATATCTCAAATCTCCTCTTTACTCTCTGTGGGTATCAAATTAGAAACCATGACATAATAGTTCTTGCAGATGTTGTATCCTCACTATTGTTCCAAGAAAGCATCCCATGGAAAAACCTATTGAATCAGTTCTTAAGGAACATTAAACCTGTGTAATTGCTGAATTCTCTAGAATAACCTTGTACCTTGTGGGGGCTTGCACAATACTCTACCATAGCATCATTTGTAACAGAAACCATACTATCTGAGACTCTGCACAGCTGAATTTTCTCACTAGCTTTACTTCCTGACGCTAATGAGGGGAATAGAGCAACAGAGGAGGTGGGTGGAAGCAGATGCTGCTTAAGCGGTTTCCTGCTTATAGCATTTCTTATATGCTTACTCACTTTGAAATGTTTGCATTCAGGTACTGAAAGAATAAAGCTTACAACTTCTTGCCTTTTCAAACTGGGTACAGAGCTGAGAAAGGTAAACATGGCCCGGACACTTTCATACACATGTAGAGGTAGGAATTGAAAGATGGAGTGGCCAGGTGCAGTGGTGCACAACTGTAATCCCAGTGGCTCAGGAGGCTGAGGCAGGAGGATTGCAAATTCAAAGCCAGCGTCAGCAAAAGTGAGGCCCTAAGCAACTCAGTGAGACCCTGTCTCTAAATAAAATACAAAAAAAGATCTGAGAATGTGGCTCAGTGGTCAAAGTGCCCCTGAGTTCAATCTCCGGTATCAAAAACAATGGAATATTCAGAGCTCCTTTCCTGGTTCCGGTTTTGCTACCTGTCCAAACTCTTCAGTACAGACCTACTGTTGACCATTAGAGGACTTGGACCCAAGGCGAAGGTCCTCAGAGCCTTCATAAGCTCACTCTCAGTCTCCTCAGTGCCAAGAGACACACTGCTTGCTGCACTGGTTATCCTATAAATGATCATTCTGTCTTGCTATGTAGGTACATGAAGAAGTATTTTTCTGTGAAAGTCTGAAGGGCATTTTGGAGGGTAGCTTTGGGAGACTGGGCTCTTTGTAATGAGCTAAGATAACTTCTGTGTGCTCTCCAGGGTACATTTTTTAGTCACAGGGGAACCTTTTGTGGGTTTCCATGAAATGATGCTAAATAACCAACCTGGGTGATATTTTTCCCCTCTGGGTTGACTTTTGAAAATATATTGAATTGACCGCTTGTTCTTTAATTCATAGGCTTCTCAAGAGAATGGTTCTAGTCAAAGGTGGCAGTTAAAAACAGGAAAAAAACTGGCAGTTAAGACCAAATAGGAAGTGACTATGCCATCAGCTCACACTGAGGAAAAGGAAGTTGTTGCCAGGACCTCTAAGAAAGGCAGTTGTGTAAAATTACCCCCCTTCAACTTGCTATGCTGAGGTTCTGTCACCCTGTGGTAAAAACTTCCATGGTTTTGTACTGCGAGACTCCAGAGAACATGAACAGAGTAAGTGCATGATAGGCACTCCTTGCAGGACTGTTATCAGAGACTACCAGAAGTTTCTGGGGGGCAGAAACTCAACATCATAAACAAGCAAAGTTGCTATTCTACCCTTTCTTATTTCCTGGCACACATTGATATCTTAAGATTAGTTAACATTCGGATGTTATGTGATGAGGTCCACCACGAGGATCTAACTGTAGCCTAGGAATTTTCACTCAGAAATAGAAGTCAGAATGTCTTTTTACACTTTCATTTTGGCCCAAGATCCAGCCTAAGCCACACCACCTGTCTCTTTTCCTTTCTCCTCCCATCTTTTCTTTCTCATATAATTCTTGAGCATAGTACTAGGCTGAGTGCTGAGAGTATGAAGAAGTGCAAGGACCTTGCTTTCTCCCAGGAGAATGTCATAAGCCACAAGGAATATTCAAGATAATATGTAATTATAGTAGAAATCTATTAAAAATACTAGAACAATAAGCATCAGAGAGCAATTCACTTTACCTGTGTAGGTCCTGGAAGGCTTCACAGAAAAGGCAATATTTGGGCTAAGCCAGGAGGAGAATTGGGGGGGGGGCGATAAATCAGAGAGGGCATTCCAGACAGAAGAACAGCAAGAACAAAGGCCAAAACCAGGCATTTGTATCCCCCATCCTCTGTGATCTCGTTTAAAAAGTCTGCTATCCATTCATACAGATTCTGAATTTGTAAGTCTCAGATGGAGAAAGAGCAGTTGTGTTTTATCTTTTTAAAACATTGGGATAATATGTACTCTTGGTTAAGAACCGCTAGTTTAGAGAAATGACAAGTTTTCTTTGAGGACTAGTGGATAGTTTGCTTATGAACAAGCAGAAACAGTCCATGAGGCATCCCAGCATGAGGCTGGAAGGATAAGTTCAGGGCAGACCATAAGCCTTATATGCCATTCTGCAGTTTCCACTTGATCCCATAGGCTCCTAGGAGTCCTGAAGGGCTCTCAGGAAGAGAGGAATTTGATCCACATTTGTTTTCTCAGAAGAAAATTCTGCTTAGCACATAAAGAGTAGAGTGGATATGGGAGAGACTAGAAGCGAAGGGACCTATTAAAAGGTCATTGTAAAAGTACAGTAGAGGGACTGAACTAAATTAATGGCTGTGAGAATAAAAAGGAGGGAATAAAGTCCAGAAACAATCTGAAGGTGGAATCAACAGTATTGAATTGATTGGACATGGACAAGACCAGAGGGAGAGGTTTAAAATGCCAGCAGCATCTAGCTTAGTAAATTGAGTAAATGATGCCTGAAACTGAGCCAGGGAATATAGGAGGACCAGGATTGGGGGAAAGATAAGGAATCGAGTTTGGGTACCCCGAGTTTGAGGTGCCTGTGTGACATCTAAGTGGATATGTCCAGAAGGAAGTTGAAAATAGTAAAAGGCCAAATTGCAAATATAGATTCCACAACTACAGAGATAAATCCTTTGTAACCTCATGGCAATGTATCAATAAAGGACATAAAAAATAGAAACCAAGTTGGAACCATTCACTTCCCATTTAGAAAATCACTTCTTGAATAATTGTCCTATGTTTAGGGCGAGTCACATGCTGCCTGTGCTTATTGGCATCATATCTTTGTGCAGAAAGTGTACCATTTTCTTCAAAGTAGTGATTGTTAATCTTATGTCTATAAGACTGTACACTAAATATTTCTGCTGTGTTCCTGCATATGTCAATTGCTCTTTGAATGCATGATAATAACAGTAAAGAAAGGAGCAGAGTAAAGGACAGAAATGATGTGAAGAGATCTGAATGCTACATTGCCAGGTTTTCTGGGATAGTTTTCTTGCATGCAACTGTAAAATAGATTATTGTGCTCCAGAACAGTTTGTATTATATTTCCCCTCCTACACTCAAAAGAAAATGAGGTGGGAGATGACATGCATGCCTGGTCTCACAAAGCCAAGTTAGTGTCTTCTGCAATGGAAAGAAAAACAGGAACAATTTATTGCAATCTAAAGCACAGATTACTGGCAAAATCATGATATTTGCCTGCTGTGAAAGTGCACAGAGACTTTAGTTAATATTGCTCCAATTTTTCAGAATCATTCATACTGTTCTGGTTCTTTCATTCTTTCTGTGCTATTGACCTTTTATGAAACTTCACACAGCTCTATAGTTTACCATATGTGAAGGTAAGCATTCAAATGGCTAAACGCCAACTTGAAATTAACATAGATAAATCATACTTTCCATAAAGATTGTGAAAATAGTGGTAGACATTTACAATATGAGATCATGAAAGCAGATAAAAATAGATTATATTTTAAATGTTTTGTACACTGCATTTTATTATGTGTTTGGGTTTTTTCCTCAGGTGTTATAAGAAACTGAAATATACCAGCTCTTAAATTTTAATGTTTCTTCTGCATCTGACAATATACAGATTTCTGCTATGCAAATATAGAGAAATGGGTACTTACCATGTTGTGAAAGATGGATTTAGTTCATGAAATATATTTTTTAAAAAGGCATTTTTTCTTATTTTTCCAGACCCTAAAAGCATAAAAAGGTTATTGCTATATGGAAAGGTCATTTATATGAACAATAGCAAAAGAAACTGTCTCAGTTGTAAAATTCTGGATTATTGAATATATTTACCAGTAAAAATGTAAGGTATTCAAAGGAATATGCATAAAAGTGTTCCACTCTCACTCCTCTGTTTTGGTTCTGCACGTAGTAAATGAGGTATAAAGTAATTCTTTCATTGTCTTTTTTAAAAATATTTTTTAGTTGTTGATGGATCTTTATTTTATTCCTTTATTATTTATATGTGGTGCTGAGGATGGAACCCATGCCTCATGCATGCTAGGCAAGTGCTCTACCACTGAGCTACAGCCCCAGCCCTTCGTTGTCCTTCTTAAAGTAGAATCCCAAGGCAAACTTGAATTAAGAGAAAGGTGTTAATGGAGAAATTCATTAAGTATAAAAGCTATCATTTCTATCATATTTCATCTTTGCCAGCCATGACTGCAATTTACATACTTCCCCATTTAATCCTGACCACACTCCATGAACTTGGTACTATTATCATCATCACATCCACATCATTCCCATTTTACAGAGGAAGAAACTGAAGCACAGACAGATTAAGTAACTTGTCCAAGGTAGGGTTGCCAGATTGAATATCAAATGCCAGTTAAATATGAATTTTAGATACACAATAAATAATTCTGCAGGAAACATTTATATTTATGTTTTAAAATTATTGTTTATTTGAAATTCTAATTTAATGGGCTATCCTGTATTTTTATTTGCTAAATCAGACACCCTATGTGCCAAGGTCAAACAGTTATTAAAAGTTAGAGCCAGAACTTAAACCCAGAGAGCATAATATCAGAATTCATGTTTTTATCCACTACACTTATACTGATTATAATAAATGGAGAGTAGAGTGCTTCATTATGTATATCCTGAGTATTTAAAACAACCATGACTTATATATACACAATGGAATATTACTCAGCTGTAAAGAAGAATGAAATTATGGCATTTGCCAGTAAATGGATGGAACTAGAGACTGTCATGCTAAGTGAAATAAGCCAGTCCCAAAAAACGAAAGGCCAAATGCTCTCTCTGATATGGTGGGTTAGCAAACACACAATGGTGGGGGAGGGAAGAATAAAAGTTCATTGGATTAGACAAAGGGGAATGATGTGAAGAGAAGGTGGATGGGAATAGGAAAGACGGTAGAATGAATCTGACATAATGTTCCTATGTCCATATATGAATATACCACAGTGAAACTCCACATCATGTCCAACAACAAGAATGGGATCCTAATTAGAATAAGTTATATTTCACATATGTATAATATGTCAAAATACACTCTACTGTCATGTATGTCTAAAAAGAACAAATAAAAAATGAAGAAGAATAAAAGAAATAAGGAAACTTCAAAATAAAGAAAACAACCATGACTAATGGATAAACCTCATGGGCAGGATCATAGATTTACGGTGGCTTTGAATTTATTTTAATTTACTGATTGTTAATATAATTTTATCACAATATTTTTGAGTGTGAATATTTGTTCCAAAAGTGATAAGATCTGTAATACTTTTGAACTGATTTTTGTCAGTGCTCTTCAAGAAAGAGATTAAGGAAAAGTGTGATTCACTATAATGAGGGGAATTGACTGATCAGTATGTTGTTCAAAACACCTTTGTCTTCCATCACAACACAGTTTTGTGTTGTTTATAAAGAATAAGTGGCCGGGCACGGGGGCACACGCCTGTAATCCCAGCACTTTAGGCGGCTGAGACAGGAGAATCGCGAGTTCAAAGCCAGCCTCAGCAATGGCGAGGTGCTAAGCAACTCAGTGAGACCCTGTCTCTACATAAAACACAAAATAGTGCTGGAGAAGTGGCTCAGTGGTCGAGTACCCCTGAGTTCAATCCCTGGTACCAAATAAACAAATAAGTGTATTCTTTCAGTCAGAGCTTTTTAAAAGAAAAAAAATATATGTTTACTCACATCATTTTCTTTTGATATTTTTACTCTAAAACAGGCAATGAGACATCTACTTTTTGAAAGGTTGTGCAATTTAATGAGGGAATATATGGGCTTTGGAGCCTAATGGACCTTATTAGCTGTGCAAACTTGAGTGTGAATATTTGTTCCAAAGAGAAAATAAGAGCCTTATTTTCTTCAACTGCAAAATGGGGATTATTAATTCCTATGTCAAGTGGTAGTTCCTCTCTCTTGTCCATTTTCCCCTTCACTTGAGCCTCTACTACTCTTAGCAACTTTTATGAATCTTTGAAAATCTAACCCTTACTTCCGTAAGTATTTGACTTGCCCAGCAGTTACACAACAATCAGGTAGAGTCAGGTGGAATCTAGAGTGCCTAAAATGCTAAATGCTTTCTTTTCTTCCATGATTTTCTGAATTCCTAAAATGTTTAGGTTACAACAGAAGACTACAGTATGATTTCTGCTCATAAAGATTACTTGGAAGGATTTTTAGAGAGTGCCTTCTTAAAAAAAAAAAGAATGTTCTTAGGGTTTCAGATTGTTTTTTTTTATATGCTTTATTCTCTTTTAAAGGACACAGAGACACAAAAATAGATGACAAGAGTAAAGAAATTATGTTATTAAAATATTTTTTCCGTTTTTATCCTCTGCATGTGTGTGTGCGTGTGCACTGAATCAAGGTCTGGTGATGTATGATGAGGGGAAATGCAGAAGTAGATACAGTTAGGGCCAAATACAAAATCATCACAAGATGAGGTAGCAAATACCAGGCATGGTGGCACATGCCTATAATCCCAGCAGCTCGGAAGCCTGAGGCAGGAGGATCATGAGTTCAAAGCCAACGTCAGCAATTTAGCAAAGCCCTAAGCAACTCAGCGAGACCTGTTTCAAAAAATGAAAAGGGCTGGGGATGTGGCTCAGTAGTTAAATGCCCCTGGATTCAATCCCCAGTACCAAAAAAAAAAAATTGGAAGCAAATAACCTTGCTACTAAGAAAGATTCAACTCTGAGAGGTGGTATATAATGTACTAGTGAACAACAGACTCTGGAGATAGGCCATTTAGGTTCAAAACTTGAAATCCTAGTTTTCTCAGCATACTAGCTCTGTGATCTTCACCAAGATAGTTTTCCCATACCTCAGTTTTCTCATCTGTTCAAAGAGAATAATAAAAATACTTGCCTAAACAAGTTGATTTAAAGGTGAAAAAGAGTGGTTTTTTTTCTTTAAACTTTCATTAAAGTATGAAATACCTACAGAAAGCTTCACAAATCCTAAATGGCCTCCAGCTCCGTGAATTTTCACAAAGTTAACACATTCATGTATTTATCATTCAGATCAAGGAAAAACATGCTGCCTGCACCCGAGATGTCATCTTGATCCAGTCACTCCTTCCCCAAAGTTATGCATTTCCTTGTCTTCAAACACTGTTTGCTTCACATCAGGTACATGTGAGCTTTAAATGAGGATCCATATAAAGTAGAACAGTTCATGGCACATAGTAAACACTATATAAATTTGATAATGTGAGTTTGACAATAAGAAGGAAGTAGATATGTTTTGGGGGTAGATTTCTTAATAGGAATAATCAAAAGCAAACTTCTGAGGTAAGGCATATGACAATAAAGTTAAATGTAACAAGGCAATTTTTAAAATTGGAGTTCTTGAAAATGTTTCCCTTTCATACATTATATCTATTATATATTCCATGGGAAGAAAAATGAATTCCTTTTGAGACATCAGAGAAAACATTCTACCAAACATTTTAGCATAATCCAGAATAAGAATGTTATTCTGATTGTTAAAAGACTAATGGATGAAAAATGAGTTTTGTCTGAAGTCTTTTAGCCTTCATTTCCTTGTTGGAAAATGAAGAAAATTAGGCTATCTCCAAAGTTTTTATTCCAGCACTGACATTTAATGATTCTATGGGAAAAAAATCTTAAAAAGCAAAATCTGGAAATCTCTGAACCATTGTTTTATAGCTAATTAATCAATTTAGAGTCACAGTCAAACATGACCTTTTACAAGAAAGGCAGCAGGGTTTCTGTGAGGGAAAATCATGTCTAACTAATGTTATCAGTGCTCCTCAAGAGAGTAAATAACATATGGGCAAGGAGGAACCCAGGGATAGAATTCAAAAGACTTTTTAAAAAGTCCTTGACAAGCTTTCATATTTTTGACTTTTTTTGTTGTTAAATGAGTCCCTATGGGATTTGAGAAAACACTTTTTTCAGGAAAGGCAAACCAATTTACATAATGAATTGAATGATAAGAAAAAAGTAGGTGCTTCTCTGAATGTAAAAGTATCCACACTAAGAATCCTGTGGGCCCAAGCTTATTTAAGTATTATAAATGGTATATAATAAGGTATACACAATAGTATTGCTTTTCTATTAGTAAGTTATAATTATACATAATAGTGAGACGTATGGTGATATATTTGTACATGTGCATATCATAATTTGGTTGATTTCATTCTGTGCTTGTAGCTGGCAGTCAGCTTTTCTCAATAGTGAAATGCCAAACCAACTCAGCCTAAATAGCAAGAAAATGTCTTAAAATTGGGGGAGTGGGAAAAATCAGATAATCTCAGTAAGGTCAAACATTTACCAAAAACATATTAGTGTACAATAGACATAAATGTGTTGTTACCTATAGTCCTGGAGACTGATCTAGGAGTTAAATGTTATTTCTAGATCAATTTCAACTCACTGTGCCATTTTGGCCAGAAGGGCTGACAAAATTCTGCATCAATAGAAAATAGACCAGAAATAAAAGAAGATTTTATCCTATTTTTAGAAAAATATTAAAACCTGTGCAGTCATGTCTGGAACATATGATTTAATTCAAAGGGTCACAAATCAAAAAAAGGCAAATGGAGCTCAAGGGGGTAGAGAGATGGGCAGCAAAAATGAGGGGAAGGGCTGGGTATGCTGGCACATGCCTGTAATTCTAGTGGTTCGGGAGGCTGAGGCAAGAAGATCACAAGTTCAAAGCCAGCCTCAGCAACTTACTGAGACACTAAACAACTTCACAAGACTCTGTCTCAAAAATAAAACACAAAAAAGGGCTAGGGATGTGGGTCAGTGGTTAAGCACCCATGGGTTCAATCCCTGGTATCAAAAAAAAAAAAAACAAAAGAACAAAGGGATGAGAAGGAGACAGACTAAAAGAATTAGTATTCATTAACCCAAAAGGATGGGAATAGAGGCAACGGCAAAAATTAATATTAATACAATGGTGATAATAATCATTTAGGGCTCAGTCTGTGCCCAGTGCATGTCCAAGTGACTTATATGCACTCAATCATTCACTATTAAACCTGTGAAGTAGATTCCACTACTTTCCTCATTATAAAAGCATCATGAAGGGTATGTACAGAGTAAATAGTGATCAAAGCTAGTTACTGGCTAGAGCTCAGCACAAACCTTTAAACTCAAAAAAGTCAAATCCAAGACAAACAAAAGGAAGTGAGGTTTTATACAGCAGGCAGTAAAGCCTGTGGAACTCACCACCTCAAACAACAGCACAAGTTTAGGTGTAAAGAGATTCAAGAAGGATCTAGACTACATTTTTGGACAATAAAACTAAGATATCTTACTAAGAGAACCTTGAATTTGTCTTAAACCTTTGAGGCTGTCATTAAGGAAGACAACCACACTCCCTCTACTCCTCCTGCCAACATGGCTCTTAGTCCCCCTTTAAAAATTCTGGGTTGGATGGCCAGAAATTTGGCCAGCTGTGGCTTTTCCTTTTTAATCATGACATAAGTAGGGGAATAGTACATGAATTCCTTGTGGCTACCTCAAGATGGTTGTAATTTACACAATGCTTGAATCTATTTTAATTGATAGGCTAAATTATACAGAATTCTATTTAAGGCAAACCTTTGTACCCTGTGGAAATGCAATCTTTTTGAAAAAATACTGAAAAATGAATTGCCATAAAGAGAACAGGTAGAGGCTTTTCTGTTTAGCATCTATCATCTACTCAGCATTTATTTGGGGGTGATTTCATGCCCATACTTCTCTTAAAAATATACTTTGGAGCAAGTATTTCATGCAAAGAACAACAGGAAATTAACTTGAAAGAGAATCCCTGTGTAAAAATCCTCCCATGAAAACTTACATAATGGGGCTGCAGATGTAGGTCAGTGGTAGAACACTTTCCTAGCATGTAGGGGTCCTAGGTTTGATCCCCAGAAGGGCAAAACAACAACAACAACAATAAAAAGAAAATAAAAGTTAAAAAAAACTTACATAGTGGTTTCTCTGACACATCAGTCTTCATGAAACCCAATAATAGACCCATCCAGTGTTGCTCGGAACATCTTCTGTTTTACTGGAGTAACAATGGCGGTTTCCCCTAGATGCACCAGCATCTTGCCTTGCCTTTGTGACCTCTATCCTAATTGAAACACTGTGTGTGCTCTGGGCAGAGAAGAAAAGAAAGACTGGGAGTGACCATACAATTCACAAAGAACAAGTCTTATCAGTGGGGAGGAAGTATGAAAAAAATGAGAACAGGTTGGAGAGCTGAGAAACAGAGGAAGAGGAAAGGGACAAATGAAAAAGTTAGGAATGCTGTGTCAGTATATCATATTTAAATTTAAAAATTGTTTAAAGCTAGGTGCATTGATGCACAGCTATAAACCTAGAGACTCAGGAGACTGAGGCAGGAGGATCACAAGTTTGAGGCTTGCCTCAGCAGTTTAGTGAGGCCCTAAGCAAACTTAGATTCAAATATAGCGAGTCTCAAAATAAAAAAATAATAATAATAATAAAAAGGACTATGGATTTAACTCGTTGGTAGAGCACCCGTGGGTTCAATCCCTAGCAATAAATAAATAAATAAATATTGTTTATAAAGAGAGAGAGAACTAGATAAAGTTTTAAATGGTAATATGGGTAGTTGGGCCACAGGCAAAATGGAAAAGGTAGTTGGTCAATTCTTTGAGATCTCCTACTTGTCTTAGCTAAGTTTCAGCCTTCCTCTTATCCCCTCACCCTAACTCTCTGTCCTCTGGCTGCCCAAAGCCAGTGGGTGAGCCTGTACTCCCCCAGGAAGTGCCCTGGTTCTAGGCCACTTTCATCTCTCTTGTTCAAAATGTATCCGTGTTCTGCCCATTTGTTAACCCTAATTGAGGACATTTTCATCTTAATAGAAAATAAGTTAATACTTACTAAATATGGCTCTTTTAGTTGCAAGTGGAGATATTTTGGAAACAAATCTCCTTGTGCCCTCAAATAGCAGGTGGAAAGCCAACAGTCTTTGTCTAAGTCACAATGAGGAAATTTACATTTCCTCATCTGTAAAATGTAGATGAAAGCCAGGCGCGGTGGTGCAAGCCTGTAATCCCAGCACTTAGGGAGGCTGAGGCAGGAGAATCACGAGTTCAAAGCCAGCCTCAGCAATGACGAGGCGCTAAGCAACTCAGTGAGACCCTGTCTCTACATAAAACACAAAATAGGGCTGGGGATGTGGCTCAGTGGTCGAGTGCCCCTGAGTTCAATCCCCAGTACCCCCCCCCAAAATGTAGATGAACATCTTTCATTCTTATATCAGTTTAGAATACATTCATATACATTCACCTACTTGATCCCCCAAACTATCCTCTAAGGTAATTATTGCTTTCATTTTACAGACAAAGGAACTGAAGCACGTGAAGGTTTAGTAACTTGTTCTAGGATGATAAGTGAAACGTCCCATGCAGAAGAACAGTAATCGGGCCTCCAAGATAGTGAGTTGACATGTGATCACTGAAGCTCTCTGGGTGATGGTGCCTGACACAGACAGCCTGTGTTTGTGTGGAGGCAGGATGGAATCGATGTTGTGAGGCTGGATTTGCAAGTCACAGAATCCTAGAAATGGATCCTAGCTCTGCCTCTGGATCCCTTGGTCAAATCTCCTTCTCTCAGTCTACATTACCTCATTTGGAAGATGAGGCTAGTAATGCACCCTTTAGAGAGCTGTTGTAATGATTCCATGAAACAGTGAGTGTAATGTGCTTGGCACAATACAGAGCACATGGGAAATAGGCAAAGATGTGGAAGCTACAGGAATAAAAATTAGTACTAATATTTGGTGCTGATGCCCATTCAGAACATGCAGTCTACTACTGGCTCAAAGTTAGAGCTAGCCACTAGTGACTAGGCCATTGACAAAGCCAACCAAACACAGTTGACACACAAAGAAAAAAGAGACTGCTTTGCAAGATGAAACCAGCCAAAGCTACCAGGAATAGGTTGCAGGAGCCTTAGGCTGGTGGTTATCAAACTTTAGCACACAATGGAATCCCCTGGAAGCTTGTTAAAGACTGAGGACTATGCCTTGCTCCTAGAATTTCTGATTCACTGAGTCTAGGATGGGGCCTGAGAATTAGCATTTCTAGCAAGTTACCTGGTGTTACCGATGCTGCAGGTCTATCTAGGAAGCCCTCTTTGAGAATCCTTGTCTTGAAATAAAGAATCCCAGGAACTCAGTCCTGTCCAGAGTTTCCTTGCTTTTGTATTGTCTTTCCTTAGTACAAAACCACTTGAAAAATGTCAACCTTGTTTTGGTAGAACAAAGGGAATTGCCCATAACTGATCCAAGAAAGCTAGGACAATCAGAGGACTGCTGGAAACCAGGGTTAGTTGTGGCAAAGATTTGCCCAATGGGAAGGCTAGGGAGAGGCCTTAGAATAGAACAAAGGTCAAAACCCAGACAGGAAAGTGTTACAGACAGCTTGGATTACTGACCCTTTCCCAGCTTGGATTTTCCGATCACAAGTTTTTCTTGCTTAAAGTTTTTATCCCTTATACAACTACTGCTATATTTGATGAGGACACTAGAAGGATTCACTGTACTTTTGCCTTTTTCCTCCTCTCTTATTTTAGTCTTTGTTAAGCATATGGCCAGCATGTACCTCTTGGAGAGCAACAGCACAGATTATGGCAGTCTGAACAAAAAAATGAACGAAATTAGACATCTCTCTTGAGGCAAAGTATGTGCTCTGCGCTCTGTATCATGTTACAGCAAATTTGAAAACCAAAGGCTATGTTCCAAGTTACTGCCTGGCTGTTGTCAGTATCTAAGCCTCTGCTACCTGTTAAACACAGTTAATGAAGCAGTCTGTGTTTATAAATTAGAGAACTTGTCTTTGAAAATAGTAACTCAATAGAATGAGAAAAATAGCTTTGGGTTTAAACTTCTGGATTAGAAATCATCTGCCTCACGAATTTCAAGGGGGTGAAAGAACTTGTGGTCTTACCTATTAATGAGATTATATATTTAAACTATAAATCTTGGGAAACTGAAACACAAACACGAAACTCTGCTGTAATTACAAGAATGTAAGTTTCTCCAGCTCCTGAGGCAAAGATACTTTGGCTTAGGGATACCATACAGGGTGTCTGGGCCTGCTCAGGGCTGTTAAGCTATCAGGTATTTGCCTGTACCAACCTGCCCACACTACATGAAAACAGGCCTCCCTCATTCTTTCAGAATTCATGGTTTCTGTCTTGAACCATTCACCCCAGCTTATCTCATACTCCAATTCCTAACTCTTCTTCAGTCTGTTCTAATTTCTGACTGCGTGACTCATTTTTCCTCTTACTGCCTTGGTATAAGTTCTCTGACTTGAACCTTTTGCAGTCCTCTTTGGCCAATCATGAGAATCCCTACTCAGCTACCCTACTGTTATCCATGGGAGAGTGCCCCAGTGGGACCAGCCTTCTCCCTGAGTCCTAATACTTTCATAAAGACCCTGTGGAAGGTACCCCCACCCAGTATACCCAGTCCTTGGAGCAGAACTCAGACTGGAGAGATTTGTGACTCCTTGATATCTCTCCCTAAAAGAACAGAAAACAAATGGAAAGGAAAGAATCTGGTTGCTCAATCACTATATACAGAGAAGCCAGCTGCATTTCTATATTGTCTAAAAGTACATGAAGAAGAAAAGTAATGGTTCCTAGTGTTTAATGTTTAGTAGTTCTTTCTTCTCTAATTTGAGGAATTACTATTTATTTCTCTCTCCTTCATATCCACATCTCCTCAACAGCCCACCCATTGATTAATTGCCAGTACTTATAAATTATGCCATCTATATATGTCTTCGATCCATCTTTCTTACATGAGCTATTTGCAACCATATCCTAATAACTGGTGTCCCTACCTCCAGTGTCTCCTTCTACCCACCATCCTGCCATCCTATGCCCTTCACCCTCTGCCAATCCGATTCTCCATGTTGCCACCAAAGAAATCTTTTTTTTTTTTTTGTACTGGGGATTGAACACAGGGGCACTTTATCACTGAGCTACATCCCCAGTCCTTTTTTAAATTTTGAGACAGGGTCTTACTAAGTTATGGAAGCTGGCTTTGAATATGCCATTCTCCTGCCTCAGCCTGCTGTGTTGCTGGGATTATAGGTGTGTGCCATCATGCCTGGTACCACAGGAATCTTTCTAAAACAAAGATCTGACCATGTTACTCTCCTTAACATTTTCCCTTCCATGTATTATATATCTGATTGTTATTTTATATGTATGTATGCATATATATTTAATTAGGACAATAATACAAATCTACTTTATCTGTATCATATTTGACAATATTTTAGAGTGATTGCATTATTTTTACAACCCATCACTTAGCTATTATTTCACCTCTCTGTATTAGAGGAGTATAGGTTTTACTTATAGTAAATGGTGCATGGTTAAAAATTAAATTTGTATTGGATCTCTTTGGGTTAATGAATAGATTACGTAATCCTAAAGAAAATTCAAACTTTCAGTTCCAGAGAATGAATTCTGTAAGTCTTATTTGGATGCTGGTACATTTTATTGTTTAAACCATGCAATTACTGAGGTCAAAGTTGGTGGTTCAATTCTCATTTGTTTAAGTTAGCCTCATTGAGTTTCATGGACATAGTCTGTAACCCTAACCTCAGCCTGTTATTTCACAATTGCAGTTCCCAGTGGAACCTGCATAAAAGGATATGGATAAATCTATACCATGACTCCATCCTTATTACTTGAAAATGTAAATACACTGATAGCTCCACAGAGTTACATAGGCTTATAAAAGTTTTGGTATATGCAGTTGTACAAAGAAAGATTAGTAACAACCATTTAGAAAAAGAGATAGCATGCTTCTTCAAAATGGTATGGCGAGGACCCTAAAAGATAGTCTATAAATATCTAGTTCTAGTAAAAGTTTTCTAGTTAGACAATTCTAATCTAATAATGCTACTTCCTTTTATACTGATGACTTAGATGACAATTATTAATGTAGCTTGGTATAAATCCTGAATAATTCTACTTATTAATTTCTACATTCTTTCTGGAATGAATAATGTAATATTGTCCAAATTAAAGTAGCTTTCACATTCACAGAGGTTATGAGCATCAGACTCAAATGTATGTACAGATGGCATACCACTGAGAAGGACTTGACCTGGAATTTTTAGAGTACCTCTTATTTGCAAGAATTCACTGTTAATATGCAATTATCTATTAAAGGAGTAACAAATAATTGTCAGTCATTATCACCTATGTATGAATTAATTTATCATATTTTTTCCAACTAACCCTTACCTGTAATAAGTGCCTGAAGAAGGCACCTGACCAGTGTATTTTGACTTGATTTCTTTTTTATTTTATTTTATTTTTTGGTGGTGCTGGGGCTTGAACTCAGGGCCTTGTGCATGTGAGGTAAGCACTCTACTAACTGAGCTATATCCCTAGCCCTGACCAGTGTATATTGAAGGGAAATAGTAGAGGCAAAAGTTCATGTTCCCAAAGAACAGACTTAGGTTATATCCACAGATGAAACAAAGCTGGAGGCAGAAGCAAACATTACCTAACTTACCTAGGAACTGTGGATGATCTTTGATCAACCCATAAAAACAAGATGCCATACCTTCACAAAAAAAAATGGAGAGAGAGGATATGGTAAACACTCCTTTTCAGGACAGGATAGCAGTGTGAGAGCAAGACATCACTGATGACCAATTCAAAGGTCAAGTTAATTATTATTGATGTAAAATTTTAATTGACTCTTCAGAGAAAATAACATTTATGTTTGTATCCTCCTTAGATCCAAGGACATTTTTCTTATTAAAGTCTGCTGAGGGCTGGGGTTGTGGCTCAGTGGTAGAGCGCTTGCCTAGCACACGTGAGGCACTGAGTTCGATTCTCAGCACTGCATTATAAATAAATGAATAAAATAAAGGTCCATCAACACCTAAAAAAAGAGTCTGTTGATTAGCAGATATAAACAAATCTCAAATCACTGAGTTCCAATCTTTGCATTTATAGAACATAAACAATGAGCCCTTACCTATGTGACTAAAAGCAGGCCAAACACACCAGGTTTGATGGAATGTTAAAAGTATGGCTGTTAACTGTCACCTGCACAATAATGCCTGACAGCCATTTCCTGCTTGGCAGCACAGGGGAGAAGGTTGGAGAGTGTGGGTGATTGACTTGTCATCTTGACTTGTCATTAGGACTTGAAAAATCCTTTCTGCCTACCTGTCCTTCACAAGTAACATTTTCTTTAATTATGAGACATATCATATGAATAACTGGTTCTAAGGAACAAAGTCACAATTTGGTTCTGCTAGATTTGAGAATGTAAGTCTTTAGGGGCTGGGGATGTTGCTTAGTGGTAGAGTGTGTACTTGGCATGCTAAAGGCCTGGAGTTGAATCCCCAGTGTGCAGGTGCTGTCTTGCTCTCCGTCTCTCCCTCCCTCTCTCTTTCTCATATTCTCTCTCTCTTTCTCTCTCTCTCTCTCTCTCTCTCTCTCTCTCTCTCTCTCTTTCTCTCTCTCTCTCTCCCACTCTCTCTCTGTCACACACACAAGAAATGTAAGTTTTCAAGTCAGCATAATAATGGCTAACATGTATATTGTACCTTCTAACATATCATGCATGTTTACAGACATGATCACATTAAATACCTTCAACAGATGTGTGAGGTAGCTAATTTTCCTTCAGTTGTGATAAAACTGAGTTTCTAGAGTTAAAAAGATTTGTTTTAAACCTCACAGCTGATAAGTGGCGAGCATTCCAGCTTGAACCCCATATTCTACACTATTGGCATCACAGCTAATGTTGATTAACATAATCACCATGTACCAGGGTTTCCAGTCTAAAAGTCTTGTGTCTGACCTGTCCTTCAAACACTTTTTCTATTAGTCATGAAATGCTATTTATTTTGCTTCCATGGTGGTACTCAAATATATCCACTATTGAACTTCCTATCCCCACTTCTGGTACCCTAGCATAGGCTACCAGATTTCCCTCCTGGATTATTGCAATATATTCCTATTTGGTCTGTTTGTGATCTTCTGATTTATGCTCCAGGTTGCTGATAGAGTGGGCGATTTAGAAGTACAAGTCTGAACATTATGCTTCTGTGCTTAAAATCATTTGGTGGCTCCCAACACCTTCAGAATAAACTTTCAACTCCTTAACAGGGCCCTGCTTCATCTTTTCTTCCCCTTCTCCTTCTTATATATTCTATTCTCCGACAAAAATGAGCAGAGCACTCTTCTCCCTGAATATCTTATGATGTTTTTCTTCCATTCTATTGGAAAAAGTTATTCCTCATATTGTCTACCTTATTATGGAGGAACAGCCTCTAGCAAATGTCTTCAGTGAGATTTTCATCACCTTGATGTAGGCCTTTTATTCATCTCCATATAAATTCCTGCTCTGGCACTTACAGGTTTAGTTATAGTTATCGATTTACATATTCATCTGGCCCACTAGGATGAGATAAGAGGGAAAGCCATGTCTAACAGAATGTATTTTCAGCATTTTTGCCTACTGCCGTGTTTGTAACACAATATAGAATTAAAATGTTAATTATATCAAACTTATAAGCAATCATTATATGTACTATATGCCCAGCTTTATGAAACAAAGTAAGGTACTAGGTCCAAGCTTTGCTGGAAAGAGAATTGCACAATTCCTCTTGCTAAGAAACAACATAAAACATTATCTAATTGAAATTGCATGGTGCTGTCTACAGCAGTTCAGAAGATTTGAAACTAGGGAGGCTCTTTGCTATAGAAGCAATGATTACTTAGGAAGGGTCAACAGTAAGTGAATATTTACCTCTGGCAACTGTCATAGTACTCATTGTAAATCAGATTTAATAAAATCAAGCCCTCTTAAGGATGAAGGTGGTTTGTGTTATGTAGGGAGAATTTCTATCCCCCATGAAAGTGACTCAAGGAAAAGTGCTTAGAACTGAAACTAAACGTTGGGCGAAGTGGTACACGCCTATAATCCTAGCAGCTGAGACAGGAGGATCATGAGTTCAAAGCCAGCCTCAGCAATGGTGAGGTGCGAAGCAACTCCTTAAGACCATGTCTGTAAATAAAATACAAAATAGTGGGGCTGGGGTTGTGGTTCAGTGGTAGAGCATTTGCCTAGCATGTGTGAGGCACTGAGTGCGATTCTCAGCACCACATATAAATAAATAAAGTCCATTGACAACTAAGAAAATATTTTTAAAAGTAGGGCTGGGGATGTGGCTCAGTGGTCAAGTGCCCCTGAATTCAATTCCTGGTACCAAAAAGAAAGAAAGAAAAGAAAAGAAAAAGAAAAAGAAACTGAAACTAAATGCCTCCTCGTGTTGGGAAGCAGAATTCTACCTGGCTATAATAGTAGAATGTAGGCTGGCAGACAGATTTTCTGAGGAGCTAAAAAATGGAGAAAAAAATTAACAATCCTAAGCAGAGGATTCTAGATGCATGGCAGTGGGTAACACTAGGCAAAGCCTCCTAGGATACAAGATACTTATGTATCTTGTGTAAGATACATAGAAAAGTTCATGGAAAGAGCAAGAGCTGGATCATGAATTGGGGCCACAAGTTAAACAGCAAAATTCAGGAGCAGAGTAGTGGGAATGTGCTGGGACTGACTGCATAGGCAGAAATGGGTTCCATTAAAAGCAAATGTGTTCCATCTGGGGTTGAAACAAAACAGAACCTTATTTCTCCAAGAAACAGAATGAGAACCAAAGACAGTAACACCACCCTGGACTGGAGGGTAAAAATAAGTGAACCAACCAGAAGCCATGTGATTAAGAAGAATATCAGAATGGTCAAGAATACAAATAATAATAAATGTTGGTGAGGATGTGGGGGGAAAGGCACCCTCATAACATTGCTGGTGGGACTGCAAATTGACGCAACCACTCTGGAAAGCAGTATGAAGATTCCTAAAAAACTAGGCATTTTGACCCAGCTATCCCACTTGGTATATATCCAAAGGATTTAAAATTGGCATACTACAGTGATGCAACCACATCAATGTTTATAGCAACACAATTCACAATAACCAAGCTATGTAGCCAAACTAGGTGCCCTTCAACAGATGAATGGATAAAGAAAATGTGGATTATATACACAATGGAGCATTACTCAATCATAAAGAAGACTAACTATGACATTCTCTGGTAAATGGATGGAAATGGAGAATATCATGTAAGTGAAATTAGGCAAACTCAAACTCAAAAGTTGAATGTTTTCTCTCATATGCAGAAGCTAGAGTAAAGGAAAGGGGGAGGGAAGGATATGATTATATATAAAGAACCAATCAAATACAAATTAATAGAGTGAAAGGAAATCAAGTAGTATAGAGGAAGGAGAAGGGGAAGTGAGGGAGGAAGAGAAATGGGGGGATCATGAACCGAAATCAGTTTCCATGCATGTATGAGTTTGTTGGGATTAACCCAACTACTATGTAAAACTATAAATCTCTAATTTAAAATAAAAGGAATTCCAGCACATAGATCCTTATGGGATCCACCCAGGGCTTGTATCTATGGAAGGTGAGTCACATGAACTATATCTAAGAGAAACTTTATAGTTTCTCTCAAAGAAGTTTAGTTAGAAAACTTGCTTTGCTGATTCTCAGCAGGCAAGATGAAAGGAAATGCTACCGGAAAATCCAGACAGTCAGGTGAAAATGGAGAACTTACAACCCTGAATAAAGAAATCTCCAACTGTCATACATAGCATCCTGAGAACCTGAGATACCAAAGTGGAGAAACCTTTCCTCAGGGATGAAATTCCCACCATTAGATTTTGTCCTTCGTGTCCTTGTGGAAGTACACATTGTAATTGAACTAAAATGTTGTTTCTTGGAATGAATAACACTTTATCCGATTCATTAACTTTGTTTCCACTCATTCTATGAACATCCAGGGTCTGGCACCTTGTCAGAGGATGGCACATCTGGCTAAAACCTAATTTTTAACTCACAGAAGCTCACATTTACTTGAGTCCAGGGCTCAAGTAAGATGAGGATGGTATAGGAAATTCATCCTCTGAGAAGGTGCGGGTGGGCTAAGGTAAGATGGTAGAGAGGACAGAATTTGCTGGAGGTTTGGCAAAGTTCAGAGCCTGGAGCTCTATGGGGCATGACTATTGAAAAATCTAAGCACCAGGGGAGATGGGGAAAGGATGTCAAGAGGAGGACTCAGAGGGAGGGAAGATGGTAAATTCTGTGCATTACAGGACAGATAACAAAGCATATAAAGAAAGAGGAAAAGGCTAAATATGGAAGAAACTAAGTTTTCTAAGTCTGAATTCATAATGAATAGAATGTCTGTGAGGGAGTGAGAGGGAGACACAGAGAGAGAACTAGCTAGAGAGACGCAACACTTGAGGTTCTATCAACCCTCTTAACCATTGGTAACAGGGTGGAGACTGTAACCACTGAAACAAAAGCAACTAGATCAGTGAGCCTAAATTGAACTTTAAAAAAGAGGAAGTGAGGAAAGTTTGTTTGTGAGCTCTGGTGGCAGGAAATCCTGTGACTAACCTTATTTCACACATCTCAGATTATTCAAAGGGATCTTAACATTTTTACCAACAGTAACTTAAAATGCAAAGGGTTGTCTCAGAGGCACTGATATCTGGGAAGAGTAGACACCTTTGGTAAATAAAGCAATCCAATTTGAGATGCCCTTTACCATGTGAAGGGATGCTTTAGGGAACATGACCCCCTGGTATTTCAAATCAATAGAGTAATGCAGCATTAACAAATGGGATTCGACTGTATTGAATAAAAAGATCAACATATTGGAAACAAATGAAATCAACAGGCTATTTTCCTTTTACTTGTAGAAATGTTTTTATCGGGCTGAAAGCAACCATTACATATGAGCTATTAGTCATTTTCAATAGAACTGGTGGAAGTGTAGTCTGTGGTGGGAAAGGCCAGGAGCTGAAGAGTAGGTGAGGAAAGCAGAAGGTGATGGTGAGATCAAGCAATCACAGAACAGCAGCATCCAGACAAGTGATGGCATGTTTTTGTGCAAGGGCACAATAATAGAAGGAGCCCCTATGCTGGGCTAGGCTGGCCCATTACCAGGGGGACTTAGGGTTCCAGCCACCTAGAGCTCTAATTTCCAGCTGAAGGTGCGATTGTGGCAAGAAGGGGGTCTCAAACTTATCTTCCATCAACCTTAGGTGAAAATGTGCCCTGGGCAAACACACAAGCACTTTGCTTTTTATATTCTACAAGTGTATATAAAGCATGTTTGATTTTTTCATTGAAGACAATGAAAGCAAAGTGTGAAAATTGCTTACCATATATGCTGAGAGTGGGCATGGTTCAAGCTAACTGGCTGGATTTTCTAAATTGCCAGTCTAGCAGGACTCTTGTTACAATACATCACATTGCTGCTCCCCTTGATGGAGTCAACAGGATTCTCACCAAGGGTCCAGTCTCCCTTTCAAATAGAATCAGCTACCTAGAGGTGCACAGACCATGTCAATACTCATCTTCCCACCTCCTATCCAGGTCATGCATCTCTGTGGGCAGCCCAGTTTCAGAAAAGGCTGAAATCCTATTTACAGGCCTGACTTGCCATTGCACTCATGGACAAGTGAGAGCAGAGTTCTTCCTCTGCTGTCTGAAATCGTTTAGGGGAATCTGCTGTGTTCTGAGAACTCAAACAAGAAGCAGGAGGAGTAAATAAGTTTGATATTTGCAGGCACACACTGGAAACCAGTCTGACACAGACAGCCTGGTGGCAACCTGTCAGGGTTCTCTGGTCCTCATTTCCATCACACCGGCCAGCCACCAGATCTGGGGGCAGGTCAAGGTTAGAGACCCTAGTAGCCTGCAGTAAGTACTCCCAGTTGGTCTGGAGAGGTTGGGATCATATCTGCACCTGGTTTAGGCAAGCTTCAGGAATTTGAGACTAGGGCCAGGCAGAAGACAGGACATAGGGATGGGACATCTTGACAAAGGGAATAGTATGAACAAAGACAAAAAGACCAGAAGGCCTGGAGCACTGGTGAGAGATAAGGAGGATCTGTGCACAGGAAGATGGGAGGACATACAAACCTGACAACCTAGAGATCAAGCTTCTAGAACCAGGAGACCTTGAAGATTATCCAAGGCTGGGAACAGGATGGGGTGGTTCAAGCAAATAGCTTCTTATTGGTACAGAGGGGAGAGACAGTTACCTCAAATCTTGGTGATTGTGTTGATTATAGTGTCAAGTTTAAGTGAGGATTCTGGGCCTGGAAAACAGGAGGAAATTTGAGGATTCAATTCAATATATTTATCTCAATTCATTTGTCAAAAGCCTATTATTTGCAAGGCATTCTGAATCTGGAGTGTGACCATTTGAAACTCAGAAGTCAAATCAAGAGTACAAACTATGCCAGATTTCATTCTGTCAAAAAGCCCAGTGTGAGGGAATCTATAGACCTGACTGGATATATAATGAATGTTGACCCATTATGAATATAAGAACTATATTTTATTTTATTTTATTTTTAAATATTTTTTAGTTGTAGATGGACATAATATCTTTATTTATTTATATTTATGTGGTGCTGAGGATCGAACCCAGTGCATCATGCATGCAAGGCAAGCACTCCACCACTGAGCTACAATCCCAGCCCACAACTATATTTTATTGATCCTAGATCAGATACATTGTGTGTGAGATTTCTCATGATTGAACTTACTTACAGTTATTGAAACAATAAATAACATTTAGCTCTACATTTAACAATTGATCTTTATTGAAAGTAATAAGCACAGATTAAGAGAAACACAAAATAGAGCAATAAAATGTATATACAAATAGAACACACAGGAACTTAACAATCAGGGAAACATGATTTCAAATTCTTACTAGCTATGTGACCCTGGAAGAATTACTTACCCTTTCTGTGCTGCAGTTTCCTCATGTGTAACATGGAGACAAGGAATAATATTTTCACCAGGTGCAGCTGGCTGTAATCTCAGTAGCTTGGGAGGCTGAGGCAGGAGGATCTCTAGTTCAAAGCTAGCCTCAGAAATTTAGCAAGGCCCTAAACAACTTAATGAAAGCCTGTCTCAAAATAAAATATAAAAAGGGATGGGGATGTGGCTCAGTGGTTAAGCACCCCTGGATTCAATTCCAGTACCAAAGAAAGAAAGAATACTTTTCAGAATTGTTGTGAGGATTGAATGAGATAACACACGTAATTATGTAGCAAATTGTCTACATGTAAGCGAGTGCTCAAAATGACAGTCTTATCTTTGTTGTTAGTTTTATCACTCATCTGTTTTTGAAGCTGGTAATACATTGTTCCATTTATGCTTTCTTTTTGAACATTTTCAGCTTGTTTCAGAAATCTTTATCCTTAATTTTAAAAGTGTGCTCTGCTTGTTCCAGATATCCTTATCTTTAATTGTTTTGGAGTAACTTTTTCAAACAAACCTTGGCAAACATTTGAGTATTCATTTGGGTTAGACAGAGGAAGTTTATATTTTTTCAGTGATCAGGAGTGGCTTTTCCTAATCTCCCTAATTTGTCAATTTGTGAAAATGACCCTTGATTCCAACATTCCTGCTTCATAGTAAAATGAAGGGTTTCCTTTACATTTAGAAGATTGATATTCACAAGAGGAAAATATTTAAGTATATTCTACTAGCTGATTTGTAGTTACTCTCTCCCACTTGGTTACGTCCTTAGTAGGTTATAATTTTCAAACCAAAGTTTCATTATACAGAAAATTATAAGATAAAATGGCAAAAGCACATAAAAAAGATTCTGTCTGATTTAGGGTCCTTCAGTAACTGACTCAATGATAATAGTGGAGTCTTAACCTTAGGTTCTCCAGGAAGTGGATCCTTAGACAAGGATTCAAATAAAAATGAGTGGGTAGTTATAAAAAAAATGAAGGCTGTCAATGAAGAATGTGCTACTAAGCCAGCTACCACCATATAGGACTGACCATTATATTGGGAAACATTGGGAAACAATGCAAAACACTCACCTGACAATTATCCCACCAGAGCAACTGGGGTAGTTATACACCCATTCATAAGCCATATCTCACTGTGTTAATTTACTGGCATTTTCAGATTGCTGCACATGTAGATGGCTCAGAGTTCTGCAGTTCAAGGAGAAAAGCCCTGGAATATTAATGCAGCTGCAACTTGTCCTGAGCACATGGGAAAGTGCAAGGGATATGCATGGGGCTCTAACATCACCTTGCTCTGCCAAGAGAACTCAGATTGGCTTTTGTTCATGGGATGCCAGGCTCCTGGGCTAAGCTTTGGGCTAAGATCTGACTCTGATCCTGGCTCTCTTAGTCCATTGCCTCAATCTTTTGATCTGCACTGGCACTTTTTTTTTGCTACCAGAATAATGAGATCTGGCAATTGAGGATGGTCTTAGGGGCCAAAATGGAGAGAGAACTTCAGAGAATCAAAACGAGGGCATTTTCTTCTATACTCCGAACTACTAGCCCCAGTCTTTCTGCACTTCTGTCCTCTTTGCACATTCTTACCTCATAGAAAGAATCAAACCAAAACAGAATGAGAAGAGGGAGACAAAAAGAAACAAAGGTGACACCTGTGCAATCTCATGGAAGCAAGAGAGATCATAAGTGAGAGCAGACTTGATCCCTCAGCACAGTAGGACCAGTACAGTGTCCTGGAAAGTCATGACTGTATTGCTCAGCTGTTCTTCAATGTGGATGGGAGATGGTGGGAAGGAGGATGAAGTTGGTGAACATTACAGTTTGCCTTGCTAAGGTGTAGTTCAGGAGATTTCACACTGTATTCCAAGATGTAGAAGATATTTGCTATGGTTTTTCTATCTAGCACTGAACACATCCTCCTTAAGAGTTTCCCAGTCTCCTTTTGGAGGAGTCCTCCATTGCTTCTGGTCTTAGTGAGAGACAGAGCCTATACTTTTTTAAAAAATTTCTTTTTAGTTATACATGAACACAGTGTCTTTATTTTGTTTACTTATTTTTATGTGGTGCTGAAGATTGAACCCAGTGCCTCACACGTGTGAGGCAAGCGCTCTGCCACTGAGCCACAACCTCAGCCCCCAGAGCCTACACTTAATTACAGCATCCAAGGGGCAGGAATCTTGCTTTCCACATCTCTGTGAAACTACTGGGCAGGCATGTTACTGCCAGGAAAACATTGATAATTAATTTGTAATAACTATGGAAGACTTGGGGTATAGACTAGCAACTGAAAACAATCTATTATCTTAGAATAGGAGAATGAAAGGAAGAAGTGTCTTGACTTACATGGGTGTTAGAAATGGAATGTTTTAGAGTTAAGCAGAAGGAGCTGTGTAAGGGTCATTTGAATGGTTTCATCATACTGGAAGTGGGAACCATGATGATGATGATGGTGACAATGACAATGATGATGGCAGTGGTGGTTAACATTTACTGAGTGCCTTCTTTGGGCCAGGCACTTCACACCAGTAATATCACTATAATGTACTAATATTATAACCATCCTGTGATCTAAGTGCTATCATGATCATTTTTCAGAATAAGAAACTGAGGATTGGAGAAGTTCAGTAACTTTCCAAAGATCATACAGCTAGTGAGTGGGTTTCTAATCCAGTTCTGTCTGTCTTCAAAGCCTAAACTCTTTTTTTAAAAAATATTTTTTAGCCGTAGATGGACACAATATCTTTATTATTTATTTTTATGTGGTGCTGAGGATCGAACTCAGTGCCTCATGCATGCGAGGCAAGCACTCTACCACTGAGCTACAATCCCAGTCCCAAAGCCTAAACTCTTTATCATCATGCTGGACTATTGCTTCTCATAGCCAGGAATTCCAATCATTGGAATGAGCTTGGCTGAAACTCATGAACAGCAGAGAGTTCAAGGTAATGAAGAGAGAGCACCATTAAATTAGCTGACCACAGAGTGTGACCTGGGAAGAGAGGCTGTTGTGATCAAATCATGTGGTCATGATTCAAATGAAATGGGAAGTACTGAGTGATTAGATGTTACAGGGAGGATGAAGAACCGGTTCAGTGACTTCATGGAGCCATGAAGACAGCTTGAAAGAATGATGTGATTGGAGATGAAAATGCTGAGTCCAAAGTGGCATGTGCTGTTCTGTGACTTACACTGATTTAAAGGATCCAGCTGCTCTACCTCCTGCCATTATCTTCTTTAATATTCCAGATGATATTCTGATTTTACCAACCCCACTGTAATCTTGACTCCAGTTTTGTTTTTCTTCTGGTCACTCAAGTACAGTTCAAGTTTAATCCTCTGTTTTGCCCATGCAATTCTAAGTTCCACTGGGACAAAATGAGGGCAATAATTTAGTTACTGAGGCTGGCATCACACTTGTCATCCCCCTACCTCAGCCTCCCAAGTCCCTGGGATTATGAGCATGCACCACGGTGCCTGCTTTGAGGAGTTCTAATAATGGTGATTTGCATACTTTAAATATAAAAAATATCAAAGTTCTGTATCTGAGTGTTCCTAAGGGTTTAGAAAGGCCGTTTTGGGGACTAGGCATGAGAATTGTGACTTTATGCCAGGTTTTGTGTGAGTGTGTGCATGTGCACACTACCCCCTTGCCCTGTGCTTTGCTGTGATTGAAATATCACAGAGAAGTCCCCAGCAGGAAGCTGGCAGATACCCTGAAGGCTACTAGTAGTGTGATATTCTTAGAGTCGTGAAAAAGAAACTTGAGAAATCATGTTGAAAAAACTGTTTTTAATCTATTTGGCCCTTAGGGGGTATCATATGGATGGATATAAAATTCACTCAGGTATCTAACCTCAGCATAAATTGGAAAGGATAAGACATAGTACCCCTCCCCCCTACATACACTTATAAACACTTCCCAGGAACCTTTGTTTACATTAGTGGTAGGGGAAAAGTGCTTTCACATGAGGGACAGAAAGGGATGGACAAAAGTGTGCCTTCAGTCATCTCAGCAGCTGTGTTAGCTCCATATTTGTTTCCTACATCCTATATATCTAAGTATACCTCCCCCAACCCCCATTGTTCTTAGAATCCAGAGGTGAGAGTGAACTTGGAGGCTGGGTAAGCCCCAAATCAAAGGTTCATTATTGTTGCAAGGAGTCATAGCATTTATTTAAATGACTGAGACAGGGGGAACAATGGGAGTCAAAACCATTTTTTTTTTGGTACCAAGGGTCAAACCCAGGGGCACTTAACCACTGAGTCACATCCCCAGCCCCTTTTCTAGTTTTATTTAGAGACAGGGTCTGGAAATCTAGAAGAAAAGAAGAGACTTCAAAGAATGGACAGAGACCCTGGGGAACTATTTCTCAACCTCAGTGTTAAGAGCTAAAAGGAAAAAGATGGAAGAGAATTGATCTCCCAGGTTTCCTCTCCTACTGCCATTTTATGGATTGGGAAGAATGAACAGAGAGCATTCCATGCCCCTTAACCTGCTATCCTAACAACAACAACAACAAAACTCTTTCCTTCCCTCAGTTCTGAGTGATGCATATGGAGTTGGCAAAGTGTGTCAAATTGTAATACTACTGCCAAAGATTCTCTGCCCTTCTTGTCCAGCCATGTCAGGTTTGGCCAAATAATTTTCTGGCCAGTAAAGTGTGTGCATAGGTGATGGATGTTAGCTCTGAGCCTAACCTATTATAGATATTCAGAAGGTCTTTGGAATTCCCATTTCACTGTATCACAGACCAGCACTTCCTGGAAAGAAAAATGTTCTTTCAGCGGGCCTCAAAGGGAGAATCATGAAAAAACAGAGCTGAAACTGTCCCCACTATAATTGAAGCAAGAAATAAATTTATGTACTGTAGGACACAGATGTGGGAGTGATCATAGCATAATTAATGAATGGTGACTGAGACAGGAAGACCATTGACCCTGGTAGTTTTAAGAACTACAGGGGCTAATTCAGCTGAGATGATGGGTATGAAGAAGGCACCTGGAAGGAAGTGAAGTTTAGCGTTCCAGATGGGTTTCCACACTCTTCTGAGCCTTCAGATCTATGCCAAGTGTCCTTCACCGAGTCCTAGAGCAAACTGATCTCAAAGGAGTGTGTTTTTTGTTGAATCAAGAGAAAAATTCCTGGGATATTTGTTAAAAGACTTTCTAAGCACCCAGGTAGAACTTGTTCTAGAGAAGAGGCCTGGATTTATACTAGTTCTAGTATAAAAGACAGGGACTCGGCATCGCTAAAACTTACTGACAAGAACCCCACAGGATCTCTAATGAAGACTAATCTCTGACCACCTACCCTGTAGGCTAAGCATCCTTCTGGATTGTTTTGTTCAGACAGCCTGGGGGCAAATTTATGCCACACCTCCCCAGCCAGACCTTTGGTCCTCCCAGGGAACCCCATGGAACATCCCCCCACCCTGAAGCACACTCCTGAGTCTTTCCTAACGGGCCCTCAGCACGGATGGGTGGAGCCACTACTTCCCTGCCCCCACTTCTTATTGGTCGTAGGTGTCCACGTGATCGACAGCTGCATCTCCATTGGCTGGAAGGTGGAAAGAGGGGAGGCCTTGCACGGGCCTCGGGCGAGGGAGGTTAGGGTACACGTGCGAGCTCCCGTGGGGGCGCCATGACCCTGGCTCTCCTGAGGGCTGCTCACTAGCGGTTTGGTGGTCCCACCTCACAGAGGCTGAGGAGAAGCGGAGGGGTCACTGAGGGGGCGCTGTGACGCTAGGGCGTGCCCACAGAGGAGGCCTGGTGCTTGGTCTGTGTGGCGAGG
>CM053417.1:18990886-19043344 GCA_028644305.1 Xerus rutilus
CACCCACAGCTCTTAACAGGTGACATGTATGTGTCAGTTAATATACCAACTCTGGGGCACAGGAACACTGACATTGTTTAAAGGTGAAAACAGGTCAGAGTGAAGAAATGTGCCCAGGGTGACAGAGACCGAAGAGGTGCCCAGGGTCAGTGTAGGGCTTATTTGTTGTGGGCACTTGCATTTGAGCTTAAATGATGTGACCTTTGTTTACCTGTGTCATAGGTGACAGCAACTTGAGAACTATACAGGGAGTTGTGACAACTTTCTGTGCTGATTATGGCCGGATTGATGAGTCCATCTACTTCAAACTGATGTGACTGGCAATGTGCCTCTGAAAGCTGATCAAAAAGTTACTGCACTTGTGGAAGACAAAGCATCTTGTGCGTTGAAAGCAATCAAAGTAAGATGGAGGGCTGGGGATATGGCTCAGTGGTAGAGTGCTTGCCTGGCATGTATGATCCCCTGGAGTTGATTCCCAGTGGCCCCCCTCCCCCCTCTCCCATAGACACAATAGATGGACTTTGGAGACAGTCTCTTATCCTAGTGGGCTTTCAGTCTTGCTAGTGGGCTTTCAATCTTGTTTCTTGGTTTAATCCAAACACTCAAGGGACCTGTTCAGTGGATGTAGAGTGAAAACCAAAGTCCCACTTCCCTAAGCCTATAGATTCTTCTAATGTTTGTAGTGGTTTTGTTTGCATACCAAAAAAATCTTTGCTGTTTTTCTGGTATTTAAACAATATTGTTACTGGATATGTTGGCATACACCTGTAATTCCAGCTGTTTCAGAGGCTTAGGCAGGAGGATTATGAGTTCAAAGCCAGCCTCAGCTACTTAGGCCATAAGCAACACAGTGAGACCCTGTCTCTAAATAAAATTTTAAAAAAAGAGCTGGGGATATGACTCAATGGTTGAGTGTCCCCTGGGTTCAATCCCTAGTACCAAAAACAAAAAACAAAAACAAAAACCAAAAATCCCCAATATTGTTAATAATGATATCATTGGACTCTATAAAATCCTACAGTTTTTCTGGTAAAGAGCTGTTTTCTGGCTGAGGTTGTGGCTCAGTGGTAGAACACTTGCCTAGCACATACAAGGCACTGGGTTTGATCCCCAGTAATCATGTAAAAACAATAAAATAAAGGTATTGTGTCCATCTACGATGAAATATCTATCTATCTATCTATCTATCTATCTATCTATCTATCTATCTATAAAGAACCATTTTCTAAGGTATATGTTCAAGGTGGAATAAATATGTCAAACACAGTGCATTTTAAACTTTTTTTTTTTGGTACTGGAGATTGAACTCAGGAGTACTCAACCACTGAGCCACATCTGCAGCCCTATTTTGTGTTTTATGTAGAGACAGGGTCTCGCTGAGTTGCTTAGCACCTTGCTGTTGCTGAGACTGGCTTTGAACTCGTGATTCTCCTGTCTCAGCCTCCCTAAGTGCTGGGATTACAGGCTTGCACCACCGCACCCGGCTTAAACTTCTTAATTGTCGCTTCATTGAGGTAGCATCAATACACCACCAAGTTCTAAGAGTGTAATTTAGTAACTTTTTGAAGATATACAGAGTTCTGTAAATAGTATCTCAGTCCTGATATTGACCATTTCAATGGCTATTATCAAATTATCCTTTAGTTACCTTGTACTAATGGGTTCTCTCAACGATAGAATCTTAACTGCCTTTTTACCAATATCAGTAGAGACAGGAATATTCCTGATTGGAAATCACTGCCAAAATGAGTAGTGAAAAGTGGTGTCATAAACTTATTTGGACTTTCTTCAAGTCTTAGTGTTAATAGAGCAACTTTCTCTTCTTGGAACTACATATACATTAGGTACATCACAGCCTTCTATATTAGGAAAAGGAAGTCTTTATTAGGAAAATTCATGTATGGAGTTCTTGCATTATTTCCTCCAATACCATCTTCTTTCTTTGTTATATGTGTTTAATTTTCCTATAGTATAACTATGTCCATATTGTCCATGTGGCTTTTGGGTTCAGCAGGAATTCTTGGGCTCATTCCAATTCATAATGTACACACATATTCACTTGCCTTTTCTTCTGAAAATTCTCTGTGCATTTACATGTGAACATTAGATCAGCCTGGATTTGATTTAGGTGTAAGGTCTGAGAGAAGGACCCATATCTTGTCTTGCTAATTGCTACCCAGTTTTCCCTTAGAGTGAATTGGATAATCAATCCACTTTATCCCCCTGTTTATGGGAAGGGAAAGGCCATGTGTATTATAAGATGTTTCCTCTCAAGCCTTTGAACCTGTCTGCATTCCCTACTGTGTTAGTGATGTTAGCAAGGGAAAAGAAAAAGAATTTGGGAAGAGGGAGTTTGACATGAAACCTGGGTGGGGCTTCAGCCTGCTGTACAGTATGGCTATGAGCTAGTGTGGATTGAAGGCACAGAGATGTGAGAGGGTATGATGGATCACCCACTTGGATTCTGAGTGAAGTGGTACTGGATAGACAGCCAGGGGCCTGGTGCTTCCTTCCCTAAAGAAAGTGAATCTGGGCAAAAGGACTGTGAGATTGGTATTGACAGCTGGAAAGACACCAGTTTTGATATAGAAGTAGCAATGAAATTGGCTTTAGAAAACACTTGAAAAGGACCTTATGCCTTGATGGCTTGTGTTTCCAACAGAAATCTTTGAGCCAAATATCACTCCTAGGTGCTACAGAAGTAAACAAGAGGGGTAGGTGATGTATTGCGTAGGATACAAACAAACACATAATGTCGGGTTGGATTGATGAATTATGACAGTCCATTCATAGGGATGCCATATTACCCTTTCAGTAATCTTTTTTTATGAAAAAGATTGGGACCTAAAACCTTTAGTACTGCACGGCATATTAAGTTTTGTTTTGGAAACTAGGCATATGTATTTATTTACAGAAAAAATGTCTGGAACATGGTGAATAAAATAATACAGTCAATGCCATAATATTCTAGGCAATGGAAAACTGTGAATGATGAGCGCTTGTTTTCTACTTCATATTCAGCTGTCTTTTCTCGTCTTTAATGAACATTTAATGAACATGTATTATTTGTGTAATTAAAACAATTTTTTTGGTACCGGGGATTGAACCCAGGGGCGTTTAACCACTGAGCCACATCCCCAGTGTTTTTTAAGTTTTATTTAGAGACAGGATCTCACTCAGTTGCCTAGGGCCTCGATAAGTTGCCTGGGTCCTTGCTAAATTGCTGAGGCTGGCTTTGAACTTGTGATCCTCCTGCCTCTGCCTCAGTGTACTACAGTGTCTACCAGCTCACAGGGCTAACACCAAATTTTATTTTGGGAACTTTGTGATCAAAAGGGTAGGCCACCAGGAGTCTTATTTGCATAATGAAACAGACCTCCTAGGATAAATGATGAAGGCTCTCAACATGGTAGGAATAAAAATGTAAACAAAGAAGGGTAGACAAAAGGGTTTTCAACATAGGCCTTTGACAGGAACTCACTTGAAAATAGGAGAGAACTCAGTACTTCTTCCTGTGACACCTACTTGGGGGCCTTGAGAAATGCACTTGACGGAGCACTAGATGGGGGCCTTCATATGCCCTCTGGTCTTCATAACTTATTCCACAGCAAAAGGAAAAACAAAACCAAAATAGGGTATTTTTCCTAATTAAAAATAAATCCCGGGCTGGGGATATAGCTCAGTTGGTAGAGTGCTTGCCTCACATGCACAAAGCCCTGAGTTCAATCCCCAGTACCACAAAAAATAAAAATAAATCCCATTAGGTTGGATAAGAGAGTATTACTAAATGAAAGGAAGAGATGCTTCCCTTTGGGGATCCCTGTAACAACTGTGATAACAGTAACAACATCGTTTGAATGATGATAATTTCATTAACAGTGTTTAAAGCATTTGACAGTGTGACAGAAATACTAATAATAGTAGTAATAGTAGTACTAATAGTAACAACCATTAATTGAGGCTTACTAGACATCAGGTTTCCTTTGTATATTATCCTAATCCTATGGAGTAAGTACTATTTTATCTCCAGTTGACTATGAGAAAACAGAATCAGAGAGGTTAAGCACGAGGCCCATGGTCATTTGGGCTCAGCCAAAATTCAAAACTTCTTTTATTTTGATTTTTTTAGCTTTATTTATTATTTTTTAATATGGTGCTTAAGATCAAATCCAATTCCTCACATGTGCTAGGCAAGCACTCTACCACTGAGCCACAACCTCATACCAAACATTTTTATTTTTTAAAATTCAAACATTTAAAATCCTAAACCCCATGCTTCTAATCACTGGGATGTATGGTAGTGAGAATTGCCAAAGAGCATGGGCTTCCTGATATGAGTCTTGGAGTTCCAGAACATTTCTGATTGGACCTAAATGTACCCCACAGAAAGGCTGCAATAACTCAGTGAAAGAAAAGTGGCTTGATCCTTTCTTTCTCTGGGATCTAGTTTGTCCACGTGTGAACTTATGTCATTATAGAGCAGTGGTTCTCAAAATGGGTAGGACTACCCCCTAGAAGAAGTTTTGGAAATTTGTTGGGGCTTGTTGCTCTTCTTGTGTATTTTTGCCAAGCTTTTAGATATAGAAATAAATGTTGTTTTACAACACATTGCTTTCCTTTTTTCCCTTCTTTTACATCACAGGGCATTATTTACTTATTTATCTTTTTAATTATGGCAAGTTAAATCACTGATGTTTTTCATTTCAGGATGATGGAAGGAGTTAATTGGTTTTTTAAAAATTTTTTTAATTCTTTTTGATTATACATAACAGTAGAAAGTATTTTGACATACATGGAGTACAACTTCTCATTTTTGTGGTTGTACGTGATATGGAGTTACACTGGTTGTGTATTCATATATAAACATAGGAATGTCATATCCAACTTATCCTACTGTCTTTCCCATTGAGTTTTTTTTAACAAAAAAAGAGGTATTAGACAGGCATAGTGGCACATGCCTGTCATCTCAGCAACTAGGGAGGCTGAGGCAGGACTGCAAGTTCAAAGCCATAGGGGCAACTTAGCAAAACTCTGCCTTAAAATAAACTGTAGCTCAGTGGTAGAGTTCTTGCCTGTCCATTCCCTTCTGGGTGGAATCCCTAGTACTAGGGGGAAGAAAAGGAGGCATTAGCTTAAGAACCACTGTTCTAGAAGATTTATAATGATCCCTCCAGTTGTAATAGTCTGTGGCTCAGAACCAGGCTTGTGGCAAGTGAAACAGTGCCCAATATCAGCAGGCTTGCTTCCCTGCCAGCCCTTCAGGTAGAGGTACCCAGATTGCCTACACCCAAAGAACCCTGTAGCTAGGGTTCTACTGCCACCATCTAAGGGTACAGGTATTTCTCCACAAAAGACCACATAGTTTTGGGCTTTGACCTCCTTCTTTTTCTCTCCAGTATTAGCCTCTTTTTGCCTCTTGAGACTGAGGGAAGACAATTCTTTTTGCTGTTCTGGGCCAGAGGGATGGGATGATAGAGAAAATCCACTAAAACAAGTTACAAACATGTCTCTCAACTTCTCTCAGGTGAGCTTGGATCACACTGATTAGATCTGACCACCTAGCTCAACCCCTGCCACCCATGCTAGTGGATTGTGCCTCTTTCCAAATTTAAGGAATTCTTCATCCTTTCTTTTTAGGCTGGACACAGCCACAACCTGTGAGTTTCAGTCCAAGACTGCTTATGAGGCAGGCAAATAAAATCAATTCCATGGTTGTGTCTTTCCAAGGCTTCTGCCATCATACTTCACCACAGTTGCCACCTGCAGCTATTCCTTCTTCTAAGCCATTTCCGAACTGATCCCTAGCCCACTGCCTTCCCCAGCTATTGCAGCCTGTCAGCTGCTTGATCTTGTCATGTAACCTCATTTTCCCCGTGCAGCATTTTTTCTTTCTGATGGCCTCTGTTGAATTCAATTCTATCATCCTCCCAGGCAGAGGGCTTCTCAGTTGTCTTATTGGTGATAAGCATGTCACAGGAAGTTCCAGGAGAATAGAACACATTGGTGATATTTGCTGTCATGTGAGTTGAGCTTACTAGTGTAGATCTTGGCACAGAGCCACACTTGATAAATGCATTTTAAGTCACTGATTATGAAGTCCATTTTTCTACTTACTATTCAATATAATGAGAACTGTGGTGTCTGCTTGGTCCCCAAATAACTATTGAACCTTGGGATTTCTATAAGTAGCCATAGATACTAATTAGTACTGGGACTCAGCCTGGTCTGCACCAGGCACCTAAAAATCTAATGGCTTAGGTTCACAAACATCTTTGCTCTAGGTTCATTTCTAGAGAGTTCCACAAATCCAGAAGAATAATTCCATCAAGACCCATACCAACCATTTGCAAGGAACAGATTGACTTGGAATGGGATGAGAAATGAGAAGGAAAGACTCTCATTTTCATTCCTGTCTTTCCCAGTCTGAGAGCGAAGATCACTTTAGACTTCCATGTCCAGACTTTCAGAGCTGCCCACAGCTTCAAACTTTGTGTTAATAGGACTCTGTAGTTAAAATTCAGTCCAGTTATTCAGTGTCTTTTTCTCTTCAGAAAATGGGAAAATAGAACTGACCTGTGAATCATACATGGAAAGTATACATCATGATGCTACAAAAAACATTTCCAAAGGGTATCTACACACTTTGTGCTGTTCCCAGGGGCCAGGATTGATGTGCACACTCTGAAGTAGACAGCAACATTTTATGCAGTATAGGACACTGCAAGGTCCAAACTTGTGTGTGTGTGTGTGTGTGTGTGTGTGTGTGTGTGTGTGTGTGTATAAGTTAGTAAAACCTATGGCTTTGGACAAGGTGAGTCACTCTCTGGGCTTCAACATCTGCCTTTTTAAAGGAAGGAGATTGGGCATATGGATGTCTATTTTCTTCAAAGAGACAGTATTAAGAACATATAAGCTTTGAAACAGACAAGTGCAGATTTCATCCATGTCTCTGCTATTTGGTGGCTGTGGGAAGGACGCTCAGTACATCAATTAACATCTTTTAGCATAAGTTCCTTTAAACCTATACCGGAGATAAAACCCATTTTATTCAATGAGAAAGCATAAAAGAAAACACCTGGCACAGTGCTAGAACTCAGTGATTATTAGTTTCCTCTTCTTCTCCTTTCCTTTTTTCCACTTTCTTTTTTTCTTTCTTTTTTTTTTTTTTTTTGGTACTGAGGATTGAACTCAGGGGTACTCAACCACTGAGCCACATCCCCAGCCCTATTTTGTGTTTTATGTAGAGACAGGGTCTCACTGAGTTGCTTAGCAACTCGCTGTTGCTGAGGCTGGCTTTGAACTCACGATTCTCCTGTCTCAGCCTCCCTAAGTGCTGGGATTACAGGCTTGAGCCACCGCACCCGGCTCTTTCCACTTTTTGCAACCATAAATTAATATCAGTGGAGTATTAAAAATGTACATGGGAGCCATGTGTGGTGGCATGCTGCTGAGGCTGAGGCAGTAGGATCTCAAGTTTGAGGCCTTCTGCAACAACAGAGTAAGGCCCTAAGCCACTTAGAAAGAACCTGTCTTAAAATAATTTATTTTAGGAATTACAACTATTTATTGTAGCTGGGTGCAGTGGTGCAAGCCTGTAACCCCAGCACTTTGGGAGGCTGAGACAGGAGAATCGTGAGTTCAAAGCCAGTCTCAGCAACCACAAGGCACTAAGCAACTTAGTGAGACCCTGTCTCTACATAAAACCCAAAATAGGGCTGGGGATGTGGCTCAGTGGTCGAGTGCCCCTGAGTTCAAACTCCAGTACAAAAAGAAAAAACAAAAAAACAAAAACTGTTCATTGTGTATTATTCATAGTATCATTCTTTGTTCATTTTATCAGTTCTTTTTAGTTATAATAATATTAGAATTCATTTGGACACATTTACAAAAGCATGGAATATAATTTGCTCTAATTCAATCCCCAGTATTTCCCCTTTCCCTCTCCTCTTCCCTTCCCTGTACTCTACTGATCTTTCTGCTATTTATTTATGGTGTCTTTTAATTAGCGTCTTGTGGATGTACATGATGGTGAGATTCACTGTGGTATATTCAGATATGTATATAGGAAAGTTAGGTCAGATTCATTCTACTATTCACTTTTCCTGTCCCTTCTCCCTCCCCCTCAATCCCCTAATTCCCTTCCTCTACTCCACTGATCTCTCTTTTATTTTCATGAAATTCTGATCCCTGACCCTCCTTTTCTTTCCTTTTCTTCTTATTTTGGATTGGCTTCCACATACAAGAGAAAGCATTCAACCTTCGACTTTTTGGGACTGGCTCATTTCACTTAGTATAATAGTCTCTAGTTTCATCCATTTACCAGCAAATGTCATAATAACATTTTTATTTATGGCTGAGTAAAACTCCATTGTGTATATATAACACATTTTCTTTATTCATTCATATATTGACAGGCACCTAGATTGGTTTCATAGCTTGGTTATTGCAAATTGTGCTACTATAAACATTGATGTAGCTATGTCACTATAGTGTGGTGACTTTGGATCTTTTAGATGTTTAGCAAGGAGTGGGATAACTGGGTGATATGTTCCTAGTTTTTTGAGGAATCTCTATACTGCTCTCCAGAGTGGTTATACTAATTTGCAGTCCCACCAATGATGTATGAGTATACTTTTTCCCCCACATCCTCTCCAACATCAAAATAAATAAAAATTTAAAGTGCTGGGGATGTAACTCAGTGGTAGAGCAGTTGCCTAGCATACATGAGACCCTGGGTGCAATCCCTAGTACCCCAAAATTTTAAAAAGTACATGATTGAAGCTACTTCCCTATGCTGGATCTGGAGGCTTAAAATAATGCTCCTTATATTCATTGCTGAAAGTGCAGAGTAGTGCATACCTCAGACCACAGGGAGCTTGTCTCCTGGGAGCATTTAGCCATAGACCTGGCAGCATTACCAAGATTTCTGTCTCAATGCATTTTCCCATATTCAGTACTGTCTACTCCATGGCTATAAAGCTGACCAAAACCATAAGATTAGAATTCACCCTCTCGTACTTTGGATTAGACAGAGGGGAGTGAAGAGAGGGGTAAGAATGACCATAGAATGAATCAGACATTATTACCCTATGTGTATGTATGATTACACAACCTGTGTAACTTTATATCGTGTACAACCAGAAGAATAAGAAGTTATACTCCATTTATGTAAGATGTGTCAGTGCATTCTACTATCATGTATAACTAATTAGAACAAATAAAAAAAGAACTTGCCCTATCTGTTGCTTTTCTTTTATAAATTGGAGAGATTGCAGCCAGGCACAGTGGTACATGCCTGTAATCCCAGCACTTTGGGAGGCTGAGACAGGAGAGTCTTGAGTTCAACGTCAGCCTTAGTTCAACGCCAGTTCAACGGCAAGGTGTTAAGCAACTTAGTGAGACCCTGTCTCTACATAAAACACAAAATAGGGCTGGGGATGTGGCTCAGTGGTCGAGTATACCTGAGTTCAATCCCCGGTACCAAAAAATAATAATAAATAGACATTAGGATTCATTTTGTTGACCCTAGGTAAGAAGTCAGAGTCTCCTTAAATCCATTTCAATAATTTTTATTTCTGGGCCTAATTATATATATACACACATTGTCTTATTCGTGAATTGTACATTCCTGTTGCTTAAAGCAGATTATAAATTCCATTTAAAAAGCAGGGCTTGGGCTGGGGTTGTAGCTCAGTGGTAAAGCACTTGCCTAGCATATACAAGGCTCTGAGTTCACTCCTTAGAACTGAAATTTTTAAAAAAAGCAGGGCTTGTTACTACGGGTTTTAATAACTCTCCATGCTATGTACTGTAGTGTTCTTATAACTAGGAAGCATATAAGCCTGCTCAGTTACTGACTGTGTTATTCAGTGGTTAAGGAGACAAGCTCTGGAATCTAAATTCTTGGGTTGGAATTTCTGTTCTGCCAACTTACTATATGATCTTACTTAAGTTTAATTAATTTTGCTTCGATTACTAGAGATAATAAGAATACCTGCTAGGTATATTTGTTGGGGAGATTAAAAGACATAATGCATATGAAATATTGCATAAAGCAAGTACTCACTAAATATTAGGGTTTATCATGATTATCATTAACACTAGTGTCACTAATATTATTAGTGCCCTTTACAGGGATATATCTAACTGTATATTTACTAGTTTACATCCTGTTGTATAAAGTATAGTTGTAGAAAAATGCTTTATAGTTTTTATTTGCAAAGACATTTTTAGCAACAAATTTACATGAAATAAATTAATAATGTTTAATATTTATTTATTAATAAACAAATAAATAATGCTTCATGGTAACAATTTACCATGAAATATTTGTTCACACCCAAAATGAGGCTTGTAGTAGAACATGGACTGGCTGGGTTCCTAGCCCTGGCTTTGTACAAAATTATTTTATTTCCATATGCCTGATCCTTGGCTCTATCAATTTGTTCTAACCTCAGGAAACGTAGATCAACCCCCTTAAACTCCAATACAATTGTTTATGTTCGTTCAAAATAAAACTGATTAAAATATTTAGAAATAAAACCATATTATGGTGGCTGGGGATTTAGCCCTCTGGTCTTCATAACTTATTCCACAGCAAAAGGAAAAACAAAACCAAAATAGGGTATATTTCCTAATTAAAAATAAATCCCGGGCTGGGGATATAGCTCAGTTGGTAGAGTGCTTGCCTCACATACACAGGCCCTGGGTTCAATCCCTAGCACTGCACATAAACACATACAAAAAAAAAAACCAACATAAGCCATGGCAGCGCACGCCTGTAATCCCAGCACTTTGGGAGGCTGAGACAGGAGGATCATAAGTTCAAAGCCAGCCTCAGCAATGGTGAGGTGCTAAGCAACTCAGTGAGACCCTGTCTCTACATAAAACACAAAATAGGGCTGGGGATGTGGCTCAGTGGTCAAGTACCCCTGAGTTCTGTCCCTGGTACCAAAAAAAGAAAGAAAAAAAGAAATCTCTTCATATGCAGCCATGAAGAGTAGGGGATTAAGTGGCCCTCAACCTTCCCTAACTTTTTGTTCTCTTAATCATTACCATACGTGGGTATGGCTTTCCTATTTGGGGCAGACAATTGATGGCCTATGGAGAGTCCCTCCTTCATGAAGCCACTTTTCTAGTATCATTTCTCATTGTGGGTATCCTATTAGGACTACTTGTGGTCAATGCTAATTTCTTTTTATTTTTGCTTTCAGAAATGGTTAAGAACCATACATTAATTTTAGAAAGATTGAAACCTAGATGCATATGACTAGAGAAGAACAAACTCTGGGGGATTATCTTAGTCTATTTGACAGTGAACCTCAAGTGGGCCCTTCCTGCTGCTGCCAACCATAATTTCCCTAGTCAATTTACTCTTTTGCTCTCCTAGACAACTATTTCACACCATCTCCTCTTTCTTCAAGCTCCAACATTTCCTATCCCAGGCTTACTCTCAGATGCTTTTTTTGGCTTGGCATTTCACTGAGATTATAGAAGCACTTAGAACAGGTTTTCAGAAGTTCCTATTATGTCATGTCATGTACCCACCTAATGACCCATTATATTCTACTTTCTTTTTGTAACTGTAGATACAAGGTCTCTGCAGAGGTCTTCTCCTTATACACTAGAGCCAATGCCCTCTCCCTTATTTGACATCACTTCAAAAATTCTTCACTCATTCCCATGTTATTTTTTAATTCCTTTACTGGAGCTTTCCCATACTCAGACATTTCTCCTATCCCAAACACATAACAAAGCAAAACCCCTGTCTCTATGTACTACTTCCCTCTATGTACTGCCCTGTCTCTCTTCTGCTTATAGCTATACTCCTTGGTAGTGTTATCTATATTCCCTGTTTTCATTCCTCTATTCCCATTCTTTCATGAACCCATTCCAATGAGTCTTGACCTCTGTTCTCCATTGACACTGCATTAATCAGAGCCATCATTTTATCTTTTCAGCAGCATTTGAATGTGGCTCTCAGGATACCATGTTCTACTCTGATTGTTCTTTCTCAAATGTTTTTGCTTATTTCCCCTCTTATCTCCCTAGTCCTAAATATTGGAGTGGCACAAAGCTCAATCCATGCAGTCACTCATGCTTATGACTCTTATTTTTATTTCTGTGGCCCAGAATTCCTTATGGAACTCCACATTCATATATCCAACCAGCCATTAGATAGCGCCACTTGGATGTCTTGTTGAAAAATCAAACATAACATGTTCAGAACTCCTGATCAATTCCCCTGAAACCTGGTTTCCCTAGTATTTTCTCTCAGTGGTAGCAACTCTATTCTTTCAGTTGTTCTGGACCTTTATACCTTGGAGTTTTTCTGATTCCTGTCTTTCTTTTACAATCTTAAAGAACAGTTCATCAAGTGAAGTAAGCCAATCGCAAAAAAGCCAAGGGCCAAATGTTTTCTCTGATAAGTGGATGCTGATCCATAATGGAGGGGGGAGGCAAGGTAAGAATGCAGAGACTTTGGATTGAGCAGAGGGGAAGGAGGAAATGGGAGGGTGTGGGGAGATTGTAGAATGAGGTGGACATTATTACCCCTATACATGGGTATGATTGCACTAATAGTGTGACTCTACATTATGTACAACCAGAGAAATGAAAAGTTGTGCTCCATTTGTGTAAAAAATAAAATTAATTAATTAAAAAAATGGTTCATCATTGGGGCTGGGGCTGTAGCTCAGTGGTAGAGAGCTTGCATAGCATGCGTGAGGCACTGGATTCGATCCTCAGCACCACATAAATATAAAACAAATAAAATAAAGGCATAAAAATACAACAATATTACAAAAATGATTCATCAACAAATCTCATTTGCTGTACTTTCAAAAGATATTCATGATCCCATCACTCCTTACCACTTCTACTGTGAATGCACTAGTTGAAGCCACCATCATTTCCCTTGTGGATTATTGCAGTGGTCTCTTAACTGGTCTTTATGCCTTGTCTCTTGCTCTTCATTTCATTACCAGATTATTTTCTGCATGGAAGCCACGTGAAAACTTAAGTGATCCCAGATATGGTGACATGTGCCTGTAATCCCAGTTACTCGAGACACTGGGACTAGAGGATCACAAGTTTGAGGCCAGCCATAACAACTTAATGAGATACTCACTCAAAATAAAAATATAAAAAGGGCTGGGATATAGTTTAGTGGTAGAGCACCTCTGGGTTCTATCCAGTACAAAACAAGCAAACAAGCAATCAAACTTAAGAGATGTAAGTCCCTCTTGCTCAAACATTTCAATGGTTTTCCATTTCTTTCAGAATAATACACTAAGCTCTCTCTCTACTTCATGATTTATATGACCTGGTTCCCTGCCCTCATCACCAACTGTTGTTCCCTTTACTCATTCCTCTCCAGTCAAACGGGCCACCTTGATGTTCCTCAAGCACCCTAAGCTTTGCCTTAACTTCTTTGCATTTATTGTTCCTTCTGCTCGAGCCACTCTTTTCCCAGATGTGCACACTTGCTTTCTCATCTGCAAATCTTTGCTCAAATGTCACCTACTAGGCAAGGAAGGCCCTTAATACTCAATACTTAATATGATCTAACTCATTATACATTTTACTCATTTTTCATATTAATATTTTCTGCCTACTCCTAAAATTTAAGCTACTTGAGATTTGAAAACAGATTTTTGCCTGGATCCTCACTGTGCTATCTTCAGTACATAGCAGATACTTAATATGTCTGTGTTTTAAACTCAAGGCTTAAAACCTTAGGATCTGGTCTGTTTACCCCCAAAACTTATATCCAGTAAGGGTAAGCAATGTAGTTCACTAAAGATTCGGCAATGAGATTAAACATCAAAGTGAAAAGACAACAGCTTGGAGGTGCACTGAATTGGGATGAAAATCTTCCATTTTGAAGAATCAAGGAAAAATTAAAAGCACAAGGAAAAGTCTACAAGAATTAGAATTATACATCAAATTCTCCTGTTTCTTTAATGTTTTCAACATCCAAAACATTAGTCATCTGACCTATGAACTTAAACTTGAACAGGAATTCCACTCCTAATAAAGATGGAGTAAAGAGGTTCAGATTTATCCTCCTGCCTGAAAAACTGAAAAACAAAATGTACGAACAAACAAAATTCATGACAGTGGGAATTGGGCAACAAATACAAGGTTCCCTAAGAGATGGTAAGTGAGATTGGTCCATGAGTTCCCTGATCCACTGCTTTGAGACAGTTCCCAGATGGTGCCAGGAGAGAGAGCACAGCCAGATCCTAGCAGACTCCCTGAGTTGAGGAAATGTTTGGAGTCTTGGGAGACAAACATGTCAGGGCAGTGTACTGGACAGGAGAGAACACCCTGAAGATCTGGAAAGGGGCTACCTCGAATATTCAGTAGAGTACTGATCAGCACATGCACATGAGGAAAATAACCAAGGCCAGGGAAAAAAGCACTCAAAAAGATTAGAAGTCACAGTGCTTGCTGTTGTTCATACAGGGCTATAACAGGGCCTATTCCCAACCAGCCAGACTAGAAAGCCTCATAATTGACAGGACATTGGGTAAAGTACTTAGAAGGGTCTTGCCTCAATAATGGGGAAGAATTAGCCCTAGACTAAACACTACACTGGACCTGTCTAACAAATCACAAAAGTAAGACCCAAAGGGACGAAACTGTTTCCAAATAACAATGTCCTACAAGAAAGTTCAAGAATATTTATAGGAATACAAAAATATACAGTACGCAACAAGGTAAAATTCACAATGTCTGGCATCTAATCAAAAATTACCAGGTGTGCAAAGAAGCAAGAAAATACAACCCATAATGAGGAAAGAGAAAAATCCATCAATCAAAACCAACCCAGAACTGACACAAGTGATGTTCAAAGATTTCCTTCAGGCAGAAGGAAAAATGATACCAGATGGAAATGAGGGTCTACATATACAAATGAAGAGCACCAGAAAGGTGACTAAATGGGGAAATATATGGGACATTTTGCTTTCTTATTATTTAAAACTATAAAAGATAATTGAAGTTTTAAGTGAAATAACAGTGTACAATGGGATATATAACATGTAGAAATAAAAGGTATGATTAAAAAAAAAACACAATGGCCAGGAAGGAATAAATGAAAACTCAATTGGAAGAAATTTTCCCTAATGATGATAATTATAGTACTGTCTTTTCCTAGTATTTTGACAATTCCAGGTTTTGAATTGCTCTGTTTTTCTGTAGTAGGGGACCATTCTTCAGTATTGGATCACATTCCCTTATCCTTTCAGAAAGCTTCAGCTAAGCAGGGAGGGGCATGGGGACAGTAAAGATGGTGGAATGAGATGGACATCATAGCCCTAGCTTCATGTATGACTGCATATATGATGTGATTCTACATCATGTACAACCAGAGAAATGAAAAGTTGTGCTCCATCTGTGTACAATGAATCAATATGCATTCTGCTATCATGTATATCTAAGTAGAATAAATAAATTTTAAAAAAGAAAGCTTCAACTAAGTTGCTAACAACTGAGTTTTCTTCTTCTTCTTTTTTTTTGGTACTGGAGATTAACTCAGGGGCACTCCACCACTGAGCCACATCCCCAGCCCTGTTTTGTATTTTATGTAGAGACAGTGTCTCACTGAGTTGCTTAGCATCTCGCCATTGCTGAGGCTGGCTTTGAACTCACGATTCTCTTGTCTCAACCTCCCTGAGTTTTCTTCTTAAGTTTTCCTCCCTTTCTCTTTCTCTAAGTGCTGAGTCTGAGTGCTGTCCTCCATTGTACCTTCTCTTTGCTTTCTGTCTCAGGCTTTTACAAAAACATGCCCTGAAGTTTTGTCCTGTGGGGTTTTCCTTTAATAAGGGACATGAAACCTAAGTTGTGGTTCTTTCGAAAATATCCACTATGCAGAGAAATCTTGTCTACTTTCACCTCCCTAAATGGCACAGTCCTGCTCAGGAGATATTTTCCTGTCAAGCAACATTTAAAGACCAGACTGTTATTACCTGGTTATATCCCTTTTATTGTAGTTTATCTTTGCCTTTTCTCAGAGACTGAGTCTGATAAACTTTGCTACATATTTCTTTGTATGCAATTATTTCTTGCTTTTTGCAAAAGTTGAGTCATTCTAAAACTTACTGAATAATTCTTGGAATATATGATGCTGATCTTCCTTGTATTCTCCATTCAATCCAAACTTTGTGAAATCACTTCCTACAACTGCCCTTCTCTTTAATAGTGAGTCCTATCTTTTATTATTATTATGCAATGTGCATGGTGACCTACAGCACTAGCAAAACACATTGTATCTATCATATGAGTTATAGAGGATAACTTAAAAAGAGTAACAGAACTTAAATGATCCAACCAAGCCACCATAACTATGGGATATCTATTCAGTTGAAAGGATGTACTTCAGCATACAAGAACTGGAAGATAAGAATAGAGGAAATCTTGCCATCAGTTTAAAAAACATGTGTGTAGGCTTGTAAACAGGAATTGTTTGTTTTTTAATGTAACAATGGGGTGTACTGGCCTAGGATTTTTATGGAATCTCTGAGGCTAGTCTGGAATGTTTAAGGAGATGCCTGGAGGTGATACCTGGAGGTGAATATGGTATCACTTCCAGGCATCTCCTTAAATAAACTCTATCTTTTGGAACTAGTTAACTCTCCTAGAGGAAGGAGATGGAAGGGAGCCACCATGTCATTAGAGAACAAAGATTTGTCTTGCCTCATCTATGGGCTCACTAGTTAGACCTCCATGCATACACTTTTCCTTTTGAAACTGTCTCATTTTCCCACACACATACATGTGTTCTCTGTTATAAGATCTGTCTTTTCGTTAAAGACATTTTTGTTGTACTTTTGCTTACTCAGTACATCCTCTTTTATTTGTCTGGAATTCTTTTATTTATTCATTCATTCATTCATTTTTCTTTGGTACCAGAGATTAAACCCAGAGGTGCTTAAGCACTGAACCACATCTTCAGCCATTTTTATTTTTTATTTTGAGACAGAGTCTCACTAAGTTGTTTAGGGCCTCGATAAGTTGCTGAGGCTGGGCTGTGAACTTGTGATCCTCCTGGCCTAGCCTCCTGAGCATCTGGGATTACAGGCGTGTGCCATCACACCTATTCTTTTTTACTTGACTTTATGACCATGCATAGGTCCTTCTTAGTTTCCTAAGTGAAACTGATTTTTTTGAGACAGAATATTCTAGGCACAGAACTTTTTTTTTCTTTTTGCAATTTTCTTCTTTAGTTTTTAATTGCCATATAGCTATATTGACTTTGGCATGCAGTTGTACGACTCTATGATTTTTTTAATGTCTTTATTTTATTGGTTTGTGTGTGGTGCTGAGGATCGAACCCAGGGCCTCACGCATGCGAGGCAAGCGCTCTACCACTGAGCTACAATCCCAGTCCTGACTCTATGATTTTTAACACAGGTATAGATTTATGTAGCCATCACTAAAATTGGGATACAATTTCATCACCCCAAAAAACTCTGCAGTCTTTTTATTGTTGGACTCCGCTCTCATCCCTAACTACTAGAAACCACTCGTGTGCTCTCTACCCCTATAGTTTTGCTTTCCGGAATGTCATATACTCATATTATAATGAATACAATCATTTAAGATTGCCTTGCTTCACTTAGCATAATGCCTTTGAGATTCATCCAACTCATTGTGTGCCAAATGCTTGTTCTTTTTATGGTCCAGTGGTATTCCATTGTACAGTTGTACCTACCACAGTTTGTTCCCCCATTCATCCACCCATATAAGGACTTTTGGATTGTTTCCAATTTTGGGTGATTATCAATAAAGCTGCTATAAACATTCAGGTGAAGCATTGTGTGTCAACATGAGTTTATTTCTCTTATGTAAATAGTCAGAAGTTGGATTGCCAAGTCATGTACAGGTGCACATTTTAACTTTATAAAAAAATGACAGAATGTTTACAATATAGGCTAAAGCATTTGAACCAACAATGTATGAATTTCACTTACTTCATGTCCTGGCCAACATTTAGTTTTCTCAGTAATTTTCATTTAAGTCATTCTATTAAGTGCGTGATGGCATCTCCTTGTTTAAATTTGTATTTAGTGTATGGTTAATGATTCTGAACATCTTTTCATCTTTTTGGTAAAGTATTCAACTGGATTGTTGTGAAAACTGTTTTGTATGTCTGTTAGTTCTAATTGCTTTATAGTGTTGTTCAAGTGCTCTATTTCCTTATTGATTTTCTGTCTAGTTCCTTCCACTTTCCAAAGTGAAGAGTTGGAGTCCCCAAGTATTGTGTACTATTTCTGCCTTCAATTCTCAGTTCTTGCTTCATATATATTAGAAGTCCATTGTTAGGGATGTGTGTGCTTATAATCGTTACATATTTTATGGACTTTATCAATATGTAATGTTGTTCTTTGTCTCTTGTAATAGTTTTTGATATAAAATCTATTATTCTCTGATATTAGTATAGCTACCCACAGTATATTTTTATTATTGTTTGCAATGAATATATTTCCATCCTTTTAGTTTTAGTTTGTGTCATTGGATCTGAAGTCTCTTGTAAGAATGTATATATAGATGGATCATATTCATTTTTTATCCATTCTACTAATATCTGCCTTTTAATCAGAATATTTTATCAAGACATGTAAGGTATTTATTTATAAGAAAGGATTTACTCCTGTCATTTTGTTACTTATTTTATATATATTTTTGTTGCTTCTCAATTCCTAGATTACTGCCTTCTTTTGGGTTTACTTGATTTTCCATAGTCTACCATTTAATTACATTCTAATTTTCTCTTGCACAAATTATACAGCTGGTTATTGGAAAAATAGCCAGTGTTCAAAGTTGGATTGTTTAAATATTACATTATACTGGCTCATTCATCTTGAGATTCTGCCTTTGACACAAACATGCATTGTAATGTCTCCAGTCATTTACTTTGGATTGGGGCTTGCACTTTCAACAAGTAAACTTCAGTTTTCTTCCATATAGGTTCTTGCTTTCCAGATAGGAGAAGCTAATGTTAGACAAGAATTGTGGTATTTCAGTCAGATCCTAACTGTTGTATCTGGGTCCTACAGATATTAGAGCCCAAGGAAAATGTAGAATTTATCCATTTCCACCTTGTTGTTATATGGTGGTTGTACTAAGGCTCAGACTGGGAAATGATTTACCCGAGACCAGAGATCTGGGGGTATGATTCAGAGAATCGTCCTGACTGCAATTCAAGGAGTGCATGAGGGAGGAAATAATAAAATAAATTGGTCTTAGTGTGTATGATTATAATCCCAGCATCTTGGTAGGTTGAGGCAAGAGGATCGCAAGTTCAAAGACAGCCTCAGCAACTTAGCAACCTAAGCAACTCAGTGAGACCCTGTATCTAAATAAAATATTTTAAAAAGGGCTGGAGATATTGCTCAGTGATTAAGTACCCATGAGTTCAATCTCCAGTACCAAAAAATGTAAGTAGAAAAATGAAGCTTTCATGTTGAAAGTGCAAATCCCAAACCAAAACAAATGAATGCAGACATCACAATGCATGTTTCTGTCAAAGAATTTACCTGTGCTTTTCTCACTCAAGTAAAAACCAAGAAATGAACAGTAAAGCAAACCATTTCAAAACATTTCCTTCCATTTCTGGCCTTCCCTGAAGCAAAAATTTCTCCTGATCTTATATTCCTTCCTAGTGCTAATGACTGACTAGGGAACTGGGGTGCCTGGGATTGTGGCTCAGTGGTAGAGCGCTTGTCTGACACGTGTGAGGCACTGGGTTCGATCTTCAGCACCACATGAAAATAAATAAAAATAAAGGAACTGAGGCTGCAAGTGTGCATAGATATGAGCATTATTATCCCCATACTCAGGATTTGACACTCCAAGTCCTGTCCTCCTTCTGGGTGACACGGAAGACCCATCCCATACACTCTAGCCTCTCTCCTCTCTGACCTTTAACTTCTTAGCAGTCAACCACCCCTAGTCCTTGGCCTCACTTGGCATGGCTTCACTGCTGAAAGACTCAGCTGCCAGCATCTTGAGGCACATTCATTTACTATTGACCACATCAGAATCCCCTTGTACTCCAAATACCACATCTGCACTATTTAGTCCCTATTTGGGGGCTTTCCAAACATATGTTTGCTCCAATCCCAATAAGGACACTGTGGTAGAAAGGAATAGCACTCCAAACATTGGAACCATAACAGAATTTCCAACTTCAGTGGGGCCCTCAGGACACTGAGCAATCCATTTCCACTACCTGTCATCTTTCTCCTTCTCTTCCCATTTGTGTTTCAAATTTCTATTTCTTTCTCTGTCTCTCTATCTCTATCTCTGTCTCTTGTGTTTGTACCAGGGATTGAACCCAAGGGTGCTTAAGCACTGAGCCACATCCCCAGACCTTTTTATATTTTATTTTGAGACAGGATCTTACTAAGTTGCTCAGGGACTCACTAAGTTGCTGAAGTTGGTGTTGAACTTGTGATCCTCTTGTTTCAGCCTCCGAGCCACAGGGATTACAGGTGTGTGCCACCATGCCCTGCATCCAATTTTCTTCATCATTTCTCTGAAAACAAGCTCTTTCAGTCTACCCTCATTCCATCCCATACAATGGCAGACTTTCATTCCTAAAGGAAATCAAAGCCAACTTCAACTCCTTGTCCCTCTCACCTACAAAGTTCACTTCATATTGCATAGCATTCTTTCTGTCTTAGAAGCCCCTATTTTACTTGTCTTGCTCTGTCTTCTTTCCCCTTCCTTTTCCCTCCCTACCCTCCCTAAAATCTTGCTTACACTGTTAGCAGTTCTCTGGCATGAATCTTTTGTTTTCTCGAGTTATTCACATGAGCAGGCATCACTGATCTTTTGAAAACTATTCCAGTGATCATTAGTCACTCTATACCACAGTGCTGTATCTCTTTGCTAAGTTTGTTGAAGAGTTTACTCTGTAAGTTTTCTTACCTATTATTTATTCTACAATGCGTACCAATCAGGCTTCTGTTCCCACAAATGCAATAAAATAATAGTGGCAGAAGTGACCACAAATTATTATATTGAATGTTATATTGAATAAATGATGGACTCATTCCAAGTTTCTAAGAAATCTATTTACTGCTTTCCAGATTGGTTGCACCAATTTGCAGTCCTACCAGCAATGAATGAGTGTGCCTTTTCCTCCACATCCTCACCAACACTTATTGTTGCTTGTATTCTTGCTAACTGCCATTCTGACTGCAGTGAGATGAAATTTTAGAGTAGTTTTGATTTGCATTTCGCTAATTACTAGAGATGTTGGTCGTTTTTTCATATATTTGTTGATTTATTTCATTTCTTCTTCTGAGAAGTTTCTGTTCAGCTTCTTAGCCCATTTATTGATTGAGTTGTTTGTATTTTGGGTGTTAAGTTTTTTGAGTTCTTTATATATCCTGGAGATAAGTGCTCTATCTGACGTATGTGTGGCAAAATTTGCTCCCAAATTGTAGGCTCTCTCATCACCTAATTGATTGTTTCTTTTGCTGAGGGGAAACTTTTTAGTTTGAATCCATCCCATTTATTGATTTTATTACTTGTGCTTTAGGAGTCTTGTTAAGGAAGTCGGGGTATAATCCAACATGATGAAGATTTGGGCCTACTTTTCTTCTATTAACCATAGGGTCTCTGGCTAATTCCTAGGTCCTTGATCCACTCTGAGTTGAATTTTGTGCATGGTGAGAGACGGGGGTTTGCTTTCATTTTGCTGCATATGGATTTGAAGTTTTCCCAGCACCATTTGTTGAAGAGGCTATCTTTTCTCCAGTTTTTGGTGCCTTTGTCTAGTATGAGATCATTGTATTTATGTGAGTTTGTCTCTGTGTCTTCTCTTCTGTACCATTGGTCTACATGTCTATTTTTGTGCCAATACCATGCCATTTTTGTTACTATAGCTTTGTAGTATAAAGTGTGGTATTGTGATGGCTCCTTCTTCACTCTTCTTGCTAAGGATTGGTTTGGCTATTCTAGATCTCTTATTTTATTTTTCCAAATGAATTTCATGATTGCTTTTTCTATTTCTATGAGGAATGACGTTGAGATTTTATTTGGAATTGCATTGAACGTGTATAGCGCTTTGGGTAGTATGGCCATTTTGACAATATTGATTCTGCCTATCTAAGGGCATGGGAGATCTTTCCATCTTCTAAGGTCTTCTTCAATTTCTTTCCTTTGTTTCCTGTAGTTTTCATTGTAGAGGTCTTTCACTTCTCTTGTTACTTTTTTTTTGGTACTGAGGATTGAACTCAGGGGTACTCGACCACTGAGCAACATCCCCAATGCTATTTTGTGTTTTATGTAGAGACAGGGTCTCACTGAGTTGCTTAGCACCTTGCTGTTGCTGAGGCTGGCTTTGAACTCGCGACTCTCCTGTTTCAGCCTCCCAAAGTGCTGGAATTACAGGTGTGTGCCACTGCGCCCAGCTCTTGTTAGATTGATTCCCAAGTGTTTTTTTTTTTTTTGAGGCTATTGTGAATGGGGTAGTTTCCCTAATTTCTCTTTCAGAGGATTTGTCACTGATATATAGAAATGCAATTGATTTATGGGTGTTGATTTTATATCCTGCTACTTTGTTGAATTCATTTATTAATTCTAGAAGTTTTCTGGTGGAATTTTTTGGATTCTCTAAGTATAATATCTTGTCATTGGCAAACAATGATAGTTTGAGTTCTCCTTTTCCTCTTTGTATCCTTTTAATTTTCTTTCATTAAATTGCTCTGGCTAGAGTTTCAAGAACTATACTGAACAGCAGTAGTGAAAGAGGGCATCCCTGTCTTGTTCCCATTTCTAGAGGGAATGCTTTCAATTTTTCTCCATTTAGGATAATGTTGGCCTTGGGTTTAGCATAGATAGCTTTTACAATGTCAAGGTATGTTTCTAGTATCTCTAGTTTTTCTAGTGTTTTGAACAAGAAAAAGTACTGTATTTTGTCAAATGCTTTCTCTGCATCAATTGATAAAATCATATGATTCTTATCTTTAAGTCTATTGATGTGATGGTTTACATTAATTGATTTCTGTATGTTGAACCAACCTTGCATCCCTGGAATGAACACCACTTGATCATGGTGCACTATTTTTTAATATGTTTTTGTATGCGATTGGCCAAAATTTTATTGAGAATTTTTGTATCCATGTTCATCAGGGATATTGGTCTGAAATTTTATTTCTTTGATGTGTCTCTGTCTGGTTTTGGTATCAGGATGATACTCGCCTCATAGAATGAGTTTGGAAGGGTTCCATCCTTTTCTATTTCATGAAATAGTTTGAGGAGTAATGGTATTAATTCTTCTTTGTAGATCTTGTAGAACTTGGCTGAGAATCCATCTGGTTCTGGGCTTTTCTTGGTTGGCAGGCTTTTGATGGCATCTTCTAATTCCTTGCTTGAAATTGATCTGTTTAAGTTGTGTATGACCTCCTGGTTCAGTTTGGGTAGGTCATATGCCTCTAGAAATTTGTTGGTGTCTTCAGAGTTTTCTATTTTACTGGAGTATAAATTTTCAAAATAGTTTCTCATTATCCTCTGTATTTCAGTATTTTTGTTTTTGGGGGGCCATATTAGGGATTGAACCCAGGGGTGCTTAACCCCTGGGCCATATCCCCAGCCATTTTTTTTTAAATATTTTTTAGTTGTAGATGGACACAGTGTCTTTATTTTATTGCTTTGTACGTGGTGCTGAGGATCGAACCCAGGGCCTCACGCATGTGAGGCAAGCGCTCTACCGCTGAGCCACAATCCCAGCCCCTCCCCAGCCATTTTTTATATTTTATTTAGAGAGAGGGTCTCGCTGAGTTGTTAAGTGCCTCACTAAGTTGCTGAGTCTGGCGTTTAACTCATGATCCTCCTGCCTCAGTCCTGAGTTGCTGGGATCACTGGCATGTGCCACCACACTTGGCTGGTATAGCATTCTGTTATTTCTGAAAGATGGACTCCTTCTAGCAATTATTGTAGGGCAAATCTACTAGCAATGAATTCTCTCAGCATTTATTTATCTGGGAAATTTTAATCCCACTTTTGCTTTCATAGCATAATTTTGGCAGATATGGAATTCTTGGTTGACAGGTTTTTTTTTTCCTTTTAGCACTTGAAATATGTTATCTCATTGTCTCTGGGTTGCATGGTTTCTGATGTGAAGTTGACTTAATATAACTGAGATCTCATTTACATGATGAACAACCTTCTCTCTTGTTGCTTTTCAGATTGTCTCTTTGTTTTTTAATATATATATTTTTTGTTTGTTCTAATTAGTTATACATGATAGAATGCATTTTGACACATCATATGTAAATGGAGTATAACTTCTCATTCGTCTGGTTGTACATGATGTAGAGTTACACAGGTCATATAATCATATATGCATATGGGGTAATAATGTCTAATTCATTCTACTGTCATTCCTATCCCCCATGGCCCTTCCTATTCCTTCACTCCCCTCTGTCTAGTCCAAATTATCTCTGTTCTCCCCCCGCCCCTGCCATTGTGAATTAGCATCCACATATCAGAGAAAACATTCAGCCTTTGGTTCTTTGGCATTGGTTTACTTTGCTTAGCATACTATTCTCCAATTCCATCCGTTTACTGGCAAGTACCATAATTTCATTCTTCTTTAAGACTGAGTCATATTCCATTGTGTATATATGCCACAGTTTCTTTATCCATTCACCTGTTGAAGGACACCTAGGTTGGTTCCATAGCTTAGCTGTTGTGAATTGAGCTGCTATAAACATTCATGTGGCTGTGTCACTGTAGTATGCTCATTTTAAATCCTTTGGTATAAACCTAGGAGTGGGATGACTGGGTCAAATGGTGGTTCCACTGCAAGTTTTCTGAGGAATCTCCATAGTGGTTGCACTGATTATCAGTCTCACCAGGAAGGTATGAGTGTACATTTCTCCCCATATTCTCATCAACATTTATTGTTGCTTGTACTCTTGATGATTGCCATTCTGACTGGAGTGAGGTGGAATCTCAGTGTTTTTTTGATTTGCATTTCTCTAATTGCTAGAGATGTTGAACATTTTTTCATATATTTGTTGAGCAATTGTATTTCTTCTTCTGTGAAATGTCTGTTCAGTTCCTTTGCCCATTTATTGATTGGGTTATTTGGGGGGTTTTTTTGGTGTTAAGTTTTTTGAGTTCTTTATATATCTTGGAGATTAATGCTCTATCTTAGGTACATGTGGTAAAGATTTTTTCTCATCCTGCAGGCTCTCTCTTCACATTATTATTGTTTCCTTTGCTGTAAGAAAGCTTTATTGTCTGATTCCATCCCATTTTTTGATTCTTGATTTTACTTCTTGAACCTTAGGAGACTTGTTAAGGAAGACAGTTCCTAAGCCTACATAGTGAAGATTTGGGCTTACTTTTTCTTCTATTAGGTGCAGGGTCTCTATTCTAGTGCCTAAGTATTTGATCCACTTTGAGTTGACTTTTGTGCAGAGTGAGAGATAGGGATTTAATTTCATTTTGGTACATATGAATTTCCAGTTTTCCCAGCACTATTTTTTGAAAAGGCTATCTTTTCTCCAGTGTATGTTTTTGGCACCTTTGTCTAGTATGAGATAACTGTATTTATGTGGGTTTGTCTCTTTGTCATCTATTCTGTACCATTGGTCTGCATGTCTGTTTTGGTGCTAATATCATATTGTTTTTGTTACTATAGCTCTATAGTATAATTTAAGGTCTGGTAATGTGATGCGTCTGGCTATTCTGAGTCTCTTATTTTTCCAAATGAATTTCATCATTTTCTTTTTCTATTTCTATGGAGAATGTCACTGGGATTTAAATAGGAATTACATTAATCTGTATAATGTTCTTGGTAGTATGGCCATTTTGACAATGATAATTCTGCTTATCCAAGACCATGGGAGATCTTTCCATCTTCTAAGGACTTTGGCAATTTCTTTCTTTAGTGTTCTATAGTTTTCATTGTAGAGTTGTTTCATTTCTTTCGTTAGATTGATTACTAAATATTTTATTTTTTTGAGGCTACTGTGAATGAGGTAGTTTTCCTAATTTATCTTGCAGTGGATTTATCACTGATGTATAGGAACACATTTAATTTGTGGGTGTTAATTTTATATCCTATACTGAATTCATTTATTACTTCTAGTATACTTCTGGTGGAATTTTTTGGATTGTCTGATGTAGAATCTTATCATCAGCAAATAGTGATAATTTGAGTTATTCTTTTCCTATTTGTGTCACTTTAATTTCTTTCTTCTTCCAATTGCTCTGGTTAGAGTTTCAAGGATGATGTCGAGTAAAAGTGGTGAAAGAGGGCATCCTTGTCTTATTCCAGTTCTTAGAGGGAATGCTTTCAATTATTCTCCATTTAGAATGATTTCAGCCTTGGGTTTAGCATAGGTAGCTTTTAAAATCTTAAGGTATGTTCCTACTATCCCTAGTTTTTCTAGTGTTTTGAACATGAAGGAGTGCTGTGTTTTGTCAAATGCTTTCTCTGCATATATTGAGATGATTACATGATTGTTGTCATCACATTAAGTCTATTGATGTGATGAATTACGTTTATTGAGTCCTATATATTGAACCAACCTTGCATCCCTGGGATGGACCCCACTTGATCATGGTACACTATCTTTTTTATGTTTTTGTAAGTGACTTGCCAGAATTTTATTGTGAATTTTTGCATTTATGTTCATCAGGGATATTTGTCTGAAGTTTTCTTTCCTTGATGTGTCTTTGTTTGGTTTTGGCATCAGAGTGATACTAGCTTCATCAAATGAATTTGGAAGGGTTCCTTCTTTTTCTATTTCATGGTATAATTTGAGAAGTATTGGTGTTAATTCTTCTCTGAAGGTCTTGTAGAACTCTGCTGAGAATCTGTCTGGTCCTGGTCTTTTCTTAGTTGGTAGGCATTTGATGCTGTTTTCTGTTTCATTGCTTGATATTGATCTGTTCAAATTGTGTGTGTCCTTCTGGATCAGTTTGGGTAGGCCATATGTCTCTAGAAATTTGTAGATGTCTTCAAGACTTTCTATTCTATTGGAGTATAAATTTTCAAAATAGTTTCTAATTTTCTTTTGTATTGCACTAGTGTCTGTTGTGATATTTCCTTTTTCATCACAAATTTTAGTAATTTGAATTTTCTCATTCTTTCTCTTTGTTAGCATGGCTAAGGGTTTATCATTTTTATTTATTTTTTCAAAGATAATCAATGTTTTCTTTAGTCATTTTTTGAATTGTTTCTTTTGTTACAATTTCATTGGTTCCAGCTCTGATTTTAATTATTTCCTGTCTTTTACTGCTTTTGTTGTTGATTTGTTCATTTTCTAGGGCTTTGAGATATAATGTTAGGTCTTCTATTCATTCACTTTCTAATCTTTTAATGAATAAACTCAATGCAATGAACTTTCCTCTTAACATTGCCTTTATGGTATACCATTGATTTTGATATGTTGTATCACTATTCTCATTTACCTCTAAGTATTTTTTATTTCATCCCTGATTTCTTCTGTTATCCATTCATCATTCAATAGCATATTATTTGGTCTTCAGGTATTAGAGTAGCTTCTATTTTTTATTTTATTATTGATTTCTAAGTTCCTTCCTTTATGATCTGATGGGATGCAAAGTCTTATCTCTATTTTTTTGCGTATGCTAAAAGTTGCTTTATGGCATAAAATATCGCCTATTTTATAGAAGGACCCATGTGCTGCGGAGAATAAAGTGTATTTGCTCATTGATGGATGTAATATCCTATATATATCTGTTAAGTCTAAATTATTGATTGTATTATTAGTTCTATAGTTTCTTTGTTTAGGTTTTGTTTGGAAGATCTATCCAGTAGTGAGAGAGGTGTGTTCAAGTCACCCAGTATTATTTTGTTGTAGTCTATTTGATTCTTGAAGTTGAGAAAGGTTTGTTTGATGTATGTAGATGCTCCACTGTTTGGGGCATAAATATTTATGATTGTTATGTATTGTTGACATATAATTTCCTTAAGCTGTATGAAATGTCATTCTTTGTCCCTTCTGAGTAACTTTGGCTTGAAGTCCACTTAATCTGATATGAGAATAGAAATCCCTGCTTGTTTACAAAATCCATGTAAGTGATATATTTTTTCCTATCCTTTCACCTTCAGTCTGTGGATGTCTTTGCCTATGAGGTGAGTCTTTTGGAAACAGCATATTGCTGGGCCTTGTTTTTTAATCCAATCTACCAGTCTGTGTCTTTTGATTAATGAGTTTAGGCCATTAATGTTCAAGGTTATTATTGAGATATCATTTGTGTTCCCAGGCATTTTGGTTTATTTCTAGTTTTTAATTTGAATTGGTTTCTCCTTTGAGAATTCCTTTAGTGTAGTTCCTCCCTTCACTGGTTTTCATTTTTTTGAAAAATTTCTTCTTCATGAAATATTTTGTTGAGAATATTCTATAGTACAGGCTTTCTGGTTGCAAATTCTTTTGATTTTTGTTTATCATAGAATGTTTTTATTTAATCTTTAAATTTGAAGCTTAATTTTGCTGGATATAGGATTCTTAGTTGGCATTTATTTTCTTTCAGAGCTTGGTATATGTTTTTCCAGAACCTCCTAGATTTGAGGGTCTGGGTTGAGAAATATGCTGTGACACATATTGGTTTCCCACTATATGTGGTCTGAATTTTCCTCTCTTGGCCTTTAAAATTCTATTCTTAATCTGTATGCTAAGCATTTTCATGATAATATGCCTTTTCACACATTTGGGGTCCTGTAAGCTTCTTGTATTTGATTTTCCATTTCATTCTTTAGATTTGGGAAATGTTATATTATATTAAATGATATTGTATCATTGAAAAGATTGTACATTCCTTTGGTTTGTATCTTCACACCTTCCTCTTTCTCAATAAATCTTAAATTTGGTCTTTTCATATTATCCCATAATTCTTGGAAGTTCTGTTCATGGTTTTTTAACATCATCTCTCCATGGTCAACTCTGTTTTCAAGATTATATATTTTGTCTTCATTGCCTGAGGTTCTGTCTTCCACACAGTCTAGTCTGTCGGTAATGCTTTCTATTGAATTTTTAATTTGCTTTATTCTTTCCTTAATTTCAAGGATTTCTGTTTTTTTAAATTTTTTTCAGAATCTCTATGTCTATATTGAAGTGATCTTTTGCTACCTGTATTTGCTCTCTTACATCATCTTTTACTTCACAGATCAATTTAACTACGTACATTCTAACTCCTTCTCTGACATTTCTTTCACTGTGGTGTTGATGGATTCTGTTATTGGAGTATCTTGCTTTGCTTGGGACAGTTTGTTCCCTTGCTTTTTCATATTGTTTATGTGTCTACCCATCTAACAGTATGGAACTGAGGCAGTTGAGTTTCTACCCTGTGAACTTAAAGTGTCCATGAAGGTTTCCAATACCTGACTGTTTAGAGGGAGAGGAATAATAACAACCACTAAGGCAAATAGATTTGCAGCATTAAACCAAATATTTCCTACTATGATGTCTTTGATGTTAATTATCACAATAAACAAATGATATGATCAGTTATTGCCTATTATAAAAACAGCAAGTTTGCAAAAGGGTTTGCACTTTCAAATGGTGGACAGGGAGAGAACAGAAGTGATATAGGGTGTGATGATTATGAGGGAGGAGGAGAGAAGCCAGAAGTAAAAGATTAAAGGAAGAATGAAAGAGAGAACAATAGGGATTTGCTCTTAGCAGAAAAAGGAGAATCAAGGGAAACAGATAGGAAAAAATATATAAAGCAAAAATTTTAAAAATTAAAAATAAATACAAAAGAAAACTCAAATACACTAATCAAATATCCTTGTTCACAAAAAACTAATCCATGTAAAATAATTGACTTCAAAAATGCTAGAGATGAGAAAAAAATAGGAAACTGTATAAATGTCCATGTATGATTAAGGTCATAATTAAAAATTGAAAAAGAATTTAAAAAAAAAAGAAAAAATCTTGATGAGAAGTTAAAGAATTCTTTCTGTTGGAGTTCAAAGTATTCTCAGCTTCTCTTCTCAGTGTTTTAGGTGGGATCTTCTGGAGTGTGATGCTCCACCTTCTGGATTGCTGAAGTGAGAGAGGTAATCCAGCAGGCAGAGTTCCTGGAGGCAGGATTTAGGTTTAGACCAGCTCCAGGCTCTTAGCTGAATGCTATTTGGTATGGAGATTTAAAATCAGTGCACCTCCAGTGCTCAGTACTTGCTGGTCCATGCTGGAAGACTTTTCCCCAGGGATCTCCCCTGGGCTCCATTTGTATGTTGGGGGAGCTAATTCTTAGTCTCCCACATCACCTGCAGACCCCATGTTTCCTGGTCTCAGTTTCTGTCTCCAATTTCTCCCACCCAGGCCCTTTTGAGTTCCCTGCCACATGCATTTCTCCCAGACAGTCCTGCAAGCAGTGGATTAGAGGGGGAGGGTAGAGCCAGATGGGTTTCTGAGACCAGTTGTCCCTTGTGTAAACCTCTCTCCACATTTGATTTTCTTCTGGTCACTTAAGCACACTCTGTTGTGCAGTATGTGTTTAGTGGGCCTGTATTTCAGGCCAAAATTGGGTTTGCCAGGAATGGGCCTCCTCAGCTGCCAGCCCCTGTGCCACAGCTGCAAATGTTCCCTTCCTTAGTCCTCTGCATGCCACCTGGAGATATGGCAGCTTCTTTCCCCACACACAGATACTGTGCAGTGAGTCCTTCGGATTTGCTGGGCAATGTCCTTGGTCTTTAAACATTCTGTACCCAGACACACGTCAGGCCTCCCATTAGTGCAGATTCCTTTAATTCCCTTATCCCTCTACTATACTCACAGAGGGACCTCTCTGGCTGGAGCTTCCAGCCTGGCTGTGGCAGCAGATGTGCCGCTGGGGATTTTTTCCTTATTTTATTATATACAAGCTGCTGTGTCCCTGGTCTGATTTGAATATCCAGTTTTAGGTTCCAGTAAAGTCTCCTCCCCTTTTTTGTTCACCCACCTTGTGGAGAAGCTGCCTATCCGTTTTCTTGGCTTCGTGCCATGGAGCAGACAGGAACATGACCTATTCCACCATCTTAGAGCTCTCTCCTGTGTTTGTTTTTTTTATAATGTTATTTTATTTTTATACCTTTATTTTATTTATTTATATTTATATGGTGCAGAAGATCAAACCCGATGCCTCACACATGCTAGGCAAGTGCACTACCACTGAGCTACAGCCCCAGGCCCCTGTGTTTGGTTTTTGACAGTTTATTTACAACGTGTCTTAGTGTGGATATCTGTTTTAACCAGAATTTTTGTTACTGTGACCAAAAGACCTAACAAGAACAACATAAAGGAAAAATTTATATTGGTTCACCATGTCGGAGGTTCAATCTATAGATGGCAGACTCCAAAGCTCTGAGCCCAAGATGAGGCAGGACATCATAGTAGAAGAGCGTGGTGGAGGAAAGCAGCTCAGGACATGGCAGCAGGAAGCAAGGAATGCTCCACTCACTGGAGACAAAGCATAAACCACAAAGGCATGTCCCAGTGAGCCTCCTCCTCCAGCTACAACCCAATTGCCTATAGACCATCATATCAGTGGATTAATCCACTGATCAGATTAAAACACCCACAGTCCAATCATTCCACCTCTGAATATTCCTGTATTGTCCCAGACATGAGCGACATATGCAATTAATAATTACTCAGAGGCAGATTGTCTTTAAATTCAAGTGTATGTTCAATCACATCAATCATCAAATATAATTAATTAATGCAAAAAGTGTTGGGTGTGCTGGAGCACCCCAACTAGCATTCAGTGCACAATAATTAAACACTATAGGTAATTTACGCTATCCTAGGGCAGCTAAACACTACCAGCAATTCACACAATCCTAGGGCAACTAAACATTACAAGTAATTCACATAATCCTAGGGCAACCACAAGCCAAAGAGCAGACGTTGTCTTTGGTGGTTCTCTTCAGCTGAAGGCTGGACGTCAGGGAATGGCGGAGTTGATCCAGGGACAGACAACAAGGTGGCCGGTCTCACTGATGTCCTTGGAGCAAAGCCCACAATGTGGCAGGACAAGCAATTTAAATGCAGTTCCAAGTTGGTGGTGTAAGCTGGTGATTGGTTATACCCAGTAAAAGTCAATGCCCATTGGTTATGTCCAGTGAGATAGTATAATTGCAACTGGGCCTTTCTTTGCGCATGTGCATGGAGCTGAGCTCCCTATCAATTGGAACCAGTCATTGCTAAGCAGGCTTATGGTTAGGTGCCTCATACAGCCCCTTATCGATTGCAAGCAGGCATGACTAAGCAAATCAATGGCTGCTCTTCTTATGGACAGGAACTTAGTGAGTCCCCAGCATGTCCAGGCATGTCTATGGCATATGCTCCTTATAGTCCCACACATGAGCTTTTGGGGGACACCTTATATCTAAACCATAATGATCTCTTGTTTATACTACTTGGAGTTCATTGTACTTCTTTAATATGTAGATTTCTATATTTACCCAATTTGGGAGGTTTTCAGGAACTATTTTCTCCAATTTTATTTCTTCTTCTTTTTCTCTTTTCTCCTCTGGGACTCCCAGTATGCATAAGTTGGTATGCTTGATGCTGTCCCACGGGTGTTTTAGACTTTGTTCACTTAGTTTTCCTTTTGCTTCTCATGGTGGATAGTTGTAGTTGAACAATCTTCAAGTTCACTGATTATTTCTTCTATCTGTGCAAATCTCTTGTTGAGCTTCTCTAGAGACTTTTTTCACTTCAGTTATGTACATTTCAGCTTCACAATTTATACTTAATTTCTTTTCACAATTTCTCTTTACTGAATTTCTCTATTTGTTGAGAAACAATTCTCCTGGTTTTCTGTAATTTTTTGTCCATAGTTTTTCTTAGCTCTTAAAGCACATTTCAGATAGTTGATTTAAAGTCTTTATTTCATAAGTCCATGGTCTGTTTCCTCATGATGGTTTCTCTTAATTTATTTTCTATAAATCAACTATACTTTCTAATTTATTTTCATGCTGCATAATTATTGCTGGAAACAGGACATTATGAATATTATGATGTAATAACTCTGGAAATCAGATTCTCCCCCTCCCAAAAATTCTCATTTTTCCCTCTTGGGGATTTTAGTTGTTCATTTTTGTGACCTTGCTAAACTATTTTTTGTGAAGGTTATATTCTTTTTCATATGTAGTCTCCCACATTTCTTTTCTTTCCTCTAGTTTAGTGGTTAGCTAGTAGTTTGACAGATTTCCTTAACTATTTGTAGCAAATTAAATAAAATATTCTCAAGGTCTTGGCCAAGTGATTTAAAACTTTGCCTCAACCTTCATTTCTTGTTTACTCTAAGCCTAGTGGTCCAGAGAGGACAGGTTTAGGTATTCTTCAGTATTTTCTGAGCATGCCTCTGGCTCTGAGTGTGCATCTTATTTTCTAGATTTCTGGGGATATATGGAAACATTTTAATGCCTCTATTCCTCAAAGTATCTCTTTCCCTAGCTTTTCCTTCCTGTGTGTCTATTGTTTGCTCCTATTTTATTTTGCCCCAGGTGTCAGCAACTTTCTCATTTGCATTTCATTATTTTAGAAGATGGTTCTTTCTTTGTAATTCCTTCTTCAATCTGAGAGTTCCAAGTTAGGTACAGTCAAGACAAGCTTTTCACATCAGTATGTCTGAGTACTCCTAACCAGGTATAAACAGACAAACGTAATTCCTTAGGAACAAGTTCACCTCTGCTTCATCTGCAACAAAGAACCTACACCTGGAACACAGGCTACTACTATTGTCCAAGACTGCTACCTGCTGAAGACGTGTACTGGACAAAGGTAAGTTAAAATACTGCTAATATTTCCTACTGCATTTCAGTAGCCTTTTTCCTGGTTAATCTGTGATTTGTTTATTGTATGCCTTTGACCATTTTCCAGAGTTCTGGTAAAGTGTTTTGCTATTTTTTATTTCAGCATATCTCTGGAGAAAGGGCCCTTGGAGTTTCCCACTGAGCCCTTTTGTTTTCTAATGTTACTTCAGTTGTTTCATTTTGATTTAGTTTCAGTTTATCAATATTTTAAAATTTGATGAATCATGATTTTGATGTCATGCTCAAGAACTCTTTGCTTAACCTGAAGTCTTGAAGGCTTTCTCCTATATTTTATTCTAAAGGCTTTATTCTTTTTCATTTTACATTTAGATATACGACTCATTTTGATTTAGTTTTTTATTGAGAATGAGGACTAAGTTGAAGCTTATATGTTTATATATAGGTGTATAATTGTGAAAACACCATTTATTAAAAAGACTATCTTTTCTCTGTTTTCAATATTTTTTTAATTGTAGATGAACACAATATCTTTATTTATTTTTATGTGGTGCTGAGGATCGAACCCAGTGCCTCACACATGCTAGGCAAGTGTTCTACCACTGAGCCACAACCCCAGCCCTTTGCTCTGTTTTCTTTTATGCCATTTTCACAAATCAGTTGAGCATAATTCACGGGTCTCTTTCTGCACTCTGTAGTCTGTTCTGTTGATCTATGTGTCTGTCCCTTTGACAATACCACATGGTTTTAATTACTGTAATCTTGGAATAGGTTTTAAACTCAGTGTAATTCCTCCAAGTTCTTTTTTACTGCTTCATAAATGTTTTAGCTATTTGCTTTACCATACTCATTTCTGAGTCAGTTTCTTGATATCTACAAAGAATTCTACTGTGTTTTCATTGAAGTTGTATTCAATCTATAGAAAAATTTGGGGAAAACATTTTTATTTAGTATTTTTTAATCCATTAACACAGAGTGTGTTTGAATTTATTTTAGATTGTCATTATTTTCTTTCATCAATATCTGTAGTTTTCATATATCTAAAAAGAATTTTTAAAAAAATTTTAAAAATCTGTAGTTTTCAGATCCTGTATATATTTTGTTAAATTTATATGTTTCATTTTTTTAGGAGCTATTGTAAATTATATTTTTTAAAATCTCTTTTTCCTATTGTTACATTTCTAGTGTATAGAAATACAATCCTGAAATCTTACTGAATATGCTTATTAGTTCTAGAAGTTCTTTTTTGTGTTCCTTGAGATTACCTTTGTAAATAATTATGGTGTCTGCATATAGGGAAAGTTTTATTTCTTCCTTTCTAATCTACATGCCTTTTATTTCTTGTTCTTGTCCCATGATTCTGATTGGAGTTTCTAATTCAACACTGAAGAGAAATGGTGAGAGTGGATATTCCTCTCTGTTCCCAATCATGGAAAGAAAGTATTCGGTCTTTTACCATGATGCATGATTATAGCTGTAGGGATTTTTTCAATGTCTTTCGTCAGATTGAGGAAGTTTGCTTCTATTTCCAGGTTGCTTAGGGCTTTTAAGAAGGAATGGATGGATATTGGATTTCCTGAAAAAGCCTTTTTACAAAAAAGAAATTACAAAATGATAGAATCATGTGGTTTTTCTTCTTTAGACTTTTAGTAATGTTAGGTTGTGTTGAGTGATTTTTAAAAATATTGAACTAGGTTTACATTTCTGTGATATGCCCAACTTGGTTTTGTTGTCTAGTATTTTTGGATTTGGGGTGTTTTTTTTTTTTTTTGTTCTTTTTAGATATACATGATGCTAGAGTGTATTTTGGCATATTATACATACATGGATTATAACTTCCCATTCTTGTGGTTGTACATGGTGTGAAGTTACATTGGTTGGGTATTTATATATGTATTTTGGATTTGATTGGCTAATGTGTTGTGAATTTTTACTTTGCGGTCATGGGGGATATTGATCTGTATTTACCCTTTTTTGCACTGTCTCATTTTAAGATTAGTGTAATTCTGCCGGGCGCAGTGGCTCAAGCCTGTAATCCCAGCACTTAGGGAGGCTGAGACAGGAGAATCGCGAGTTCAAAGCCAGCCTCAGCAATGGCGAGGTGCTAAGCAACTCAGTGAGACCCTGTTTCTACATAAAACACAAATTAGGGCTGGGGATGTGGCTCAGTGGTCGAGTGCCCCTGAGTTCAATCCCTGGTACCAAAAAAAAAAAAAATTAGTGTAATTCTGGTCTGAATAACATGAGTTAGGAAATATTAATTTCTGGTTTTTGGAAGAAATTATCTAGTATAAATGTTCAATATATTTTACTAATAAAACCTTGTTGACCTGTATATTTCTATTTCAGAAGATATTTAACTACAAATTTATTTATTTATTTATTGGCAGTGGGAGTGGAACCCACTGCCTTGTGCATGCTAGGTAAGCGTTCTACCACAAAGTTATCTTTCCAGTACACAAATTTATTTTAATAGTTACAGGACTATTCATATTTTGTATTTTATCTTGGATGAGTTTAGGTAGATTTTTGTTTAAAGGAATTCATCTATCTCATCTTAAATTTCTGTGATTAGAGATTATTTTAGTATTTCTTTTCTTTTTTTTTTTTGGTACCAGAGATTGAACCCAGGGGCACTTTACTACTGAGCCACATCCTCAACCCCTTTTTATTTATTTATTTTTTATTTTGAAGGGTCTCATTAAGTTGCTTAGGGCCTTGCTAAGTTGCTGAGACTGGATTCGAACTCATGATCCTCCTGCCTCAGTTTCCCAAGCCACTGGAATTACAGGCATGCACCACCGTGCCTGGCTTAGTGTTTCTTACTATGCTTTTAATGTCTATGAGGTTTAGAGTTATGGCTACCTTTGTTCCTGGTATTGTTCCTGATTTCTTCTCTCTTTTGGTAATTTTTGGTAGAAGTTTATTAATTTCATTGATCTTTTCTATGTATCAGCTTTTGTTTTTCTATTTTTATGGATCACATTTCTATTTCAGAGAATGCAGAATGTTATTTATTTTTGCCATTATTGCCTGTATTAGTCTTCTCAGGCTGCTATAACAAGATACCACAGACTGGGTTGCTTAAATAGCATTTATTTTCTCACAGTTCTGGGGCTGGAAGTCCAAGATCAAGGTGGTATCAGATATGGTTTCTAGTAAGGCCTCTCTTTCTGCCTTATACATAACCTACTTCTTGCTGTATCCTCATGTGCCTTTTTCTCTGTAGAGAAGCAGAGAAAGACCTTGAGTTCTGGTGTCTCTTCCTCTTCATATAAATCCTATATATTCTTCATATAAATCCCATATTAGGGCCACAACTTTATGATCTTAATTGCTTCCCTAAAAGCCCTGTCACCAAATACAATAACACTGGGAGTTAGGGCTTCATCATATGAGGGAGGCATCATTCAGGTTATAAAATTCTTCTAAAATGACAATGAATGGTAACACTTCCAAAACAATAAGAGATTACTACTAGAGCATTTCTTCTCTGTTGCCTAGGATATTTTCTTTTGGCAAGGGGTTATCATAATCTATGAGAGTGTTATGTATAATATGTCAAAATACATTCTAATATAATGTATAACTAAAAAGAACAAATAAAAAAGTTAAAAGGAAAATTAAAAATAAAGAATCTATGAGAATGTGCTGGGATGGAGGCCTCTGTGTGTGCATGTATGTGTGTGCCTATCATATATTAATTGGCATATTTTACATTCTGTTTTTAGTTGCTTAAGGTTAAAATTGAAGTAAATGGTATAAGACATTTAATGCTATAAATTTCCCTATAACTATTTTAGTTACATCGAATAAATTTTTATATATTTTATGGTAATTTTCATCCAGTTACATACATTTTCCAATTTCCCTTGAGAATTTTTCTTGGACCCATAACTTATTTAGAAGACTTTTAAGAAATCTTGAAGTGTTTTTTTAAATTTTCTTATTATATATCTGTTATCAGCTTCTAGTTAAATTCTATTATGATCAGAGATTTAAATTATTTTAAATTTATAAAAGGTATTTTTATGACCCAGGATATGACATGTCATGTTGAATGCTCCTTGTATACTTGATGAAATATGTATTCTGTTTTGGGTGGAGTACTCTATAAATATTCAATTAGAACTAGTTGATTGTGTTTCTTAGTTTTTATATAACTTTTATAGTGTTTTTCTACTAATTCTACTGATGCTTAAGAGAGGAATGTTGGTGTTTCTAACTATATTTGTGAATTAGACTATTTCTCTTTTGTCATTTTTTATTTCATGTCCTTTGAAGCTCTGTTGTTAGTTGCATACACAATCAAAAATTTTTATGTCTTGGTTACTTGACCTTGTTATCTTTATGGAATATCCCTATTTATCCCTGGCTCTTTTCTTTCTTTTTTTCCTTTGAAGTATATCTTATCTATTTTTTTCCACTACTAGGGATTGAACCCAGGGCCCTCTGCCACTGAGCTACATCCCTAGCCCTTTTTATTTTGGGACAGGATCTTTCAAAGTTGCCTGGGAGACCCTGATCCTCCCTACCTCAGCCTCCTGAGTCACTGGAATTACAAGCATGAGCCACCATGCCTGTTCCCAAATCCTCTGAGTTTTCCTTCATCATGAATGTCTTCATTTTATCATTATTCCTGACCTCTCAGTAATATTGTTGTTAGACATGTTGTTAGATATGGAGTCTGAGTTAATAGTTCTATATTCCCCATTCATTTTAAAAATGCTATGCCATTTACTTCTGGCATCCATGGCTTCTGATGAGAAATCTATTATCATTCAAACTGTTGTTTCTCTGTATGTAATGTGTTATTTTTAATCTAACTGATTTCAATATTTTTTTCTTTTAGTTTTCAGAAGTTAGATTAAGATTAACCTATGTCAGCTGAGAGTGATGGAGCACACCTACAATACTTGCAGCTCGAGTAGCTGAAGCAGGTAGATCGCAAATTCAAAGCTAGCCTCAGCAATTTACCAAGGCCCTAAGCAATTTAGCAAGATTCTGTCTTTAAATAAAACATAAAAAAGGGCTGGGGATGTGGTTCGGTGGTTGAGTGCACCTGGGTTCAATCCCTTGTACAAAAAAAAAAAAAAAGATTAACCTACGATCTAGGCATAGGTTTTGGTGGTTTATTGTTTGGGGGAATTGCAGAGCTTTGGGATTAATACATTTTTACCATAAATAGGATATTTTCAATCGTTATTTCTTTTTTTCCACATTTCTACTGGTGTTTTGTAGTTGTACATAATGGTGGGATGCATTATCAGTCGTTATTTTGTTAAAAAAGTTTTCAGCATCATACTTTTGTTTTCCCCTCCTGGAACTCTAATGATAGAAATTTCATAACTTTTTTGTAGTCCTACAGGTTCCTTTGGTTTTATTCATTGTTTTTCAATTTGTTTTCTCCAAATTGGATAAATTTTTTCTATTTATATATAAAAGTTCATACTCATTAAAGCATGAAGAATTGGGGATGTATTACCTCCTAAGAGTTTCCATTTCTATGTTACTGTCAGATATTCTGTCCCACCAGGTGTTGGTTATGCCTATGATGCTGTATTTTCTTTCTTGTGTTAAAATGAGAAATGAACTGCATCCATTATTCATACCCCAAATGTTGGTATATAGATATTTGTATCTGAAAGAATTTCTAAATATTTTCCATTTCATGATAAGCATTACTGTGCATGTCCTGTAATAGGCTGTTATGTTTTCCACATGCCCACAGTATTTGGTTAACAGTTATATCTGGGAATATAACTTCCTTCCTTTATATATACATCAAAAATCTTCTTAGCCGGGCGCGGTGGCTCACGCTTGTAATCCCAGCACTTAGGGAGAGGATCAGACAGGAGGATCGCGAGTTCAAAGCCAGCCTCAGCAAGGGCGAGGCGCTAAGCAACTCAGTGAGACCCTGTCTCTACATAAAACACAAAATAGGGCTGGGGATGTGGCTCAGTGGTCGAGTGCCCCTGAGTTCAATCCCCAGTACCAAAAAAAAAAATCTTCTTTAAGATGTTGAAAACTTTCCTTAAAATAGGCTGAGACCCCTCTCTGCAGGTTTGTTCAGAATAAACCTGTGTTACTGTTGAGCCGCCTCTGTTCTCTTTATTTCCTTCATTTGTTTCCTTACACTAGCAAAGAAATAAAACTTCTTTTTCCCATTTCTCAAAAAAAAAAAAAAAAAGGCTCAGATGTGAGATGCACTCACTTACTTGCCAGTGGTTCATTCTTTAAGTTTGGGATTGATTCAAACCCAAGATTTTTTTTAGAATGAATGATCCTTTCCTAGGGAAATGAGCATCTGAGATAAAACCCTGCTATTTTTCTTTAGGGAATCTTTGGTTTCTTGCTGAATCAGTTTTTCCTCTGGGGCCTTATTCCCCCAGCATCATAGCATCACAAGTCCTCCAGAACTACCTTTGCATTCAACTTCAAATAAACTCCCTGCAGAACTTCTTTGCAAATTTATTTCGCAAACCCTTGACAACTCTCTAGCTACCGAAGTAATAAAAATGGGAGGTTATTGTATTAAGTAAAATGAATGTGGAAAATAAATATGGGCAATTGATGCAGAAAATTGGGGATGAGGCAAGAAGATGGCTGTTCTAGTCAGAAGTATAGTTGAGGTATGCTAGGAATTACAGTGTCTGGTGATGACTACCCCTTGTTAAGATATGTATGTGTGTATGTTTTTAAAGAATACTTAGTGGGGGAGCATCTGGATGGAGACAAAAGACAATTAAAAAGAGAGATAGAGAGAGAGCATGAGAGAGTGCAGGACTGAGAGTAAGAAATAGAGAAAGATCTTCTTTTTTGACTTATTATTATTTGCCAGTAGGAAATAGATTTAACAAAGTTTCTCAAAAGATAATGACTCTCTGAAGTCAAAATTCCAGAAGTAAGTCTGGGCAGCTACGATGGAAAACCTAACCTTGATTTCTTTGTATGCAAAAAGAGTAGAGAAGATTAACTATTGAATGAATTTCAACATGGTATTTAAATGATAGTTCAAGAATGTAAGAAAACAACTGGACAGCCTTAGGGCGAGAAATATATGTGCATGCTGCTCTAGAAGTCAGTAGGTTATAAGTTAGCATTCTCAGTTGGAAGCAATAGGAAATCCAATGCAAATTGGCTTATGGATAAAAAGGGAAATTTATTGGCTTCCAAAATAGAGAAGTTTGAAGGTAGTGAGATTACAGCCACAGCTGGATGCAGATCCTGATATTGGATGTGATCAAAACTTGATTTTTGCAACCTCTCAGCTATGCCACCCACTTTGTTGACTCCATTCTCAGGCTCTCACTTCAAGATCTAAAGATTGTTATGTATGATGTCATGAGCGGCACAATTAATAATTACTCGGAGGCAGATTATCTTTAACTGCAAGCATATATTCAATCACACTAATTATCAAATATGAACAATTAATGCAACTAGCATTCAATGCACACTAAATAAACACTTAGGTAAGTCACACTATCCTAGGGTAACTAAACACTACCAGCAATTCACACAATCCTAGGGCAACCATGAGCCCCAAAATACCTCCAGTGCAACACAATGACTTCTCTTAGCCAAAGAGCAGACGTTGTCTTTGGTGGTTCTCTTCAGCTGATGGCTGGACGTCAGGGAATGATGGAGTTGATCCAGGGACAGACAGCAAGGCAGCCAGTCTCACTGATGTCCTTGGAGCAAAACCCCCCAATGTGGCAGGACAAGCAGTTTAAATACAGTTCTAAGTTGGTAGTGTAAGCTGGTGATTGGTTACACCCAGTGAAAGTCAATGTCCTTTGGTCATGTCCAGTGAGATAATATAATTGCAACTGGACATATTCTTTGCACATGTCCATTGAGCTGTGCTCCCTATCCATTGTAACCAGTCATTGCTAAACATGCTTATGGCTAGTGTCCCTTATATCCCCTTATAGATTGCAAGCAGGCATGACTAAGCATGTCAATGGCTGCTGTTCTTTATGACCAGCAACTTAGTCCCAGCATGTCCAGGCATGTCTATGGCATATGCTCCTTATAATGACTAAAAAGAACAAATAAAATTTTTTAAAAAGGTCTAAAGATTAATTCTCTAGCTCCAAACTTTAAGTCTTTCTTGGTTCAGTCCAATGGAGAAGAATAAGACTTTATTTTCTAGGATATTAATCATTTAAACCAGTATCATTCTTGAACTATTCACTGTGGCCAAGAGAATGCATTCCCCAGAGGGCTTATGCCCAGATTATAAATTCTGCCGAGTGAGACGTGAAATTCTGAAATTGGAAGTACTTAGACTGAAAGTAAGTAATGTGACTGCCCAGAAGAAAATTGAGGTGTGATTACCACAAAAAGGTAATAATATGCCGGTAGCAATAAACAGAAAACTATCTGATATAGTAAATAAAATGCTGCTTTTCTATTTTCATGCCTCTCAGAAGACTCATTTTCTTGTGGCTTGAAATTTAAATATGCAAAGCAGTTTTACCTGGTAGTCATATGACATATGAAGCCATTAGAACTTGATTAATTAGTCTTTTTTTGCAGCAATGGGGATGGAACCCAGGGCGTCATGCATACTAGGCAAGCACTGTACCACTGAGCCACATTCCCAGCCTATTAGTCTTTTTTGAGTTAAAAAAATGTAGAGAGTGAGCAAATACCAAAGCCACCACCTGTGTTTCTCTGAGGTATGAGATTGCAGCTCAAAGAGTACAGAACAGTATTGGGAAGAAGAGCAGCAAAATAATTACAGATTTTTTGTCAAATAAAAGAGATGTCCAGGGTTGCACTGAATTAATAGGTACACCAAGCCCACATACCTGTTAGCCATGTTATGGATTGTGAAGAAGGTAGTGATCCCTTGTTTTCCATCTCCCTGTGCCAAGGTTTTCTTAATTTTTTTAAAAATGAATATTGAAATAAATGTAACCAAAAGCTCCATCCTTGTCCTGGATGCCAATCCAATAACAAACACAAGATCTTGAGAAAAAGGGAAAAGAAGGCTTATGGCTTTGCTAGCAAAGGAGAAACACAGGGGACTCCTGTCTTATAGGCTATGATTCTGTCCATCTACAGGAACAGGGGGCTTTTATACAGATGATTCAGGGAAAATGAGATTAGGGAGGAGAAGATCAGGGCAAAGACGATCAGGGAGATCAGAAAGGAGGTTAGAGAAAAGAAGATCATGGAGGAGAAATTTAGGGAAAAGAAGGTCAGAGGGGAGAAGTAAATTTAGGGAAAAGAAGATTGGGAAAAAGAAAAAGACATGTAAGTTCCAAAGCCACAAGGGATATAGTCAAAGCATTAAGTGAACCCCTGTTACAGTGTGACCTGGAAAACCTGGATTAGACATTTAAATAATTCAAGATATTTCTGTAACAGAGGTTCACTTGATGCTTTGACTATATCCCTTGTGGCTTTGAAACTTACATGTTTTTTTCTTTTTCCCAACCTTCTTCTCCCTGACCTTCTCCTCCCTGATCTTGTTTTCTCTGATTTCCTCCTTCCTGATCTCTCCTCCTTAATCTCATTTTCTCTGAATCACCTCTATAAAAACCCCTATTCCTGCTAATGGGCAGAATCACAGCCTTTGGGACAGGAGTCCCCTTTGTTTCTCCTTTGCTAGCAAAGCAATAAACCATCTTTTTCCTTTTTCTCATAACCATGTCTTCATTATTAGATTGGCATCAGGGATGAGGACTGAACTTTCAGCAACAAATTTGGCACCCCAAATGAGACATGATAGAAGCCCCTGCTCCAGCTTTCTTGGGCAGGCCTGGCACTCCAAGCAACCACCATTTCTATGCTGAGGATACAAGGTGGCTGGTGAGTTTGTTGAGAGCTGACAGCTGGAGAAATTGGGAGACAATGAGTTTGCCTCAGACTGAACCAGAGGAGCTGTTCCTGTGAGTAAAGGGAATGAGGGACCATCCCAGCAGCTGCCTAAACTCTTTTTGCTTCAGAGAACTCCCACTTTCTCTCCCTGAACTGCACAAGTTGCTCTACTTTGAGAAAAAGGAAACAACTCAGGAAAGTCACAACAACTTTGGCCATTCAGTAAGCTCCCCCAGTGTGCATGCCAAGAGCTTTGATTCTACACATCTGGTTCCCCTTTGTGGGAACATCTGATCCTTCTTCGTGGGGAAATCTGTGGCACCACTGGTATAGAAGTCACAGTGAAGTAGGAATTGGGAACTTCAAATTTTCCCCTTTCTGGTCTCTCTGTTTTTAAAGGTTCCTGTCTGTTAGCCATGGTTTAGGAATTCCCTCTGGTTATCTGTTTTATTTGTATCTGTTACTGCTCATTTTAAGACATGGTCACTATTGCATTGATTCTATGGGTAGTCTCTTGGGAAAGATCTTGGCTGGTCGATTTAAAGGTTCCCATCTGTCAACCATGGTTTTGCGATTCCTCTCTGGTTGTCTGTTTCTTTTTTGTACAATCTTGCAATTGGAATTGGCCTGTCAGAGGTAAAGTGAGTTGAAAAAAGGGCCAACTATAAGTCTAAGATAATGTTTTACTGTAATGATCTGGCTTTTACATAGCTTTCTGGATTATTTTACAATCTTGCAGTTAGAGTTGGTCTGTCAAAGGTAAAGTAAGTGGAAGAAATTTGTACATGCAGGTCTTCTGTTTTAAAGATTCTCATCTGTCAGCCGTGGTTTTGGTGATTCTCTCTTGTCTGTTTTGTTTTCTGTTACTGGCCCTTCAAGACATGAGCCATGCCATATTGATTTTACCAGTAGTCTCTTTAGCAGAAAGATCTTGGCTAAATGGGTCACCTATAGGAATAAGCCTATCTAAGAGAAAGATGGTTTCCTATAACACAATTCAGACTTTGATCTTCTCTTGTCTGTTATTTGTCTGTTACTGGCCCTTTAAGACATGGGCCATGCTGCATTGATCTAACTGGTAGTCTCTTGAGCAGAGAGATCTTGGCTGCATGGGCCACCTATAGGGATAAGCCTGTCTAAGAGAAAGAGATTTACTGTAACACAATCTGGCCTTCGAATGATTTTTCTGGATTATTATACAATTCTGAAGTTGAAGTTGGTCTATCAGGGGTAAAGTATATGAAAGAGATTCTGTATGTACAGGCATTGATGTAGTTGAGCGATAAGGGGTCTGAACCATCAGGAACTAAGTTGAAGGTGCCAAAAGGCACTGCCTCTGGTGTGCAAGGATAGCAGGACACCAGAAGAAAGAGTGAAAAAGATTTAAGTCTTTTAAACCCAGTGCCTGCACTCCCAGCACTATTTCTCAGCCTGGCCCCAGGCAGCCACAGATCATCTCACTGTGATCAAGGACACACTAGCCCTAAACTGGGGGGGAGGTCCCAGAAAAGTTGTCTGGGTTGTAGAAAATGCTCAAAGAGAACCTGGCCTCTGCCCTGCCTTCCAGCCCCTTTGTTCTTGGTGGAGTGGAGGCTGCTGACCACAAAGAATATGGTAATAGTCAGCACTGTCAGTTTATGACCTGAAGACAGGAATAATCACCCCTTTTAAGATCTGACAGGAGACCCTATTTGGCCAGGGGAGATGCATCACTGGGGCAAAGCAATTCTTGCTATAATAGTATCCCATCAAACTAAATGCCTGGGGAGACTGGCAGGATACACAACTGCACCCAAAAAAGAAAAAGACTGAAACTAAGGCCAATCTGTATTTTGTAGGCAGCCTCTGCGAAGGGATATTCAAGGAAGCCTAAAGAAAAGGGTGGAGTGGCTGGGGTTGTGGCGCAGTGGTAGAGTACTTGCCTAGCACAAGTGAGGCCCTGGGTTCAATCCTCAGCACCACATAAAAAATTTAAAAATAAAATAAAGGTTAAATTAAAAAAAAATTTTAAAAAAGGATGGAAAGGGCCTCCTCCATTGCTTAGCAATATGCCTAGTATAAGAAAAAGGCCCAAAAGGAGCCTCTGGGTACAGTTGACAATGGGGAACTCACTTAAAGTTGATGGCATTGTGATAATGATAACAGAGATAGGTCAGGCTCAAAAATATCCTGTGCTACAACTCCTTAAATGCAACCTGGGAGAAAAAAAATTGAGGCACAGTTTTTTTTGGTATATGCTGGATTGAGCAATCCTCTCCTGGGATAAAATCTGTTGTAAATTAAATGCACAGATAACATTCATAAGGTCTATTTCAGAATATGAATTTAAGAAAGGATCCAAAACTAGAAAAGATAAAAGTTATAGATATGGAAATATATTTTAGTATGAAATATGGAAAGTTAGAAAGTAAATGGTAAAGTAATATTCTTGGACTAAAGTCCAAGATGAAAGAGGGAAAAACTAAGCATGTAAAGAAGTTGTGAATGGGGCTGGGGCTGTAGCTCAGTGGTAGAGTGCTTGCCTACCATGCGTGAGGCACTGGGTTCGATCCTCAGCACCACATATAAATAACAAATGAATAAAATAAAGATCCATCAACAAATTAAAAAAAAATTAAAAAAAAGAAGTTGTGAATGTTTAAGTTGCAGGAGGTTTACAGAAGGTAAATCTCAAAAAGTTTGTGTTTGTGATTAAATTGGCTATAATATTCAGAGTCAGTTAAAGTTACTTGAACTTTAATGTACTGATATGAAGCAAAGTCTGAAATATTGATCTGCTCTTATAGATGACAAGGAAGGGCCACACTGTCATTTGAAGACCTGTCTTATATCTGTTTGCTTTGGCTAAGTCCATTTCTGATCATTAATGCTGTTTGCTAAAAGTTATAAGAGATTTAAGGCTATCCTTTGATTTTTGTTAATCCATGCAGACCTGTGGTTATTGTCATCATACACTCTGGATTCAAAATTATACTTTTTTTAAGTAAGATTTTTTTAAACCTTTATTTTATTTATTTATATATTTGGTATGTGGTGCTGAGGATCAAACCCAGCACCTCATGTGTGCGAGGCAAGCACTCTACCACTGAGCCACAACCCCTGCCCCTCAAAATTATACTTTAAAAGTTAAACTTAGTTAAGTGTAAAGCTTTAGAGAACACTTTGCCAAGTTAGTGTATTCCAAACTCAAATTAGGTGTAGCAAAAGTCTCATATTTGTATGAAAATAACAAATTTGGTATTTATTTGTGTGTTTGATGTTTCATAGCTAGATAAATTAACCCATTATCAATAAATTATATATACAATTTTGTGTGACGATTCACCCAGGAATTGGAATTTAAATGTATTTTTGGACAGTATTAAGGAGAGCCTGATCTGTTTAAAGGTGACATTATAAAACATGGGAGCATTCTGCTACTTTTTTCACAAAAATAAAGTTAAAAGCTCTCTTAGCCTTTCTTTGATTCATGCTTCAGATGTAACATCATATTGTTATTTGTGAAGTGCTCCACCTTGCCTGAGATAAGGCTCTGACTCCCACCTTACTACATGTTAGAAGGGCTCAAAAATAGGCTAGACTTTAGCTCATTTAAAATTGTGTTCAAAAGAATGATTTTTTTAAACATTCTTTAAAAATATTTATTTTTTAGTTGTAGGTGGACAGAATATCTTTATTTTATTTTTATGTGGTGCTGAGAATCGAACCCAGTGCCTCTTGCGTGCTAGGCGAGCACACTACCACTGTGCCACAACCCCAGCCCCCAAAAGAATGATTTTTGTTCTAAAGATTACTGTGATCTCAAACAGGGGATAGAATATATTACTAAGTAAAATTTCAAGATTATAATAATAATTGTTCTTGAATCATAGCTATTTCACAAACTAAATATGTTTGTTGGGGTTTTGATTTTTTTGTTTTGTTTTGTTTTGTTTTTGGTACCAGAGATTGAGCTCAGGGGTACTCGACCTGAGCCACATCCCCAACCCTATTTTGTGTTTTATGTAGAGACAGGGTCTCACTGAGTTGCGTGGCACCTTGCCATTGCTGAGGCTGGCTTTGAACTTGCAATTCTCCTGTCTCTGCCTCCCAAAGTGCTGGGGTTACAGGCATGCACCACCGTGCCTGGCCTAAATATGTTTTTGCTCTGTTAATTTCATTTTGTATTTTCCTTATAAACTTTATAACAGTTATCTGCTAGTGTTTTGAAAAAGTACTGCTTCAAAAAAACAACCTGGGTTAATTTGAGATAATAAACCATCACCTACAAAACAGATGGTATATAATGCTGACTTCCAATACTAATACTAAGTGCAATTAAATGAAAGAGGTAACTGTAAAATTATAGATATTGAAGTTATAACCTGTTATTCCCTCTTTAAGACTGGTAAAACTGACTTACTAGGTGTTTAAAACCAAAAATTAGGAGACCAACGTCAAGGAAGTAAAAGAGCCAAGGAAAAAGCAGCCAACATTTTTGCCCTTGCCTTCTAAGGTCAGCTGGGACCCAGAGAATGATGGAATCCCTCTCTGGGCTCTGCAACTCTGGTGAGTCACCCAACCTGCTGATCAGGGAGACCAAGAGGACCTTTGAGAACAGGAAGCCAACCAGTACACATTCTACAAAGAGGAGGGTCATCAGAGTTGGAAATGTCCTTGATGCTTCCAAGAGAAGCCACATATTGCTAGCACATTATCCTGAGAAGTGGCACTACTAGTAGAGGAAAGTTAAAGGAGCCAGGAGGCATCACACATGTCCCCAAGAGTGATCTCTGAGTAATCTCAGCTGACTCTTAAAAGTAGATAGGAACAAGGTCAGTTTTGATCAACATGATCTTAAACATCTGGCAGGAGAGTGTAACATAAAAGCACAGTCCTACATGGACATTTAAAAGGAAAAACAATGTTTTTTTTAAAAATATAACTTAAGATGTACCCTTGTGTCAGCCCTACCAAAACTAAGTAAAGCTGGAGTATATAAAGGAAGGGTTCTTGTGTGAGAGTTAATAATAGTAATGATCACAGGAATCCCAAATTTGTCCTGAGTTCATTTGAGTCTGATTTCATGACCTACAAATCTTCCTAACCTCTTACATTGATGAACTTGATCTATTTTTCACTGATAAGATTATGAGTTACTCTCCTCATGGTTTTCAGAGACTGGCTGAAATACTAATTGTTTTTGTGCTAATTGTTTACAAAAAAAGTAATGCTTTACTGTCTTTATTGTTGTCTTAGTATGATCCCTGCCCTATGGGTGCCTTGTCCAGTCACCTGCCATCTTCCACTGTGGACCTCTGGACTACTCTGATGCTGAATGCCCTTAACTGTCCACGTCTCACCTGATAGAGAACAAGGACTTTGGATTACTTCCCCCAACTTTGCCCCCTTTCAGCAGGATGTAACTTGGAGATGTCATCACCCACTTTCCATAGAAATGGAAGCTAGAAATTGATAGTGGGGAATTGTAACAGGGGTTCACTTGATGCTTTGACTATATCCTATTGTGAGGTGACCAGCACCACACCAAGGTAGGCTCCTGCTCAGGAAGTGTAAGCTGCCTAGGAAGTAAAAAGTCTGAAATAATTAGTAAGAAATAGAGACAGAGACAGAGATTAGATAAAGCAGAGCTCCTCATAGGTCTTCCAGTCCTGATAGGAGCTGGAACTGAAGAACTGAAAAATGGCCCTGATTCTTTATATAAGGGGAAGTACATCAAAGGCAGGGATAAGGTTGCAATGGGAGGAGACTTGATTTGGTGCTTGTTTGGTACTTCCTTCTCAGTGTGGCTGGGGTCTTGTAGTAAACAGGTTGATTGGCATTTTGGCAAGCCACACCCATCTCCAAGAGGTTGTGTGGCTCCAGCGGGTCACCTCATCTCTTGATGGAGCTGGATAGGATTCCACATGAACCATGCATTGTCAAACCAGTAGGATTGCTGCTGGGATTTCCCAATACCAGACTTTCCTGCCTAATGGCTTCAACTTTGTTTTAGTTCATGCACAGTATACATATGGGTCAAAGATGGGTTCCAGCAATATCCCTTATGGCTTTGAAACTTACTTGTTTTTTTTTTCTTTTTTCCAACCTTCTTCTTGATCTTCTCCTCCCTGATCATCTTTTCCCTGATCTTCTTTTCTGTGATCTTCTCCTTCCTGATCTTTCCTCCCTAATCTCATTTTCTCTGAATCACCTCTATAAAAGCCCCCTGTTCCTGAAATGGACAGAATCACAGTCTTTGGGACAGAAGTCCCTGTGTTTCTCCTTTACTAGCAAAACAATAAACCATCTTTTTCCTTTTTTTTCAAAACTGTATCCTTGTTATTGGATTGGCATCAGGGACAAGGACCAAGCTTTCAGCAATACCCATAATGTCTAATTTATGCTCTGAGAACTAGCCATCCTGGATGTCATGTACATATAATCAGTAAATTGTTTTGGGAAGTATGGATATTTTGATAATATTTTTCCAATGCAGAAACATGGGAGGTCTTTCCCTTTTTTGTGTGTCTTCAATTTCTTTCATCAATATATTATGATTTTAATTCCAGAAATAATTTACTTCATTGGTAAGATTTATTCCTAGGTATTATTTTTGTAGTTATTGTTATGGGATTGCTTCAATAATTTCTTTCACAACAGTTTAATTGTCAATTTATAAAAGCTAATGATTTTGGACACTGGTTTAATATCCTGAAACCTCACTGAATTTATTTATTATTTCTTACAGTGTTTTGGTGGAGTCTTTAGGTTTTTCTATATATAAACTCCTGTTATCCCCAAATGGATAATTTCATCTTCTCCTTTCATATTTAGATGACCTTTATTTCCTCTTTTGATTTATTGCTCTGGTTAAGACTTCCAATAGTATATTGAACAGGAGTAGTAAAAATAGAGATCCTTTTTGTGTTCCTGAATTTAGAGGAAACTATTTCAGCTTTCCTCCATTCAGTATAATGTAGGCTCTGGGCTTGTCCTGTACTGTGATTATTGTGTTGAGATTTTTATCATGAAGAGATTTGGATTTTGTTAAATTCTTTTTCTACATCTATTGAGATGATCATATAGTGTTTATACTACATTCTGTTGATGTGATACGTTCTTTTATCAATTTGCATATGTGAAGCAACTCTTCCATCCATGAGATAAATCCCACTTGTTCATGGTGTATGATCTTTTAATATCTGCTTTCGCATTTGGTTTGTTAATGTTTGAAAAGTTTTGCATCTATTCTTCATTGGAGTTATTGATTTTTAGTTTTCTTTTTTCTGTTGTGTCCTTGTTTGGTTTGGATATCAGGGTAATTCTATGGCCTCACAGAATTAATTTGGAAGAGTTTCCTCCCTTTCAGTGCTTTATAATAGTTTTGGGGGAAACTGTGCTACTTCTTTAAATATTTAATAATATTTAGCAGTGATGTGACTTTTTATCACTGATTCAATCTTATTATGTATTATTGGTCTGTTCAGGTTTGCTGTATCCTTGTGATTCAACTTTAGTAGATTATACATGTCCAGAAACTTATCAATTTCTTTTAGGTTTTCCATTTTGTTGGCATATAATTATTCATAATAGTCACCAGTGGTTTTTTTTGTATTTCTATAATATCAGTTGTAAGATCTCCCTATTCATTTCAGATTTTATTTGAATCTTCTTTTCTTTATTTCTTGGTTAGTCAGCTAAAGGATTGCCAATTTTGTCTTTTCAAAAAACATTGGTTAGCAGGGCATGGTGGTACACACCTGTAATCCCAGCAGCTCAGGAGGCTGCGGCCGGAGGATCGCGAGTTCAAAGCCAGCCTCAGCAACTTAGCGAAGTACTTAGCAACACAGTGAGATCTTGTCTCTAAATAAAATATATAAAAAAGGGCTGGGCATCCTGAACTTATTGCATGTATTTAGAATGAGTGTTATACCAGTTACTGTAAAATGTGAATATACAGCAATATATTCCATTAGTACTCATTCATTATATTACAATCATCCTGTTTTTTCTTCTACCATATATTATGAACTCCACAATAAAAATTTGTTTTTGCTTTAAAAGAGCTGGGGATGTGGCTTAGTGGTTTAGCACTCCTGGGTTCAATTGTCAGTACCAAAGAAAATGGTTAATATTTCCAAAAATGTCATCACAAATCTTAAGTATTTAAAGCTCTCAAGCTCACTGTGGTGGACTCCAGTTTTACAGAATTTAGTTTTGCCTGAAAATTTGAATTTTGTCAGGCATGGTAGCACACTCCTGTAATCCCAGCTAATTGAGAGGTTGAGTCAGGAGGATGGCAAGTTTCAGGCCAGCCTTGGGAACTTAGTGAGGCCCTAACTCAAACAAATAAATAAAAAAGACTAAGGACATAGCTCAGTTGTAGAACACCCCAAGGTTCAATCCTCACTACCACAGGGAAAAAAGAGGAGAAAAAAGAGAGAAATGAAGAAAGAAAGGTAAAAAGAAAGAAACCTTGAATTTTATCATCAGCAACAGATGCTTCCAGGTGTTTCCTTTGAAGCCACAGGCTTTCTTTGTTCACTGAGAAAATGTCTGAAAAATACTCAAGTAATAATCCATTAGTTTGTCTCTCAGTCATTCTTTCAATTAAAAATGGCATTCTATTGGAAAGGCTAGTTCAGCTTGCAACTCAAATGTATAATAATTTTCTTTTTTTTTTAATATTAATAAAATGTTATAAATGTTTTATTATTAAAAATTCCAAATTGTCCAATTTTATAGAGGACTTATAGAACTGAATTATAGTGAAGAAAAATCAATGACATAAAAGAATGACCAAATTAAAATATATGACAATAAAAAAATCATTACATATGCATAGTATTTTCTCAATTTAAAAATCATTAGGGAAGAGT
>CM053417.1:19043844-19069642 GCA_028644305.1 Xerus rutilus
AGTTCAAGATTTAGCCAAGGCTGTTGCAAAGGTGTAACTTGCAAACTTGAGTTGAAATATTATATCTGCAAATAAAATTGGCACCATGTGTCACCTGTACATATTATACTACCTTTACATACTTCTAAATAAAGGTTGTGCCCCTTTAAAAAAAAATCTTTACATGATGAAGATAAACTCATGCTATAAAAAGGTAAAATAATGATCGAATAAGCACTGGTGAAACTCTTTGCCTGTGTAATCCCCAGTCAAGATATTGTATGATTCTGGACAAAGCAACCCAGAGGATCTACACTGGGAGACTCCTGTGTATATCAGAAACTTTCAATACTCTTTGGGATCCACTCTATAGTACTGCTATGAGAATACTTCTTCCCCAGAAAGACAGCTTCCATAAACTCTGCCTTTTGAAGATAATGTTGGGAAGGAAATTCTGCCCCTCTGTCTATTCATTACTTGCTTCTTCCCAGTGAAAGAAGAATAATTAACACAATCAGTGATCAACTAACATCCATTAAGCCATATTGAAAAAATGAGTGGAATGCAAGTGATTCTAAAACAAAGTTAATCTTATTTTTTCTCTTTTTCTCCTTTTCAATGTTTCACTCATAGATTGATAAATGTGTAAATAAGGTAAGCAGTTCCTGCTCCCATGTATAAGGATCTGTGTGAACACACCTAGGTTAGGGCATACAGCCCTCCATATGAAAACTTACTATCTCTCCCAATCTCTTCCCTCCCATATCTCTCTTTATCTCTTCTTTGTCTCTGTGTGTCTCTGACACATATTCTCTCTTTTTCTCTTGTTCCTGCTGTTGGCTATGTATATAAGTCAGGCCTATGTTCCTTAGAGATGGCTTTGGGCAGAGTGCCCAAGCAGGTCTCAAAATCTTGTTTCAGCAAATAAATAAGTTGTTATTTTAGTGTCGATATCTGGCCCCATTCTCCAATCTAGTTTTTTTATTTGTTCTAATTAGTTATACATGACAGTAGAATGCTTTTTGACACACCATACATAAATGGGGTATAATTTCTCATTCTTCTGGTTGTACATGATGTAGAATCACACTGGTCGTCCAATCTAGCTTTAATAAGAGAAACATATTTTGGTGTAATTGGACACTTGCCTTGTTTACTATTAAAGCAGATACTCTGATCCCCCATGTATCTATCAGCTCATTGTATCTGTTTTCTGACTAAAACAGAACCTAGAATGGAAGAATGAGTCTTAGTTCCTCTCTCCAATTTACAAAAGCTACTAACAAAATTCGTTCCACAATTCTGTGTTGACAGTCCCAGTAAACAACTTACTACAAAGAAGGAAAAAATATATGGGCCCTTGAAATAGCCAGTCTTTAAGTTCCTTGATGTTTTTATCTCTGCCCAGATTCCCAACCTTTATCTACTGTGGTTTTGTAAACTCCCCCACAAAAGAATCTAACCTTTTGATGCGGGCTGTTCTTGTCCCAAGAGGACTCTTACTCTAGCAACTTTACCCAAGAACTTTGATTTAATCAAATAATATACATCTGGTGGAAGATATCATCTCATCTGGAAAATACTAATAAATGATAAAGATGATTCCATACAGCTGTGTTTACAAAAAGGCAGACCTGTACTCATGAGCTTATGTCACAATACCAGTGTGGCTCTTTCAAAATAGAGACTAAGGTCACCAAGACTTTAAGCAGCCCCATATTTTTATTTGAATTTTTGATTTTATTTCTAGTCAAAACATAATTATTGTATATATTTATGAGATACAATTTGATGTTTTAATATCTATACATTGTGAAATGATTATATCGTTAGTTAACATATCCATTACCTCACATCCTTATTATTTTGCATAGTGAGAACATTTAAAATGTATTCCTTAGAAATTTCAAAATATACAATACATTATGATTAACTTTGTTCACTGTGCACTGCAATGGATCTTGTAAACTTATTCCTTCTAACAGAAACTTTGTTCATTTTGATCAATATCTCCCCACAACCCCCACACCCTGACCCAGACTCTTCTAACCACCTTTCTCTCTCTACTTTTATAAATTTGCCTTTTGTAGATTTCACATATAAATGAAATCATACAATATTTGTCTTTCTGTGTCTGGCTTATTTCACTTAGTGTAATGTTCTCCAGATTCAATCATGTTGTCACCAATGATAGAATTTCCAAAGACTGAAAAGTATTCCATTGTGTATATGTACCACATTTTCTTTATCCATTCATTCACTGCTCTTTATCCATTCATCCAAGACAGGATGATTCCATGTCTTGGTTATTGTGAATAACGCTGCAGTGAACATAGATGTGCAGATATCTCTTTGACATACTGATTTTTATCCTATGGCTGTCTATTCAGCAAAGGTCTCATGGCTTCTCATTGGTCACGTTTGGTCACATGACAACCCATGATATAATCATGGCCAGGGAGATGATGATTTGCTTGGGCCAAAGAATTTAGTCTACCCATGAAGCTAATAATGGAGGTCAGTTTCAACCAAACCAAATAGGTTAAGAGTTAAATGAAGTGGGTCATCAAGCAAAAGATAAAATGATATTGCTGGAAGACTAGAGAATTAATTCTGTGGAGACATATCAGTATTCACTGTAGTTTCCCCTTTAATCACAAATCAAGCTCTCTCTTTGGCTAAACATATCCTTCACAGTCCTGGATAAATACATTTGAATTTATGTCCTCAGCTGAGTCCTGAGATTTATATAGGCTTTCTGCCTGAAGTAGTCAATATGCCCTGCTCAGTGCCGAAAATATTAAGCAAATATGGAGAAGATACCTGATAGAAGAATTTTTCTGCTGTCCTATCTTTAATAGATATCCAAAACACATTCTAGCTTGGCTAAAAGTAAGAATTGATTGGATATTCAGAGTTAGTTCTCACTCTAGCAGTGTGCTATCTGGTTTTATGGCCATAGATGTGTTTTGGGATTAAGAGTTAAAGTAAGGAATTATATATATGGGTTAGCATTGGATCCTAAAAACCAAGAGGGTGAGCCAAAATCAAAAGCCTTCCAAGATCCCTGGTACCAAAACAAAACAAAGAAAAAAAGCCTTCCAAGAGAGCTTCAATCTAATGCAACATCTGATCCAGTAAGAAGTACTCTAAATATCAAAGGAATTATAAGACATAATGCATATGCACTGGCAGGACCAAAGTGATCCAGGTAGGAGTGCTGTGTTAAGATCAGGAGGTGGACTGCATGTATGCTGTGATTCTACATCACATACAACCAGAGAAATGAAAAGTTGTGCTCCATCTGTGTACAATGAGTCAAAATGCATTCTGCCATCATGTATCCTTAAGTAGAATAAATAAATTAATTAAATTATAGAAAAAAGGTCAGGAGGTGACAGAATACAAGTCTGGAAAAGAAGAATTCACTGTTGTTGGGGGATTTTGCTATGCATTGAAATATTTTTTTAAATGTCTGAACCTGATTCCAAACTTAGGAAAGTCACAAAAAATGGTACAAAAAAATTCTTCAAGTTGCCCACATGTTAATATGTTTTCCATATTTGCTTTATTCATCTCCCTCTCAAATCCCTTCCTCTCTATTCTTCTCCCCTCTCCTTTCTCCCACCATATACATACATATTAATTATTTGAGAGTAAGTTGGAAACATTATGTCCTTGAAAGATAAATTCTTTTTTAACATATTTATTTATTTGTCTATTTATTTGTCTATTTATTTATTTATTTATTTATGTGTGTGGTGCTGAGGATTGAACCCAGTGACGTACACATGTGAGGCAAGTGCTCTACAACTGAGCTACAGCCCCAGCCCGAAAGATAAATTCTTTAATGTATACTTCCTAAAATTAAGGACATTCTCATATCAAATTGAAGAAACTAACATTAATGCAAATTTTTAGCTAATCTTTTGGCTTTATTCAAAGTCCATCCATTGCTCTAGTGGAGGGGGGAAGAAAATTACAGATCATAAGAGGCATGTAGTTGCCACATCCCTATAGTGTACTTTATTTGTGAATTCAAATTTAATGTTCTGGCAAGGGTTCTGGAGCTGATCCTAATATTTACTTGAATAGCATTTTGAAGATTGGCTATGGTGAAGGGCTACCAAGGTAGAGATGCCTGAACTTTCTTCCTGTAGTATTAAAAAAGTAAGCTCAAGAGGGATATAATGGATTTACAATGTAAGACCTGAAAGTCCAAAAAGCAACTCTGTCCTAGGAATGCCAGAGGCCACCTCTTTAATAAAAGGATGCACTAGTAATAGAAAAACTAGTAACTTTGGGCTCAGTGATGGTTTTTATCTGTAGGCTACAGCTGATGGTGTGAGATTCTGCCATGGAAGTGGGTTCTATAATATCAATGTGGTTGATGAGATTCTGAAATTACAGAGAGCAGATGGCAACTCTGAGCCATCAACCATTATTAACATAATAGGTAGCAAGGGTGAAATGGTAATTTCCATGCTTTGATTTACAGAAATCTGCCACAAATCTGTCATGGTATTCTAGATGAGGAGCAAACTAGGCTGTTTTTCATTTGTTTATAATAAGAAATTAAAAATATAAAGTTGAAGATCAGAAGATTGATGTCAAATACTTCCTCATGCAATTCCCAGATCTAAATTGCTCCTATATCTATTGATTGAAGATGATGCTGGGTCACTTTAGTTATAAACACTGAATATGACTTTGGAATTTCTGCTCTCAGCCATTTTCCAAAATATTTTTGCACTGGGGAAAGGAGATATTCAGATTCTAGGACTGTTCTTCTAGAATATGGGGTGTGAACTGATATTGATCATAGAGAACTCTGAAGCACTATCATGCTCCTCTGATTAGGATGGAGAGGTTTTTTTGTGTGTAGTCCTGGGGATTGAACCCAGGTCCTTGTACATGAAAGACAAGCACTTTTCCAGCTGAGCTATATCTCCAGCCCAGGAGGGAGGTTGTAAGAGTCAGACAAGAAATATAGTTTTGGCCCAAGCCCATCTCATAGTGGGTCAGATGGGTTCACACACCCATTTGTCTTTTTCTCTGGTCTCTGTGTACATTAACTGGCATTCTTGGATGCCAAAAATGAGACATCTTTCCCATTGTTTCTCTGACCTATGAGTTAAGAACCATTATAGTATGAAGGACCAAATCAAAATCTCTGAATATTCTGACAGAGATTAAAATCATAAAAAAAAATCATATTCTTAGAAGCACAACAAAAATTACTATCACCATCAAAAAATGTGGTTTCTTCTCTCAGTTTTCTCCTCTGATCTCTGTAAAACCAGGTGGTTCATGAATGACAAATTAGTACTGTAAACTCAGCCACATGAAAGCTCTGATAGTGGTTGCCCTGCTGGATATAGTATATTTCCAAGAGCAGATCAACTTAGTCTTTTGCACCTATTGTACAACTGTCATTTGAAAGAATGCTTTCATCTCTATGCACATTAGCAGGGAAGGTTGAAAGCAATTCACATTTACATGGCAAATACAGTGTCTTGTAAACTCTCTCACTTCAGGGCTGAGTTAACTCTTCGACACATTATGGTCCATAGGAATCTTGAATACCTGCTGAGCTGAAAGTAGCCATATCCAGAAATTCTTGAATGAGATACTTGGTACCAAAGGTCAGAGACAAACACCATAAATATTCATGGTCCTGCTATATTAGTGAAGTTATAAGGAGGGTCTGAAACCTTCCGGGACATTTTCCCAAACTGTTATACCTTATACCTTCTACCACCAAAAAAGAGGCATTCTGGCCCCAGTAGAAGAGTAATAATACAGATCTGTAGGGCTATGGAACAAGACCATGCCATCCATAGCAGAAAAATGCTCTCTATTTGAAAATCATCTTCCAATTATGCTACTGGGTCATAAGCAAGACTGGGCAGAAGATACTTTGCAAACTAGATAGCCATCATGATATGAGTGTTAGCAGATCTGCCATGTTATTAGTTTGAGTAGACACAGTAACGATCTATTTTACCCCCCATGCAATGAAGAAATATATTTGGACCTGCCTCAAATGGGTCCAGAAGGTACAAATCAACTACATGAATAGATGGCCTAGTTGCCCATGTCATGAAAGTTTGTTGCATTATTGCCTCTTCTTCACTCTCACCAAGTAATGATAAACATGAAATTCAGGATAGAGAGTCCAGAGCTACCATTCAGAATTAGATTTTTCAGGGTGTGCTGGTGATTGAACCCAAAGCTTTATGCCTTGCATATACTAAATATGTATGTGCTGTACCACTGGGCTACCCCCCCACACCTCCTAGAAATACATAATGAAGTTTGTACCCTGCCTAAGAACATTACACCTAAGGGAAAGCTATTTATATTATAAACATCTTAACATTTTGGATTTTTTCTTACTTTTATTGTAAAGTTACTGATTCCAAAGACAGGTAACTTTTGTATATTTATTACAATAATTGCCCATTGTGAAGAATGCTCTTGTTCTAACAAAATCAACATCTATATAAATAATTTTTCTACAGTTGGAAGCAAAGTGTCTTTTTCTGATATGCTGAATATATATTGTTCTTTTGACAGGTACAGTTGAGAGTCAAGTTTGATGATTAAAAGACCTGTTGATCTAATAAGTTCTAAAACAACCACTGCTTCTATAAACTAGGAACTTGTAAATAAAATATGGAAATCTAGAATTCAAATCAAATGTATAATTTCAAATAATATCCACTCAAATTTATTTTCTCATTAAAAACTTAATAGAATGTTTTAAGTAAAATAAAATCCCAATGACAGTTTACATAAAGTCTACCTCAAAGCCTGGATGGTATACTTATGGAATATGGAAAGCCCATGGACCTGTGTGTGGCAGGCAAACAGAGGGGTGTCAAAGGAGCATTAAACTGGAGAAATAAACCATGAAAGGAGCTGAAAAGAGTAAAAGGGATTGTTGGATTGGTACCAGAACAAATAGACATAGGAACTAATTAAACCATTTCAAGGATGGCAATATGTGTCATGTATATCCTATGCACATGGCACACATCACTAATCAATCATTGCATCCTATCCCCCTGAGCTTGGACAAAGCCTCTTAATTCTTTTCAACATAACACTTCAGGGGCTGGGGTTATGGCGTGGTGGTAGCGTGCTCGCCTAGCATGCGTGAGGCACTGGGTTCAATCCTCAGCACCACATAAAAATAAAATAAAGATATTCTGTCCGCCTACAACTAAAAAAATAAATAAATATTTAAAAAAAAGATAACTTTAAAAAAAACATAACACTTCAGTTAGCTACTCTAGCAATTGATCAGAATTAGCAAATGAGATTAACCTGTTTGCCACCTTTCATCTATGCAAAACAAATCAGATTATCACTCAGAATAAAAGATTAATCAATGAGAAGAATACTAGCCAAAATCTAGGATGTAGGAAGGGAGGAAAAAGAAGGAATTGGGGGGATGGAAACTGAAATAAAATCCCATGCATGTATGGTTTTGTCAAAATAAACCCAACTTCTATGTATAAGTATAATGCTCTAATAAAAACCATTAATAAACAAAAACAAAAATCTAGGATGAAGGAAAGTTATCCAGTCATCAGACTGGAGTAGTGCAGCAGAATAAGAGCCAGAGAATGCTGGGGATGTAGCTCAGTGTTAGAGTGCCGGTTTAGCAAGTGTACGTTCCTTGATTTGATCCCCAGCACCACCTCTCACAAAAGCCATGGAACAAAAAAGGATTGGTTTCAAGTCAGCTAAAGAAAAGGATTAGCAAAATCAGAAGTTTAAATATTAATTTGGACAACTTTTGCTTTAGCTCCCAAAATATTGAAACAGATTTATGTTCACCATTTAACCCATGATGGGTTGGTGCTATGTGTTATTGTAAGAAGTTTTGAAATGTAGAAGTAACATGCAATCATGAGAAGGGACCTGAAGGTGATAGGCCTCTTTTCAGTGTGAATACATTGGGAACACCTAAATAAACCCAGTAATCTCCACTTGAGCACTGTCTTGAGCAGAAATCTTCACACAAAATGAAAAATATAGCTGGGCGCAGTGGCACACACCTGTAATCCCAGCACTTTAGGAGGCTGAGACAGGAGAATCGTGAGTTCAAAGTCAGCCTTAGCAACGGCGAGGTGCTAAGCAACTCAGTGAGACCCTGTCTCTACATAAAACACAAAATAGGGCTGGGGATGTGGCTCAGTGGTTGAGGGCCCCTGAGTTCAATCCCTAGTACAAAAGAAAAAGGAAAAATATAAGCCTTGAATTGACATGTTTTTCATCATACATCAAGAGAAGATGATCATCCATTAGCTACTTCTCTTCAGAGTTTCTTTGATTATCCAGGATTGGTCTTCTAACAACAAGTACCATAGGTGAAATCATGGGAATTCTCTGGAAGAGAGTTACAGACTAGTCTATAAAATGACATTATACTGTTCAGGTGAGGTGGAGCATGCTGGTAGGGGGGACATTTCTGTGTGAGAGTAGAGAAGTTGGATAAAAATAAGCTACATGCGCACTCATAAACTCTATAGAACTTTCTGAGATACCTGGTGTAGTGGCACATACCTAGAATGACATCCACTTGCAACACTGAGGCAAGAGGATGGCAAATTCAAGGCCAGCTTCAGCACCTTAGTGAGACCCTGCCTCAAAATAAACTAAAGGAAGGACTGGGGTGTAGCTCAGTGGCAAAATGCCCCTGGATTCAATCTGTAGGTCTGCAAAGAGAAACAAAACAAATTCTGAGGTGATGGAAATGTTCTACATCTATACTGTCCAATATGATACATACTAGTCACATGTTGCTATTTAGTACTTGGATTGTGGCTAGTGTAGCTAAGGAGTTGGAGTTTCGATTTCGCTTCTAATTAATTTAAATTTATGTGCTTATCTGTGGCTAATGACTATCATATTGGACAACACAGCTTTCTTTTTTAAAAAAATTTTTTAGTTCTCAGTGGACTTCATTTTATTTATATGCAGTGCTGAGAATCGAACCCAGTGCCTCACACATGCTAGGCAAGCGCTGTACCACTGAGCCCCAACCCCAGCCCAATACAGCTTTCTTGAGTGTCATATCTTGTATCCTGTGTCATCTTCACTTTGGTCTCTTTTATCACCTTTTCTTAAAAGAGTGTTAAGTGGGATGTCTGGAATCATTAAGATTCTGGCCAATGAATTTTAAAAACCATTGATGTATAAAAATACATAGTGCTGGGGTTGGGATTGTAGCTCAGTGGTAGAGCGCTTGCATCATATGCATGAGGCACTGGGTTTGATCCTCAGCACCACATAAAAATAAATAAATACAATAAAGGTATCGTGTCCATCTACAACTAAAAATTTTTTTAAATAAAAATAAATTTAAAAATACATAGTGCTATGTAATTATTTTGATCAGTTACCTTGGCTTTTTCATGTTTTCAAAATGGTTGCCATCTTCTAACCACTACCACCCACAAGAGCATTCATAAATTTGTTTAATTTCTTTATCTTGACTTTTCTCCTAATCTAATCCTCAAAGAATGATAGAATTTTTGCATGGCTAATAACTGTAGACTCTGCTTACCTTCTCCTCAAACCGAGCTCACCATGACCTGTGTTGTCTACAGAGACAGATATCTCCAACAGGGAAGGGTTGGCAATCTTTTTGTAAAAGGATCTCTAGAGATTTAGGCCTATGTGTGTATATCTTGAAGAAGCTGTTTCCAGCTATAGTCAACCACCCTGTATACGAATGGACATTGTTGGTTCAGTTCTAACAATTGGAGGAGCCATGTCCAGGAGACTCAGGACTGGAGACCATGAAATCAGCAGACAGCAGCCTGGAAAACTTCCAGATAATGTGGAAGTTCAGCCAGTGCCAGATGTGATAGACCCTGTGTTTGGAAGCCCCACAGCTGCTTTTATTCTGTTCAGCATGCTTTCCCTTCCTTTTGGTAGACCACCAGCTGTCCTATGTGCCTCAACTCAAGTTACAACAGCAAAGTTCACTTTAGCTGTGGGAAATTGATCCCTCTTAACAACTCCACAGCAAATTCCTGAAGAGATGACCTCAATTACAAACTGTCTCTGTTAAAGTAGACTTATTGGGCCTACTTAGAACAAAACTGTAAATGGCTTCCATTGCATCTGTAAATGGAGTAACTTGAGGAAGGACTTTTCATAGCTGATTTTGGGGACTCTGGTTCACAGCATGTAACTAGAGGCACAGCCACCTACCCAGGGTTATTTGGAGGGCAGTCCCTGCAGGCAGCGAAGTGGCAGGTGTGATCTCAGTGACAGCTGCCTCTAAAATACACAGTGCCCACAAATCTATATGCATGCTATTTAGAAATTAGCTGAATGCTTCTCTTTGTTCTCCACAAAAATCTTAAAATTTTTCCATGTTATCCAGGACATCTTCTTCCATTAATAATTGCAAGTCAGTAAAGCAATCTCTCAGAGATGTTCTTAGTTCTTCACTCATTGTTAGTGCACCATCTCACACATAGAGATATTATATATACACATACTATACATAGTGTAATTTGAAGGGCCTTACTGCTAAGGTTTTGCCTATGGGAGAGTCACTTTTGTGGTGGAATTTGAGGGGTATTGCTACTATGGCATGAGGTATAAGTGGGATGGGTGGAATGGGAGAGACATTTTATTTACAGATCCATAGGAAGCAGCCATCCTCCAATGCATAAAGTGTGGTTTGTGCACATCCCAGAGGCACCTATGTTAAAACTGGAAAGCTACTAGCATGTCCCCTGTATCTAAAGTACAATGTGATTTGGGTGCAAGTGCTGCCATGTTGTGGGTTTAGGTTAACAGAATATAGCATGTTCTCTCTATATAAGAATGTGACTTATGTTCATGTAATGTGCAGAAAGATGTGAAGTGCATTTGTGCATACAACATGGCAACAATTAAACATATGATCTAACCAGTAATCTCTGTGTAGTGTGGTTTTCATATCATCTGGTGTGAGAGATAGTGTTTGCCATTGGTATAAACCCAGAGAGAGCTGGCTCAATACTGGGGCTAGCCGCAGGGAGAATCCTCTATATCATGTACTTCAGTGTTTTCAGGTGACGCTTATGGAAGTAAGGCACAGTTCCTGCACTTGAGCACATAGTGCAAAGCATGCACATAATGAAACCATAATGCAACAACACTTAGTTAAAATAAAATAGATATAAATGAGAGAGTAGAGACATTCAGAAAGCCATAGTTGCCCCATGGACTTAGTTTGGAAGCATTTATGCATTGGTTGGGTGACCTAAAACACTATTTTATTTGGCAATATTTGGAGTCACCTGTCTATAGTGACAGTTGAGGGCCTGCCTAGCATGACTTCAGTGAAAAAGCTAGAGTCAAGCTGTATCACCACCAAGTCAGTCCTGGAAAGGGCAGCAGAGTGTGGCACAAGCATTACATAGGAATAGAAATGCAGCTACCATTTACTGAGCACTAAATAGCATCCTCCATGGTGCTATTTCATTTAATGTGCTTGTGATTTGCATTTCATTCAATTTGTTTGCCTTTCATCTTTACAGATCAGTATACTCCCAACAATCCAACCACCTACCTTCTCTGATTCTCTACACTGGGTCTACTTAAAGCTTCCTGAGAAAAATATTTTAAAAAACCTACTGGGGCTGGAATTGTAGCTCAGTGGTAGCACATTTGCCTGGCAAGTGTGAGACACTGGGTTTGATCCTAGTAACACATGAAAAGAAATAAAGGCATTGAGTCAATATACAACTAAAAAAGCATTTTTTAAAAAACCTGTTGATTAGTGTCCAACTCTTGCTGAATCTTCTTCACACTTACTGGTAATTGTTCTTTTATCACCTTTTTCCAGTGGTTCTACTGAACCAGTAACATCAGCATCATCTGAGAACCTGCTAGAAATATGAATTCTTGGGCCAGCCTCAGCAACTTATTGAGACCCTATCTGAAAAAATAAAAAGAGTTGGAGCTGGGCGCAGTGGTGCACGCCTGTAATCCCAGCACTTTGGGAGGCTGAGACAGGAGAATCGTGAGTTCAAAGCCAGCCTCAGCAATGGCGAGGCACTAAGCAACTCAGTGAGACCCTGTCTCTAAATAAAACACAAAATAGGGCTGAGGATGTGGCTCAGTGGTCAAGTACCCCTAAGTTCAACCCCCAGTACCAAAAAAAAAGTTGGGGGGATTGAGGATGTAGCTCAGTGACAAAGTGCCCCTGGTTTTAATCCTCAATACTAAAAAAAAGGACAATATCTGCTAAAGAAAAGACTGCATTAATTGATATTGGAAAAGGAGGGATCAGACAGAGCAGGTACGCTATGAATGTACTATGTCAGAAGCCTTTGGGAGCTATTTGGCCAAGACAACAATGAAAAAGATTAGGCAAGTTACATAATGTATGTAGCATCTCATGGGGAAAAGGGAGGAAAAGAATTACAATCTTGGCCATGACTCTCAGCAAAAGCATAAATGCCAAGTTCATAAATATGTATGAGAATTGGGATTAAAAATGGCCAGAAGGGTTGCTAAAGTACAGCATGGAAGAGAAGGCAAAGAAACAGAAGGGGAAGAATAATAATTTCAGTTTATCTTTTTTATGAAACTTGATGTGATGGAAATTTAATATTTGTAGAAACAATGTTGAGAAAACATTTGTTAATATGTATGATATGCAAAATACTTTAAAATAAGAAATTATAAATACAAAGAAGAATAATATATACAGTAGTACTTCTAAAATGATAAAGTATTTTCCATACAAAATATCATTTTTATCATGAGATGGAATCACCTCAACATGGGATTTGAGGGTCTGTTGCACATTAGTTCAAAGAAGGTATATGCCTGTAAAATGAAATCTGAGGAGGAATTCCTGGATTATGGTTGCATACACTATCTTGTGTATTAATTCCATTCATCTTATGTGACAAGCACCAAGAAAATTTAGGTCACACACAAAATATGTCATTTATACCCTGAAGAAGAACCTCTCCCGGTATTCTGCTCTGTGGTTCTACCCAGTGCTGCTCTCTTGTATACTTCATTTTGGGCACACTTGTGGCTTTAAAGCTTAAAGTGGTTCCCAAGCATTTATATTCTGCCATTAATCAAGATAAATGCTGACGAGTACTTGATTCCATTTTGGTCATGACTTCATAGGGTTCGTAGCAATGTGTTACAGTCTACCATACATTTGTACAATTGCTTGGAAAAGGGCTTTCTGCTGTTTGTTTTAGGATCTCAGGAGGCAGGAAAGGCTGATAAAATTGCTTAGGCTGTTAGATCCTGATGAAGACAGCTACTTAACTAGGTTATATTTTTGGTCAGTTACAAACCTATAATTCGTCTCATTGCTCTCATAAATTACATAAATTGTGTGATTAACTAAAACTTTGACAGAAAGAGTTATTGGTTTATTTTTGCATATATGCTGTATCTCCTCACAAAGTAATTTTTGCCAATTTTTCAAGCAAATTGACTGGCCCATGCATGCATTTGTTTTTGTAAACTTAAAATCAAACAACCAGTTATGATGTCAAGTGACTAGCTTGAATTTCTTTTGTTTTTCAACCAGGTTTTCCAGCTATCACTTTAGGTATGACCTAATATGGTAACATCAAATATCTATATGTTGCTAAAACAACTGTTCAATTCAGTGAAAACCAAACTAGCAAACATGGCATGAAATAAATCCAATGTCCAGTAGATTTACTAAAATCTCAGTCTTTGCTCAATTATTTTGTCATCTGTCTTCTACTGACAGTGGCTTAATATGTGTAGATCCTTCATCTCCATATAGATCAAAACAAAATCTGTTTAATCAAAATGATTTCACTTGTCCTATGTTTACCAGAAATTCTGAGGTGATACTATCCAAGTGTGGGAATGTATGTTCCCAGAAGCCTCTAGGAAAAAATAGAACAACCTCAATTAGGGTCATATGACAGCTAGACAATAAAGCAGATGAACCAATGAAGACTCTTTCAGCTTCAGAATTTTCTTTCTTTTTTTTTTTTTTTTGGTACTGGAGATTGAACTCAGGGGCACTCAACCACTGAGCCAAATCCCCAGCCCTATTTTGTGTTTTATGTAGAGACAGGGTCTCACTGAGTTGCTTAGTGCCTCGCCATTGCTGAGGCTGGCTTTGAACTCACGATTCTCCTGTCTCAGCCTCCCAAAGTGCTGGGATTACAGGCATGAGCCACCACACCTGCCTTAGAATTTTCTTATTTAGACATAGCATCAAATCCACATAAAACATGGAAAATAAAAAGTGATATACTAATACAATGGAATATTATTTGGTCATAAAATAGAATAGAGTCACTGACACATGCCACAATAAGGATGAACCTTGAAAACATGCTAAGTTTAGAAGCCAGACATAAAAGGACACATATTGTATGATTCCATTTATATGAAATGTCCACATAATAAGAAAATCTGTACAGACAGAAATTAGATTGGTGGTCACTTAGAGCTGAGGAGGAATGGGATAATATTTAGGCAATAGCTAAATTGTACAGTTTCTTTTTGAGGTGATAATATTTTAAAACTGGAAGTTGGACAACTCTGAAAATATTACAAACTATTGAATTGTATAAAATATTACAAACTATTGAATTCAAAAGGGTGAATTTCATGGCATGTGAATTATTTGCCCATAAAATTGTTATTTTAAAAATCTCTATAATTTGTCTAACTATAACAAGGTCTTGTCCAACTGTATTCTAGAATTCCAAAGGCAATATGGTCAAATGGAGACAAAGAACATAAGAGCTTTAGAATCATTTGTATTTGGGTTCACATGCTTGCTTAGCAGTAGCTAAGCAAATAAGCTAAATAAGTAAATAAGCTGCATAATCTTAGAAAGTCAAATTCTCATATGTAAATAAGAATATCACCTACAGGATAGCTCTGAGAGGTCTGGAGTTGTAGCTCAGTGGTAGAGTGTTTGCCTGGCACATGTGAGGCACTAGGTTTGATCTTCAGCACCACATAAAAATAAATAAATAAAATAAAGGTACTGTGTCCATCTACAAGTAAAAAACATTTTTAAAAAAAAGATAGCTCAGGGGCTGGGATTGTGGCTCAGTGGTAGAACGCTTGCCTTGCATGCGTGAGGCACCGGGTTCGATCCTCAGCACCACATAAAAATAAATAAAATAAAGATACTGTGTCCATCTACAACTAAAAAAATATTTTAAAAAATTTTAAAAAAAGATAGCTCAAAGAATAAGGTGAGATAATTTACATAAAGAATCTAGCACAGTGCTTTACAAATGTATAGAAATACTTGCTGCCTTTCCCACTTTCACGCCTCATGTAGAATTTCTCTTCTGCTCAGATTTCATCCTTGTGAACATAATTCAAAATGTCATTGCATCTCATTCGTCTATGTGAGGTTACCATATTATCATGAAACAAGGCAACCTGAAGTTTTAGGTTTGAATAACAACTAAAGAAAACTTGACTGTGTAAGTCATTAAAATTTGTCTGTGTGTAAGTGGGTGACGCAAAAAGAGAAGACAAATTAGGGCTGGAGGACAGCAACAAAAAAGTGCACCTCATTCATAACAAAAGCATTTTGCAGTTGGCGACACCCCCGCAAGTGACTAATCTCCAAGAAGAAATTTGATTCCTTCAACTGCAAGGAAAAGAAGTTTAACACAGGCAGCTGTGGTGATAAATCTTCCTATCAGTTGTGGTTATAAGGCTGGAAAATCTTGAGTTAACTGTGCTGGTGAATCATGCACATTTATTTCTACTTGTTTAAATATATTTTCCTTTATTTACGCAAAGACAGCTTATAATAAAGCTACCATTAAACACTGGTGTCAGAAAACCACCAACAAGAATTCATTTTTCTAGCATCCATGATAATAATACAGATGCCAATTCATGGCATATAGTTTTCCTTTCTTTGTGCAAATATTAAAATAATATTTCTACTTGAAGTGCTCAAGATATTGTTGCCTCAATACCAGACACAGAAAAATAAATTAAAGAGAGGACTTTTTGATTATATGTAGACATTTTTTAAAAATTGGCATTTGCCAAAAATGTACAGTTTACAGACAGACCCCTGATATTTAACTAGGTTAAAAAGAATCCACAATTCAAATATAACTGTGGAAAACCTTGTAGTGATTTAAAAATTTATAACCTCAGTCTCAAAGTGCTATTTCTACTTTAGGAACATAAGGGAACATACCCTTGCTTTGTGTTTGAGTTGCTTAATACAAAGAGGGATTTGGGTTTGGGCAGGAGTGCAGGGGAAGAAAGAGAAGAATATATGATGGTGGAAGAGTGAAGAGTTGCTATATTTAGCTAACTAAAAGTAATGTTCACTTTCATTTTAATGTGTTTAATGAGAATTTCCAAGAAATTTTTGTTTAGCAATGACTCTGAGAAATTTTGTCTGGGCAGTTTTTCATTTATTTTGGGGCAGGTAGATAGTAGTAGTGCTAGCCGGGCATGGTAGCGCACGTCTGTAATCCCAGTGCTTTGGGAGGCTGAGACAAGAGAATCGCGAGTTCGAAGCCCGCCTCAGCAATAGTGAGGCGCTAAGCAATTCAGTGAGGTCCAGTCTCTAAATAAAACACAAAATAGGGCTGGGGATGTGGCTCAGTGGTCGAGTGCCCCTGAGTTCAATCCCTGGTACCAAAAGAAAAAGTAGTGCTATGAGGGATTGAGTTAAGAATTTTATTTTTTCCACCTTTATCCAGGTATCTTGGATCAACAAATAAAAACTATTATCAACATTGTACAACACAATCTTTTTAAAAAATATTTTTTAGCTGTAGATGGACACAATATCTTTATTTATTTTTATGTGATGCTAAGGATCTAACCCAGTGCCTCATGCATGCGAGGCAAGCACTCTACCACTGAGCTACAATCCCAGCCCCAATACAATCTTTTAATAAACATACACTGTGAAATGATTGTCATGGTCAAGCTCATTAATATGTTCATTGACTTACAGTTATCTTTTTATTGTGAGAATATTCAAGATATATTCTTTAGACATATTTCAAATATGCAATACAGTATTATTAATTATATTTACCATGCTGTTCATTAGATCTCCAGTACTTATTTATTCCATGAAATCACAACTTTGTAAACTTTGACCAGTATCTCCCCATATACTCCATCCCAGCATCCCCAGCACCTACCAACCACCATTCTTTCTTTACTTCTGTGAATTCAACTCTTTAGATTCTACTTACAAATGATATCATTCCATATTTGTCTTTCTGTGCCTGGCTTATTTCAGTGTAATGTACTCCAGTTTCATCCATATTGTCACAAACGACAAGATTTTTCTTTCTAAAGGATAAATAGTATTCCATTGTGTGGATATGTGTATGAACATTTTAAAACATCCACTTATTGGTTGATGGACACTTCAGGTTGATTTTGGATCTTCATTGTTATTATGAATAATGTTGAAATGAATATAGAGAACAGATATCTCTTTGACATACATATTTAATTACCTTTGGATGTGCATTCAGAAGTGGAATCATGTAGGAGTCCTGTTTTTAATTTTTTTGTGTGGAACTGCCTTACTGTCTTCATTAATGGCTGTACTAATTTACATTCCTATCAGCAATATGGAAGGTTTCCCTTATCTGCATATCTTTGTTGCCACTTGTTACCCTTTTGTTTTTTGCTTTTTTGATAACAGCCATTCCCCCTGGAGTGAGGTGATATCTCACTGCAGTTTTGATTTGCATTTCCCTGATGATTAGTGATGTTGAGCATTTTTTCATGTACTTGTTGGCCATTTTTTCATGTATTTGTTGGTATGTCTTCTTTTGAGAAATGTCTATTCAGGTTCTTGGTCGATTTTTTAAAGCAGGTTGTTTTCTGGCTATTGAGTTGTTTGAGTTTCTATATATGTATATTAGTTGTAGTTGTTGATGGACCTTTATTTTACTTTATTTATTTTTATGTGGTGCCAAGGATGAAACCCAGTGCCTCACACATGCTAGACAAGTGCTCTACCACTGAGCTACATCCGCAGTCCCTGGGTTTCTTATATATTTAGTATATTATCCTCTTATCAGATATGTATGGCTTGCCATAGATTTTTTTCCAATATTTAGGTGGTCTCTTGACTCTGTTGATGGTTTCTTTTACTGAACAGAAGCTTTTTAGTTTGATGTAATCCCATTTGTATATTGTATATGTTTGTTTATTTGTATATTTTTGCTTTCATTTCCTATACTTTGGGGGTTATATCCAAAAAAAATCACTGTTAAGATTAATGTTATTGAGCTGGGCATGGTGGTGCAAGCCTGTAATCCCAGCACTTAGGGAGGCTGAGACAGGAGAATCACGAGTTCAAAGCCAGCCTCAGCAACGGCGAGGCACTAAGGAACTCAGTGAGACCCTGTCTCTACGTAAAACACAAAATAGGGCTGGGGATGTGGCTCAGTGGTCAAGTACCCCTGAGTTCAATCCCCTGTACAAAAAAAAAAAAAAAAGATTAATGTTATTGAGCTTTTACCCCATGTTTACTTCTACTGTTTTTACAGTTTCAGGTCTTATGTTTAATTCTTTAATTCATTTTGAGGTTTTTTTTGCGGTATGATATAAGGACCCAATTCCATTCTTGTGCAAGTGTAAGTTTTCCCAACACCAGCTTTTGAAGAAACTGTCTTTTGGGAGTGAGGCTGTGGCTCAGTGGTAGAGCACTTGCTTAGCATGCATGAGGCACTGGGTTCAATCCTCAGGACCACATAAATATAAACAAGTAAAATAAAGGTTAAAAAAATACAATAACATTTTTAAAAAAAAGAAACTGTCTTTTCCCCATTGTGTCTTCTTGACACATTTGCCCAAGATCCATTGACTATAAATGTGTGATGTGAACACTTTTTTCTCTTCCATTTGTCTGCATATCTATTTTCATGCCAATACCATACTATTTTGGTTCTTACACTAATTCATAGAATCTGAGTGGGCTGACTAGAGGGTTCTCCATTAGGTTTATCTGGTGCCTGGGTCCCCAAAATCTGGCCTTGTTGCTGGGGTTCTCTAGGATGGGCCTGGTGCTAGGGTCTATAGCAAGTCTGGTGCTCATCTCACTGTTTTTGCCCATGCAGAGAGTATCTCTCTCCATGTTTTGCTATGTGGGTTTTGGAGAAGAGTGATGAAATAATGTGTAATTATACTTTGTATTCTCTTAGTGTGTCTTTTCTTATTTTTGTGACTCATTCAGATGTAGTAATCTCTATCTGGTTTCCTTAGCTCTTATGAACATTTTTTGTATGTAGATGATTGTTTGAATTGATGTTGTTGTATTTGGATGAGCACTGAAAACTCCTATTCTACTTTCTTGGGGACATTAACTCTCTCAGGGTTCCCTGAAGTAAAAATTCAAAAGATTTAGATGTCTAACATAATATTCTGGCCCAGCTCTGTTGCTATAGTTTGAATGTACCTACCAAGATTCATGCTGAAATTTAATCCTCATTGTTAGGTATCAAGGGATAGGACCAAGTGAAACCCTTTAACAGGTGATTAGGTCTTTAGGGCTCTGCTCTCATTAATGGACTAATCTATTCATAGCTTAATGGCTTAATGAGTTATCTCAGGGGTAGGTCTATTCTAAAGACCAATTTAAGCTGGGCGCGGTGGCGCATGCCTGTAATCCCAGTACTTTGGGAGACTGAGACAGAAGAATCGCAGGTTCAAAGTCAACTGCAGCAACGAGGAGGCGCTAAGCAACTCAGTGAGACCCTGTCTCTACATAAAACACAAAATAGGGCTGGAGACGTGGCTCAGTGGTTTAGTGCTCCTGAGTTCAATCCCTGGTACCAAAAAAAAAAAGTGACTTTTTTTTCTTTTCTCTCTCTCTTTTTTTTAATACTAGGATTGAACCCAGGTCTCGCTGAGTTGCTTAGGGCCCTGCTAAGTTGCTGAGGCTGGCTTTGAACTCTCGATCCTCCTGTGTCAGCCTCCAGAGCTGCTGGAATTACAGGCATGTGCCAGCACACCTAGCAAGAATACGTTTTTAAAAAATAAATTAATCTGTCTCAGGTATACTGTCATATCAAATGAAAATAGAGTAAGACACTTTCTTAACTTTTAAAACTTTGAGATCCTTAGAATGCTGTTCTGTTATCAATCAGGTTTTCTCTTTAAACTATGATTGTGAGTTCAACTGTTACAAAGTTTGTCCTTTTTTAAAAACTCGCAAGGGTCTTTAGACTCTGTATAATGGAAATTACTTTTGAGTTGATACTTATAGAATTCTCTACAACTTGAATTTAGACACCAAACCTGTTCCATTCTCTCTGTAACCGATTCAAATTTAACTTCCATTTTACATATATAGGGTCTAAAGTCCTCGTGTTAAAATATATGTATATATATATACACACCTACTATACATATACAGGCATATGTATAGAATGTGTGTATACAATTATCTCAAATTAAAATACTATTTTTAAAAGTTTAGTGGTTTTTTCTCCTTTTATTCCTAAGGGAAAGATTAATATTATAGCATGATGTAAGTGTAGATTCACATACAGTTATAAGGAATACCACAGAGAGAACTCCTACACCCTTTGTCTAATTTCCCCCAAGTGTAAAGTCTTTTAAAACTTATAATACCACAATCAATATAATCACCACGACACTGCCAAGATGAAGGACTTTCCAGCAGGGCAGGTATAGTGGCATATGCCTATAATCCCAGCTACTGGGGAGGCTGAGGCAAAAGGATCTAAGTTCAAAGCCAGCCTCAGCAACTAAGTGAGGCCCTAAGTAACTCAGTGAGACCCTGTCTCTAAATATAAAATAAAAAGGACAGGAGATGTGGCTCAGTGGTTAAGTACCCCTGGGTTCAATCCCCAGTACAAAAAAGAAAAGAAAAAGAAGGAGGGATCCATCAGCATATGGATCCCTCCTTACCCTTTTGTAGCTACCTCCATGTCCCTCTCTCTTACCATCTCCTTAAACCCTGGCCTCCATTAATGTGATCTCCATTTCTATAATTTTGTCATTTCATTATTTTATATAGATGAAATAATACAGCAGGGAGACTTCAGGGACTGATTTTTTGTTGGATATTTGGTTTACAAATATTTTCTCCCATTCTGTAGCTTGTCTTGACAGAGTCTCAAAAAACAAAAAAATTTTTTTTGTTGTTATTTGTTTTTCTGGTACTGGGGATTGAAGCCAGAGGGTCAGAAAGTCTTCATTACTGAGCTATATCCCCAGTCCTTTTTATTTTATTTTGAGACAGGGTCTTCCTAAGTTGCACAGACTGGACTTGAATTTATGATCCTCCTGCCTCACCTCTCATGTCGTGAAGATTACAGGTGTGTGCCAACATGCCCCACTCTAAAAGCAAAAGTTTTAAATTGTCTTGTACAATTTATTAAATTTTCTACTCATATAACTTGCTTTTGAGATCAAGTCTAAAAAGTTCTTACCATATCTAGAGCCTGAAGATTTCTTTTTTTTAGTAACTGCTTTAGTTTTATATTTTATATTTATATTATTCATTTTAAGTTAATGTTTGAATATGGTATGAGACTTATGTAAAGGGTTATTTTGTTGCCATTGTTCCAGAACCGTTTTTTGAAAATGCTATTTTTCCTCTATTGAATTGCTTTTGCACCTTTGTCAGAAATCATTTGGTCATATTTGTGCAGGTCTATTTCTACATTGTCTGTTCTGTTGATTTATGTCTTTTTCCCTTGGACCTTATCACACAGCCTTGATTACTGTAGCTGTAAACTAAAGCTTGAAACCAGGCAGACTGATTTCTGAAATCATTCAAAAATTGTTTAAACTATTTTGGGTCCTTTGCCTTTCTATACACATTTTAGAATAGTCTTGTATCTATCTAAAAAAATCTTGGATATTGACAGGAATTATGTTAAATCAATGTATCATTATGGGGAGAATTGACATCTTTTCCATGTTGATTTTTCCAATCCATAAACATGTATATATCTCCACTTATTTATATCTTTGATTTTTCCACTAAAATTGTGTAAAGTCTCTTGCCATGTTTTGCTAATTATGCCTGTTTCATTTTTTGAGCAATTATAAATATTATTGTATTTTTAATGTCCATTTTTTATTGCAAACCACTCAGTTACTTCTAGGAATTTGTTGTTGATGTCATTATTTTTTTGTAGATTCCTTGGGATTTTCTGTTTAGATAACCAAACAATCTTCAAATAAGAACAATTTTCTTTCTTTCTTTCTGATCCATATATTTTTGTTGTTTTTGTTATTTGTTTGTTTAGTAGGTACCAGAGATTGAAACCAGGGGTGCATAACCACTGAGCCACATCTTCCCTCCGTTTTTATATTTTATTTAAAGACAGGGTGTCACTGAGTTGTTTAGGGCCTCAATATGTTGCTGAGGCTGGCTTTGAACTTGTGCTCCTCCTGCCTCTGCCTCCTGAATAGCTGGGATTACAGGCATACGAGACACAGCTGATCCATATGTCTTTTAATTCTTCTTCTAAATATATTGCATTGGCTAGAATATCTAGTAGTATGTTAAGTAAGAATGGTGACAGTGGGCATCCTTGCCTTGTTCCTAATATAAGGAGAAAACACTCAAACTTTCAACCTTAATTATGTTAACTATTAGTTTTTCATAACTGGTCTTTACTAAGTTGAGGAAGTTACTTACTTTCTCTTTTTTCTTTTTTTGGTACCAGAAATGGAACTCGGGCACTTAATCACTGAGCCACATCCCCAGCCCTATTTTCTATTTTATTTAGAGACAGGGTTTCACTGAGTTGCTTAGTGCCTTGTTTTTGCTGAGGCTGGCTTTGGACTCGTGATCCTCCTGTCTCAGCCTCTGGAGCCACTGGGATGGCAGGTGTGTGCCACCACACCCGGCTGAGGAAGTTACTTTCTATTCCTATTTTTTTCTGAGCATTTTTGTCATGGATAAGTGTCAAATATTGTCAAATGCTTTTTCTGCAATGCTTAATGTGATCCTGTGATTTTCTTTTGCCTGTTAATATGATGGTTTACATTGATAGACTTTTAAATATTAAACTAGTTTTGCATCCCTGAAATCAATTGCATTTGGTCATGGTTTATAATTCTTTTATATTCTATTGAATTCTATTTCTTAATATTTTGTTAAGGAATTTTGAATCTACTAGTATGTAGCTTTATTTATTTATTTTTGTTCTATTTGATTTATGGTATCAGAGTAATACTTGCTTCATAAGATGAATAGGAAAGTGTTCCCTCCTCTTCTACTTTCCTTCCTCTTCTTTCTTGATGTAAATATTTCTTTAAATCTTTTTTTTTTTTTAGTACTGGGGATTGAACTCAGGGACACTCGACCACTGAGCCACATCCCCAGCCCTATTTTGTGCTTTATGTAGAGACAGGGTCTCACTGAATTGCTTAGCGCCTCGCCCTTGCTGAGGCTGGCTTTGAACTCGCGATTCTCCGGTCTCAGCCTCCCAAAGTGCAGAAATTATAGGTGTGCACCACCACGCCTGGCTATTTCTTTAAATCTTTGACAGAATTATCCAGTGAAACGATTGGAGCCTGGAAATTTCTTTTTGGGGAAATTTTGAAATTATAAATTTAATTCCTTTAATAATTATAAGATTATTCAACTTAGCCACTTCATAATGAATGAGATGTGATAGTTTACATTTTTTGAGGAATTGAACTATTTGATGTAACTCATGAATGAATATAGACTTGTCTATGGTATTCCCTTATTTTCTCATATTTTAATGTTTGATGATTCGAGGTGTAGTGACTGCTTACTTCCTGATATTATAAATATATATATTTTTCTTTTTTGTTTGCCATCATTTGTAGAAGTTTTTCAATTGTGTATATCTTTGATTTTCTATATTGTTTTCTGATTTTGAATTCAATAATTTGTGTTTATTATTTTCTTCCTCCTGCTTACACTCCTGCTTACACTGGGTTCGTTTTGCTTTCCTTTTGTCAATTACTTGAGTGAAGATTCTAGATAATTGATTTCAGACCTTTTCTCTTTTCCTAATATTACATTTTGTTCTACAAATTTTCCTCTCAGCACTTATTTTATCTGTTTCTCTCAAATTTTGATGTTTTATTTTCATTTTTATTCAGGTAATTTTAAAATTTTCTTCAAGCCTTCTCTTTGTCCCCTGGATTATGTGGAAGTGTTTTGTTTAATTTGCAAGTATTTGTTTAATTTCCAGTGTGATTTTCCTGTTCTCTTTCTGTTGTGGATTTCTAATGTGATTCTGTTTTCGTCAGAGAACCACTGTGCATGATTTCAATTTGTAGAAAATGATGCTTATTTTATTGCTTTGGATATATTCTATCTTGGTGTATATTCTGTGGGCACTTATAAAGAATGTATATTCTACTGTCATTTGGTGGAATAGTTCTACAAATTTTGATTAGATTCTGCTAGTTGATGTTGTTGAATTCTGTATTCTTGGTGATTTTTTGTATAGACATTCTATCAGTTACTGATAGAGAGGTATTGTAGTCTCCAGCTATAACTGTGGAATTCTCTATTTTACCATTTCTTTCAATTGTCACTGGGTGACACTAATACCACCCAGGGGGAAGAGGCCAGGTTACACTGCTGGCTCACTGCTCCAGAAATATTCTGAGTCACATTGGTAGGAAAATAGGTTTTATTCAAAACCACTTTTGAAGAAGAATAGAAGAAACTTATGGTGGCATATGCTTGTAATCCCAGCAGCTCAGCGGCTTGGGAGACTAAAGCAGGAGGATTGTGAGTTCAAAGCCAGCCTCAGCAACTTAGCAAGGCCCTAAAGCAATTCAGTAAGACCCTGTCTCTAAATAAAATGTGAAAAAGGGCTGGGGATGAGACTCAGTGGTTAAGCATCCCTGGGTTCAATTTCTGGTACCAAAAAATAAATTCATCTTTGGAGCCTCTAAGTGCAAGAATACTTTTTTAAAAAGAGGCAACAAAGTGAGACAAAAGGCAGGAAATATATATATGCAGATGTGGTTTGCCTGTAGTAGACAGCCTGGGGAGGGGGTGATCTCCATTTTCAGCTTGCTTGGTGCCTCACAAATTGGAGTGGGGGGCTACAGCCCTGTTACTGATCACTCTCAGCATGAAGAGGTTGCTCTCAATCTTAGTCCTTTAATTTCAGTCTGTTTATCAGTTTTTGCTTCACATATTTTGTAGTCTATTATTTGGTACACAAACATTTAGGATTGCTGTACCTTCTTGGTGGATTGACCTTTTATTTTTATTAATTATTATGTTTTTTAATTGGTGCATTGTAATTATACATAATAGAGGGATTTATTACACTCTATTTTTTGTTTATGGTATTGAGGATTGAACCCAGGGCCTTGTGCCTGCTAGGTTCTCTTAATGCTGGGTTCAGTGGCACATAACTGTAAGGGAGGCTGAGGCAGGAGGATCACAAGGTTGAGGGTAGCCTTAGCAACTTAGCAAGACCCTGTCTCAAAATAAAATATAAAAAAGGTCAGGGATATGGTTCAGTGGTTAAGCACTCCAGGGTTCAATTCCCAGTACCAAAAAACATCTATCACTACAAAATCTATCAGTCCTTTTTCTTTTCTTTTCTTTCTTTCTTTCTTTCTTTCTTTCTTTCTTTCTTTCTTTCTTTCTTTCTTTCTTTCTTTCTTTCTTTCTTTCCCTTTCTTTCTTTCTTTCTTTCCTTCTTTCTTTCTTTCTTTCTTTCCCTTTCTTTCTTTCTTTCTTTCTTTCCTTCTTTCTTTCTTTCTTTCTTTCTTTCTTTCTTTCTTTCTTTCTTTCTTTCTTTCTTTCCCTTTCTTTCCTTCT
>CM053417.1:19069742-19090806 GCA_028644305.1 Xerus rutilus
GTTAATATGGCCATTCCATCTTACTTTGTTTAATGTTTTCATGATATGTATTTCCTATCCTTTTTACTTAAAACTTGTCTATATCTTTATATTTGAAGTAAGTTTTTTTTGTAAACAGCATATAATTGGGTCATGTTTTATATACACTCTGCCAGTCTCTATCTTTAATTTATATATTCAGTGCAAATATTGCTATGATGGGGCTTAAGTCTGCAATTTTACTTAATATTTTAGTTTGTACTCTGTTTTTTGTTTCACTATTTTTCTTTTCCTACCTTCCTGCAGGTTACTTGAATAGTTTCATGGAATGCTGTTTTTAATTATTTCTAGTGATTTTGAGCATTATTTCTTTGCATAGCTTTTGAGAAGTTGCTCTAGGTATTGTATTACATATAAGTAACATCACAGTCTACTGATATTATTTAATAGATTTTGTGAAGTGTAGAACCCTTATTTCTCTTATATTCCTTTACCCTTCTACAGTTATAGCATAATTGTTTTGAGTAGTTCTTCTACATACATTTGTAGCCACACAAAACAGTGTCATGATGTCTCAAAAGGAGAAGGATAGTCAGTCTATTGCATTTATCCATATTTTCATATTTTTGCTTACTCTGTGTGTGTGTGTGTGTGTGTGTGTGTGTGTGTTTTACTTCCCGGAATGTCAAGATTCCTTCTTTCCTTGTTTACTTTATATTTACAGAACTTCTTTTAGTCATTGTTTTAGGATATGTCTAATGGTGACACTTTCTCTTAGTACTCTTTTTAAAAAAAATATTCTTAATACCTTTATTTTCTTTTTATTTTGTTTTTTTTTAATGTGGTGCTGAGAATCGAACCCGGTGCCTCCCACTTGCGAGGCAAGTGCTCTACCACTGAGCCACAACCCCAGCCCATCTCTTAGTACTCTTTCACCCATAAATATGTTTATTTCTTCTTAATTCTTGAAAGATATTTTCAGTGGATATGGAATTCTCACTTGAATGTGATTTGCTTTTACCATTTGAAAAGATGTGCTAGTTCCTTCTGGCTTGCATGTTTTATGGTGACAAATCGGCTGCCATTGAAATAATTGTTTTCCTGTGTTATTGTTCTTCTCTAGCTGCTATCAAAATATTATTTTGCCTTTAGTTTTTAGGAGTTTGAATATAGTGTATCTCAGTGTGGATTTCTTTGTGTTTATCCTGTTTGAGGTTAACCTAGCTTCTTTTTTAAAAAACACTTTTAGTTATAGATGGACACAATACCTTTGTTTTATTTATTTATTTTTATGTGGTGCTGAGGATCAAACTCATGCCCCACACATGCTAGGCAGCGCTCTACAATCCTAGCCCTTGGCCTAGCTTCTTATATCTATAGATGTATGTTTGCTAAATTAAGGGATTTTTCAGCTCTTATTTCTTTGAGTACTTTTTGGTCCTGCTCCCTTTCCCTTCTCCTTCCAGAACACAAATTGCAAGAATATTAGATTTTTGCATCTGTGTATATGCTGGGGATTGAACTCAAGGGCCTCATGCATCCTAGGCAAACACACTACCACTGAGCTGCATCCCCAGCCCTGAATGTGAGACCTTTTTCTATAGTTCCACAGACTTGAATCTGATCATTTTTTATCCAATTAATTTTTTATTTGTTTTTCATACTGAGTAATACCTCATCCTATTTTCAGATTCACTAATTTTTCTGTCCTCTATGTTCTGCTGTTGATCCCACCCATTCAGTGCTTTCAGTTACCATATTTTTTCAATTCTAAAATTTCCATTTGTTTCTTCTTTATATCTTATGTCTTTGCTGAATCTCTATTATTTCATTTGTTTCAAGCATGTTTATGATTTATCATTAAAGCATCTTTGTGATAACTGCTTTAAAATCTTTGTTAGATATATTTAATGTCTTTGTTATCTCAGTGTTGGCAGCTATGGTTCAGCTATTCTCATTTGGTTTGAGAACTTCTGGAAAGAAGAGTGATTTTTTTATTGGAAGTTGTGTATTTGGGCTATTATGTTATAAGCCTCTGGATCTTAAGTCTTCAGTTTGGATTTATTTCATTTTATTTATTTACTTACTTAGACACTACTCTGGCAGAGTAAGGGAAGACGTAAATCTTTTCCTTTGCTACCAGGTGGAGATAGAAGTTCAGATACCCATTTAGCCTCCTATGATACCGGAGAGGAAGTCTCTTCACTATTGATGGGCAAGGGTGGAATTTCTGGATGCCCAATAGGCCTACACTGATAATTCCCTAGATGGGAGGGATAGGAGTACTTTATTTCTACTCTCTATGTGATCTTCACTGACATTTTAGGGGGAGGCAGGAAGTTGAATTTGTTATCACTGGGTGGTGGTAAAACACATGAGTTTCCATGAAGCATCCTCTGATAACCACTCCAGTGGTTGTGCGGTTTGAGGGCAGCACATTATAGCATGATGAGGTAGGAAATCTTTGAAATTTGCTAGCATGATTGGAGTTCGAGCCATAGTTTTAAATGTGGTGTCTGGCTGTGATAGAGCAATTATTTTCTAAAAGTTTTCAGTCTTGCTAGGCTGATCCTTTCCTGGTCTTTTAACTGGAGAGAAAAACCTTTTGTTAGGGCTTTTTTGTCTGCACCATATTGATGTTTTCTAGTTACTACCTTCTCCATATCCAGTCTTAGATATATGAGGCAAAAAGAATTTTTAAAAATTCTTTGGGGGCTGGGATTGTGGCTCAGTGGTACAGTGCTTGCCTTGCATACATGAGGCACTGGGTTCAATCCTCAGCACCACATAAAAATAAAATAAAATAAAATAAAGATATTATGTCCATCTGCAACTAAAAAAAATATTTAAAAAAAATTCTTTGGGTCATTCTTTGGATGTAAAGATCCCTCACTGGACTTTCTTTCTCTTCATATTCAGAGTCTTTTTATGTTTATCTTATACATGTTGTCCATGAGTTTGGTTGTACTTAGTGGGAGGAATAGAGAAAAGTACAACCATCCCATCTTTAAGACACTAAAGAGTTTTAACCAAAGGGATAACCTGGATGGAGAGGTCATCATGGATGGCAGGCAGGGCATATGAAACCTAGAGGTAAACAATTGAGAAGTAATGGTGACCAGAAGTAAAATGAGAATAGAGAGAAAAGTGAATATACATTCATTTGTCAAATTATTGATTCATTCAATTTATTCAATAACTCTTATTGTCGACCTAATATGTGCAACATGGTGGTGAAGCAATAGAGAAAATACAGTCTTCCTGCTCTCCTGGAGTTTTTTTTGTCTAAATTGGAGTTTTGCAAGATTTTTGGTGGTGAAGTTCACAATAATCATAGATTGGATGTGGTGTTAAGAGGGAGGAATTAAGAGTGATATCAAGGTTTCTGCCTTTGTCAACTGTATGGGTTGTGCTATCATTCACTGAAATAAGATATGTGGGAGGAGGAACAGATATTAAAGGAGTCATGAATTACTTTTTGTGTATGTTGATTTTGTAGTTCCTGTTGGACCCAGTAGCAAGTCCTGAGTAACTCTGGTATTCAGTGGCTGTACTGAAAATAAGCCTCTGAAGGAGAATATGAATGAGTATTGAGAAAAGTGAGGTAAAAAGATAAACTTAATGCCTTAACTTCTCAAATGAGCCTGGCATGGTGGTGCATACCTGTAATCTCAGTAGCCCAGGAGGCTGAGACAGGAGGATTGTGAGTTCAAAGTCAGCCTCAGCAATTTAGCGAGGCCCTAAGCAACTTAATAAGACCCTGCTTCAAAATTTAAAGAAAATAGGGGCTAAGGATATAGCTCAGTTGGTAGAGTGCTTGCCTAGCATGCACAAGGCCCTAGGTTCGATCCCCAGCACCACCAAAAAACAAAAAATTAAAGAAAATAATAAAAATAAAAAGGGCTGAGAATGTGCAATCCCACTGGTTTAGGAGACTGAAGCAGAAGGATAAGGAGTTCAAAGCCAGCCTCAGCAATTTAGCAAGGCTCTCAGCAACTTAGTTACACCCTATCTCTAAATAAAATACAAAAAGGGCTTGGGATATGGCTCAGTGGTTAGGTGCCCCTGGGTTCAATTCCCAGTACCAAAAAAAAATCCCTTAATTAACCCACCTACATTTAGAGCCAGCCAATCTGGCTGAGAAATAGGACCAATATCTGACTGTAAGAGTTCAAAAATTGTAACCCCATGCAAAACCCCATAAAGTTATACTAGGTTAAGGGCAATATTGAAGAAAGTGAACCATTGAACTTGAGATGGGGGCATCTGGGCAGATCCAGAAGCAATAGACTGTAGGTAAACAAAATTTTTAGACCTGTAGTGATCTGTTTTGGTAGCTAATTAATCACAAAGTTCCTAGAAACAAATGAGATAGGCAGCCTACTAAGGTTCTAGTAATCTCTACAAGAGGAAACATTCTATTAGAAATCTGACTCAAGTTGCCATAGTGAGAAATCATAGCCTCTTATATGAATCACAGCATAAACCTATTCAGAATCCTAGAGATCCTTGGTTGTAGGGGAGGCAGAATCTCTTTGAGGAAGAGTTCTACAATGAAACCACAGTATATACTGTTGATCTTCTTCCAGACTAACCCAGAGAGAAATGCAACCCTTCACTATGCACTGGGAGAAGACAGATTCCCAGCTCTTCCAAGAGTCTTTAAATGCTGCGCATTAACTTTGAGACACAAAAAAACCATCACGGCTGTAGGTCAGAATACAAGTTTCTGGAGATCAGAGGATAGAGTATTAACTAAAGTTAATTTATCAGTGAGTTCTTTGAGCTCATAGATCAATCTGGAATTCTTTTCCAATCCTCTTGATATTTAGTAGGAATAAATATACTTAAAAACCATCAGAGTCATCATGAAGTAAGGGACTTTATACTAGAAAAGGCCAACTAAAGATCCTAGGAACTGTTTTCTTCACCCCTTCTACTCTGTCAATAAAATAATAAACACAAATCTATATGATTGTCCCTCAGTATCCTTGTGAGATTGGCTCCAGGACTCCCTGCAGATACTAAAATCCATAGATGCCCAAGTTCCTTATACAAAATGGCATAGTGTTTGTGTATAACCTGTACATATCCTCCCATATATTTTATTTTATTTATTTGGGGGGATTCTGGGGATTGAACTCATGGGGCACTTGGCCACTGAGCCACATCCCCAGCCCTATTTTGTGTTTTATTTAGAGACAGGGTCTCTAAATTTTATTTAGAGACAGAGTCTTTTATTTAGAGATAGGGTCTCACTGCTTAGCACCTTGCCATTGCTGAGGCTGGCTTTGAGCTTGCAATCCTCTTGCCTCAGCATCCCAAGCCACTGGGATTACAAGCATGTGCCCCCGTGCCTGGCTCTCCCATATATTTCAAATCATCTCTAGATAATACCTAATGCAATGTAAATGCTGTGTAAGTAGCTGCTATACTATATTGTTTAGGGAGTAATGACAAGAAAAATGTATGTATTTAGTGCACATATGATTGGGTTTTCCCAAATATTTTCAATCTGTGGGTGTATCCATGGATAATGACCTAAGGATATGGAAGTCTGACTATACTTATCTTTTGGGGGGACTACAGAGATCAGTGCCAGTACTAAGGCCTGGAAAGATGCCCAGATGTCTATTCCTAAAACATTCTTATCTAATTTCCCTCTTTGTCCAGTGCAAAAAGCACATGGCCTTGGAAATCACTGTAGATTTTTATAAATAAAATTAGGTGGTGATGCAATTCACAGCTGCTGTTTCAAATATGGCATCTTTACTGGAACAAAGTGAAACAACTTTTGCCACTTGTTATGCAGCTATTTTCCTAGAAAATGCATTCTCTTAAAGTCTCATCAAAAAAGATAATCATGAACAGTTCATCGAACTTCACCTGGTAGGGATAATGGTACATCTTCTCAGTCTTAAATTAAGCAAAGTCTGTTTTCCTGTTCTCTGTCATAGTATAGTCCAGAAGAATCTTGATCATCTCAATATTCCAGAAAACATTATGTTGGTCTATTGCATTTATGTAATTATGCTAATTAAACTGGTAGAGAAGTAACAGGCACTTTAGATGCTCTTAGGCACACATGTCAAAAGGTGGAAGATAAACCCCATGAAAGTTCAGAAGTATGGGACCTTGGTGATGCTTCTAGGAGTACAGTGATCTAGGCATGTAAGGATATAGCATATAAAGTAAAAGAGAGTTTGCTATAGTATGATATACCCACAACAAAAAAAGTCACAACATTTAATAGGCCTCTTTGAGTTTTAGAGGAGGTAAATATACCATAATTAGTTGTGATGCTCCACTCCACTTACTGACAACCCAATAGGATGCTTATTTTAAATAGAATCTAGAGTAGAGAGAAACCTCACAAAAAGTTCAAGCCATAGTGCAAGCTTCCTTCTTTGCCGCTTGGGCCCATCCCCCAACAGACCCAATGGTGTTAGAAATATCTGGGACAAATGGAAAAGTTTATAGAATTCTAGCAGTTAAACCATGACAGGGACCCCTAAAGTGTGGATTTGGGTTATACCTTCTGTCAATAAAGTCTTCTCCATTTGCAAAGCAGTTTCTGGTTTGTTACTGGGCCTGATAGAGACTCCATATCTAACTATAGGGCAACAAATGATCATGTGGACTGAGCTTCCCATTCTGGATTGGATATTATTGAATATACCAAACAAAGAAAAGTGATGTGTATAGCATCAGTGCACTATAAAATGTAAATGCAATACATAAAACACACCAGAGCATGTCCAGAAAGCATAAGTAAACTATACAAGGAGGTGACCATACTCCAGTTGTCTATACCTATTTGCTTGACTATACCTTCTTCTGTCAAAACCTATTGCATCATAAAGAGTATCCTATCAGCAGGCATAAGAACAAAAAATTTATGGGCCTGGTTCTGGAGTGAGTCTACTAAGTATGCTGCCATCAACCTGCAGTGGATGGGCACTGCATTCTAACCCCGTTCAGTGTCAGATCTGAAAAACAGTGGTAAATGGAAATCCTCCCAGGGGCAGAAGAATGGGCAGTACATCTGCTTGTCCACTAGGGGCTATAGATATGGATCTATAATGCTTCATGAGAAGTAGCTAACAGAGTAGATGGGTAGAAGAGGATTTGGAAAGAATAAAAAAATTTTGTGAAAAAAAAGAACTCTTAGAAAAAGGTAAATGAATGAACCTCTCTGAGTGGAAGCAGAATGTGAAGATATTCATGTTGTAATTGCTAATCAGAGGACATACATTGCAAGATCAGGATGTTAGTAATCAAGTAAGCAAGATGACATAATCTGTGAATGCCAGTGAGCATCTTTTCCAGTACCATCCTGAAGCTTGCTCAGTGGGGCCTTGTATGAATTAGCAATGGCAGCAGTGAAGAAAGCTATGTCTTGGTCAAAACCAAAGACTTCCTCTCACCAAAGCTAATGTTGCTACCAACATCGCTGAACTTCCAAAATTACATGAACAAAGACAAAGGCTGATCCCCAATATGGCACCATTGCCTTTGGAGCAAGTCAGTCATCTGGAAGCATGAGTACTCCATCATATTGGGAATATGTGTGCTATGTCTTCACTAAAATAAATACATGTTCTGGATAAAGATTTGCCAGCCAGGCGCAGTGGCACAAGCCTGTAATCCCAGCACTTAGGGAGGCTGAGACAGGAGAATCACGAGTTCAAAGCCAACTTCAGCAATGGCGAGGTGCTAAGCAACTCAGTGAGACCCTGTCTCTACATAAAACACAAAATAGGGCTGGGGATGTGGCTCAGTGATCGAGTACCCCTGAGTTTAATCCCCAGTACCAAAAAAAAATTTGCCTTCATTGAGTACAATGTTTAGCTATCACTACCATATGTAAACTAAAAATAACTTATTCATTGCCATGACATTTCATGTAACATAAATTCTAAAAAAAAGAAGTCATTTTATAGGGAGTAATGGGAGGCAATAGACATAAACATACAAAAATCACAGGTCTTGCCGTTTGCTCCACCAAATGATAAAATGGAGGAATGACCTTTAGAGGACTCAGTTCCAGGTGATATAATCTGTAACATTAGGGTCTTATAAGATGTGGTATATATCTTAAGTCAAAGGCTGATAAGTACTGCCATTTTTCCCCATCTTCAGACTACCCCAGGATGGAAGTAAATGTGGCCACCTCACACTTGAATAAGTGTGTAAAGTAACACACATTGTGTTTATCATTTGCATTTCTCTGATGAATAATGAGGTCAATCATAGTTTTTATATACTTAATGCCATCCATTTGTCTTCATGGGTGAAATGTTTCTGCAAATATTTTGCCCACTTAAAAATTGGATTATTTTAATACAATTTCTATGTTTTGGATATAAATGCATCTTGATGTGAATCTCTTTATATTTTGGATATAAATCTTTTATTAGATTACACTTTCAGTCTCTGATTTGTATTTTCTTTAACAATGTCTGTCAAAGAGTAGAAATTTATAATTTTGATGAAATTTAATTAATTTGTTCTCTTATAGATTATGCTTTTGGTTGTATCTAAGAAATTATTGACTAACCCAAGGTAACAGAGGTTTTTTTACCATATTTACTTCTAGAAGATTAATAGTTTTAGATAACACATTTAGGCCTATAATACATTCTGGACAATTATTTTTATATATTGCAAGATATGGATTGGAGTTCTTTTGCTGTATATGAATATTTAATTGTTCTGGCACCATTTGTCACAAAGGTTATTATTAGAGCTGGGGTTGTGACTCAGTGGTAGAGCACTTGCCTAGCATGCATGAGGCACTGAGTTTGATCCCTAACACCACATTTTAAAAAACTAAATAAACAAAATAAAGATATTGATTCCATCTACAACTAAAAATATTTTTAAAAAATAAAACGTCTATCATTAGCCCAATGAATTGTGTTTGCAACTGTGTCAAAAGTTGGTTGTCAGCTGGGTGCGGTGGCGCAAGCCTGTAATCCCAGCACTTAGGGAGGCTGAGACAGGAGAATCGCGAGTTCAAAGCCAGCCTCAGCAACGGCGAGGCACTAAGCAACTCAGTGAGACCCTGTCTCTACATAAAACACAAAATAGGGCTGGGGATGTGGCTCAGTGGTCGAGTGCCCCTGAGTTCAATCTCCAGTACCAAAAAAAAAAAAGTTGGTTGTCAATATAAGTATGTGGGTATATATCAGAATTCATTTCTATTTCATTTACTTGTCTGTCTTTATACCATGAACACATTACTTTATTCTTTGGAGCTTTATAATAAATATTGAAATTGGGCAATGCTGGTCTCAAAGTTTTTCTTTTTCAACATCCTTCAGCTATCCCTAGGTACTCTGAATTTCCATGTGAGCTTTATGATCATTTGGTCATTTTTAAAAAATCAAACAAGTCTTTCTTTGGGATGGCATTCAATCTATAGATTAGTTTCAGAAGAATTGTACAAGAAGGAAAAATGAACAAAAAATAAAATCCATAATTTAACTTAATCTCTTAAATTTTTAAAATTTCTAATAAAAATACATGACATAAAATTAACCATCATAACCATTTTTATGGGCACAATTCAGTATTTATAAATACACTAACATTGTTGTGCAACCAGTCTATGGATATCTTTTAATCTTACAAGACTGAAACATTAAACAATAGCTTTGTATTCTTTGCTTCTTCAGTCCTCTTCCAACTACCATTATACATTCTTTATCCATGAAATTAACTATTCTAGGCACCTCACATAAGTGTCTTTTGGTGGCTTGCTTACTCCATTTAGCACAATGTCCTCAAGGTTCATCCGTGTTGTAGCACATGTCAGAAATTTGTCCCTTTTGAAAGCTGAGTAATATTCCATTATATGTACACACCACATTTTTATCATCTGTTCATCTGTTGTTACAGTCTTGGGTTGCTTCTATCTCTTGGCTATTGTAAATAATGCTGCTATGACCATGGGTGTACAAATATCTCCTCAAGACCCTGCTTTCAATGTTTTTGGTAAATACCCAGAAGTAGAATTGCTGGATAATGTGGTTATTATATTTTCCTATTTTTTTGAGGAAATTACATTCCATTTTCAATAGTGGCAACATGATTTTTCATTTCTACCAAAACTGCACAATGGATATGATTTCTCTACATTCTCACTAATACTTGTTAATTTTCTGGTTTTTTTAAAATAGGAACCATCCTAATGTGTATAGGTGGATATTTTGATTATTCTTAACTGATCTAACAGATAAGAGCTTATGCAAAATAATAAAAGCAACATGTGAAATGTATGACAGCAATGTTATAAAGGGTAGAAGAAAGGTATTAGGAATACTCTGCTATAATAAGGTAGCTGCACTGTATGTGAACAGTAAGTATAGTGCTATATGAAAGTGGACTTGGGTTAGTTGTAAATGTATGTTTTGAACTCTAGGGTTGAACTAAAAAATTAAAAATAGGTATAATTGATAAAAGATGAAAGAAAATGGAATCATGTAATTGCTCGATTAAAACCAGATTAGAGATGGGCACAGTGGTGCATACTTGTGATCCCAGTGGCTTGAGAGGCTGAGACAGGAGGATTGCAAGTTCAAGGCCAGCCTCAGCAACTTAGCGAGTTAGTAAGCAACTCAGGGAGACCCTATCTCAAAATAGAAAATACAAAGGGTTGGGAATGTGGTGCCCCTGGGTTAAATCCCCAGTACAAAACAAAAACAGAAAACCAGACTAGACCAAACAAAAAGTGGAATACAAAAGAACAAAGAAGAAGGGCAATGAATAAAAAATAGTTTCAAAAATATTTATCCAACTATATTACTATTCACTTTAAATATGAATGATCTAAAGACACCAATTAAGGGGCTGGGATTGTAGCTCAGTGGTAGAGCGCTTGCCTCGCATGCGTGAGGCCCTGGGTTCGATCCTCAGCACCACATACAAAGCAATAAAAAATAAAGACATTGTGTCCATCTACAACTAAAAAAATTTTTAAAAAAAGACACCAATTAAAAGATAAAAACTGCCAAGCACACTGGCACTTGCCTGTAATTAAAGCTACGTAGGAGTCTGAGGCAGGAGGAACACAAGTTGAAGGCCCGCCTCACAATTTAGCATGACCCTATCTCAAAAAGGCCAGAGTTCACTGGGAATATAGCTTAGTGTTAGAGCAGCCCTAAGTTCAATTCCCAGCATCCCCCAAAATAAACCAAAATAAAATCACAGAGTGGGAAAATATGCAACACATCTATATGTTGCATACAAGATACTGATATATTAAAAGTAATGAGCTGGAGAAAGATATACTCTGCTAACAATAATCAAAAGAATGCTAGGATAACTATATTAATATCAACAAAACAGACTACAAAACAATAACAATTTTCATGGATAAAATGTGGTATAACATAATTACAAAAGGGTTAATTACATAATTATAAAGGGGTCAATTGTCAAAAAAATATGACAATGTTGAATATGCATGTACCTAATAATAGAGTGTTAAAATGACATGATACAAAAGCTGACAGAACTGCAAGGAGAAATAGACAAATCGACTGTCATGGTGGAGAATTCAATGCTCCCTTATCAGTAATTGACAGATGCAGCAGGCAGAAAAAACAATAAGGATATACCTGAATGGAGCAGCACCATCAATCAACTCAATCTAATTGACATTTATAGAATACTTCATCCAATAGCAGAATATACATTTTTCTCTAGCTCCCATGGCACATGCTCCCATATATAAAGCACACTTCATCAAATCCAAAGGAATAGAAATCATGCAAATATGGACTCACTTCATAATGGAATTAAACTAGAAATCAATAATAGAAAATAGCCACAAAATCCCCCAAATACTTGGAAATTAAACAATGCGTCTCTAAATAACATATGAGTAAAATAAGTCTAAAGAAAAAATTTTAAATATTTTGAACTAAATGTACATGAATGTACAACTCATCAAAATTTGTGGAATGGAGTGAGGGCAACACTCACATAGAAATCTATAGCATTGATGCACATGTTAGAAAAGAAAGATCTAAAATTAATAATCTAGGAATTTGCCTGAGGGCACCTCCCCAAAGAAACAAATTAAATGCAAGTGCACAGAATAAAAGAAATAATAAAATTAAACTAGAAGTCAATGTAATTGAAATCAAGAGATTAATAGCGAAAATGAACAAAACCAAAAGCTAGTTGTCTGAAAAAAAACACTAAAGTTGATAAAACTTAATCTAAGACAAACAAAAAAATCAGAAAGAGATAAATTACTATTACCAGAAATGGAAGAGAGATGAATTCAACTTATATTATGGACATAAAAGGAGTATTATAAACAATTCTATGCCTAGAAATTTGATAACTTAGATGAAATGGACCAGTTCCTTCAAAGACTTCATAGACAGGAAAACTTCATACAAGGAGAGATAGATAATCCAAATAGGCCTGTATCTATTAAGGAGGTTAGACAGACTATTTATTAATAACCACCCACAACAGAAAGGACCATGCTCAGATGAATGCTACTAAGCATTTAGAGAATAAATACTATGATTTTTTTATAATCTCTCACAGAAAATAGAAGCAAAGAGAATGCTTCCTAACTCATTCTGTAAGTTTAGTATCAGTACTAGACAAGACAAAGACAGTAGAAGAAAGCAAAACTACAGACAAATATAGATCATGAACATAGATGCAAAAATCTTCAAAAATATGAGTAAATCAAATCCAATAATGTAAAAAAAGAATGATGTGCCAAAACCAACTGAGATTTATTCTAAATATGCAAGAATGGCTCAACATTCAAAATTCAATTAATGTGGGGCTGGGGTTGTGGCTCAGTGGTAGAATACTTGCCTAGCATCTGTGAGGCACTGGGTTTGATTCTCAGCACCACATATAAATAAATAAAAAATAAAATAAAGATCCATTGACAATTAAAAAATATTTTTAAAAATTCAATTAATGTAATTTATTACATCAAAAGGTTAAACAATAATCATATGATCATATCAATAGACTTAGAAAAAGCACTTGATAAAATCCTGCACCTATTCATCATAAATACTCTCAGAAAACAAGAGGAGATATCCTTCAAGTTGAAGAACAACATCTGTGAAAAAAACAGAGATAACATCACACGTGATGGTAAGAAACTAGATGCTTTCTCCCTGATATTAAGAATAAGACATATATGCCCCTTCTCATCACTCCTATTCAACTTTGTACTGGAAATACTGGCTAATGTATTAAGATAAGAAAAGGAAATAAAAGGACTGGGCACAGTGACACATGCCTGTAATCCTGAGGCAGGAGGAACACAAGTTCAAAGCCAGCCTCAGCAACTTTGTGAAGGCCTAAGCAATTTATCAAGACCCTGTCTCTAAATAAAGTATTTTTAAAAGGCTGGGGATGTGGCTACTGGATTCAATCCCTGGTACAAAAACAAACAAACAAACAAACAAATGGTATAGAAATCAGAAAAAATAAGAAATAAAAATATTTTCCACAGATATTATTACATACTTAGAAGCCCCACAAAACCCTTCTTGAAATAATAAAGTTATAGCAAAATTACAGGATGAAAGATTAATTTACAAAAGCCAATTATTTTCATGTATATCAGCAATGAACATTTGGAGCTTCTAATTAAGAGCACAACACCAAAGTATTGCACCAAAACAAATGAAATATTTAAATGCATTTTACAAATATATACAAGGGACATATATTTGAACAAAACTATAATGCTGTGGTTTTCAGAAAACCAAGGATGAGCTAAGTAAATGGAAAAATTTTGCATGCTGATGGGAGAAGACTTATTAAGATAACAACTTATCTTCTTCCCAACTTTATCTACAGATTCAACACAAACCCAACCAAAATCCAAGCATAATGTTTTAATATACGCTGGCAAACTTATCCTAAAGTTTGTTTGGAGTGGCAAACGACCAAAAGTAGCCAACACAATACCGAAGAACAAAATTGAAGACGGACAAGACCTGACATCAAGACAATATAAAGCTAGAGTAATGAAGACAGTGTGATATTTGACTAAAGAATAAGCAAATAGATCAGAGAAACAGAAGAGAGAGTACAAAAATAGATACACACAAATATAGTCACTCATCTTTGGCAAAGGAGCAAAGGAAATTGTAGAAAGAAGACACTTTGCAACAAATGGTGCTCAAGCAACTGGACATCTGCATTCAAAACATGGATCTAGATACAGACAAACTTGAAATGGATCATAGACCTAAATAAAAATGCAAACAATACAATTTTTAGAAGATAACATAAGAGAAAATCTAGCTGGCTTTGGTTTGGTGATGTTTTAGACATAACAGCAAAAACATGACCTATGAGAGAAAATCTTGATAAATTGCGCTTCATTCAAATGAAAACTTGCTCTGCAAAAGACACTGTTTAGAGAATTACAAGACAATTCACAAAGTGGGAGAAAATCTCTTTAAAAACACACATCTGATAAAGACTGTATCCAAAAGTCTTAAAGGACTTCAAAGGAAGTACCTTGTGAGTCTCTTATAGAATTAAGACCTGGCTATATTCTGTTAATCTCAGTCTCCATTCTCAGTGTCCTCCAAGAAGTCTCTTTTAAGTCTTCCAGTTTGTGTCTCTCCTGACCCTGGGGTGAAACTTATGCCACTCTAATTATGAGATATTAGCAGCTAACAAGAATTAGCACCTATCATGTCAAAAGTTCAGGTTTTCTTTGTTGACACCAACTTATATCCAGACACAGTGAGAGCTATTTGCCAATGCAGTCTAATGTTTAGCACTGGAGATCATGAGGATTCCTGGGTGAATGAAGGCACTATTGTCAATGGGTGCTTAGGAAGAACAGATGACTGAGAGTAGGCAGTAGAGAGTAGGGCAAGGAGGATCTTCAGAAGACAATGTGTCCAAATGGCTACTGCATGGTAAAGAAAGAGGAAGCCCTTGTAAACATTCATTGCTCATGTAAAACCATGTTTTCTCACTTGACTTTAGTGTGTTTACTGTGTTTTAAAAGGCATACATGGGCTGGGGCTGGGGCTCAGTGGTAGAGTGCTTGCCTAGCACGTGTGAGGCACAGGGTTCCAGCCTCAGCACCACATAAAAATAAATAAATAAATAAAATAAAGATATTGCATCCATCTACAACTAAAAAAATATTTTTAAAAAATGCATACATAACTTTTATCAAAATATTTGGATAAATTGAAAAATGAGGTTATAAATCCATGTCTTTCCCAAATCAGAATTGGGAACAACTCAGTCTTAAAGTCCTGAGGCCAGATATCTTGACCTGGCTTTACCAGAATACCTAGGATTATAGTTTTCTCATCTCTAAAGCAAAGGGAACTCATTGGACAATTAATATTTATAATCAAGTTTTTTCAATCAAAGCAAAAAATGTGGAAACCCCAGAAAACTATAGGCAATTAGACAAAACCTCCCAGAATCCCTATTTAGCCGTGACCACTACCAACATCTGGGCCTTTTCCCCATTACTTTGCTTATTTCAAAACCATTATGAAACATTACAGAAAATGTATGGCTTGCTTACTCACTTGACCATTTCCCATGGCACTACACAATTATTAAAGACTATCCTAGCTCTAAGATTTTAGATATGTTTAATTGCTAATTATTTTGCAGTTTTTCTCTCTTATGGATAAAGAATACAAAAGACACAGTGAATAATACTTGATTCTTTATCAGTATATCAATATAAAGTTTTTCATGTTCACTAAAAAAACAAATAAATAAATAATTTGTTGACTTAGAAGGAATTATAAGCTGGGTGCAATGGGGAGTGCCTGTAATCCCAGCGATTTGGGAGACTGAAGCAGATGGATCACAAGTTCAAAGCCAGCCTCAGCAACTTAGCGAGACTCTGTCTTAAAATAAAAAAATTATAATCCTTTATTTTCATTGTGTGATTCCGTGATTGGATTGTAGTCTAATCAAAGTTCCAGCGTGGTGAATTGAAAGGCCAACTGTACCATTCCATTCTCCCCTAGGAAAAGCATATGATCTATAAGGCCAGAGGTACATTTAAAAATTACTTGAGATGAACAAATATAAAGTTTTAAGACCTGAAAACTCCTTTGAATTAAGAGTTAGAAAGTGATTTTTAACACCTGGTTAAATAATGAAACAATATTAGTGCCATGTGGAAAAGAATGAAGATGGCTTGCCTTTGAAAATGAATTATGGCAGGCTTTACATGCCAATAAAACAATACTTAAGAGCTCAGTAAAATGATATTGGAAGTTTGGGCACTGGCCAAATGTTGAATGAGCATCTACTACATACAAGACTTTGGCCCTGCAAGTGGCCAGTCAGGAAGACCAAGACACTGTCATTAGCTGCAGGAACTTACAACTGGTTAAGGGTCGATGAGGATGGCACTTGGACACAAGTGGCTATAAAGTGAGGTGCAAAAGGGTGAGTGTCATAGCAGATAGGCACCTGAAGGAATTCCTTCCTTCTGTTGACCTGGAGCAATGTTCCAAATGGATTGTTCCATCCCAGGAAGGAGGCCCGGTGCTGAGCTGTGTCCCATATCAACACAGAACACACTGTAAGTTTTTCCATTCCATTTACTAGAGACCTGGAGTGAATTCCAAATGTAATTCAAAAGGAAGGAGAGGAACATTCTCACAGTCCTTTAAACAAACAAGCAACAAGCAAACAACAAACAGATAAACAAAACCTCAGGAAACCAGGTACAATCATACTTGCTAGGACATACTATCAAAGGTTTCAAAACTGCAAAAGGAAACCATTTCAAAGTCTCTAGGATTAGTTTCCAGAGAGGCAATTTAAAGGCTGTTCACATGAAAGAGCTCAGAAATATTTACAAGAATATGCCCAAGAGAAAGTGTTTATTTCTGGATTATTATCACTGAAATTCCCTTCTTCTTTAATTAAGTTGCTAGATCTTTGGAAACATAAAAAGGTTTCATTGCCTTCCTGGCAACTTTTGGCTCTAATGGCCTGGGAAAGCAACATGTGCATCTAAGTAGGACCACATGTCACCATGAAAGGCAAGCAAATCTTAAACAGTCACCTGTATGATTCTTAATATCTGGATGGCTAATGAAAGTTTAGCTTGGTGCCGACATCACTACCTCACCTCCTCAGCTAGAGCCCTGGTGTGCTTTCCTTGTGCTCACGTTTATCCCTCTAGATTTTAACTATCTGCTCACTTTCTTGGCTCCCACTGGGTCTGGTTTTGGAAGGAGAGAAACCATATCCCTCTTGCTCACCACTGTTTCCCCAGTGCCTAGCACGATGCCTGGGCCTTACTGCACACTCAACACATGTTGGATGAATGAACAAATGCACAGGCCACTTGTGGTGGCCATCACTCAGAAGAATGTGCTCTGGTGAAGGCAGCAGGGAAAGAGCTCTGCTAAGGGTCAGCCAGCCCCTTCGAGGTTTGCCTAAGTGGTGGCATGGTGGCTTCATTGGCACCAGTGTCCAAGCACTTACTTTCTCCTTGTGTCATCTGAGGATGGTCAGGAATGGGGCTGGGGAAGCCAGCTTGATCTCTCAATACCATTTGAGTACCCAGACAATTAGAGCCCATCTGGTATGGCAGCCACACTTTAAAGTGGGAGAGGCCATGGAGCCTAAGGGAGCAGCTGTCGTCCCCAAGGCATGAGCTTGCAGAAGACACTTTAATACCCATGTCCCCAGATGTCCTGCTCATTGCTCTTTCCTCTACTAGCTGCTGCCTCTTCCAAGAGCTCTGGAACCCCACAGGCCAGGGTGTCAACGGCAGCTCTTGGTGGGTCTCCTCCTACTTTTTGTACCTCAGTTTTCCCGCTGGGAAACTGACCTATTTCATTTAGCCTTTATGCTGCTGTGACCAAAAGACCTGACAAGAACAATTTTGGAGGAAGAGGAAAAGTTTATTTGGGGCTCACGGTTTCAGAGGTCTCAGTCCATAGACAGCCAACTCCATGACTCTGGACCTGAGCTGAGGCAGAACATCATGGCAGAAGGGCGTGGTAGACAAAGGCAGCTAAGGAAGCAGAGAGAGTTCTCACTCACCAGGGAAAAAATATAAACCCCAAAGGCATGCCCCCAGTAACCCACCTCCTCCAGCCACACCCTGCCTGCCTACAGTCACCACTTATTTAATCCATTCAAGTGGATCAATGCATGGATTAGGTTAAGGCTCTCCTAACCCAGTCATTTCACCTCTGAACTTCGTTGCATTGCCTCACACAGGAGTTTTTGAGGGCCACCTCACATCTAAACCATCACACAGCCTTATAACCCTTCACTCCCAAAGACATTTGGCGGGCCTTAGAGGAAATAGTCTGTGGAAAGTGTTTTGTAGAGTGCCAGAAACATGATTGGTTCCTACATCTTAACTCCTTTTCCCTCCTCCCAGGCACACCAGGCCATTAAGAATAATCAAAGATGAACACAGCATCCTTAGTGGTTGACCAGGACACATCTGGCTGTTCAGACCCCCTCATCCCTCAGGAGGTGAATCTGGAGCTCAAGTCTGCATCTAAGTGGTCTTGCTCTAAAGAGACTCTCCTCCTGCTCACTCCTAACACCTCTCAAGGAAGCACAGCCTTCAAAACACAAGCTTTCCAATTTTCCTAGTAAAATGAATGAAAGAACCTTTTGGGGAATAAAGTGATTTCGTTTTAGCTCCACTTGTTTACTTTTCCATAAACTCCCAAGATGGCTTGCTTGTTAGCTGTTAATCACACCATCTGTTCAAACAGGACTCCAGTAAATGACTCGATTCATACTTTCCTTCCAAAAGAATCTTTTTAAGGACAATGTTTATGTCTCTGTTATCCTTCATTTGGCAATGTAGCATGAGATGAGCTATTTTAACATTGCTATCATTGTAAACACATATTGAATTTCCCATTTCTTAATTCTGCAGAAAACAGGATAATTTCCCTGCATTTATTCCACTTGACTCTGGGCTTCGGGTGAGGATGAGAGTAAGAGTGTAACCAGGCACAGGTTCTATTTGCTAAAAGGAAAAAGAGATGAAAACAAAAAGTCCTGGACAATATTTCCTCTGAAATCATGAATTTAGTGGCAATGAATACAATCCAGCTATATGAGACCATTCAAGCCAGGCCAAGGAAATAGCATCCTTGGTGGTTACCTATGCTAGAGCTTCAGCTACTCAAACCCATCTCATCACTCAGGAAGCAAAACCAGTGGTTTAGAGGGAATTCTGGGATGAAGAGCCTGGGTCCCCCAGCCAGTCTAGGCCCAGGGCTTGGCTGATACCAGACCCAGAGTTGAAGCAAATGGGGGCTTTTAGGAGATAGTAAGGAGGAGAATAAGGGAGTACTTCTTATTGTTGCAAGCTGTTCTGTGGACCTCTAAAGGCTTTACCACCATGTAAGCACCTGGGGAATTTCTTATAGCAGCATGGTTTTGCCCTAGTGCTGGTCAGGATAGATGCCACTTTCCCTTGCTTTTCAAGAGCTTTAGAGATGTACAAGAGAGATACATGCGAACTAGTATGTGGGACACTATTGAAGAAGAGACTGACTCTCCAGGCCTTCTTATGGCCTTCTATGATATGGACCCAGCCCATATGCATGCCCTAGTGCTTGTTGATCCATTCATACAAATTCATGATATTTCCCATAAATATCTTACTCCTTTTCAACTCAGCTCAAGATTGATACAATGTCTGTAAAATGCATGTGGTTCTCAACTAGTGGTGGGTTTCCAACCCTAGAAACCTACCGAGAATGTCTTTTCAGTGTGAGTCTTCATCAGCTACCATTATCTCTAGGCCTGGAGAATCAGTGCCTCCTTTTTTTCAGATATTGACCTAGCAAGTGCATTAACTTTCATCCCCATCAATAAGGTAATAAGTGGGGCTGGGGCTGGGCCTGTAGCTCAGTGGTGGAGCGCTTGCCTAGCATGTGTGAGGCACTGGGTTCGATCTTCAGCACCACATAAAAATAAATAAATAAAATAAAGGTATTGTGTCCATCTACAACTAATATAAAATAAAGTTATAAAATGCAATAACATTAAAATATTTAAAAAAATAAGGTAATAAGTGGTCCACCTCTTAGCCAAGTGGAGAACCTACTTCACTTTCTTCTCTTACCCCAGTACTATGTCAACTCTTCTGTTTTGTCACAAAATGATCTAGAGTAGTCATAATCATTTTGATATTACACAAATCATTGCACAGTCCTTTTACAGTGATGACGCCATGTTCACTGGAGCTGATGAAGAGAAAGTAGAAGGTACTCTGGAGCATGAGAGAACTTCATCAAATACCATGGCCTGCTTCATTACTGGAATTCTTAAGGGTCTGGAACTAAGTCACTAAACTTTGGTATCACAACTAAGAAAAGATAACAATATTTGGTAGGCTTCTTTGGATTTTGGTTGGTATAGTACTGCCTTTCTTAGTAGGGCCACGGCATGAGTATTTCCTCATTTTTAAAAAATTTTAGTGCATTATAGTTATACATAATAGGTTTATTTGACATTTTCATAAACTAGTTTTATAAATTAATATGGTTTTCTCCATTTCAGTCCCCTAGTCCTCCTTGTTTCCTAGTGAGTACATTTGTGTTCATATGCACTTTAGCCAAATCTCTGTTTTCTTATTCCCTTGTCGCGTAAACTAATGCGTATTGACTTTCTGTCATTATTTAAATATGGTGAATTTTACCTGTGAATATTTAGGCTTGTGGATATTAGGAGAAGAACAAACATCACTCAGGAACTTTCTCTTCTCTTCTGGGAAAAGGATTAATGGGTTTTCTATTGTATACAGGATATTGTATTACATTGGGTGGAATTATGGTTTTGTTATTGTTTTTGGATATTAAGTATGGTTTAAGGAGATTCTTATCTATGGAGTTGACAAGGAGACTTTTTAAGTATATTTTTTATTTGTTCTAATTGGTTATACATGACAATATGATGCATTTTGACATATTATTCATAAATAGAGTATAACTTTTCATTCGTCCAGTTGTACATGATGTAGAGTTACATAGTAATCATATATGCACATAGAGTAATAATGTCTGATTCATTCTACTATCATTCCTAC
>CM053417.1:19091306-19108216 GCA_028644305.1 Xerus rutilus
TTTTTAAGTATATTTTTTATTTGTTCTAATTGGTTATACATGACAATATGATGCATTTTGACATATTATTCATAAATAGAGTATAACTTTTCATTCGTCCAGTTGTACATGATGTAGAGTTACATAGTAATCATATATGCACATAGAGTAATAATGTCTGATTCATTCTACTATCATTCCTACTCCATGCCCCTTCCTCTCCCTTCACTCTCCTCTGTCTACTCCAAATTACCTCTATTCTTTGCCCCTCCCCATTGTGAATTAGCATCTGCATATCAGAGAAAACATTTGGCCTTTGGTTCTTTGGGATTGGCTCATTTTGCTTAGCATACTATTCTCCAGTTCCATCCATTTACTGGCAAATGCCATAATTTTATTCTTCTTTAAGGCTGAGTACTATTCTGTTGTGTATATATACCACAGTTTCTTTATCCATTCATCTGTTGAATGGCACCTAGTTCGTTCCATAGCTTAGCTATATTGTGAATTGAGCTGCTTTAAACATTGTTGTGGGTACATCACTGTAGCATGCTGATCTTAAGCCCTTTGGATATAAACCTTGATGACTGGGTCAAATGGTGATTCCATTCCAAGTTTTCTGAGGAATCTCCATACTGCTTTCCATAGTGGTTGCACCAATTTGCAGTTGCACCAGGAAGGTATGAGTGTACCTTTCTCCCCACATTCTCACCAACATTTATTGTTGCTTGTACTCTTGATGATTGCCATTCTGACTGGAGTGAGGTGGAATCTCAATGTTTCTTTGATTTGCATTTCTCTAATTGCTAGAGATGTTGAACATCTTTTCATATATTTGGTGAGCAATTGTATTTCTTCTTCTGTGAAGGGCCTGTTCAGTTCCTTTGCCCATTTATTGATTGGGTTATTTGGGGGGTTTTTTTGGCGTTAAGTTTTTTGAGTTCTCTATATATCCTGGATATTAATGCTCTATCTGAGGTGCATGCGGTAAACATTTTCTCCCATTGTGTAGGCTCTCCCTTCACGTTATTGATTGGTTCCTTTGCTGTGAAGAAACTTTTTAATCTGTTTCCATCCCATTTACTGATTTTTTATTTTACTTCTTGTGTTGTAGGAGTAACAAGAGGACTTTTTATTTTATTTTATTTTTGTACTTGTAGATGGACAGCATGCCTTTATTTTATTTGTTTGTTTTTATGTGGTGCTGAGGATTGAACTCAGTGCCTCACACATGCTAGGCAAGCACTCTGCCACTGAGCTACAGCCCCAGCCCACAAGAGGACTTTTGGTGGATAATTTTATGTGTCCATTAACTGGGTTAAAGGATACCCAGATAGCTGGTGAAACATTATTTTAGGGTATGTCTGTGAGAGTATTTCCAGAAGAGGTTAGCATTTGAATCAGTAGACTGAATAAAGAAGATCTGTCCTCTCACCAGTGTGGGAAGGCATCATCAAATCCCTTTAGGGCCTGAATGCCTCAAAAAGGCAAAAATAGGGTGAATTGTCTGTTGCTTCTTAACCTGGGATATCCATCTTTTCCTACCCTCAGACATCAGAGCTCTTGGTTCTTGGCACTTCAAAACTCCAGGACTTATGTCAGTAATCCCTCCTGGGGTTCTCAGGCCTTTGGCCTTGGACTGGAAATTTCGCCATCAGCTCCCCTGGTTCTCAGGTCTTTGAACTCAGACTGAATTACACAACCAACTTCCCTGGTTCTCCACCTTGCTGATGGCAGATCATAGAACTTCTTAGCCTCCATAATCACAGAAGCCAGTTCCCATAATAAATCTCCTCTTCTGTATCTGTGTATACACTATTAGTTCTGTTTTTCTGAAGAACTCTGCCTGATACCAGCCAGAAGGAAGAAAAGGCTCTGTAACTGGTCCAGGCTGTGATAAAAACTGCTCTGCTATTTGACTCTTATGGCAGGCTCCTATTAGAGAATTACTGCACAGATCCCAAGGGCTTGTAAGTAAGGCATGCCTTCCTTTACCAACAGTTACTGATTAGCAAAACAACTACTGTGCCTAGAATACTCAATACTCAATACTATGCCTAGGAATTTCTCATCATGAAGTGGCTGTTGTTATCACCAAGTCATAAAATTGAATGCATGGTATAATGAAAGCTATATATAAGAACAGAGCTGAAAAAAATAATGAGCTAAATTAGTATGAAAGACATTAGGAAACTGCATGGGAAGATGGCTCAAACTTCCATTGTATATGCTTCACCGTTTTCCCATAGTCTTCATGAAATTTCCTATAACCAGTTAACAAGGGAAGAACAGAATGGAACTGCTTTACATGTAGAGAGCTGCAAGATATGCTGGAACAAGCCAGATGTGGATAGATGGTGCATTGTAGCCTCACTTGGCAGGGTATCCCAGAAAGACAGTAATAAACTAGTACCGCTGTAAGCAAAAATCACCAACACAGTTTCAGCACCATAATGAAAATACAAATAACCGGACAGAAGCAGACCTCAAATGGATCTGCAAGCTTTCCTTTATTTTGCAGTGGAGTCAATCAATCAGGCACGAGAGGGCTCATTTTCTGGGTACGGAAATGGCCCGCGGGTTACAGAAGGAGTCTGAGATTTTTAGTTTACAACGAGGATGAATTAATCATTGGAGACTGCGGACGTGCTGTTCGGACAGTCAGGGAACTAGTTGTGCAGGTTAAAATTTTAACTCAGGAAGGCAATTGTAAAAAGTTTCAAACTTATTGTCACTGGAAATAGCTCAGAACTCGGTGTTCACTGCTTATCTTCCTTCCTCTGGGACCCATTGTTACCTAGAGCTTCAGTATTTGCTTTTCTCCTTCCAGGACTCATCAGCAATGGCAAAGGGTAAAAGTCCAGGGCCCAGCATTTTAGTAGTCACCTCCTCCCTTCAGGACCCATTATGGTTGGGAGGCAGGGAATGTTTGCTTTTGGTGGAGATGCTGGGGTTGAAGCCAGGAAGGGATGAAAGTGCTTTATCCTTTGGGGTTGTCTTATAGGAATATTATTTTCCATAACTCTTCAACCAATGGTCACAATTCCAAGGGCTCATTTGATAGAGAAATGGCTTAAAATATGGAACTATTCATGGACATTAGCTAATGACTTGACCAACTGGTTATGAACTTGGAAAAACCAATATTAGAAGATTGATAACTGTGAAGTTATTTTCTCCTTTGTATTATTTCTCCTTTGTACGATATGCATTTTATGAGAAATACTTTGGGACTGTACATATCTCATTTCTTATAAATTCTTCATGAAGTGTGTTCTAACATAACACTTTCATTTTATTAAGCATGATGACTTTTTAAAACTTTTTAAACCTAATTTCAGACCTACAGAAGAGTTGAAAGTGTAATAGTACACCTTTACCAAGATTATCGAAAGGTTAGTTTATTGATTTACTTTCTCATTCTTTCTGTATGTACTTATATAGATGTATTTGTCTGTATGTGAACTTTTTTTCTGACTCATTTAAAGTAAGTTGAAGACACAGTATTTCAATTTGTATTTCCAACAAGGAAAGTCATTCCATTTTATCACCAAAGCAGAAATACACATATCAAGAAATTAACATTAACACAATACTGTTAGCATATCTATAGACCTTATTCAAATTTTAATAATTTTCTTAATAATGTCCTTTACAGAAAACAAAATCCAGAATCATGAGTTGTATTCAATTGCCATGTTAAAGATCAAGTGTACCTTTAATCTGGATCACTTAATCAACTTTTCTTTGCCTTTTATGATCTTGATATTTCTGAGAAGTACCTAGCAGTTATTATGCAAAATTTCTCTCAATTTGGGTTTGCCTGATGTTTCCTCATGATTTTCAGATTATGCACTTTTGACAATAATATCAAAAAAGTAGGCTGGGGATGTAGCTCAGTGGCAAAGCACTTGCCTAGTAAGTACAAGGCCCTGGGTTTGATCCCCAGCACTGGAAAAAAATGTATACGTGTGTATATATACATAAATATATATAACATATATTATATATATAAATTCTCAGTGAATCATATCAAACAGCCAAAAATTGTGAATTTGGGACAGGCATAGTGGCACACTCCTATAATCCTAGAGACTCAGGAAGCTGAGGCAGAAAGATTATAAATTCCAAGCCAGTCGGGGCAACTCAGAAAGACCCTGTATGAAAATAAAATTATATAAGTCAAACTCAGAAGGTCAAGGGTCATATGTTTTCTCTCATATGTGGAAACTAGAAAGGAAAAAGAAAAAGAAAGGTGGGGATGGATCTCCTAAAAGTCAAAGGGAGATCAGTAGAGGAAAGCCACCAAGGAGTCGGGGCAGGGGGGAGGGTGGAGGTGGGGGGAGAAGTGCTGGGAGTAATATTATCCAAATTATATTGTTATATTGTGTGCATGTATGAATATGTAACAACAAATCCCATCAATGTATACAACCATGATGCACCAATAAAAATGTGGAAATGACTAAAAATTTTTTTAAGAAATAAAATTTGAGAGGGGACATGGAAGATTATGGAATGAGATGGACATCAATGCCTCAGGTACATGTATGACCACACATATGGTGTGACTCTACATCATGTACAACCAGAGAAATGAAAATTTGTGCTCCATTTGCATACAGTGAATCAAAATGCATTCTGCTGTCATGGATACCTAATTAGAATAAATACATTTTAAAAATAAAAATAATAAAATAAAATAAAATAACATTTCAAAAGGGCTGGGGATGAGCTGGGTGTATACCTGTAATCCCAGCAGCTCAGGATGCTGAGGCAGGAGGATCAAAGCCAGCCTCAGCAAAAGTGAGGCTCTAAGCTGCTGTAGCCCAAAATCCTCAAGACACTGTTTGACAAAGTTCTGGTGCCTGCAATGGATCAGGGTGAAGAGATGCACTCCTCAATATACTTCTTGCTGGGATGCCCCTTCTTAGTTTGACAGAATTAATTGTGCTTGCTTGTGTCATTATTCCAATTCCCAGAAAGACAGGATCAGTCAATCCTGGTCCCCTAAAGTCTCTTGTAATTAAGGAGAGACATTTGACCACCCAGGAGAATAAACAAGAAAATCCCCATCAGGATAGTACTACTGATATGATGTTTCTTAGAAGTAATTCTAGAAATTCCCCTGATGATAGTTTCACTTTAGATATGTTATCCAGAACATTTAGGCCCACAGTTTTCCCAATTACTCTCAGGCCTGGCTGTAGAAGGCTGCTTTGGCACTAAGCAACTCAATGAGACCATGTCTATAAATAAAATACAAAATAGGGCTGGGGATGTGGCTCAGTGGTCCAATGCCCCTGAATTCAATCTCTGGTAACTCCTGCCCAAAAAAAAGGGGTGGGGTGGGGATGTAGCTCAGTGGCAAAGCACTTGTCTAGCATGTGCAAGACCGTGGGTTCCATCCCCAGCACCATAAAAAAAGTCAATGTGTCCCATCACTAGTGCAGTTAACTTTGTGATCATTTTGTTAAGGTGATATCTGCAGGGTTTCAGTGATTAGTATGATGGCTGCCAAATGGTGATTTTCTACTTCCACCATTCCTTCTATACTCATTAGTTCATAATCCACAGTAAAAGAAGAGTTTTTTCTATTTTACTTTTTTTATTTGCTTATTTCAACATGGTGGATTCTTACTTTTTTCAATGAGTTATCTGCTACTGTCATAATTCATGCTGATGATCAAATTGTGCCTGACTTGGCCGGTGGTACACACTTTAATATGGCCTCTCTGTCCTTTTGACATGTACCTACCATTCTTTGACCACTTCACATTTTCTGAACAACATGATGTTCTAAGTTCATCATGTACTTTCCTAGTCCTAGCACTGAGATCTGTCATTTCTCCCAGAAACTAATTCTTCTTAATGCAGAATGGCTTTTTTCAGTGAAGATCTGAGCATTATGTTCATTGGTACTGTGGTGTTACGGCTTTGAGGGTCTCTGAGTGAGCAGAGCTAGGAAATATGTGTATGTCAATACATGTATGCACATCAGTACATGTAAATGTAAATGTATACATACACACACGCTTGTTTACACATCTATTTATCATTCATATGATCTATCACGTATCACACCATGAGTTTGTACTAATACCTCTAATTTCAATCTAACAAAACATGGTTCTGTTTTGTGTTGCCCTTTTTCATATTTGATATACTTTTAAGATGGAGGAAAAGACCACAAGTGCCACTGTCCTCTAGAAGCTGGAAAACACAAGGAAATGGATTTTTTTTCTTAAATCCTCCAGAAAGAACAGATATCTGTCAACACCTTGATTTTACTAGTAAGATCCATTTCAGACTTCTGATCTGAACTGTAAGATAATAAATTTGTGTTGTTTCAAGCCAATAAGCTGGTGACAATTTGTCACAGGAGCTATGGAAAACTTAGGAAGGAATGTTATTTTACTTTCTTCACTATCATAATTTTGGGGGGGTGGAGATTTTATTAGCAGAGGTCCTACTTTTTCTTTCCTATTCTTATAATATTTGTATTTTTGCCTAATCATTTCATGGACATGTGGCAGTTTAAAAATTCTAGTTCAAGGGCACCCTCTTCTGTTTGTTTGGCTGAGTAGTTTTAGTTTTTATTTTTTGGTGAGTGGGTGATAATAGAAGGAATCGTATGTTCTGCTATATTTTGGTTTTCTTTCTCTTGAAAAGTCCCGAATTTCACCCTTATATTTCTTTTCTTGAACCCAGTTTTCAAAGGGTACAGATTCTCATCGTTTTTACCCTCTTTACCAAAAGCAGTGACTTTTGAGTCTTACTTTAAATCAGAGGTACTTTTTAATTCCTCCCTTGCAGTAAACATTTGATCCTCTAGGACATTTTCAATACTTTCCAATCTGGTGTGATATAGTCTTTCTGACAAACATTTTAGATTCATTTTAGGCCTGCTGCTAGATGCCCTCTTCTCTCTGCAAACAGTTTGCACCAGATTGCCCTTGTTTTCTGTGTTCTAATGTAACAGGAGTGCTTGACAGAGCTCACTGAGACTTGTTGAATATTCTACTTACAGGTAATTTAAATAAGAAAGGTAGGGTATTGTCCATCCTCTAGTTAAACTGTGGGTGTTTGGGCTGGGGTTGTGGCTCAGTGGTAGAGCGCTTGCCTAGCATGCGTGAGGCACTGGGTTCGATCCTCAGCACCACATATAAATAAGTAAAAAATAAAGATATTGTGTCCATCTACAACTAAAAACAATATTTAAAAAATGGTGGGTGTTTGTTTTTGTCATTTCATTAGTCCTTCAAGCCCCTTTCCTTGTTGTAAGAACTCAGATCTAATTGGACTCTTAGTATTTCTACACTAGGATGACTTTCTCTATCTGCTAGTGATTTTAGGTCAATGTTAAATGTCCTGCTAGCTACTCTGTTCTCTTTCAATCAGTTCCTTCCATACTCTTCTCCATAAAGAAATGTGATAGGAATCCTTGCCAGAAAGTTCTCTGAGATTTGATGTGCTCACTTTTCCAATTACAGATTTTAAATTTTGGATATTTTCTGTATTCTAGTTCACCTGTGGGTGTGGGTTTTCTATATATTTATTTGTTTTTCTTTTGTTTGGATTTTGGGAGGGGATATTGAGAGATTCAGATTTATGGCACTGTCATTATCTGGGATACCCACACAAAATTCATCTTCCAAGTAACTATAAAACTAATCCATGGGGCTGGGATTGTAGCTCAGCGGTAGAGCGCTTGCCTCACATGCGTGAGGCCCTGGGTTTGATCCTCAGCACCACATACAAAGCAATAAAATAAAGACATTGCGTCCATCTACAACTAAAAAATTATTTAAAAAAAAAAACTAATCCCCAAACAGAAAACAAAACAAAAGCTACTGAAAAACGAAAACAAACCAAAATCCTACAGACCAAGCTCACTTACATTGACACAAAGACTCAAATGTAATTTTAAAAATTCAACAGTACGGGGCTGGGGTTGTAGCTTAGTGGTAGAGCGCTTGCCTAGCATGGGTGAAGCACTGGGTTTGATTCTTGGCACCACATATAAATAAATAAAATAAAGGTCCATCAACAACTAAAATAATATTTTTAAAAAATTCAACAGTACAATAAAAGTATATCATGATCAATCATATTATTTAAGGAGTACAAGGTGTTTCAATTTTAAGAAATCCATTAAAATAATTTGTCATATTAATAGTATAAATGTATGGTCTTCCTCACAAGTGCAGAAGAATAAAGCATTTGACGTATCCCATACTCATTCATGTTAAGACAATTAAAAAATTAATACTAATAAATTCCTTATTCTAATTGTATCATTCAAGTTACTGTCTGGCTATTAAAGCCAACATCTTAATTGACACACACTAAATACATTCCTGCTTAGATCAGGATAAAAGCCTAAGATAATATATCAACCTAGTGGGGTTTATTCCAATGCAAAATTAGTTTACCATTTGTCCATCTATGTCCATGAGGAATGATAGTCTTTAATTTTTTTACTGTCATATCTGTAAATCGTTTTAGTATCTATGCTGTCCACATAGAATGAGTTAGGAATTATTCCTTTCCTTCAACTTCTTTGGAAGTACTTATATGGAATTGGAATTATTTAGTCCTTAAGGGTTTGGTAGGATTCAACAGTGAGATTATTTAGGCTGGGAGTCATTTTTGTGGGAATATTTTAAACTACAAATTCAATTTTTAAAATACATACAGGGGCCAGGTGTGTTGACCACATCTGTAATCCCAGAGATTCAGGAAGTTGAGGCAGGAGGACCACAAGTTCAAGGCCAGCCTCAGCAACTTAGTGAGACTTCATCTCAAAATAAAAAATTAAAAGAGCTGGAGATATAGTTCAGTGGTAAAGCACCTCTAGGTTCAATCCCCACTACTACAAAAATTAAATAAGTAAATAAATAAAAATAAAATAAGCCAGGTCTGATGGTGCATGCCTGTAATCCCAGCACTTTGGGAGGCTGAGATGGGAGAATCACGAGTTCAAAGCCAGCCTCAGCTACAACGAGGCGTTAAGCAACTCAATGAGACCCTTCCTCTACATAAAACACAAAATAGGGCTGGAGATGTGGCTCAGTGGTCGAGTACCCCTGTATTCAATTCCCGGTACCAAAATAAATAAATAAATAAAAACAAAGAAATAAGAAAGATGTAGGGCTATGCACTCTTTTTTATGAGCAGATAACATTAAACAGACTTATAAAAATAAGTATAGTGATCATAACAAAATGTCTACATATGCACATATATTAAACCTTTAAATTAATAAAATAAAAAAAATCTATATGCTAGTCACTAAACTAAGCAGTTTATTTGCTTGTTCTTACTCAATCCTCAAATCAAAAGAAGATAAAAACACTATTATCCCCATTTAACAAACTAATCCAGGAGTCAACAAGCCACAGCCAATAGTCTAAATCTAGGGCTATGCATTCTTTTATTATTATTATTATTTGTTCTTTTTAGTTAAACATGACAGTAGAGGGTATTTTGACATATTATACATAACTGGAGTCTAACTTCTCACTCTTGTGGTTGTACATGATGTGGAGTTACACTGGTCGTGTATTCATATATGAACATAGGAGTTATGTCAGATTCATTCTACTGTCTTTCCTATTCCCATCCCCCTCCCTTCCCTTCATTCCCCTTTGTCTAATCCAATGAACTTCTGTCACCCACCATTGTGTGTTAGCATCCTCATATCAGAGAGAACATTTGGCCTTTGGTTTGGGGGGATTAGTTTATTTCACTTAGGGCTATGCATTTTTGAAAGAGCTTTCCTTGCTTAGTCTTTAAAGGAATTTATTTGCTTCCTTTAAATTTTCACTATTGGTTTAAAATAAAGTTACTCCTCATAATACATTATTTTTTAATACATAGAATCTGTATATCGGTATTTTTACCTCCTTGCTTTTTCTTAATTATTCTTATTAGAAGTTTGTCAATTTTACTGATTTTTCTCAAAGAAGTAGGTTCCAGTGTCATAGTTTTTGTTTCTATTTCACTTTTTCATTCTGATTTGTTATTTTCCTCTTTCTGTTTAGTTAGAGTTTAATGTGTTTTTTTTTTTCATTCTTAAGTTAGGACCTGAGGTCATTGATTTGAGGCCTTTGTTCTTTACTGATAAGGGTGTTTAGTGCTATAAATTTACACTGAGTGACTCGCTTTTGAGGTGTGCCACAAATTTTGATATGTAGTGTTTTTATTTTCATTCTATTGAAAATATTTTCTAATTTCCCTTTTGGCTTCTGCTTTGATATCTGTTATTTCAAACTGTGTGATTTTGTTTCAAAATATGTGGGGATTTTTTTCTGAAGATGTTTCTGTTATTCATCTCTAATTTAATTCCATTGTGATCAGAAAACATTCTTGATATGATTCAAGTCCTCTTAAACTAGTTGAGACTTATTTGAAGTTCCCGAATATGATCTATCCAAAGGAGTATTCTCTGGGTACTTGAAAATAATATGTGTGCTTTTTCAGTTAGACAGAGTGTTCTATAAATGTCTGTTACTTCACGTTGTTAGTGTTTTTCAAGTCTTAAATGTTTTTACTGACATTTGGGCTACTTGTTCTATTTTTTTTTTCTTTTTTGTTACTGAAGATTGAACCCAGGGGCACATTACACTAAGCTACATCCCCAGCCCCTTTTATTTTTATATTTATTTATTTTGGGACTGGGGATTGAATTCAGGGGCACTCAACCACTGAGCCACATCCCCAGCCCTATTTTGTGTTTTATATAGAGACAGGGTCTCACTGAGTTGCTTAGCGCCTCGCCATTGCTGAGGTTGGCTTTGAACTTGCGATTCTCCTGTCTCAGCCTCCCAAAGTGCTGGGACTACAGGTGTGCACCACTGTGCCCAATTTATTTTTATTTATTTTTAAATTTTTGAGACAGACTATCACAAAGTTGCTTAGGGTCTCACTAAGTTGCTGAGGCTGGCCTTGAACTTCTGATTCTCTTGCCTCAGCCTTCCAAGTTTCTAGGATTACAGATGCACACCACTACACCTGGTTCCTACTAGTTCTATTAATTGGTGAAAGCATGATATTGAAATTCTTGATGATAATTATGGATATGTATTCTTCTTGCAGGTTTTTAAAATTTTGTCAAATATATTTTGAAGCTCTGTGAATAGGTATATAAACATTTTGTATCATGTTCTCTTGATGGATTTGTCATTTGCATATTATGAAATTATTTTAAAATCCAAGATAAAGAGATATCTGAAATTCACTTTGGTACTAACATAACCTCTCAATTTTACTTTTCATTAGCATATGAATGGTGTATCAATTCTCAATTTTTTATTCTTCACTGATAAATCTCTATGGCATTTCTGTATGTGGTGCTGGGGATTGAACCCAGGGTCTTGCAAATACTAGGCAAGCACTCTACCACTAAGCATGTAGCTGGGTTTTGATTCTTTATTCATTCTCACAATCCTGTATTTTAAATAGGGTGTTTAGATTATTAACATTTTATGTTATAATTTCTATGGTTAGGTTTACTTTTATCATCTTTCTATTTATTTTCTAATTTTTGAGTTGTTTATGTTACCATCTTTTGGGTTTATGTTCTTATCATTTCATTTTAACTCCTTTGTTGGTTTATTAATTAGTAGCTGTAATGCTTTGTTTTGTTATTTTAACAGTTGCTTTGGGGGTTATAGTATATACCTTTATCTTACCCAACTTTGCTTTAAAAAATGGAAAGTATGGAACTTCAAGTATAGGATAAAAATTTCAATAATATACATTCACAAGCTGGGCATGGTGGTGCAAGCCTGTAATCCCAGCACTTAGGGAGGCTGAGACAGGAGAATCACAAGTTCAAAGTCAGCCTCAGCAACGGCGAGGCTCTAAGCAACTCAGTGAGACCCTGTCTCTAAATAAAACACAAAATAGAGCTGGGGATGTGGCTCAGTGGTCAAGTGCCCCTGAGTTCAATCCCCAGTACCAAAAAAATAAATAAAAATAATAATATACATTCACATATCTTCTCCCAGTCTTTGTACTATAATTGTCATATATTTTATTTCTACATATGACACAACCCAACAAGGTACATTTTGTCTATATGATTATTTTATGTTATTTTGTTATTATTATTGTTATTATTATCTATTTATTTTTGGTACTAGGGATTGAACCTAGAGGCACTTAATCACTAAACCACATCCCCAACCCTTTTTATTATTTATTTTGAGATAGGGTCTTGCTAGGTTGCTTAGGGCCTCGCTGAGTTGCTGAGGTTAGCTTTGAACTCACACTACTCCTGCCTCAGCCTCTCGAGCTGCTGGGATTACAGGCATGTGCTATCATGCCCAGCTATACAATTATTTTAAAAGGATCTACATAAATAATAAGAAAAAAAATTACATGATTAAGCCATGTAGTTACCATCCATTTCTGGTACTATTTGTCCATTTTTCTAGGTCCATATTTCCCTCTGGAATTCTTCTTTTCCTACAAGACTTTCTTAACATTTTTTGTAGCATAGGAGTGTAGGTTGGCTAGTGATGTATCTACTTAGTTTTAGTATGTTTACAAAATTTTGGTTGCCTTTTTGGTTTTTTGTTCTTCTTTTTTTTTTTTTTTCTTTTGGTACCAGGGATTGAACTCAGGGGCACTCGACCCCTGAGCCACATCCCCAGCCTTATTTTGTGTTTTATGTAGAGACAGGGTCTCACTGAGTTGCTTAGCGCCTTGCCGTTGCTGAGGCTGGCTTTGAACTCGCGATTCTCCTGTCTCAGCCTCCCTAAGTGCTGGGATTACAAGCGTCAGCCACCGCGCTTGGCTGTTCTTCTTTTTTGTTTTGTGCCTCCCACCCTCTACAGGGGATTGAACCCAGGGCTTCATGCATGCTAAGAAAGTGCTCTACCCCTGAGCCACATCCCCACGCCCTTACCTTGGTTTACGAAGGTTATTTTCAGCAGGTATAGCATTCTAAGTTGACATATTTTTTTCTGTGCTGTCCTCTTGGTTGCACTGTTAACACTGTGAAATCTGCTATCTTCCAGATCTTCATTCCTCCAAACATGCTCTATCTTATTTTCTCTGACTACTTTTAAGATTTTTTTTCTTTATCACCAGTTTTTGGAAATTTCAATCAAATTCCAAACCTTTGCAGACATCATTTCTTCAAATATTCCCCTTTCAAGGAGGATGCTAGCCAGGTGCGGTGGCACACATGTGTAATCCCAGCACTTTGGGAGGCTGAGACAGGAGGATGGCGAGTTTAAAGCCAGCCTCAGCAACAGTGAGGCACTAAGCAACTCAGTGAGACCTTGTCTCTAAATAAAACACAAAATAGGGCTGGGGATGTGGCTCAGTGGTCGAGTACCCCTGAGTTCATTCCCTGGTACCAAACAAACAAACAAAGAGGATACTGATTGCATGTGCAGAGGCTGTTTGAAGTTGTCCTACAGCTTACTGATGTTCTTTAAATTTTTGTAATATCGTTTTTTCCCCTCTATGTTTCATTTTGGATAGTGTCTTTTACTATCTGTTCAAGGTCACTAATTTTTTTATCATGTCTAAGCTGATGTTAATTATATCCAATGTAGTCTTCATTTTAAATACTATAATTTTCTTCACTACAACAAGAAGTTTGATTTGAGCTCTTTTTATGTCTTCCTTGTCTCTTTTTACCCCTTTGAATATACACATAGAGTTATAGCAGTTGTTTTAATTTCCCTTTTTCTGCCAGGTTTAATATCTATGTCAGATGCAGGTCAGTCTCAGTTGACTTTTCCCTCATTATGGGTTGTATTCCATTGATTCTTTGTATGCCTGGTAATGTTTTATTAGATGTCAGACATTGTGACTTTTACAGGATATTGGATATTTTGTATTTCTAGACATATTTTTGACCTCTTTTGTTTCAAATCAGTTAAGTTGCTTGGAAAGAGTTTGATTCTTTGGATATTTTTAGGTGGCACCAGAACCATATATAGCGTAGGGGTAATTATTCTCCACCACTGAGGCAAGGACCTTCTGAGTGTTCTACCTAAATGCTCCTACAATTTGAACTTTTCAAGTCTGGCTGGTGGGAACAAGTGCTACTCTTAGTCCTATGTAAATGCTAGGTACTGTTTTCTCAAGTCCTCTTGGGTGGCTTTTCCCCCATTCTTGGGTAGTTTGACATACCACACATGTCTTCCTACAGCTCTATTAAGTGTTTTGTCTGTGCACTCCTTCTCCAGTGGTCTGTCTAGCAAACTCTAGCCACTTCATTCTCCCCAGCCCTTATCTCCAGGTACTAAAATGAGAGCACTCAGAATACTATTCAGTCAAAAAGAAGGAAATCTTGTCATTTCTAATAACATGGATGAATGTGAAAGACATTAAGCTCAGTGAAATAAGGGAGGCACAGAAAGACAAATACATGTGATCTCACTCATGTGTAGAATTTTAAAAAGTTGAACTTATAGACCAAAGAGTAGAATGGTGGTTACCAAGGGTGGGGGGTATGAAGGAGCTAGAGATATATTGCTCAAAATATACAAAATTTCAGTTAGACAAGAGGAACAAGTTCAATAGATCTATAGTATAACATGGGGCCTACCGTTAATAACAATGTATCGTATTCTCAAAAATTGTTGAGGAGGAACTCTGGATGGGGCAGGGGGAGAAGGGGGAGGGAAAAAGGAAGGGATGTAGTAAAGATGGTTGAATGAGATGGTCATCACTACCCTAGGTGCATGTATGAAGACACAAATGGTGTGACTCTGTCTGGTTTGCAACCAGAGAAATGGAAACATTGAGCTCTATATATGTACTATGACTTGAAATGCATTTAAATAAATTAATTAATAAAAAATAAAATAAACTGTAAAAAAATTGTTGAGAGTAGATTTCAAGTGTCTTACCTCAAAAATGATAAATATGTGAGGTAATATGTATGTTACATGAGCTTAATTTAGCCATTCTGAGATGTAGGTTTCCAAAATGTCATGTTGTACATGAGAAATACTTGCCAATTAAAAAATGAGTTCCTTAAAAGAGCCCTAACTGCCAAACTCAGATGATGAAGCCATAGACAGTCTATGGTGGGAAACTAGGAGCTTTAAATGGAAAATGTCAAGAAAAACAGTTACTGAGGCCTTACCAGGAGGCCAAGATGGCAATATATTGGGTGCTTAATATGTGCCAGACATAGCCATGAGTGTTTTAGAAATATTGATTTGGCTAGGTATGGTGGTACACACCTATAGTCCCAGCTACTTGGGAGGCTGAGGTAGGAGGATGACTTGATCCCAGGAATCCAAGGCCAGCCTGGCAACAGCAAGACCCCATCTTTGAAAATAAAAATAAATTTATACACAAACACTCATACATACACTCATTTCATCTTCACAATAACCCCATAATAGGTACTATTACAATCACTGTTGTGTACATGAAGAAAAAACCTAGGCATAGAGAGGCTAAGTAGCTAGCTTAAAGTCACACAGCAACTAAGAGGTGACCCATGACCTCAGCCAATCGTACAGTTGTCCTGGTCATTGGAGCCAATTATGCTGAGGTCAAGAGAGAAACAGTGTCCCAGTTCCCTATGATGTGGTGAAGGCAGGCCCTGGATATAGGGAAAACAGGGACAGCCAAAGATGACTACACCCACAGCTCCCATCCTGCGTAATGTTATGTGTGCCAATATTCGTTCACTGTGCCATGTGGAAGGGAAAAGGAACGTCAAGGGAGGTGTGTTTTATGTGTGGGCAGAAAGTGGTTTTCAGCCTTGTTCACTCAAACGCACGAGAGGCGAGGGGAAGGTATGGGGACGCTGGTTTGTTCTGAGGCCTAATTTCACCCATTGGAACAGGACAAACTTGACCTGGGAAAAGTTTCTCCGCATTCCTGAAAAGGACCGGGAGGTGTCCTGCCTAGATCTCTGTCGGCATCTAGTGGTCACTGAGTCGCATGACATGCAAAGCGGACCACGAGGTTGGTGAAGAGCCAGGAACAGGTTTCTTGCCTGGGGCTTAACCTGGTCCAGGACCAGAGGTTCTAGAAAACAAGACGCGGTGAATCGCTTAGAAAAGCAATTCGGCTGTATTTCCCGCAGCTGTCATCAGAGGAACAGTAGGGTTTGTGGCCCACGCCACCTGAGGACCACAGCCAGAGGGTGAGGAATCATGTCCCAGGCGGTTGGGTCTTGCAGCTGGGCACCGGGCACCAGGCACCAGGCGGTGCAGACCAGAGGGGACGGGAGGGGATGGAGTGGGTGGGCAAGGGAGCAGGCCACTGTGGGGCCCAGCACTGCGCTTTGCTCACTGAGGCGCCCTGGAGCAACTTCTTGGTGGCGCCCAGGCCCTTCCCTGACAACCCCTCGCCTTTCCTTCACCAACCAGGCCTGGTCTGGAAACCCCTCCAGTCTTTCCTCTGCTCAGCAGCCTGGGGACCCCCTCAGGCCCCTATTCCTTCCTTCTCCTGTAAGATCCCAGAGATCCTGCCTCTGCCTCTGTCCATAGCTGCTACCTCCTGCTGCTCCACCTTTTGGGTTCAGTGTCCCCGGGGGCTGTGGCTGCACAGCAAGCCTGCAGCCGGCCTCCTCCCTTCTCTGGGAGCCAGGTGGCCTGCACTGACTGTGCCTGCTTTAAGGCCGTCCCTCTGGGTCAGGCAGAGGAACATTAGGGACACAGCAGGACTGACATGTGGAGGTGGGGGTAGGGAGAGACAAACAGCAAAGAACCTTCCAGAAGGCCCCAAGCCACCATGGCTAGTCTGCAGGTCCCTCCTCTCCTGCCTTTTGACTCAGTAAAGACACTGGAATCCCTCTTGGTCTCTTAGCCACTGCGCTGCTCTCTGAGGGTTGGATCACTACAACGTTCTCTCTTTTAGTTTGATATCTGGAGAAATAATCATGATCCAAACAGGAGCTCCAGACAGAATGTGAACTGGACCCACCTCTCCACAGTGCA
>CM053417.1:19108716-19132646 GCA_028644305.1 Xerus rutilus
AGATGTTTTCCAGTTCCATCCATTTATTGGCAAATACCATAATCTCATTCTTCCTCATAGCTGAGGGAAACTCCATTGCGTGTACATATACATACCAGACTCCTGAGGTCTTGGAGACTCCAGAAAGCACAGCAGCTGCTGTTCGATGTCTCCTGGAATGAGATGTTCCTCACCCTTGCACTCCAACACAGCTGAGACTGGGGGCTCAAGCCCCAAAGTACAGGAACACCTTGTGCCACCCTAACTGCTTTCTTGTTCAAGGGGCAGGGGCAGGACACAAATGTCCAGGAACTGCATAGGTTCTAGTGGTTTCCTGTAGTCTTGTCTACAGTGAGAGGAAGCCAAAGCCCTGCCCTGGTCCCGGCCTCTTAAGGTCAGGGACCATTTCAACTTTGAATTTGCCACACTTTTCTAAACTGGTAGATCTTAGGGAAATTCACGGCAACAACTTTGGCTTTTGACAAACCTCTTCCTCATGATGGCAGTATGGTTCTAGAAAAGCTGACCAGTCCTGCCCCACTAAGAGGCAGAGGCACACGGAAACATGGCTGCCCTGCATTTGACCTGATTTAAAGGTATTTGCTCTTACCATATATGATCCAACGGAATATTAGGTACCTTTTCTATTCAAGAATGCTTCTTCCAGTAGATTATGGCTTGGAGATACTCTCTTCAGTGGACATCAGATCTGTAGCATTTTCGTTTTCAGGTTTTCTAATATAAGCCTCAATTCTCAGGAATCCGTGCTGGAGAAAAAGAAATTGCTGGAATCTCAAAGCTTGGATAAGCCTACCTGGGGCTGTTAGACCCTGTGGTCTTTGACCAAGCTCAGTTTCCAGGCTTCTGTGGTGTACTCCATTTTGTGGCTCATATACTTTATAAAGTAACCACAATGGCATCCTTCCTTTTAAATGTCCTTTTAGGACCTATTTCAGTTGCTTAAACCTGATGCTCAAGATAAATACTCCTATTTAGTTATTTTCATTTAAGTATCTTAGAGTCAAGCTGTATGTAGCTTTTTGGGGGTGGAGTAGGGGGATGCTGGGGATTGAACCCAGAGACACTTTGCCACTGAGCTACATCCCCAGTTCTTTTTCTCTTTCGGCTTTGAGACAGGGTCTTGCTAAGTTGCTGAGGCTAGTCTCCAACCTCTGATCCTCCTGCCTCAACTTCCCGAGTTGCTGGGATAATAGGCATGCTCCATCACACCTGGCTATACATGGTATTTTAACTTTTTTCTTTTATACTCCTGATGCTTTAATTGCATTTTTCTTTCTGGTTCCCTGAAGGACTCTATGTAGTAGAATTATAATTGAGTAGGCTTCTATTTTTATAGCTGAGAAAGGAATTCTTTTGCTATTTCCTCATTGGCCATTATAGTTTTTTTGTTTTGTTTTGTTTTTTGTTTTTTGTGTGGTACCGAGGATTGAACTAGGGAGCACTGGACCACTGAGCCACATCCCCAGCCCTATTTTTTGGCTCTGAACTTGTGATTCTCCTGTCTGAGCCTCCCAAAGTGCTGGGATTACAGGCGTGCGCCACTGCACCCAGCATGAGCATTACATTTAGATGTAGGTTTCTTGGCTACCCTAAAGTACACTGAGTCTGTAAATGTGCTAAGTGTTCCTTTTCCTGTGTCTGTGCCCTTGAAATGTGAATTTTCAGCTCCTTCCATTAGAAGGTTGAGTGAGCCTGGTGCGGTAGCACATGTAATCCCAGCAACTCAGGAGGCTGAGGCAGGAGGTCCATAGGTTGGAAGCCAGCCTTAGCAATTTAGCAAGACCCTGTCTCAAAATAGAAAACGTAAAAAGGACTAGGGATGTAGCTCAGTGGTAGAGTGCCCCTTGGTTCAATGATGCATATTCAAGAAAAAAAAAATGTGGAGTCTGTCAATGGTAAGTCCATTCTCAATGCAGGCCTCGGGAGTCTTGTGTACTTCCATTTTTACATTGCAGACTTGCTATCAGGGTGTGAATACACTCAGGCGAGGCTCCTGGAGGATGAAACACATGGGGAGGAGACACTCGTGGTCTCCACAGTGAATTTACCCCAAACATGGAAGAGACAGGATTAGCAGAGCTGCTAACATGACCCAAAGCTCATGACAGGTGTTAGACAATCTGTGTAAGACCTGGAAAACAATAGCATACTTGTAGATTTGTGAGTGATAAGTTCTTGTTTTTAAGCCAAGATAAAAAGTAGTTTTCAAGTTCAGTTGAAAGGTAATTTTTCACACAGCATGACAAATTGATAAGAATAATCTGATTGTGGAAATTCCTTTAGTTTCATGGCTTCATAAAAATTTGTATCACGAATACTATTGAGTTTTACCAAATATTTTTTGGTTTTCTATACCTACTGAGATGACCATACACTTTTCTCCTTTTTTTGGAAAATCAGTGAGTGACAATTATTCCTTTTACAGATTATCCTCCCTTGTGCTCAAGAGATGGATACAACTTGGTCAATTTATTTTCTTTTACATAATTCTGAATTCAATTTGCTAATATCTTAGAAGTTTTTCATAAGTGGGTGTCTAATTTTACGTGCAGTCTCTGTCTGTTTTGGCGGGGGAGGGAGGGTGCTAGGGATTGATTAACCAGGGATCATTAACCACTAAGTCACATCCCCAGCTTTTTTTTTTTTTTTTTTTGAGAGGGTCTCACTAAGTGGCTCAGGCTGGCCTCAAACTTGATGTCCTCCTGCCTCATCCTCCCAAATCACTGTAATTACAGACGAGTTGCTAGGATCTTAGGGATGTGCCACTGTGCCCAGCTTTTTTGTCTTATTTCCGTTTTTTTGTTGTTGATTTTTTTTTTCTTTCATTCTTTTTTATTTTTTATTTTTATTTTTTGGTACTGGGGATTGAACCCAGGGGCACTCACCACTGAGCCACATCCCCAGCCCTATTTTGTGTTTTATGTAGAGACAGGGTCTCACTGAGTTGCTTAGCGCCTCGCCGTTGCTGAGGCTGGCTTTGTAAATATGTTTTTAATGCCTGTTAAGTAATATTTGTCATTTGTTTCAATGAAATAGTTCCTTGTTTTCTGAAAAAGTTACAAGCGATAATACCGGGCGTGGTGATGCAAGCCTGTAATCCCAGCACTGAGGGAGGCTGAGACAGGAGAATTGTGAGTTCAAAGCCAGCCTCAGCAACGGCAGGTGTGGCACTAAGCAACTCAGTGAGACCCTGTCTCTACATAAAAATACAAAATAGGGCTGGGATGCAGCTCAGTGGTCGAGTGCTCCTGAGTTCAATATCCAGTACCAAAAAATAAAAATTAAAAATAAAAAAATAAAAAATAATTATGTACATAAATAGCAACATGAGAACAAGAGGTTGTAAGGCTTGTACATTCTCTATAGGTGAAAGAATTTCTACTTAGTCCACTTGCAGCATGGCATCACTGAAGATAAGGAAGAGCCCTAGAATAGTTATTCCTGAAGCAGAAAGCCAGTTAATACTGATGTTCTTGCTATTTTTCTGTAGAAATACTGATTTGATGCCTGAAGTTTCCAATGTTTACCTATAAGTGATCACAAGGGACAAAGCATGCAGTTTTCTACTTTTTTCCAGGTGAATGCTTCATATTTCCTGGCTTCTCCTTCCACAAATCTATGACTGTATCCTTGTGTGCCCAGTCATGACTTCTCCCTACCGATCTGGACAAATGCACTGGGTTATTGGGATAACAGACAGAGGCAGCTAATCCCATGCACCAGGCTTGTCCACAGACTTTTTATTTTTGATCCTTTGGGCTGGGGATGTTGCTTAATGCTAGAGAATGTGCTTAGCATGCCTGAGACCCTGGGTTCAAGAAGGAAGGAAAGAAAAAAGGGAGGGAGAGTGAAATGGGAAGGAAAGATAAAGTCCAATACTCTTGAATAAAATCTTTTGCCATTTTGCCAAGCAAATGAATAATTTTGTCATTATTAATAGTCAGCTAAGTAAAGGAACGTGTTGCCTGATGCCTACTACAAATGCCTTTATCCTGCCGCTGATGTTTCATGTTTTCGTCCTTTTAGGTCTGAGAATGGAGATTTGGCTCCAAAAGCAGACAACTTGATTAGTTGTATAGCTTAAGGTGTAAAATTGAGTAAATGACAGAACTTCATGACCACCAAGGGTAAGAACTGAATTTCTAAGAAAACGAGATTCCTGATGACAGTGGTGTTTAGGCCACAGTTTGGTTTCTAAAAGAAATCAACAGCATTGTGAGCTTGATTAACTAACCTGTGCAAAATATTAGGCAGCTATGTTTCTTTGGGCCTTTGTCTCTGTGTGACGTTTTTTCTCACAGGAAGGCTGGGAGAAGAGCCTGTTGTCAAGACGTGTTAGACTATTTAGAGCACTCCCGCCATCATGCATAAGTAGTTTCAAAATACACACTTCATTAGTTTTCTAAAATGAGGCCTACTCATTGGGAAAGACGCTGCCTGTCAAGAGACCTAACATTGGGCTCCAAGCTGGCCCTCTATGCCTTCTCTGGAGGCCCTAAGGGAGACCTAGACACTGGCACTCACTTAGCATAGAATCTGGAAAGTAATGTGGCCTTGTGTGAATCAGCAGCAGCATGGAGATGTTGTCACAGAAAGTCATGGGGAGGAGCCTCGGCTCCTTCTGACAGTGTAGAATCTTAATCTCCAAGTGTCACAAGAAAAGGCCTCTGTCTTAGAACACTTTAAGCATTAGCTGTGAGTCCATTACAGGGGAAATTCAGTGGCATATGGTGTGCTTGTATGTCAAAGACCACCCTAAGTTCTGGAGCCCAGTCCACCTTCATTAGGAAAAAGCTAGCTGAAGAGATCCACATGTCCAAATAGGGGTGCCAAGATGTGAGGGTGATCTGGCTGTGACATGTCACCCTGTTGATTTCCCCGATTGATTGAGCTGGTCCTGGCTGGGCACATACCCACATTATCACTGCTCCGTATGCAACTTTTCTGGAGCTCACTACATTCAAAAGAATGATCTTCCACATAGAGGAGGACCATACTTTGGTGAAGGTTAGAATCTGCTAGAATCTTCAAAGAAGCTCTCAAAACAGGGAAGCCATGTGGCGAGGGAGAGAGTAGAAAGAATTCTCCATGTCCAGAAGAAGGAGGTAGGTACACTGGTATTGTAGCTGATTTTTCAGGCCTAGAGAAAACGTTTGATGGAGTTTGTTCTTCTCTCCAGTCTCACAAGAAACTAGGCCCATGAGGCCTCTTGATCACCCATCAGATAGGAAAAAGAGAAGGATACTGAGTAGTAGAATAGGATTTGTGAACCCAAGCCTCCAGGACTTTAATTTCCTCTGGAAAAGGTCAAGGACAAAGAGTTCCATGCACTCCCCTTATGACTTCATCCGAGATAGGTCTTTGCTTTCAGCAAACTTTGTTTGGTCTGAGAGTTCTACCAAGCATACAATTGCTGCTGAATGTCCATTAGGAAAAAGCTATTATACTCTGACAGAAGCTATGAGGGATCAATGCACGACAGCATAGTGATCTCACATAGGCCCTGCTGAGTCATGTTCCAGAAGGAAGAAAGAAGAGACAAATGCACCATGGAGCCTGCATTTATCTTTGAGTGGGTTCTTTGGGTCCAGTGCATATGACTTCCTATGACAGTATCACCTGAGGGCACTCAATCCACTCAAGGCACACACATTCTAGGATTTATACTAAGATAGCACAAGTGATCAGGTCTCCATTAGAGCCTTAGAAGAGACAAGGAAGTCAAACTCAATGTCCAAATCTGTTCCAACTCACTATACTCCAGAGCTTACCTGACAGCTAGGCCTCATGGAAAGGAGCCTTTAGTGGTGCAGGGTGTCTTCAAACTATTTCCTCAAGATGGCGGTAGTGCTCCAGACATGGCCACCAGCCCTGACCTCTTCTCCTGCCATTCCTGTCTGAAAAAAAAACAAAAAACCAAAAAACCCCCCGGCTACCCAGAGACAAAGGTGACAGGAAACATGGCTGCCCTGTGCTTTGCCCAGCTGGGTGGATCAAGGTCATGGTGCTACATTATTGTCCTTTTCCATTTGAAACTAAGCTCAGGACTAAGACCGGGCACCATCATTAGGCCTCTTTTTTTTTTTTCTTACTAAGCATTGAATCAAGGGACATTCTACCACTAGTTATATTCTAAAACCCTTTTATTTGGAGACCAGGTGTCACTAAGTAGCTGAGGCCTTCTTTAGACTTGTGATCCTTCTGCCTCAGCCTCCCGTGGTGCTGAGATCACAAGTATGCTCCACTGTGCCCTACTTCTACTGCCTTACAACAGTCATGAACATTGGCCATATCAAGTAAGGAACAGGAAGAGTTGAGAGGCCAGCAGCCACTAGGAGATTGACACAATGTGAAATGCCAGGCAGAGGTCTCTACCTGGTGTGGGTAGATTTCCAGGAATCTCCCTCAAGTGAAATGCAGGTCCTGATGGGCACTTCTGTTGTTTGCACCTCTTGATGCAAGAGGTAGCAGGCCTCCAATTGGTCTCGCTGTGCTAGGGGGCATGCATCCATGTTGTGGCTCTGCCAGAATGGAAAGAACAATGGCATGGTGGCATGCTGCGGGAACAGGTGTACGTTTGAATGTCTCAGGCACACCTAAATATCTTACTACCTGTAACTAAGAAACCTGGAAAGAAGTAGAATGAGCTACCTGGGACAGGAATTGCTGAAACTTCTTCTAAAGGAGCATTCACTTAAAAGCATGGAGCCAGGGTGGCGCACACCTGGAATCCCAGCAGCTCAGGGGCTGAGGCAGGAGGATCACAAGTTCAAAGCCAGCCTCAGCAACTTAGCAAGACCTCATCTCAAAATAAAATATAAAAAAAGTGGAAGATGTGGCTCAGTGGTTGAGCCCCCCGGGCTTCAGTCCCAGGTACAAAGTAAAAATAAAAACAGATGGAAAAGGAGTTCAACTATTAAAGTCAATTTCCATCAAAAAGCACAGAGAATTGAATATGAACATGAATTTTAAAGTTCTTGCCTGCCACAGGTGGCATTCCTATGCCATTACTTCATTTGATACATGGCTGTTATAGAATGTAGACTGTAAAGAAACGAAGATTGGGGCTGGGGTTGTGGCTCAGTGGTAGAGTGCTTGCCTCGCATGTGTGAAGCACTGGGTTCGATCCTCAGCGCCACATAAAAATAAAGATATTGTTTCCATCTACAACTAAAAAAATAAAATAAAATAAAAAGAAGCGAAGATTATCTCTTGAAATGCAAAAAAAAGTGGATATATGTCAGTGGTGCAAGATGATACTGAAGACTTTGTATAAAATTAAAATATACAAAATGATATCCAAAGAGAAAATTGAATATGAGTTGTAATTCCTATAAATATACAATTTTAAAGCTTTATATTTGTGATCATGGTCTTTTTGAGAGTATGTCTGAACGTGATATTTTTGGTCAACCTAGCTATGTATCTTTCGTTTTTTTGTTTTCTTTTTGTTTTTTTCTTGGGACCAGGGGTGATTGAATCCAGGGATGCTTCACCACTGAGCCACATCCCCAGGCCTTTTATTTTTTTATTTGTATTTTGAGGTAGAGTCTTGGGAAGTTGCTGAGGCTGTATTTGAACTTGGGATCCTCTTGCCTCAGTCTTGGGAGATGTTGGGAATATAGGCTTGTGCCACTGCATCCAATTTTATCATTCCTCCTTTTATTTCTTTCTTTTCTTTTTTTCTTCTTCTTTCTTTCTTTCTTTTTTTTTTGTGGTTCTGTGGATTGAACCCAGGGCTTATGCATGTGAGGCAAGCACTGTACCAACTGAGGTATATCCCCAGCCTCTCTTCCTTTTCTTCTATTTAACTAAACACACTTGAATGAACATCTTGAGTGTGAAAGGTGTGAATACGGCTACCTTAATGTTCTCTCACAGCACACATTTGGATTACTGGATTCAAGAGATGGCTACTTCGACCATTTGTTGAATTTTGCTTTCTTCATGGATTTTAAAGATAAAATTGTAAGGCAAAAATTTAGGATAAAAACATGGGAAGCGTGTAAAGCTACTGAATTTCTCTACAATAAAAATGTATAACATAGAGATAGAACTAAATATATATAATATGCATGGAATTTACTTATGTATCTGTAGATAATTAGATTTTATGGATGAAAATTGTTAAAATATTTTGTGATGAACAGGCCACATGATATAACTGCAAATGTTAAGAAAATTTGTACAATCCAACTCTTGAAATTATTTTATGGCAATAGCAAAAATGGCTCAGGAATGGGAAGAAAAACATGGGGTCTGAAACAGTATAAACTCAATTTAAGAGCAAATTTATTGTGCTAATTAAATATCTACATACAAGTTTGTGACAATGTATAAAAAGAATGAGAATAATATTAAAAACAGTATAGGCAGGGGCTGGGATTGTAGCTCAGCGGTAGAGCGCTTGCCTCGCACGTGTGAGGCCTTGGGTTCGATCCTCAGCACCACAGACAAAGCAATAAAATAAAGCTATTGTGTGTCCATCTACAACTAAAATATATATATATTTTTTAAAAAGTATAGGCATTTAACCAAAAGTATGAAGACAGCACTTTTCTCTAGGTCCACTTTTCATAGGTCCACATTCTCTGAGTCCTTTACAAGATCCATATCTTAGTTACCAAAGAGAAGACATATGGCTGATCCCTAGGTGAAAACCAGTAATACAACTACAGAATAAGCCATGCAAACAGTCATAGGAAATTCTATGATATGGGAACATAATTGTGCTCCTAGGTCAGACGATGAAGCTATGAGAGAATATCTGGAATCTAATACACATGTGAGTCAAGTGGGATTGTAGAGCATTCAGCTTTTTTTTTTTTTTGGTACTGCAGATTGAACTCAGGGGCACGCGACCACTGAGCCACATCCCCAGCCCTATTTTGTGTTGTATGTAGAGACAGGGTCTCACTGAGTTGCTTAGCGCCTCGCTGTTGCTGAGGCTGGCTTTGAACTCGCGGTTCTCCTGTCTCAGCCTCCCTAAGTGCTGGGATTACAGGCTTGCTCCACTGTGCCCGGCTGAGCATTCAGCTTTGAGCTCTCTGGACCGTCCTGGGAGAGCTGCATCTAATGTAGGCTTTTGGTTGGGTCTACCCTGCCCAGAAGTAGGAGTCCAGGGAACCTCGGAAGGAAGTGAGTCAGGCTGACAACTAAGTGTCCTGGGGCCTATGTTTCTGCTTCCCCAAGCTCTTGGTCTTAACATTTTATACTCCGTTGTAGGCAGGGATCCAGAGGATTGCCTCCAAGAGCCTAAGACCATTGCATACAATGAGGAAAGACAGAAAGCAAGCAGGCTGAGTGAAGAGCAGAAATGGGAAGACTTGGTCACGTGGAAACTTGTAAGAGAGAAGATGCCAATGGGGTGAGTGGCTAAGGCCTTACACTTTTCTTTATTAATCTCATCCTTTTGATATTTCTGTGTGTGTATGTGTGTGTGTGAGTGTTTCTTTCCTGGCATGGAATCCAGGGGTTTGCACATCAGATCTCACATTGATAATCACATGCCAACCCAAAGTCAAATTCTAAGAGTGGAGAGTGTTACCACAAATTTAGCAAACTGTGGAGAAGCCTCCACAATTTCTGGAGGCTTTACCATGTGTCTTTCATTTTTTTAAAGTACATAAGCAGAAGTAGAGAGCCTGGAGCTACAGGCTGGTTCTGATCCCCAAGCCATGAGTCCATCTTGCCCCAAAAGCCCTGCTATCATGATATCCTAGCAGGACCTGTGGGAGGTCCAATGGGTCCATGTCCAAGATTGGCCTCCCAACCTTTTGGCCTTGAGCCCTGTCAGGAGCGAAGTACAAATACAGGGTTTTGGTTTCATATGTGGACAGTGAGGGACACCAGGACTGAGCCTATAGTTGCCACCGGAACTGACCTGTCCTTGCTGATCTCTTGCTGCTACAAGGAGGGTCCCATGTGCTATGGCATAGTGACATCATGTAAAAGTCCACTAAATCTTGCTCCAAGGGTCAGGAAAAGAAGGTATGGACCCCAAGAACCTGCATTATACTTTGAGTGGGCTCCTCAGGTCCAGCCCACCCTGCTTAGTCCAGAGGCCCCTCCTCGTGCCTTTCTGTGGCAAGCATATGCTGGCTGCTCTTGGTTCACCCCAAGTGCCTCATGCTCCAGATTCTATAGTGAGAGAAGAGTGAGCACCTGTGCTCAGTCCATCTTGGAGTTTGAGTAAAAGGCAAGGAGGCTCAGTTTACAGCCCAAGCTTCTTACCAACTCCCCATGTAAATGCCAGATCTCTCCCAACAGGTAGGTTTCTCTGGGAGGAGGCTTCAAAGGCACAGGGCATTCCTGAAACTGCTTCCTCAAGGTGGCAGTAGAGTTCCAGACAAGGGCAAGAGCCTGGTCCAGGGTGCTCCTCTCTGGTCCCTTGTGTCTGCAAAAATCACTCCCACAAACAAAGGCACAAGCATATGACTGCCTTGCCTTTGGGCCAGGGTTTTGGACAAGCTCATGTTTTGCCTATGGCCCTTGTCTGCGCATATATGAAAGAAGATATTGGGCCCATAATGTATATGGGTAAAACTTGGGGGCAACCTGGTCAATTTAGCTAGCTACCATCAGGCATTTTGGGGTGAAGCAGTACTGGGGATATATAGCTCAGTGTTATGGCACTTGCTTATGATATTCAAGGCCCTGAAGTATTGAAGAAGAAGAAGAAAAAAAGAAAGCTGAGCACTTTGGCTCACACCTGTAATCTCAGCAATCAGGAGGTGGACACAGGCAGACTGCAAGTTCAAAGCCAGCCTCAGCAGCTTAGTGAGGCATTATCTCAAAATACAAAATGAATAGGGCAGATGGTGTGTCCCAGTGGTTGAGTACTCTTGGGTTCAATCTCCTATGCCCCAAAATATACATATGAATAGGGCTGGGATGTAGCTCTGTGGTAGAATACCAAGCGAGGCCTTGGTTTGAATCCCTAGTACCTACTTTACCCCTTCCCACCACACCCTCACCCTGCAAATGTTACAGTTTCCTTTTCAATTTCCTCTTTTTTTTTCCTGTATGTTTGTGTTAGTGTGTGTGAGTGTTGCTGGCATGGATCACAGGATCTTGCTAATCAGATGTCATATGGATGTCACTTCCCAACCAAAAGTAAAATTCTAAGATAGAGAATGTTACCTCCAATGTAGCTAAATGCCAGGGAGACATAGTTTGGGGAGTTTTCTCAGATGATTTTTCTTTTTCTTCTTTAAAATGCAGAAGCAGAAGTAGAGAGCCTGGAGCTATAGGCTGGTTCTGATCCCCAAGCTTTGAGTCCATCTTGTTCCAAAAGCCCTGTCATGATATCTTGGCAGGGCCTATGGGAGAGCCAATGGGTCCGTGTCCAAGCTTGTCCTCTCAACCTTTTTGCCTTGGCCCTTCAGGAGCAGAGTACAAATGCAGGGTCTTGGTATAGAGTGTGGACAGTGAGGGACACCAGGACCTAGCCTACAGGGGCCACTGGAAGAGAAAAGAAAAGACGGGACAAATGTGCCCATTAGAGCTTCTTCTACCTCAGAGGGCCAAACCTAGGGCTTCCCTGGTTCCTGGGTCCCTTGTGTCTCGAGTACTACCACCATCTTGAGGAAATAGTTTGAAGATGCCCTGTGCCTTGGAAGCCTCTTTCCCAGGAGGCCTGGGTGTTGGGGAAGATTTGGCTTCAGTGTAGCAAGTTGGAAGAGGCTTGGGCACAAATGTGGACCTCCTTGCCTTCTCCTGGGACCCTAAGGGAGATCTGGCCACTGGCCTTCTCTTAGCATAGAACCTGGAGAGGGAAGGACCCTAAGAGTTCCCAACAGGAGCCAAGAGATGCTATTCCAGGAAGACATGGGGGCAGGACCTGAGTCCTAAGCATTTATACTGGAGCAGAGGAATGCAGTGAAATAATAAAGGCACACTTGGGGTACATAGCGCATGTGTCTGTCTGCCCCTTGGAGCAAGAGAGAGCATGGCCTTCTGGGAAGTCCCTGTGCTATGGTGCATGGGTCTCTCCTGCCATAGTGTGGAATACAAAGCACAGTCCTGTTCCAGGTGGCATAGGGCAGCAGTAGCTCTGTGTCTAGAAGGTCACAGGTGCCCACCGAATGGTCTAAAGGGCAGAGGAGAATTGGAACTCCTTCTACTGGTACTGAACAGTGAGGTTTGGACCTGAGGAAAACACTCATTTTATATCTTAGTTACTTACCAAAGAGAAAAAGTATGACCAATTCCTATGGGAAAATCCTTAATATGCATACACAGTAAAACCATGGTAAACATTCATAGGACATTCAATGATTTGGGGAAAATGCTTGTGTTCCTGTGTTAGTTGATGAAGCCATGAGAGAACATCTGGAATCTGTAGGATAAGTATTTACAGTTACTTCAATACACATGTCAGTCCAGGTGGGATTGTAGAGCATTTGGTCTTGAGCTGTCTGGACCCCCCTGTGAGAGCTGCACCTAACATAGAACTCCCACTAGGCCCAACCTGCCTAGAGCCTGGGTCTCAATATGCAGGAGTCCAGGGCACCTGGGAAGGAAGTGAATCAGGCTGACAACCGAGTGTTCCTGCTTCCCTGAGCCCTGCCTCGGTGTAACCATTTTCAAACTCCTTCCTAGGCCAGGCTACCTGAGGTTGGCCTCCAGGAGCCCCTGGCAATTGGATACCATGAAAAAAGGCTGGAGAAAGAAGGCTGAGTGAGGAGCAGAGATGGGAAGGCTTGGTCACGTGGAAACTGAGTTATGAGAGAGGGAAAATGCCAATGGGGTGAGTGGCTAAGGTCTTATAGTTTTATTTTTAATTTCACTGTTTTTTCTCTCTCACTGTGTGTGTTACTGGCACAGAACCAAGGGCTTTGCACATTGGATCTGACATTGATATAAAATGGAAACAAAAAGCCAGATTTTAGGAATGGAACACATTTCTTCACATTGAGCAAAATGCAAGGCAGCCATCCTTCTTTCCTTTTTTTTTTTTTTTGGTACTGGAGATTGAACTCAGGGGCACTCAACCACTGAGCCACATCCCCAGCCCTATTTTGTGTTTTATGTAGAGACAGGGTCTCACTGAGTTGCTTAGTGCCTCGTCGTTGCTAAGGCTGGCTTTGAACTCACCATTGTCCTGTCTCAGCCCCCAAAGTGCTGGGATTACAGACATGTGCCACCGTGCCTGGCTGGCAGCCATCCTTTAAGAAGTCTTTTCTCTTTCTAGATTCCCCTCTCCCCCATTGGATGGGCTGAAGCAGAGCTCCTGGAGGCAAGGCTAGTCCAGTCTTGTGGGGCAATATTTCCATCCTGAGGACATAGTTTTTTAGACTTAGAGCCCAGAGCTCTTCGTGCACTAAAGCCCCTGCAGGTGAGGAAGGCAGGGCCTGAGGGAAGTCCAAGGGGGCCAGCTTCAAGCTTGGCCTCCCAACCTCTTTGTCTCACCCAGGCAAAAACAAAGCACAAATGCAGAGTGTTATAGAACCTGATTCGTGAGGGACACCAGGAGTGAGCCCACAGGTGCCACCAGAACTGGACTGTCCTCCTGGTCTCACCCAGCTGTGAGGAGGGACCCATGGCCTATAGGACAGTGATATTCTGCGTCTTGCTCCAAGTGCCCCCAGTAACCTGCATTAGTCTTTGAGTGGGTTTCTCTGGTCCAGTCCACACAGCTTCATATCAAGGCCGGGCACCATCTTTTGGCTGCTGCTGGTCAGCTTGGGGGCCCCTTGCTCTTTAGGTTCTTTGCCGAGAGGGAGCAGTGACCTTAGGGGCCTGGGAGAACGAAAGGACACCCAGATGGTAGCCCAAGCCACTTGAAATTCCCTACACAAAAGTCAGATCGTCCCCAACAGCTAGGCCTCCTTTGAAGGAGGCTTCAGTGGAGCCCAGTGTCTGGTATCTATTACCTCATAATGGTGGGTGTGCTCCAGTCAAGGCCACCAGTCCTGATCTGAGAATTCTTCTCCTACCCTTCCTTCTGTATAAAAACTAGTCAGAGACAAAGTCACCAGGGACTAGCCACCCTGAGGTTTGCCTCCTTTGTAGGAACATGTTCTCCATGGTGCCTTTTTGTTTTATATTGTTGCATTTTTATTAAAGCAAATTTTTAAATTTCTTTTAAATTTTGCACTTTTGAGCTCGATTGACCAGGATAGCCTCCATTTTTTGGTCTTCTTGCTTCAGCCACCCAGGCCTTTCTACATTTTTCATTTGGAATTAAATGGAAGCATAAATACTCACCCCGGCATTATTACTCTGGTTCTTGGGTATTTAATTTGCCGTGGTACCTTGTCCACTCACTTCTGATTTACTTTACTTGATGTTTATTGCCCAGTGGTTTCTCAGAGCTAACACCAGATCAAATAAATGACAAAGGCAAGTGTATTTGACTCTATTTCTAACATATATGCTTATATAGTTTTTCAAAGTTATCACTTATGTGTCCTACAGAGCTGATAGGCATATCAGTCATGTTTCTTAGTTGTTTTTTCTTGCTATAATAATACTGGAGAGTAACTATTCAATTAAAAGTATAAAATTTTGACAGGTGCCCTGAGGCAGGAAGATCACAAATTGAAAGCTGCTGCAAATTAGGGAGACCCTTAAGTAACTTAGAGATATACTGCACAAAATAAAAAATACCATTAATTTTTTAAAAAGGTTTGGGCACGTCGCTGTAGGTTCAATGCCCAGTACCAAAGCCAAAAGAGAAATAAAAGTTGGTTTGGCCTCTTGGATTGGTGAGTTGTTTGGTAGAGAAGGTCTCCTCCAGCTTCAGCAACTTCCTCAGTTGTCTGCCTTCATAGAAGGGACTTATCCTCTCATGCTTGGGGGACTCCAGAGCCAGTAACACTGAGTAAAGCAAGCCACACCTGAATGGACAAGGTCCTTTGGAAACTGAAGTGCCACCAGGACAAGAGTCCTGAAGAAAGAAGAGTGGAGTCAGGCCCCAGTGTGGTTCTGATGAGAAATGAAACCAGTTCCTTGCTGGAGGCCCGAGTAGAAAGGACTCAAGTTCCAGGCCTGTCTGGCCAACATGTACAATCTTGTCTCAAAATTAAAAAATGAAAAGGTTTTTGAAAATCCGAATGCGAATCCCAAAATAAAAAAGCAGCCCAGTGAGCTTGTTCTGTTCCATCACACAGAGCCAAAGACCAGGGAGCCATGTTTCCTTCAGCCTTTCTCATTGGGTGGCGTTTTTTCAGACATGAAGGGTGGGAGAACGGCGCACAGGATGAGAGCTGGTGGCCATTTGTGCAGCTCTACTCCCATCGTGAGGAAATAGTTTGAAGACACTCAGGGCCATTCAAGCCTCCTTCCCAGAAGGTGAAGCTGTTGGGAATATCTGACCCCCAGAGGGTTGGAAGAGGCTTGGGTTCCCATCTGAGCCTCCCTGATTCTCCTAGGGCCCTGGGAAAGACCTGTGCACTGGAGCCACCTCAGCATAGAACCTGCAAAGTGAGGCGCCAGGAGCAGACAGGCAGCAGCCAGGAGATGCTCCCACAGGAAGTTGTGGGATGAGATCTAGATGCTAAGCTGTGTGGACTGCACCTGAGGGACACTCTGAAAAGGATAATGCAGGTACTTGTGGATACTTATTTCTTGTTCAGTTTCCTTGGAGCAAGAGATAACAATCTCTTAGGTGAAGTCACCTTGCTGCTGGGCTAAAATCCCTTCTACCTCCCAGGTGGAACAAAAAGGACAGGTCCGTCCATTCTAGGTGCCATAGGGCAGCATCAGATGTGTGTCCAGTAGGTCCCAGGCGGGCCCAATTGTCTGGAGGCCAGGATGGCCTGAAGAAAAGGGCAGAGAAGGATGGGAATTTTTTGTAGTGCAGCTGATGTGCTAGAGAGACAAGCGCCAAACACACCAAGGAGGATCCACACTACATTTGGAAAGCTGTTATTTGGTGGAGCCTATAGAAAAAATGCACTTTAATTAAACAAAATTTGTTTAATTTGAACAATTGCACAAATTTAATTTAAATCAAATTAAAATTTGTTCAATTTAAATTAAACAAAATATCAACTTCCTCATTGGAAAAGCCAAACCTATAGAATTTCAGAGGAAAATATAGGCCTAAATATTCCCATCCTTAGATTTGGCCGTGGTTTCCTGAAAACAGTGCTGAAAGCAGAAATAAGAGAAGACATAATGGATGGGCGGTCTGGAAGTCATGTCCTTTTGCCTCAAAGGACGTGATCAACAACAGGAAGAGGCAGCTGGCAGAAGAAGAGAAAATAGTTGCTATTATCTGGAAATGTTCTCACATCCAGAGTTTCTGAAGAAGCTGGTTCCATAACTTGTGAATTGTGCTGCTATCAAGATGGGGACACACGTATCCCTACAGTGTGCTGACTCTGTAATTCCTTTGGATGAATAGCAAAAATGGTATAGCTGGCTGGAATGGTGGTTCCCATCCCCATTTGGAGAAACCTCCATAGAGATGTCCAGTGTAATTGTGCCAGCATCCCCTCTTACCAAGTGTGTACAGTGTTCCTTTCCCCAACATTTGCCTGGTTATAGCCATTTTGGAAGCGAGATTAGCCTTGCTAGAATATTCCTGCTGTGTTCTTTCTACTTTGTACTTTCTTAAAGTTCTTCTAGAGTAAAGTATGAAATTTCAAGCATTCCAAACTGGATTTTGATGTACATATATGCTGGTGATGTAGGGGGATGCTGTAGAGAGTGTGAAATAACACAGGGTGACCTTTATCTACAGAGAAATTTACATGGGAGTTGTGTGGGTACATCCATTCATATGCATATGCAAGTTTTTAAAAACTGTATATTTGTGTGCTGATGATTAGTATTATAAGGATTGAGATGAGATATGACAAGCAAGGGATTTCTATCTTTAGATTTATTTATATGTATATAAACAGATTTTAATATAAGAGTATAACTGAATGGAAGGAGTGATCCTTGTCAATGTGTTCTCGGTGCATACACCTTTTTTTGAAATATTTTTTAGTTATACATGGACACAGTGTTTTTGTTTATTTATTTTTATGTGGTGCTGAGGATTGAACCCAGTGCATCACACATTGCAAGGCAAGTGCTCTGCCACTGAGCCACAATCTCAGCCCCTCAGTGCATACATCTTGGTGACTGAATTTGAGAGATGTAGACTTGTGCTTTCATGCCTTGTTGTGTTGAAAGTAGGGATTTTGAAAAGCTCACTGTTGCCTTAGTATGTAATTTTTTTTTGGTACCGGGGATTGAACTCAGGGGTACTCAACCACTGAGCCACATCCCCAGCCCTATTTGGTAGAGACAGGGTCTCACTGAGTTGCTTAGCGCCTCGCCATTGCTGAGGGTGGCTTTGAACTTGCGATTCTCCTGTCTCAGCCTCCCAAAGTGCTGGGATTACAGGCGTGCGCCACTGTGCCTGGCTTTTAGTATGTAATTTTTTATATTTAATACGATATATAAGATGTATAGAAATAAGTATATATGTTGTATAGATCTACACACACACACACATATGTGTGTATATATATATATCTACACACACACATCACATATGTGATGATGGATTTTATGAGAAAAAACCTGTCAATAAAAATGAAATATTTTTAACAGACCAGGCCAATACATAAGAGTTTTGTGAATGGTTGCAAAGTTCTTGAAGCCCAAGTCTTTCAAACATTTTATGACAATACCAAACACTGCCCAGGAATCAGAAGAGAAACAATGGTGTTCAAACACAATGCATAACTCAATTGAATTTAAATGCAATGTTATTCTAGTATGTCACAGCATAGCAGTTGGTATCGAAGGATTAAAAAATTGGACTTGAGGGCTGGGATTGTAGCTCAGCGGTAGAGCGCTTGCCTCGCATGCGTGAGGCCCTGGGTTCGATCCTCGGCACCACATACGAACCAATAAAATAAAGACATTGTGTCCATCTATTTAAAAAAAAATTTGGACTTGAATAAACAAAAGATTATGGGTATTTCACATGATGTTTGATGATATTCGTTTTCTGTCAATTAGAACATAGCTATTTTCTCAATCCCTTTCAAGTTCCATGTGCTACTTACCAAACAGAAAAGATATGACCAATCCCTAAGTGACAATCAGTAATACAGGCACACGGGAAAGCCAAGTGAAGCCATCAAAGGCCATGCAAAACGCTTGTGCTCCAGTATCAGATGATGAAGCCATGAGAGAACATCAGTTAAGTGTAGGAGAAGGATTTACAGTCATTCCAATGCACATGTTACTCCTGGTGGGATTGTGGAGCATTCAGTCTTGAGCTCTCTGAACCCCCTTGTGAGAGCTGTACCTCACCTAGGCCTCCCACTGGGCCCACCCTACCTAGAGCCTGGGTCTGAATAGGCAGAGTAAGAATCCAGGGAACCTGGGAAGGAAATGAATCAGGCTGACAACCAAGTGTCCGGGGCCTACCTTCCTGTTTCCTTGAGACCTCCCTAGGTGTAAACATTTTCAAACTCCTTCCTAGGCAAGGATACCTGAGGTAGGCCTCCAAGAGCCCTGGCAATTGGATACCATGAAGACAGGCTGGAGAAAGAAGGTTGAGTGAGGAGCAGAAATGAGGAGGCTTGATCACGTGGAAACTGAGTTCTGGAAGAGAGAAGATGCCAATGGGGTGAGTGGCTAAGGTCTTACAGTTTTTGTTTTTAATTTTGTCCTTTTTTTTTCTCTCTCTGTCTGTGTTTTACTGGCACTGAACCCAGGGCTTTGCACATTGGATCTCACATTGATATCAAATGGAAAGGAAGAGCTAAATTTCAGGAGTGGAACATATTTCCTCATATTGAGGAAAATGCAAGGCAGCCATCCTTCCTGAAGTCTTTCCTCTCTTCTATTTTGTTGTTGTTGTTGTTTTGTTGCCCATAGGATGGGAAGAATCAGAGCACTTGGAGGCAAGGCTAGTCCTGTCTTGTGAGGGAATACTGCCATCCTGAGGACATAGTTTCTTTTTTTTTTTTTTTTTAGAAATTTTTTAAAAATATTTTTTTAGTTGTAGATGAATGCAATATCTTTATTTTATTTATTTATTTGTATGTGGTGCTGAGGATCGAACCCAGTGACTCACGCATGCAAGGCAAGCGCTCTACCACGGAGCCACAGCCCCAGCCCCCAGGACATAGTTTCTTAAAGCTCAGAGCCCAGAGCTCTTCCTGCACTAAAGCCCCTGCAGGTGAGGAAGGCAGGGCCTGAGGGAGGTACAAGGGGGCCAGCTTCAAGCTTGGCCTCCCAACCTCTTTTTCTTGCCCACGCAGAAACCAAGCACAGTCTTGATGTGGAACCTGGGTAGTGATGGACAGCAGGAATGAGCACATAGGTGCCACACTGCCAGGAAGGCTCCAAGTATTATAGCACAGTGATAGTAAGAAAGGACAGGCTAGTTCTTGCTCTAAGAGAAATAACACAAGGCTGGTACCCTTGAGAGCCTGCATTAGCCTGCTTTTTCTTTTCTTTCTTTTTTATTGACAGATTACAGAGGTGGCTTATTTTACTGAGTTGTAGAGTTTTCATTTTGATATTGATGTAAATATTAAATGAATGAATGACCCCTTCCCAGATAATTAACACTTTGCATATTGAACACTTATTTCCATAGTATATCTTGTACCATTGGAAGTACAGGACATGAGGGAAAGGATAGGTGTCCACCTCCACCTGAGGCCCAACATCCAGCAGTGGATGGGGTGCCCCAGAATCTGTAAGGGGTTTTCACTTGTGACAGAAACCTGTTCTTCTGGGCTCAGTAATTACAAGGAACTCCATTTCTCTGTAGTTGATGAGCCACAGAAAGCCTCATAGTCGTGCAGGTCAGGAACAGTGTGCACTCCTGCATAAGCTGCTCAGTGCGGCCTGGGCCTCCACATCTGAATACAATGGAAATTCACTCTTAGGGGGTCAGAGAGCAATAGGCTGCCCTTCCAAGAGGGACCCAGGCCTGCAGGGATCTTGAGCCCTTCCTGTGCCTGCAGGCAGCCCAGGATTCTGGTTACAAGGGCTTTGGGCTGTATGGCCAGTGCCTCTCCATGAGGCACATGGCAGGCCAGGTTGCTCTTCTTGACCATGGTGGAGTCTGCCAGGCCGAGGTGGGCCAAGCCAGGTGGCACCAGGTATTGCGCCATTCAGCAGCTACCGCAGCCCACGATTAACGCACAGACATGGTGGCCAGGCATAGCTGTCTCTGCACGCCCAGCTCTGGAGACCCCAGCTGCAGCCTGCAAGCAGAATGTCCTCTGGGAACTACGTGGCCTTGGGCGGCAGCAGCGACACTGAACACAGGCGTCCTGGCTCAGGTTCTTGTTCTGTCAAAAAAGCACCTTGAACTATGGCGACCTCTCTGCTTTAACCCCTGTGTGGGTCCCTCTGCTCCAGTCCACACAGCTTCGTTTTGAGGCCTCCTGTGACCCAATTGCTCCCTATAAGAAAATTTATGAAGCAATGAGTAGACTGATCATGACTCTGCATGAAGGCAGAGTCCTCCAGAGCCAGTCACCTCTCAGAAGTCCTTCGATTACCAGTAACATGTAATTTTGGGAATCAAGTTTCCAACACAGGATTCTAGGGCACAGCCACTGAAAACATATCATGAAGTAAGTTTTCAAGTTGAAACAAAAGTACTAGGGGTATCTATGATTTTAAAATGATGTTGGTGGTGGTTTATTTTCAAGTTTCTGCATTAGAATACAGGCTGAGAACATTGAGGGAGGAGAATTAGTGTTGCTGATATTCATGTACCTTATCGTCCTGTAGGCTGTAGTGAATGCAAATCGGGTCTAATCTCAACAACAGCCTACACATTCATCCAAATGTCATAGAGATTATTTTGCATATGAAGCTAAATGTAGGGAAACCTGTGAAGATAAATGAAAGGTTTGGTAGTTGAGCTTTTCTTCTTATTGGCACATGCCTGTTTGCTGACTCCTTGGCAGGCATCTTTCTTGAATCTGCTAATGGGAAGATATCATGAGCCATATGATGAAATATGACATGAAAAGGCTGGGGGTGTAGCTCAGTGGTAGATGGCTGGCCTGGCCTGTGTGAGGCCCTGGGTTCGATTCTCAGCAGCGCATGAAAAACAAACAGGGCTGGGGATATAGCTCAGTTGGTAGAGTGCTTGCCTAGAGTACACAAGTCCCTGGGTTCAATCCCCAGCACCACAAAAATAAAAAACAATAAACATAAAATAAAGGCATATTGTCCATTGATTGGTAGAAAAATATATATTTATAAAAAAGTGAAATAAAATGTAAGGAATAGACTATAACACGTATGCATAAAGTCACAGTAAAGAGGGGAAGCATATTTCATGCCATGGGAAAATGTGATGGTCTCATGATGAGTGAGGAGAAAAGGACAGAAATGGATACAAAGGTCACTATAGGTATCATGCCCTCTTCTGATGGGTAGTATATGAGAAATTATTGCCTCCCGTTCAGTTCATAAGGAGGGAAAGAAGGAATGCAGGCATCCTTGCTCACGTTGGAGCCTCATCAGGTCACTGACCACTGGATTGGTGAGTTTGGTAGAGAAGATCTCTTCCAGCTTCAGCAGCTTTCTTAGTGTCTGCATTCACCCAAAGGATTTATCCTCTGATAATTGGGGAACTCCAAGCCAGTAACACTGTGTAAAGCAAGCCACGACTTGCTTTACACGACAGGACAGCCTGATGAAAGAAGAGTAGATTCAGGCCCCAGTGTGGTTTCTGATGAGAAATGAAAGCAGTCCCGAGCTGGAGGCTCAGGCAGGAAGGTCTTAAGTTCCAGGCCAGTCTGGCCAACATGCACAATCCTGTCTAACATTAAAAATGAAAAAGTTTTTAAAAATCGCACTCCCAATTCCAAAATAAAAAGGCAGCCTGGTCAGCTTGTTCCTTCACACAGGGCCAAAGACAAGGGAACCATGTTTCCTAGGGAATTTGCCCCGGGTGGCGTTTTTTCAGACAGGAAGGGCGGGAGAATGGCGCTCAGGATGAGAGCTGGTGGCCATTTGTGCAGTTCTACTGCCATTGTGAGGAAGTAGTTTGAAGACACCCAGCGCCATTCAAGCCTCCTTCCCAGGTGGCCTAGCTGTTAAGAAAGTCTGGCCTGCAGGGAGTTGGAAGAGGCTGGGGCTCTGATCTGGGCCTCCCTGCCTTCTCCTAAGGCCCTGAGGGAGACCTGGGTACTGGAGCTCCCTCAGCACAGAACCTGCAGAGTGAGGGGACAGGAGCAGACGGGTGGCAGCCAGGAGATGCTCCCACAGGAAGTCGTGGGGTGGGGCCTCGGCCCTAAGCTGTGTGGACTGCACCTGAGGGACACTCTGAAAAGGATAATGCAGGTGCTTGTGTATACTTATTTCTTTTTCAGGTTCCTTGGAGAAAGAGATAGCAATCCCATTGGAGGTGTGTGGGTACATCATCCATATACATATGCCAGTTTTTTAAAACTGTATATTTGTGTGCTCATGGCCAGCATTAAAAGGATTGTGATGCAATATGACAATTAAGAGATTTCTATTTTTAGTTTCATTTATATGTATGTAAACAGAGACTTTAACGTAAGAATATACCTACTTGTGAATGGAGGGAACGCTCCATGTCAAGGTGCTCTGGGGCATATATCTTGTTTCTTTTTTTGGTACGGGTGATTGAACTCTGAGGTACTTGACCACTGAGCCACATCCCCAGCCATATCCTCAGCCCTATTTTGTATTTTATTTAGAAACAGGGTCTCACTGAGTTGAATAGTGTCTCACCGTTGTTGTGGCTGGGTTTGAACTCACAATTCCCCTGTGTCAGCCTCCCAAAGTGCTGGGATTACAGGCATGCGCCATCACACCCTGCTTCAGGGCATATATCTCAGTGACCCACTTTGAGAGATATAGACTTTTGCTTTCTTGTCTTGTTGTGTTGATAGTAGGAATTTGAAAAATTCAATGTTGCCTTAATATGTATATGTTTACTACAATATAGAGAGGATGTATAGAAATAAACATATATGTTGTATAGATTTACACACACACACACACACACACACACACACATACACACACACACAGACATACATATATCCAGTGATGGATTTTATGAGAAAAAAAAACTGTGATAAACACGAAATGTATTGTACAGACCAGGCCAATACATAAGACCTTTTTGAATAGTTGAAAAGTTGCTGAAGCCCAAGACTTTGAAATATTTTATGAGAATACCAAACACTGCCTAGGAATCAGAAGAGAAAATATGCTGTATAAACACAACTCCTAAGTCAATTGAATTTAAATGCAACGTGATTGTAGTATGTCACGGTATAAAAGGTCTTACCCATGCATTGAAAAATTGCACTTGAATAAGCAAAAGATTATGAGTGTTTAACATGATGTTTGATGGTGGTGGTTGTCTTTCAATCTGAACATGGCTATATAATGAATCGCTTCCACGTTCCATGTGCTAGGTACCAAAGAGGAAAGTTAGGACCCACGACTAGGGGGAAATCAGTCCTACAGGCACACAGGAAAGCCAAGGAAAGCCCTCACAGGCCATTCTATGATATGGGAAAATGCTTGTTTCAGTGTGAGATGGGAAGCCATGAGAGAACATCTGTCATCTGCAGCACAAGAATTTACAGTCACTCCTATGCACAGGTCACTCCTGGTGGGATTGTGGAGCATTTAGTGGTGAGCTCTCTGAACCCCCCAGTGAGAGCTGCACCTCACCTAGGCCTCCCACTGGGCCCACCCTGCCTAGAGCCTGGGTCTGAATAGGCAGAGTAGGAGTCCAGGGAACCTGGGAAGAAGTGAGTCCTGGGTCCTAAGTTTCCATCTCCCAGAGCCCTTGGTGTAAACACTTTCGAATGCATTCCTAGGCAAGGCTACCTGAGGTTGGCCTCCAGGAGCCCCTGGCAATTGGATACCATGAAGAAAGGCTGGAGAAAGAAGGCTGAGTGAGGAGCAGAGATGGGAAGGCTTGGAAACTGAGTTCTGGAAGAGAG
>CM053417.1:19132746-19143902 GCA_028644305.1 Xerus rutilus
CTTATGACAATTAAGGGATTTCTACCTTTAGATTCATTGATATGTATATAAACAGAGGCTTTTTTTTTTTTTTTGATACTGGAGATTGAACTCAAGGGCACTCTACCACTGAGTCGCATCCCCAGCCCTATTTTGTGTTTTATATAGAGACAGGGTCTCACTGAGTTGCTTAGCGCCTCGCCTTTGCTGAGGCTGGCTTTGAACTCGCGATTCTCCTGTCTCAGCCTCCCTAAGTGCTGGGATTACAGGTTTTGGCCACTGCGCCCGGCTAAACAGAGGGTTTAATACAATAGTATCCCTACCTGTGTATGAAGGGAATACTCCTTGTCAAGGTGCTCTGGGGCATATATACATATATATTTTTTGGTACTGGGCATTGAAATCAGAGATATTCAACCATGGAACCACATCCCCAGCCCTATTTTGTGTTTTATATAGAGACAGGGTCTCATTGAGTTCCTTAGCACATCACCATTGCTGAGGCTGGCTTTGAACTCACATTCTGCTGTCTCAGCCTACCAAAGTGCTGAGATTTACAGGTGTGCGCTACCGCGCCCTGCTTGGGGCATATATCTTGGTGACCCAATTTGAGAGATGTAGACATTTCTTTTCTTATCTTGTGTGTCTATAGTAGGAATTTTGAAAAACTCAGTGTTGCCTTAGTATGTATATATTTACTATCATATAGAGAGGATGTATAGAAATAAGCATGTATGGTGTATACATACACACAGACATATATACTTAGATATACATATATGTATATGCATTAGCCTTTTTTTCTGTTTTCTTTTTTCTTGATAGTCTAAAGAGTTGGTTTGTTATACTGAGTGGTAGAGTTTTCATTTTGATAGTAATTTAAATGTTAAATGAATGAATGACCCCTTCTCAGATAACTAACAGTGTATGTATTAAACACTTATTTCTGTAGGATGTCTTCTCTCATTGGAAATACAGGACATGAGGGAAGGGATAAATGTCCACCTCCACTTGAGGCCTGACATCCAGAAGACGATGGGGTGCCCCAGCATCCACAAGCAGCTTATAGTCCTGACAGAAATACATTGTTGTGGGCTCAGTCATTGCAAGGAAGGGCACTTTTCCTTAGCTGATGAGCCACAGCAAGCCTCACAGTCCTGCAGGTCAGGAACAGCAGGTGCTTTCCCCTAAGCTGCTCAGCGGGACCTGGGACTCTACAGCTGAATACAGTAGAAATGCTGTCTTAGGGCTTCAGAGACAACACTGGCCCTCTAAGAAGGACCCGGAACCACAGGAATCTTGAGCCTTTCCCCTGCCGGCAGACAGTCCAGGAAAATGTTAACAAGGGATTGAGCCTATCCAGCCAGTGCCATGCCATGTGGCACTTGGCGGACCAGGTTGCTCTTCTCTACCACGGTGGAATCCCCAGGCCAAGGCAGCCCAGGCGGGGTGTTGCCAGGTACTGTGTCAGTCAGTGGGCAGCTGAGTCCCCTTGCAGCCCAAGATTAGTGTAGATGCAGTGGCCAGGCAAAGGTGTCGCTGCATGCCCAGCTCTGGAGGCACCAGCTGCCTCCTGCAGTGCAGAATGTCTTCTGAGAAGCAAGCTGTCTTAGAGAGCAGTAGCGACACCGCAAAGAGCAGGGCTGGCTCAGGTTCTTGTTCTGCCAAAAACACTGCCAAGGGCCACTGCTTCAGGGATTTCAGCCCCTCCTTGCGCTGGGCACCTTGAGGCTTGGCGACCTCACTGCTGCTTTTGCCCCTGCTTGGGTCCCTCTGCTCTAGTCCACACTGCTCTGTACCGAAGCTCCGCCCCACGACTTCCTGTGACACTAGCTCCTGGCAACTGCTGGTCCCCTAGCTCCTGGCAACTGCTGGTCCCCTCGTGGCGACGCCCGGTCTCTCCGTGTTCCTTCTGAAAGGAGGACCAGTGCCCAGGTCTCCCTCAGGGCCCTGGGGAAAGGCAAGGAAGCCCCATCCCAGCTGAAACCTCTTGCAACTCGCTTCAGGATAGCCACATCCTCCCCAGCAGCTCGGCCTTCTGGGAAGGAGGCGTGAATGGTGCAGGTCTTCTTTGAACTCCTTCCGCACGATGGCGGTAGTGCTCCACCTATGACTACCTGCCCTGCTGCAGCGCGCTCTTCTCCCTCCCTCCCTATTTGAAAAAACACCACCCAAAGAGAAAGGCATCAGGAAACGTGGATGCCCTGTTCTTTGTCCAGTTCTGAGGAAGGAGCTCTCAGTACTGTTTTTTTTTTTTTAATTTTTTCTTTGGTGAAAAATGTTTGTGTCGTGATTCTGTCTTTGACAGGCTTTGGCTGCATTGGCTAGGAAGTACTGGCAATTGTGGTGCCAGTGCAGCACATCCAGCTTCTGTCTCCTTTTGTTTTTCTTCTGAAGTCAAACCCAGGCCTGAATGGGTTTGGCTTCACATCATCCATTGGCCTCTCCTCTCTCCCATTTAGTATTCCACGGGGCCCTGCTCATTCAGTTCATTTTGTGTTGAACTTCACTCTGTGTTCTTCCCTTATTAGTGTGTTACTGTCAGCACTAGTTGACAGAATGGCACAGTTCAATTCATTTTACTTTAATTTGAAATCGTGATGGTTTTCGAAACAAAGATGTAAATACACTCATCTTCTAGAGAGCCTATATGCATGTGGTGAAGTGTCTTGTCTTAGCACAAATACCAGAAGCTGAGTAATGTGTAAAGAATAGACATTTCTTGTCCTCTTGCTTCTGGAGACTGAGAAGTCAAACAACATGGCTTTGGCATCTGCTGAGCTGTTGCTGAAGGTCTTCTTGCTGAATCATAACCTGGAGAAGACCATCACAAGGACAGACATAGGAAGTTTTTTGGAGACACCTGGCTTGTATAGCAGAGTTACTCCCTATAAGAACACTTATAAAGCCATGAGTGGACGGATCCGTGACTCTGCATGAAGACAGAGTCCTCACCAGAGAGTCACCTCTCAGAAGTCCTTCGATTACCGGTAACATATACTTTTGGGAATCAAGTTTTCAGCACAGGATTTCCAGGGCAGAGCCACTAAAACAGACTATGGAGTAACTTATTAAGTTGAATCAAAAACACTAGAGGCATCTACTTTTCTAAAGTTGTGTTGATGAGGATTTCTTTTCTTTTCTTTGGTACCAGGGATTGAACTCAGGGACACTGGACCACTGACCCACATCCTCAGCCCTAATTTGTGTTTTATGTACAGACAGGGTCTCACTGAGTTGCTTAGTGCCTCCCCGTTGCTGAGGTTGGCTTTGAACTCGCAATTCTCCTGTCTCAGCCTCCCAAAGTGCTGGGAATACAGGTGTGCTCCACTGCTCCCACCTGATGAGGGTTTATTTTTATGTTTCTGCTTTAGACTTCAGGCTGAGGTAAGAGACTTAGTGTTGGTGATATTCAGGTACCTTTTTGTCCTCTAAGTTGCGGTCAGTGCAAATCGGGTCTAATCTCAACAATAGTATTTGCATTCATTCAAACTTCAGAGAGAATTACTTTATGTGTGAATCCAAATGTAGGGAAAGGTGCACATATATGAAAAAATTTGTGATCGAACTTTTCTTGTTATCGGCACATGCCAACTTCTGGACTCCTTGACAGGTATCCTTCCTGAATCTGCTAATGTGAGGATATCATGAGCCATGTGTTGAAATATAAAATGAAAGGACTAGGGTTGTAGCATAGTGGCAGATGGCTGACCTGGCCCACATGAGGCCCTAGGTTTGATCCTTAGCACCACATAAAAACAAATGAGGTTGTGGATATAGCTCAGTTGGTAGAGTGCTTTCCTAGAGTACAGAAGTCCCTGGATTCAATCCCTAGCACCTCCCAAAAAAATAGATAAAGGCATTTAAAAAATAGAAAAAAATATATATATGTATGTCTTGTGGGGGCAATACTGCCATCCTGAGATAATTTTTGAAGAACGCCCCACCCCCAGCCCATCCTTCATGGAATGTTTAGCAGCTGAGCAAGACAGGCCCCCAGGGGTGTCTGAGGATCCTATTACCCATCTTGGCTTCCCAGCCTATTTGAGTTCAGGCCAGAGCCAAGCAGCATAAATGCAGAGTCCTAGTGTAGAACTTGGAGCATTACGGACAGCAGGACTGAGCCTATAGGTGTCACCAATACTGGCCTGTCCTGCTGTTGCCACACAACTGCAAACAGATTATTGAGCATTCACTCTGGAGCCATCTGGACCCTCCTGTGAGAGCTGAACCTACCATCAGCTGTTCACTGGGCCCACCAGGAACAATTGGATACCATGAGGAAACGCCAGAGGATGATGGCCTAGTGAAGAGCAGAAATGGGAAGAATTGGTCCTGAGCAAACTTGGTTCTAGAACAGAGAAGATGCCAATGGGGTGAGTGGCTAAGGCCTTACGTTATTCTTTTTAATTTTTTAGTTCCATTCTGTATTTGTTTTTAAGTGAAGCTGGGATGGAACCCAGGACTCTGCACATTAGATCTCACATTGATATCCAATAGAACCCCAAAGGAAAATTTAGCAGGGGAACACATTTCCTGAGATTGAGCGAAATTCAAGGCAGCCACAGTTTCTGGAGTGTTTTTCTCCTCTGGCAATTGTTCTTCTTTTCAAATTGGAGGGGCACAAACACAGCTCCTGGAGGCAATTCTATTTATGGCAATTTTATTTATGTCCATAGGATCTCACCGCATGAGCACTTTCTGCATGAAAGCCCTAGCAGATAAGCTAAGTAGGTCCAGTAGCTGGTCTGATGGGCCTCGAACCAAGCTGGACATAGGAACTTCCTGGTTCGGAGCCACACAGGACCAAAAGCACAAATGCAGTGTCTTTTAAAACCCGATGTGTGAGGATACCAGGAGTGAGCCTGCAAGTGCCACCAGAACTGGCCTGTCCTGCTGTTCTGACCCAGCTTTGAGGAGGGATCCATGAGCTATAGGACAGTGACATCACAAAGGTCGTTCTGCATGTTGCTCCAAGGGGAGGAACTCGAACAAGTGCTCCCAGAAACCTGCATTAGTGGTTGAGTGGGTTTTTCTGGTCCAGTCCACACAGCTCCATACCAAGGCCCTGCCCCATGACATCCTGTGACACCATTTCCTGGCTACTGCTGGTTTGCTCAGGATCACTGGGTGTCCAAGTTCTTTGCCAAAAGGGTGCAGTGCCCAGGTCGCCCTGAGGGCCCTGGGAGAAGGCAAGGAGGCCCAGATGGCAGCCTAAGCCTCTTAAAACTCCCTATACAAAAGCGAGATTCTGCCCAATAGCTAGGCCTTCCGGAAAGGGGGCTTCAATGGAGCCCAGTATCTGGTAACTATTTCCTCAGGATAGTGGGCATGCTACAGTCAAGGCCCCCAGCCCGGATCCTGAGCGCTCTTGTCCTGCCCTTCCTTTTTGTGCAAATGGCAATGAGAGATAAAGTCACCAGGGAACAGTCCCCTGGGTTTTCTTGTTTCAATGGTGACTTTTCATTTTATATTGGTTAATCATTATGAAAACAAAATTTTAAATTTCTTTTAAATTTTGCACTTTTGAGTTCAGTTGACCAGGCTGGCCTCTATGTTCATCCTCCAGGGCCTTTCTGCTTCGGTTTTTCATTTGGAATTAAATGTAGGCACGAATCCTCACCCTGGCATTATTACTTTGGTTTTTGGGTATTTAATTTGCCCAGGGAGCCTTGTCGTCTCATTTGTGATTGACTTCACTTGGTGTTACTTGCCCAGCTGTTTATCAAAGCTAACACCAAATCATTTAAATGACACAGTCAAGTGTGTTTGACTCTATTTCTAACATATATACATATATATATTTTTTACAGTTATCACATATTTGTACTTCACAGCTGGTAGGCATATTTTTTTTTTTTTTTTTGGTACCAGGGATTGAGCTTAGGGGCACTCGACCACTGAGCCACATCCCCAGCCCTATTTTGTGTTTTATGTAGAGACAGGGTCTCACTGAGTTGCTTAGTGCCTCGTCGTTGCTGAGGCTGGCTTTGAACTCGCGATTCTCCTGTCTCAGCCTCCCTAAGTGCTGGGATTACAAGCGTGAGGCACCGCGCCCGGCTGGTAGGCATATTAATCTAGCTTGTTAGGCAACTTTTTTGTGGTTGTTGCTATAACAATACTGAGGGTGATTATTTAAAAGAATAAAATTTCACCAGGTGCCCTAGAGTATGTTTGTGATCCCAGTAGCATGGGTAGCTGAGGCAAGAGAATCACAGATTGCAAATTTGCTGCAACTTAGCGAGACCCTTAGGTAACTTGGAAAGATCCTGTCCCATAATAAAAAATACTAATAATCTTCAAAAATGAGTGGGTGTGTCACTCCATGGTTAAGTACCCCTGGGTTCAGTGCCCAGCACCAAAGCCAAAAGAGAAATAAATGTTGGTTTGGCCTCTTGGATTGGTGAGTGGTTTGCTAGAGAATCTCTCCTCCCACTTCAGCAACTTCCTCATTTGTCTGCCTTCATAGAAGGGCCTTACCCTCTGGTGCTTAGGGGACTCCAGAGCCAGTGATGCTAAGTAAAGCAAGCCACCACTGAATGGACAAGGTCCTGTGGAAACTGAAGTGCCACCAGGACAAGAGTCCTGAAGAAAGAAGAGTGGAGTCGGGCCCCAGTGTGGTTCTGATGAGAAATGAAAGCAGTCCCGAGCTGGGGGCTCAGGAAGGAAGGTCTCAAATTCCAGTTGGTTCTGCCACATGTACAATCCTGTCTGAAAATTGAAAAATGAAAAGTGTTTTCAAAATCCCAATCCTAATCCCCAAATAAAAAGGCAGCCTGGTCAGATTGTTCCATCATGCAGGGCCAAAGACTAGGGAGCCATGTTTCCTTGGGTCTTTGTCCCTGGGTGGCGTTTTTTTAGACAGGAAGGGCGGGAGAATGGCGCTCAGGATGAGAGCTGGTGGCCATTTGTGCAGCTCTACTGCCATCGTGAGGAAGTAGTTTGAAGACACCTAGCGCCATTCAAGCATCCTTCTAATGGAGGCCTACTGTTTCGGAAGTTCTGGCCTGCAGGGAGTTGGAAGAGGCTTGGGCTTTGATCTGGGTCTCCCTTCCTTCTCCTAGGGCCCTAAGGGAAACCTGGGCATGGAGCTCTCTCAGCAGAAAACCTGCAGAGCTAGGGACCAGGAGCAGATAGGTAGAAGCCAGGAAATGCTCCCACAGGAATTTGTGGGGCGGGACCTTGGTGCTAAGCTGTATGGACTGCACCTGAGCGACACTCTGAAAAGGATAATGAGGGGCTTGTGGGTACTGACTTCTTGTTCAGGTTCCTTGGAGCAAGAGATGGTAATCTCATTCGTGAGTCACAATGCTGTGGATTCTAATTCCTTCTGCCCTCTGGTGGAACAAAAAGGACAGGTGCATTCTAGGTGGCATAGGGCAGCACCAGATGTGTGTTCAGTAGGTCACAGACAGGCCCAATTGTCTGCAGGCCAGGATGGCCTGAAGAGAAGGGCAGAGAAGAATGGGAACTTCTAGTGCAGCCGATGTGTGAGAGAGATAAGAACACATTAGCACCAAGAACACCAGGGAAGGGGCTGGGATTGTGGCTCAGTGGTAGAGCGCTTGCCTCGCATGCGTGAGGCACTGGGTTCGATCCTCAGCACCACATAAAAATAAATCAATAAAGATATTGTGTCCACCTAGAACTAAACAATATTTAAAAAAAACAAAACAAAAAAACACCAGGGAGGATCTACACTGAAACCTAAATTTGGAAAGCTGTTATTTGGTGGAGCCTATGCAAAAATTCACTTAAAATGTGTCAGCATTCTCATTTGAAAAGCCAAACCTATAGAATTTCAGAGAAATATATAGGCCTAAATCTTCCTGTCCTTAGATTTGGCTGTGGATTCCTGAAAACAGTGCTGAAAGAAAAAATAAGAGAAGGCAGAATAGATGGGCAGTTTGGAAGGCATGTCCTTTTTCCACAAAGGATGTAGTCAACAAGAAGAAGATGCAGCTGGCAGAAGAGAAAATAATTATCATTATCTGGAAACGTTCTCACATCCAGCATTTTTGAAGAAACTGGTTCCATAACTTGTGAATTGTGCTGCTATGAAGATGGGTACTGGCGTATAACTATAGCATGGTGACTTTGTAATTCCTTTGGATGAATACCAAAAATGATATAGATGGCTGGAATGGTGTTTCTTTCTTCTTTTTTAAAGTATTTTTTTAGTTGTTGATGGACCCTTATTTATATCGGATGCTGAGAATCGAACCCAGTGCCTCACACATGGCAGGCTTGTGCTCTACCACTGAGCTACAACCCCAGCCCCTAGAATGGTGTTTCTTGTCTTTGTTTTGGAGAAAACTCCATAGGGATGTCCACTGTGGTTGTGCTAACATCCCCTCCCACCAAGTGTGTTCAAGTGTTCCTTTCCTCAACATTTGCCTGGTTATAGCCATTTTGGGATGGGGATTGGCCTCGTTGGGATATTCCTGTCTCATGCTTTTTATTTGAAATTTCTGAGAGTTCTTCTAGAGTAAAGAATGAAATTTCAAGCATTCCCAAATAGATATCCATGTAGGCATATGCGTGTGGCGTAAGGGGATGGTGCAGCCTGTCTAAAATGACACAGGGTGACCTTCACCTTTCGGGAAACATACCTAGGATGTGTGTGGGTACATCCATTCATATATACATATACAAGTGTTTAAAAACTGTATATTTGTGTGCTGATGGCCAGCATTAAAAGGATTGTGATGTGATATGACAAGTAAGGGATTTCTATCTTTAGTTTAATTTATATGCATATAAACAGAGACTTTAACATAAGAGTATACCTACTTGTGAGTAGAGGAAATGCTCCTTGTCAAGGTGCTCTCTGGCCATATATCTTTTTTTTATTGGTACTAGTATTGAACTCAGGAGCACTCAACCACTGAGCCACATCCCCACGCCTATTTTGTACCTTATTTAGAGATAGAGTCCCACTGAGTTACTTAGTGCCTGGCTTTTTTTTTTTTTTTTTTGGTACCGGGGATTGAACTCAGGGGCACTTGACCACTGAGCCACATCCCCATCCCTATTTTGTGTTTTATGTAGAGACAGGGTCTCACTGAGTTGCTTAGTGCCTCACCATTGCTGTGTCTGGCTTTGAACTCACAATTCTCCTGTTTCAGCCTACCAGAATGCTGGGATTAAAGGTGTGCGCCACCACACCCCACTTCAGGGCATCTATCTTGGTGACCCAATTTGAGATATGTAGACATTTGCTTTCTTGTCTTGTGTTGATAGTAGGAATCTTGAAAAATTCAATGTTGCCTTAATATGTATATGTTTATTAGAATATAGAGAGGATGTGTAGAAATAAGCTATATGTTGTATAGATTTACACAGACACACAGAGACATACATACATCTGGTGATGGATTTTATGAGAAAAACAACTGCTATGAACACAAAATGTGTTGTATAGAACACGCCAATACAGAAGACCATTTTAAATAGTTGAAAACTTCCTGAAACCAAAGATATTGAATTATTTTATGAGAATACCAAACACTGCCCAGGAATCAGAAGAGAAAATGTACTGTATAAATACAATTTCTAAGTCAATTGAATTTAAATGCAACATTATTGTAGTATGGCATGGCGTAGAAGGTGGTACCTGTGCATTGAAAACTTGGGCTTGAATAGGCAAAAGATTATGGGTGATTCACATGATGTTTGAGGGTAGTGGTTTTCTCTCAGTCTGTACATGGCTGTATAATGAATCGCTTCCACGTTCCATGTGCTAGGTACCAAAGAAGAAAGTTAGGACCCATTAATAGGGGAAAAATCAGTAATGCAGGCACACAGGAAAGCCAAGGAAAGCCTTCACAGGCTATGCTGTGATATGGGAAAACGCTTGTGCTGCAGTGTGAGATGTTGAAGTCATGAGAGAACATCTGTCATCTGTAGGAGAAGAATTTACAGTCACTCCAATGCATATGTCACTCCTGGTGGGATTGTGGAGCATTCAGTCTTGAGCTCCGTGGACTTCCTTGTGAGAGCTGCACCTCACCTAGGCCTCCCACTGGGCCCACCCTGCCTAGAGCCTGGGTCTGAATTGGCAGAGTAGGTAGGAGTCCAGGGAACCTGGGAAGAAGTGAGTCCTGGGTCTTAAGTTTCCATCTCCCAGAGCGCTTGGTGTAAACATTTTCAAATCCTTCCTAGGCAAGGCTACCTGAGGTTGGCCTCCAGGAGCCCCTGGCAATTGGATACCATGAAGAAAGGCTGGAGAAAGAAGGCTGAGTGAGGAGCAGAGATGGGAAGGCTTGGAAACTGAGTTCTGGAAGAGAGAAGATGCCAGTGGGGTGAGTGGCTAAGGTCTTAGCATTTTCAGTTTTAATTTTGCCCCTTTGTTCTATCTCTTACACTGTGTGTTACTGGCAGGCAACCCAGGGCTTTGCACATTGGATCTCACGTTGATATCAAATGGAAATGAAGAGCTAAATTTTAGGAGTGGAACACATTACCTCAAATTGAGCAAAATGCAAGGCATATAGTTTTTGAAGTCTTTCATTTCTAAGTCCCCGCCCCAACCATAGGATGGCCAGAACCAGAGCTCCTGGAGGCAAGGCTAGTCCTGTCTTAAGGGGCAATGCTGCCATACAGAGGACATAGTTTCTTTTCTTTTCTTTTCTTTTTTTATTTGATACCTGGGATTGAACTCAGGGGTACTAAGCCACATCCCCAGCCCTATTTTTGTGTTCTATTTGGAGACAGGGTCTCACTGAGTTGCTTAGTGCCTCACCCTTGTTAGGCTGGCTTTGAACCAGCGATTCTCCTCTCAGCCTCCAAAGCTCTGGGATTGCAGGCCTGCACCACCAAGCCTGGCATCCTGAGGTCATAGTTTCTTAACGCTCAGAGCCCAGAGCTCTTCCTTCAGTAAAGCCCCTGCAGGCGGGTCCTGTGGATGTTCCAAGTAGGCCAGCTTCAACCTCTTTACTCGCCCAGGCTGAATCCAAGCACAAGCGCAGAGTCGTATTGTGGAACCTGGGTAGTGATGGACAGCAAGAATGAACACACAGGTGGCACCAGGACAGACTGTCCTTCCTGTTCTCACACAGCAAAGAGGGGTCCAAATGCTATAGAACAGTGACATCAAGAAAGGGCATAGCCAGGCTCAGTTGCATAGCCTGAAATCCCAGCACTTTGGGAGGCTGAGACAAGAGGATGTTGAGTTC
>CM053417.1:19144402-19159425 GCA_028644305.1 Xerus rutilus
CTGTAATCCCTGCACTTTGGGAGGCTGAGACAGGAGAATCGCGAGTTCAAAGCCAGCCTCAGCAATGGCGAGGCACTAAGCAACTCAGTGAGACCCTGCCTCTACATAAAAAACACAAAATAGGGCTGGGGATGTGGCTCAGTGGTCCAATGCCCCTGAGTTCAATCCCTGGTACCAAAAAAAAAAAAAAAAAAAAAAACAAAACCAAAACCAACAAACACCCAAAACAGGAAAAGCATCACTGACAGCTCCTTCCTCAGAAGTGGGCAAAAGACAGGGCAGCCATGTTCCTGGGTGCCTTTACTCTCGGTGGCGTTTTTTCAGACAGCCAGGGCGGGAGAAGAGCACACAGCACCAGGGCTTGAGGCCATAGGTGGAGCACTACCGCCATCGTGAGGAAAGAGTTTCAGGACGCCCTGCGCCATTCGCGCCTCCTTCCCAGCGGGCCTAGCTGTTGGGGAGGATGTGGCTTTAGTGGAGCGAGTTGCAAGAGGCTTGGGCTGAGATATGGGCCTCCCTGCCTTGTCCAAGGGCCCTAAGGGAGGCCTGGGCACTGGCGCGCACTCTCGCCAAAGAACCTGGAGAGCCAAGACCCCACACACACACCCCACGGGCGACCAGCAGTAGCCCGCAGCTGGTCTCACAGGAAGTCGTGGGGCGGGGCCTCGGTACAGTGCTATGTAGACTGGAGCAAAGGGACACAGGCAAGCGCTAATGCAGGGAAGTTGCCTTGGCGTCCAGCACGAGGAGCGGCCAGCCTCAGCTTTCTTGGCGGAACAAGAACATGAGCCATGATAGATTTTTCCAGTGTCATTGCAGCCACAACATGGCAGCTGGTGCTTCTAGAGCTGGGCGTGCAGGGACACCTGTGCCTGGCCACCGCGTCTGCACTAATCCTGGGCTGCTTCTTGGTGCAGTACGTTGCGGCAGCTGGCAGGGGCCACCTCAGCCTGGTGGACTCCGTAGCAGAAGAGATGAGCAATCTGGCCCGCCAAGGGCTCAAGATCCCACTGGTCCTGGTCCCTCTTAGAGGAGCAGCCTGTTGCTCTCTGACACCCTAAGAGGGCATTTCTGCTGTATTCAGGCCCCACTGAGCAGCTTATTGGGGAGCGCCCGCTTTCTGTGGCTCATCAGCTACCCAGAAGTGCAGTTGCTCGCAATTACTGAGCCCAGCAGATGGAGTTTCTGTCACTGACTATAAGGCTCTTGTATAGGGGCACCCCATCAACTTCTCGATGTCGGGCCTCAAGTGGAGGCAGTCACCTATCTTTTCCCTCATACCCTGTATTTCCAATGATACAAGATATCCTAGGAAATAAGTGTTTAATATGCAAAGTTTTAATTATCTGGGAAGGGTCTATTGATTCATTTAACACTAAATAACAAAATGAAAACTCTACAATTCAGTAAAATAAACCACCTCTGTAGTCTGTCAATAAAAAAGAAAATAGGAAGCCGAGCGCGGTGGCACAAACCTGTAATCCCAGCACTTAGGGAGGCTGAGACAGGAGAATCGCGAGTTCCAAGGCAGCCTCAGCAACAGCGAGGTGCTGAACAACTCAGTGAGACCCTGTCTCTACATAAAACACAAAATAGGGCTGGGGATGTGGCTCAGTGGTCGAGTGCCCCTGAGTTCAAACTCCAGTACAAAAAAAAAAGAAAAGAAAATAGGAAAGAAAAAAACAGGCTAATGGAGGCCCTCCAGGGTACCAGCCTTGTGTTCTTCCCCTTCAAGCGAGAACAAGCATGCCTCCCCTTTTTTAGTTGTAGATGGACACAATATCTTTTTTTTATTTTTATGTGGTGCTGAGGATCGAACCCAGTGGCTCACACATGCGAGGCAAGCGCTCTACCACTGAGCCACACTCCAGCCCCAAACATGCCCTTTCTTGATGTCACTGTGCCATAAGCACTTGGACCCCTCCTGGCAGTGTGAGAACAGCAAGGACAGGTCTGTTGTGGTGGCACCTATGTGCTCATTCCTGCTGTCCATCACTACCCAGGTTCCACATCAAGACTCAGCAATTGGGGTTGGGGCTGTAGGGCAGTGTTAGAGCGCTTGCCTGGCATGCGTGGGGCACTGGGTTCGATCCTCAGCACCACATATAAATAATAAATGAATAAAATATTCATCAACAACTAAAAAATATTAAAAAAAAAAAAAAGAGACTCAGCAATTGTGCCTGGTTTCTGCGTGGGCAAGAAAAAGAGGATGGAGGCCAAGCTTGAAGCTGGCCCCTTGGACCTCCCATAGGCCCTACCTTCCTCACCTGCAGGGGCTTTCCTGCAGGAAGAGCTCTGGGCTCTGAGCTTTAAGAAACTATGTCCTCAGGATGGCAGTATTGCCCCACAAGACAGGACTAGCCTTGTCTCCAGAAGCTCTGCTTCAGCACATCTTATGGACAAAAAAAAAAAATCCAGAAGAGAGGAAAAGACTTGAGAATCTATGGCTGCTTTGCATTTTGCTCAATTTGAGGAAATATGTTCCATTCCTAAAACTTCCCTTTTCCTTTCCATTTGATATCAATGTGAGACCCAATGTACAAAGCCCTGGGTTCCACTCCAGTAACAGAGAATGGAAGAGAGGGAAAAAAAGGGCAAAATTAAAATCAAAAACCATAAAACCTTAGCTACTCACCCCGTTGGCATCTTCTCTCTTCCAGAACTCAGTTTCCACGTGGCCAAGCCTTCCCATCTCTGCTCCTCACTCAGCCTTCTTTCTCCAGCCTGTCTTCATGGTATCCAATTGCCAGGGGCTCCTGGAGGCCAACCTCAGGTAGCCTTGCCTAGGAAGGAGTTTGAAAATGTTTACACCTAGGGAGGGCTCAGGGAAGCAGGAAGGTAGGTCCCAGGACAATTGGAAGTTAGCCTGACTCACTTCCTTCCAGGATCCTGGTTCCCTGAATTCTTACTCTGTGTATTCAGACCCAGGCTCTAGGCAGAATGGGCCCAGTGGGAGGCATAGGTTAGGTACAGCTCTCACCCGGGGTCCAGAGAACTCAAGACCAAATGCTCTACAATCCCACCAGAAGTGACATGTGCATTGGAGTGACTGTAAATTCTTGTGCTACAGATGACAGATGTTTTCCCATGGCTTCATCATCTGACACTGGAGCACAAGCATTTTCCCTGTGACGGCCTGTGATGGCTTCCTGTGGCTTTCCCAAGTGAGTGTATTACTGATTTTTCACTAGAGATCCGTCATATCTTTCCTCTTTAGTAACTAGCAAATGCAACCTGCAAGGCATTCAGAAAATAGCTATATTGGGACTGAGAGAAAACCACTACCATCAAACAGCATATGAAACATCCATAATCTTTTACTTATTCAAGTCCAATATTTCATTACATCAGTGCCACCTTCTATGCTGTGACATATTACTATAACATTGCATTTAAATTCAATCGAGTTATACATTGTGTTTAGACACCACATTTTCTCTTCTGATTCCTGGGCAGTATTTGGTATTCTCATAAAATATTTGAAAGACTTGGGTTTCAGGAACTTTTCAACTATTCAAAAAGGTCTTATGTATTGGCCTGGTCTGTACAAAATATTTTGTGTATATTAACAGTTGTTTTTTTCACATAAAATTCGTCACCAGATATATATATATACCCATGGGTAAATATATATGTGTAAATGTGTGTAGATATATACAACACATGCATAGTTGTATACATCTACTCTATATTGTATTAAATGTAAATAATCAAATACTAAGACAACACTGAGTTTCTCAAGATTCCTACTTTCAACACAAGGCAAGAAAGCAAAAGTCTACATCTCAAATTTAGTCACCAAGATGTAGGCCCCAAGAGCACCTTGACAAGGAGCATTCCCTCCATTCACAGGCAGCCTTACTCTTTCATTGAAGTCTGTATTTATATACACATAAATGACACTAAAGATAGAAATCCCTTGCTTGTCATATCACATCACAATCCTAATACTGACCATCAGCATACAAATACAGTTTTGAATAAGCTGCATATGCATATGAATGTACCCACTCCCATTTAACGCTTCTCATAGATAAAGGTCACCCTGTGTCATTTCACACCATCTGCAGCATATATCTACATCAACACATACTTTGGAATGCTTGAGATTTTTTACTTTACTCCAGAAGAAGTATCAGATATTACACAGTAGAAAGAACATGGCAGGAATATCCTAGCAAGGCCAATCCCAGTTCCAAAATGGCTATAACCAGGCAAATGTTGGGGAAAGGAACACTTGTGCACACTTGGTGGGAGTGGAAGTGAGCAAACCACAGTGGAACCACCATTCCAGCCAGCTATACCATTTTTTCGTGTTCATCCAAAGAAATGACAGTCAGCAAGCTATAGGGATACGTGTGTACCCACCTTGATACCAGCACAACTCACAAGCTATGGAACCACCTTCTTCTAAAACTCTAAGTGTGAGAACGTTTCCAGATAATGGCAACTATTTTTTCCTCTTCTGCCAACTGCCTCTTCATATTGTGGATCACATAGGGACATGACTTCCAGACCATCCATCCATTCTATCTTCTCTTATATCTGTTTTCAGCACTGTTTTCAAGAAACCACGGCCAAATCCAAGGACAGGAAGATTTAGGCCTACATGTTTCTCTGAAATTCTATAGGTTTGGCTTTTCCAATGAGAATGTTGACACATTTTAAGTGAATAATTTTTTTTTTTTGTATTGGAGATTGAACTCAGGGATAGTCAACCATTGAGCCACATCCCCAGCCCTATTTTTGTATTTTATTTAGAGATTGGGTCTCACTGATTTGATTAGCACCTCACGCTTGCTGAGGCTGGTTTCAACTCATGATTCTCCTGTCTCAGCCTCCCCAAGTGCTGTGAATGCAGGTGCATACCACTATGCCCAGCTTCAGTGAATTTTTGCATAAACTCCACCAAGTAACAGGTCTGTAAATGTAGGTTCCAGTGTGAATCCTCCGTGGTGTTCTTGGGACTTGTCTCTAGCACATCCACTGCACTAGAAGTTCCCATGCTTCTCTGCCCTTCTCCTCAGCCCATCATGGCCTGCAGACAATTGGGCCTGCCTATGACCTACCGGACACATCTGATGCTGCCCTATGCCACCTAGAATGGACCTGTCCTTTTTGTTCCACCTGGGGGCAGAAAGGATTAGAATCCAACAACATGGTAACTTCTCCAAAGGGTTTGCTATCTTTTGCTCCAAGGAACCTGAACAAGAAACGAGTATCCACAAGCGCCTGCATTACCTTTTTCAGAGTGTCCCTCAGGTCCATTCCACACCGCTTAGCACCTAGGCCCCACCCCACGACTTCCTGTGGGAGAATCTCCTGGCGGCTTCTGGTTCAGCTGCAGGACCCTCGCTCTGCAGGTTCTATGATGAGGGGGCTCAAGTACCAAAGGTCTCCCTCAGGGCCCTAGGAGAAGGCAGGGAGGCCCAGATCAGAGCCCAAGCTTCCTCCAACTCCCTGCAGGCCAGGTCTTCCCAACAGCTAGGCCTCCTGGGAAGGAGGCTTGAATGGAGCTGGGTGTCTTCAAACTACTTCCTCACGATGGCAGTAGAGCTGCACAAATGGCCACCACTCTCATCATGAGCGCCATTCTCCCGCCCTTCCTGTCTAAAAAAACGCCACCCAGGGACAAAGACCCAAGGAAACATGGCTCCCTAGTCTTTGGTCCTCTGTAATGGAACAAACTAACCAGGTTGACTTTTATTTCGGGATTGGGATTTTCCAAAACTTTTCATTTTTTAATTTTCAGACAGAACTGTGCATGTTGGCCAGACCAGCCTCAAACTTGACACCTTCCTACGTTGGCCTCCAGCAAGGAACTGGTTTCATTTCTCATCAGAACCACACTGGGGCCTGACTCCACTCTTCTTTCTTCAGGACTCTTGTCCTGGTGGCACTTCAGTTTCCACAGGACCTTGTCCATTCAGGTGTGGCTTACTTTACTCAGTGTCATTGGCTCTGGAGTCCCCTAAGCACCAGAGGACAAATCCCTTCCATAAAAGCAGGCAAGTGAGGAAACTGCTGAAGTAGTAGGAGGAGATCTTCTCTACCAAACACCTCACCAATCCAAGAACCAAAACAAACTTTTATTCCTCTTTTGGCTTTGTACTAGGCATTGAACCCAGGGGTACTTAAACACGGAGCAACATGCCAAATTCTTTAGCAACTTTGTAATTTGCAATCCTCCTACCTCACCCACCCATGCCTCCAAGATCACAAGCCTACTCCAGGTCACCTGGCAAAATTTGATTATAGTCACCCTCATTATTGTTATAGCAACCAAAAAAAGTTGCCTAACAAGCATGACTGATATGCCTCTGAGCCCTGAAGGACACGTGTGATAACTTTGAAAAGCTACATAAACAAATGTTAGAAATAAGTCAAACGCATTTGACTTTGTCATTTATCTGATCTACTGTTAGCTCTAAGAGACAAGTAACACCAAGGGAAGTAACACCAAGTGAAGTCAATCATTGTGAGAGAGAGCTGGCCTGGGCGCATCCATAGTACATAATATGCAACAAATATCAGGTTTGTCAATCATATGGCTTTGGCCATAGTTCCATCTTGTAACAAGTTCCGCATTCCTGTGAGTAGCCACAGGATGCTAATAGCATAGTCATCGGATGCTAATAGAATAGTCACACCCTATGCACCTGTAGCCGGTGCTAACAGAATAGTCACACCCTATGCACCCTGTAGCACTTGGAGGACAAAGGGCCTCTTAGCATATATAAAGAGGGACCTGAGCTCAATTAAAAAAGTCTCTTGCCTTGTTTTGTGTGTGTGTGTGTGTGAGAGAGTGATTTTTCATCCGAGGCTCCCTCGCCTGACTCAGTTTCCCTGCCGGCGCGGGTGCTGGCAAATCATAAGTGAGTGGACAAGGTGCCATGGCAAATTAAATACCCAAGAACCAGAGTAATAATGCCAGGGTGAGGATTCATGCCTCCATTTAATTCCAAATGAAAAACAAAAGCAGAAAGGCCCAGGAGGCTGAAGCAAAAAGACCAAAAGATGGAGGCCAGGCTGCTCAACGGAGCTCAAAAGTACAAAATTTAAAAGAAAAAGAACTTTTAACAAAAATGAAGCAATGTAAAACCAAAAGGCACCATTGAAAGAGTATTCCAACAAAGGAGGCAAAACTCAGGGGTCTATTCCCTGGTGACTTTGTCTCTAACTGGCATTTGTATAGAACAGAAAGGCAGGAAAAGTGCACTTAGGATAAGGGCTTGTGTTCTTCTCTGGATCATGCCCACCATCCTGAGGAAATTATTACCAGACACTGGGCTCCATTTTGTGGTACTAGGTATTGAAACCAGGGATTTGTGTACACTAGGGAAGCTTCTGCCAACTGAGCTATATCCTCAGCTTTGTTTATGTTTATATGCAGTGCTAAGGATCAGACCCATGGCCTCATAGGGGCCAGGCCAGCCATCTTCCAATGAGCTATACCCCTAGCCCTTCCATTTCATATTTCATCACATGGCTCATGATATCCTCTCATTTGTAGATTCAGGAATGATGACTGTCAAGGAGTCAAGAAGTTGGCATGTGCCAATAAGAAGAAAAGCTTGACCACTAAATTTTTCACATATGTGCACACATTTCCCTACATTTGGATTCACATGCAAAATAAATCTTACTGGAGTTTGAATGAATGTGTACACTATTGTTGAGATTAGACCCGATTTGCACTCACCACAGCTTAGAGGACAAAAAGGTACATGAATATCACCAATACTAAGTCTCTTAGCTCAATGTTCTCAGCCTAGAGTCTAAAGCAGAAACTTGGTAAGTTTTCAGTGGCTGTGCCCTAGAAATCCTGTGTTGGAAACTTGATTCCTAAAATTATATGTGGGACTTTCAGAGGTAACTGGCTCATGAGGACTCATGCAGAGTCACAGATCAGTGCACTGATGCTTTCATAAGTTTTCTCAGGAGTGACTCTGCTATAAAAGCCAGGTGTCTCCAAGAAGCTTCCTCTGTCTCTCCTTTTGATGGCCTCCTCTAGGTTATGATTCAGCAAGAAGACCCTCAGCAAAGGATCAGCAGACTCCAGTGCCATGTTGTTGGACTTCCCAGTCTCTAGAACCTTGAGGCCAAGAAATGTCTGTTCTTTACAAATTACTCAGCTTCAGGTATTTTTGTTGACTAAGACAAGACACTTTACCATGTGAATATTGGATCTCTAGAACACCTATGTATTTACATGTTTGTTTCCAAAATTACCATGATTTCAAACTAAAATAAATCAAATTTAAGTGTCATTCTCTCACCTACTCTTAACACACAGTACTGAGGGAGGAACACGGAATGAAGTTCAACACAGAATGAACTGAATGAGCAGGGCCCCATGGAACATTAAATCAGAGAGAGAGGCCAGTGGAGGCTGGCATTCAGGCCTGGGTTTGACTTCAGAGGAAAAATAAAAGCAGAGAGAAGCTGGACGTGCTGCAATGGCACCACAATTTCCAGTATGTTCTACCCAAAGAGGGCAAAGCCTGCCTCAGACTAAATCAGGACATAAACATTTTGTCACCAAAATCAAAAAATTAAAAAGCACTGAGAGGTCCTTCTTCAGAACCAGACAAAGAACAGGGTGGCCCTGTTTCCTGGTGCCTATACTCTGGTTGGCGTTTTTTTCAGATAGCCAGGGCAGGAGACGAGCGCGCAGGGGCAGGGCTGGAGGCCATAAGTGGAGCACTACCGCCATCGTGAGGAAAGAGTTTCAGGACGCTCTGCGCCATTTGCGCCTCCTTCCCAGCAGGCCTAGCTGTTGGGAGGATGTGGCTTTCCTGGAGCGAGTTCAAAGAGGCTTGGGCTGAGATCTGGGCCTCCTTGCCTTCTCCCAGGGCCCTAAGGGAGACCTGGGCACCGATGCTCTCTGGACAAAGGAACCTGAAGAGCCAGGGTACCCTTTGCCAGGCAACCAGCAGTAGCCAGGAGCTAGCGTCACAGGAAGTCAAGGGGCGGGGCCTCGGTACAGTGCTATGTGGACTTGAGCAGAGGGAACCCTGCAGAACCTAATTCAGGGAGGTCGCCATGGCTCAAGGTGCCCAGTGCGAGGAGGGTCTGAACTCTAAATCAGCGCCCCGTGGCAGCTTTTTTGGCAGAACAACCACCTGAACCAGGATGGCTGGCTACTGCTGCTCAGGCCACCTAGTTCTGGGAGGAGACTCTTCCCTGCAGGGCAGATTGTGCCGCCAGAGCTGGGGATGCAGCAACACGTGTGCCTGACCACTGCATCCGCCCTAATCTTGGGCTTCCCTGGGCTTGACTGCCCGCTGACCTGCTCAGTACCTGGCAGCAGCCGGCATGGGCCGCCTTCGCCTAGTGGACTCCGCAGTGGAAGAGATGAGCAACCCGATCTGCCAAGTGCCACATGGCAAAGCACTGGACAGGCAGGGCAGAGCCCTTGTAACCAGTGTCTTGGGCTGTCTGTGCATGTGGGAAGGGCTCAAGATCCCACGGACCCAAGTCCTTCTTGGAGGGGCAGTCTGTTGCTCTCTGACGCCATAAGAGGGCATTTCTGCTATATTCATTGTGTAGGCTAAGGCCCCACTGAGCAGCTTGTGGATGAGTGCCTGCTATTCCTGACCTGCAGGACTATGTGGCTTTCTGTGCCTCATCAGCTAAGGAAAAGTGCCCTTCCTTGCAATGACTAGATCTAGAAGAACGGGTTTCTGTCACAGACTATAAGCTGCTTGTGGATTCTGGGGCAACCCATCCACTGCTAGATATCTAGCCTCAAGTGGACGTGGGCACCTATCCTTTCCCTCATGGCCTGTATTTCCAATGACACAAGATATCCTACGGAAATCAGTGTTTAATATGCAAAGTGTCAATTATCTGGGAAGGGGTCATTCATTCATTTAACATTTAAATTAATATCAAAATGAAAAGTCTACACATCCGTAAAATAAACCACCTCTGTAGTAGGTCCAGAAAAAGAAAAAAAGAAAAGAAAAAACAGGCTAATGCAGACTGTCAAGGGTACCCAGCCTTGTGTTCTTCCCCTTGGAGCAAGAACCAGCATGCCCTATTTTGATGTCACTGTGCCATAGCACTTGGACCCCTTCTGGCAGTCTGAGAACAGCAAGGACAGGTCTGTTCTGGTGGCACCTGTGTGATCATTCCTGCTGTCCATCACTACCCAGGTTCCACACCAAGACTCTGCAATTGTGCTTGGTTTCTGTAGGGGCGAGACAAACAGGTTGGGAGGCCAAGCTTGAAGCTGGCCCCCTTGGAGCTCCCACAGGTCCTGCCTTCCTCACCTGCAGGGGTTTTAGTGCAGGAAGAACTCTGGGCTCTGAGCTGTAAGAAACTATGTCCTCAGGATGGCAGTATTTCCCCACAAGACAGTACTAGCCTTGTCTCTAGGTCCTCTAGTTCTGCCCATCATATGGGCAAGAACAGAAGACAGACTTCAGGAAGGATAGCTGCCTTGCATTTTGCTCAATGTGAGGAAATGTATTCCACTCCTAAAATTTGGCTCTTCCTTTCCATTTGATATCACTGTGAGATCCAATGTGCAAAGCCCTGGGTTCCAAGCCAGTAACACACTGAGCAAGAGAGAAAAAAAACCGACAAAATTAAAAACGAAAACCATAAAACCTTAGCTACTCACCCCGTTGGCATCTTCTCTCTTCCAGAACTCAGTTTCCACGTGGCCAAGCCTTCCCATCTCTGCTCCTCACTCAGCCTTCTTTCTCCAGCCTGTCTTCATGGTATCCAATTGCCAGGGCCTCCTGGAGGCCAACCTCAGGTAGCCTTGCCTAGGAAGGAGTTTGAAAATGGTTACACTGAGGAAGGGTTCAGGGAAGCAGAACTAGGCCACAGAACACTTGGTAGTCAGCCTGACTCACTTCCTTAGAAGGGTCCCTGCATTCTCAACCAGCATATTAAAATCCAAGCTCTAGGCAGGGTGGGCCCAGTGGGAGGGCTAAGTTAGGTGAAGCTTTCACTAGGGTATCCAGAGAGCTCAAGACTGAATGCTCTACAATCCCACCAGGAGTGACATGTGCATTGGAGTGACTATAAAATCTACAGATGACAGAAGTTCTCTCATGGCTTCACCATCTGCACTGCATCACAAGTGTTTTCCCATATCATAGCATGGCCTGTGTGGGCTTCCCCTGGCTTTCCCATGTGCATGTCCTACTGATTGTCACCTAGGGATCGGTCATATCTTTCTTCTTTGGTAACTAGCACATGGAACTTGCAAGGGATTCAGAACACAGCCATGTTCGGATAGGGAGAAAACCACTACCATCAAACATCATGTGAAACACCCATAATCTTTTGCTTATTCAAGTCAAATTATTCAATGCATGGGTACCACCTTCTACGCCGTAAGATACTATAATAATGTTGCATTGAAATTCAACCGAGTTATGCATTGTGTTTAGACACCATATTTCTCTTCTCATTCCTTGGCAATGCTGGGTATTGTCATAGAATATTTGAAAGACTTGGGTTTCAGGAAGTTTTCTAACATTCACAAAGGTCTTATGTATTGGCCTATATAAAATATTTCGGGTTTTTTGTTTGTTTGTTTTTTGGTACTGAAGATCAAACTCAGGGGTACTCGACCACTGAGCCACATCCTCAGCCCTATTTTGTGTTTTATGTAGAGACAGGGTCTCACCGAGTTGCTTAGCACCTCGCCGTTGCTGAGGCTGGCTTTGAACTCGCGATTTTCCTGTCTCAGCCGCCCTAAGTGCTTGGATTACAGGCGTGCGCACCACACCTGGCTTTGGGTTTTTAACAGTTGTTTTTCCTCATAAAGTCTGTCACCAGATGTATATATGTCTGTGTGTGTGTGTGTGTGTGTGTGTGTGTGTGTGTGTAGATCTATACAACATATATGCTTATTTCTATACATCCTCTCTATATTGTGTTAATATATGAATAATTACATACTAAGGCAACACTGAGTTTTTCAAAATTCCTATTTTAAACACAACCAGACAAGAAAGCAAAAAGTCTACATCTTTCAAATTTGATCACCAACATGTAGGCACCTTAACAAAGCATTCCCTCCATTCAAAGGCAACTATAGTCTTCCATTAAAGTCTCTGTTTATATACATATAAATAAAACAAAAGCTATACATCTCTTGCCCAAAAATGTCATATTGCATCACAATGCTTCTTTCTTTCTTTCTTTCTTTGGTATTGGGGATTGAATTCAGGGGCACTCAACCACTGAGCCACATCCCCAGCCCTATTTTGTGTTTTGTGTAGAGACAGGGTCTCACTGAGTTGCTTAGCACCTCGCCATTGCTGAGGCTGGCTTTGAACTCGTGATTCTCCTGTCTCAGCCTCCCTAAGTGCTGGGAATCACAATACTTCTAATACTGACCATCAGCACACAAATATACACTTTTAAAAAAGGTACATATGGGAATGCGGTTGTGGCTCAGTGGCAGAGCTCTTGCCTAGCATGCATGAGGCACTGGGTTGGATACTCAACACCGCATATAAATAAATGAATAAAATGAAGGTCCATCTAAAATGGAAAAAAAAAATAAAACAAACAAAAAAAAAACAATTGCACATACACATGAATGGATGTACCCACAAACTTCCCATGTTCATTTCTCATAGATATAGGTAACCCTGCGTCATTTCAGAGTCTACGGCATCCCATAACACCACCAGCATGAATCTACATCAATAGCTACTTTGGAATGATGGAAATTTCATTATTTACTCTAGAAGAACTATCAGAAATTACAAAGTAGAAAGCACAGAGCAGGAATATCCCAGCAAGGCCAATCCCACTTCCAAAACGGATATCCCCAGGCAAATGTGAGGTAAAGGAACATTGTACACACTTGGTGGAAGGGTATGTTAGCACAACCACAAGGGACATCAATATAGAGGTTTCTCCAAAATGGGGATGAGAAACATCATTCCAGGAAGCTATTCAATTTTTCTTACTCATCCAAACAAATTACAAAGTCAGCACACTGTAGGAAAACGTGTATCCCTATCTTGATAGCAGCACAATTTACAAGTTATGGAACCAGCTTCTTCAATAAGTGTGGGTGTGAGAACATTTCCAGATTACCAAAAATATTTTCTCTTCTGCCAGCTGCCTCCTCCTGTTGTTGATCACGTCCTTTGAGGCAAATGAACATGATTTCCACACTGCCCGTCCATTTTGTCTTCTATTTTTGCTTTGCGCACTATTTGCAAGAAATCATCTCCAAATCCAAGGACAGGAAGATTTAGGCCTATATTTTCCTCTGAAATTCTATGGCTTTGGCTATTCTTTGGCTTTTCCAATGAGAACATTGATACATTTTGTTTAAGTACATTTTTCCATAGGCTCCACTAAATAACAGCTTTCCAAATGTAGGTTACAGTGTGGATCCTCCTTGGGGTGATTGGCGCTCCTCTCTCTAGAACATCAGCTAAACTGGAAGAAGTTCCCATTCTTCTCTGCCCTTCTCTTCAGCCCATCCTGGCCTGCAGACTATTGGGCCCACCTATGACCTACTAACTAAACACACATTCGATGCTGCCCTATGACACTTAGACCTGGCCTTTTAGTTCAACCTGGGAGCAGAAGGGATTCAAGGTCAGCAGCAAGGTGACTTCACATAATGGATTGCTATCTCTTACTCTAAAGAACCTGAACAAGAAATAAGTATCTACCAGCCACTGCATTATCCTTTTCAGAGTGTCACTCAGGTCTAGTCCACAGAGCTTAGCACCAAGGCCCCGCCCCAGCGCTCCTGGCCCCTGTCTCTGCAGATTCTATGGTGAGAGAGTTCCAGTGCCCAGGTCTCCCTCAGGGCCCTAGGAGAAGACAGGGAGGCCCAGATCAGAGCCCAAGCCTCTCCCAACTCCCTGCAGGCCAGACTTTCCCACCAGTTAGGCCTCCTGGGAAGGAGGCTTGAATGGCGCTGGGTGTCTTCAAACTACTTCCTCACGATGGCAGTAGAGCTGCACAAATGGCCACCAGCTCTCATTCTGCGCACCATTCTCCCGCCCTTCCTGTCTGAAAAAAACGCCACCCAGGAACAAAGGCCCAAAAAAACATGGCGCCCTTCTCTTTGGAGCTCTGTAACGGAATGAGCTGACTAGGCTGCCATTTTATTTTAGGATTGGGATTGGGATTTTCAAAAACTTTTTTTTTTTTTTTGGCACCAGGGATTGAACTCAGGGGCACTCGACCACTGAGCCACATCCCCAGCCCTATTTTGTGTTTTATGTAGAGACAGGGTCTCACTGAGTTGCCTCACCATTGCTGAGGCTGGCTTTGAACTCGCGATTCTCCTGTCTCAGCCTCCCTAAGTGCTGGGATTACAGGATTGAGCCACCGCGCCCGGCTTCAAAAACTTTTTTATTTTTTATTTTAGACAAGAATGTGTATATTGGCCAGACCCGTCTCAAACTTTAGACCTTCCTACCTTAGCCTCCAGCTCGGGATGCTTTCATTTCTCATCAGAAACCACACTGGTAGCCTGCGCGGTGGCGCATGCCTATAATCCTAGCACTTTGGAAGGCTGAGACAGGAGAATCTGAGTTCAAAGCCAGCCTCAGCAATGGCAAGGTGCTAAGCAACTCAGTAAGACCCTCTCTCTACATAAAACACAAAATAGGGCTGGGGATGTGGCTCAGTGGTCCAGTGCCCCTGAGTTCAATCCCCGGTACCAAAAAAAAAGAAACCACACTGGGGCCTGACTCTACTCTTCTTTGATCAGGACTCTTCCCTAGTGGCACTTCAGTTTCCACAGGACCTTCTCCATTCAGGTGTGGCTTGCTTTACTCAGTGTCACTGGCTCTGGAGTCCCCCAAGCATCAGAGTAAATCCCTTGGATAAAAGCAGACACTAAGGAAGCTGCTGAAGGTGGAGGAGATCTTCTGTACTAAACAACTCACCGATCCAAGTGGTCAGTGACCTGGTGAGGCTCCAAGGCAAGCTAGGATTCCAGCATTCCTCTGTTCCTCCTTATGAACCAAATGGGAGGCAATAATTTCTCATGTGCCATCAAAAGAGGGCAT